>JBBMKD010000001.1:21554177-21669333 GCA_037834095.1 Argya squamiceps
GAAGCAGCGACGTGGCAGGAGGCGGTCGGCAAAGCCCGGTGGGTGTTCCTCCTCCGCTGCGGAGGAGGCGGCGAGGTGGGTGTCCCCGCGGTCCGGTTTGCCGCGCTCCCGCCGCCCTGCCGGCATGGGAAGGACCGTCACCATGGGACGGAGCCCAGCCCGCAGCTGGCCCTGAGGGGCTCTCCCCCCAGCTCGTCCCTCGGCCGGCTGTTGGGGCCCCGGGGCCCGTTGATGGGTCGGGCGAGTAACGGCGGCGCTGGAGGCGAGGGACGCGGCTCCGGTGCTCGGCTCCGGCTGCCCTGTGCCCTCCCCGCCGCTGGGAACGAGCCGGCGCCAGGTCAGCTCCGAGGGGCTGGTCTCGCTCCGCTGCTGTAGCCCTTCTCCTTGCTGCGATTAGGAGCAAAAGCGCTTAAAAATATTAAAGAAAAATAAGCGTGTGAAATGTTTGATTCTTTTAGCTAATCCGTATGCCGCTGTTGCAGACTTCTCAGGAACCAGGCTCCTTGTGCCATCTTCAGAGTCCCTGTGTGTACATCGTTTATCCCCCTTTGGCGGTCTTTGTAACATACACTTCTCTCAGGGGTGACTTTATCGCTCTCTGGCTGAAAGGAGAGTGTAGCCAGGTGGGAGTCAGCCTTTTCTCCCAGGCAACCAGCAACAGGAGAAGAGGGCACAGTCTTAAGCTGTGCCACGGGAGGTTTAGGTTGGACATCAGGAAGAATTTTTTCACAGAAAGAATGATTATGTATTGGAATTGGAGGTGATAGAATCACCATCCCTGGAGGTGTTTTAAGGAAAGACTGGACGTGGCACTTGGTGCCATAGTCTAATTGACATGGCAGCGTTCGGTCATAGGTTGAACTTGATTGTTGGGGTTTTTTAAAATAAGAAAACAGTAGTTATAGAACAAGATCATGGCTTGTTCTTTGATGTATGCATCTTTGTATAACCCAAAACAGTGAAATACACTTATTTTGCCTTGTGTAACCAGTTTCTGGAAGTACTGCTCATAGTGGTTTTTTATCCTGCCATCCAAAGGGCACTGACGGTGAGGCAGCAGAATGAAGTTGGAGAGGTGTAGTCGATTTGCCCTTTGCTCCAAGACAACCAGCCAGACCTTTCTGCTTGGAGGAGTGTTCATTGCCTTGGGCTCAAGTCGAATCCTGCTGATGAAGTATTCTGCCAATGAAGGTACTGTTGGACAATATCCATGGTGTACCTTGAATAAGAAAGTGTTGACATTTGGGCTAAAACATACCCAAAAAACCTACTTCTCCACCTGCAAAGTTCTCTGCATAAACATCCTACTATATTTATAGGGACATGTTTCTGCACTGGAAAATTTCCATCTAGCCAATGGTCTACCATGAAGGTATAATTTGGGTTGCAAGGTTTATGGCCTACCTTTAAAAGATGAGGCAGGTGGTTTATTTTATAGCTAACTCTTCAAAGACAAGATTGTTGTGTAAGCACTATTGGCAATACATGATTTGATTGAAATGTTTATTTTGCAACAGGCTTAGGAGAGAATTAGTATCCTAATGGGTGTGCTAAAACTGACTGGTGTTGCCAGTCCTAAAAGAAGGTTATGTCATCCTGGAAGTCATTATTTTTTTTTTTTAGGATGGTTAAAAAATACCACGTTGGTCTTTGGGGAAAACCTTCCCATTTTAATTTGTTTTTGAAACAGCCATGTACTGCTGTAAACTGGGACTAAATGAGGAAAGATTTCAACTCAGAAAAGAGGCTATTCAGGAAGATGTGCATCATAAACTTTGAAACATTTGTCACAGAAGTTCTGGCAAAGCCTTTTGTGGCTAAAATTGTGATTGGAATGGTTAAAATAGATACTTGCTCCAGTTAGGAATGCAGGAGACAGAAACTGATTGTGTACTCTCTGATTTGCTGGATCCCACAGATAACAAGTATGATTACCTTCCTACAACAGTGAACATGTGTTCTGAAGTAGTAAAACTGGTCCTATGTGTAGTGTTGGCAGTCTGGAATAGGAAAAAAGGTAAGTACCTACATTTCAAATAAATAAAATGTGTTGACTTTCTAAGATTTGCTGTCCTACAAACACTTTTTTTCAACAATAGATAACACTCTCCACTTGCCACAGGTTTTGCATTGCAGGTGATTTTTGTTTTTTCTTTCTTTTCTGTCCTAATGTAAAAACTACGAGAGATTAACTTTGTGGCATTTCAAGATGGTGCAGAACAAATATTTAAATTGGAAGAAGGTGTCAGGCACTGGAGGTTCACATTAAATTGAGCTGTTGGTTTTGTCTACTTGTCCAGGAAACAGCTGTGGCTCTGGCAAACTAATAAAATTTTCACCTTCACCATGAAGTACAGACTCACCTAAGACAGTAATATATTCAGTCAGTGTTTGCCATCATTGCCTACTGCTGACTGCATGTTTCCTGGTTTTCTTTCTTTTTTTTTTTTTCTTTTTTTTTTAATCCAGATGTCTGTTTTTCTGAACTCAATGTGTTGGTGCTTCAGGAGAGGATTAGATATCATTGGATGGTTTTAAATGTGCTAATAAAGTACTTTTGGCACCAGCTCTGGAGTAGTCACAAGTTTATTGCAGCCTTCCTCCTCAAGCTTGTGTCCTGAATACCTAAGTAAATGTCATCCTTTGTGCTTTGTGCTTTCTTCTTTTCTTCTCCTATGTTCTCTTTATACCCAGATCATGTGCTGTGGTCTGCAAATACTGAGTTCTGGTTTATTTTGTACTGCTGACTTTTGGGTGCTCTGTGAAGGAATCCACTATCTGTGTCACTGTTCCTGTTGTAGATTTGATCAAAAATCAGCAGGAAGTCACAGCCAGTAAGGATGTCACTGCTGTGTAGGGACTCTGGGGTGCTTTTTGGCCCTCAAATATTGGTTGACTATGGAATTTTTGTTCCCAGGGGACAAATGCTGTGATGGATGTAACAGGTTCTGTGATGTTTTCTCTGCTGAAGCAAGGAGGTGAACACCACACAGGGTTGCTGCTCCAGCTGTGTTCTGGCCTGGAACACAAGTTCCTGTTGTTGCCAGAGAACTGTGGAACCCAAGTGTTTTCAGTCTAATGGTGTTCCTCAAAAGAGAGCAGTGATACCTATTCTATTGCAAGGGAATGGGCTTTCAAAATAATAGGAATGATGTCTTTCTTACTGATTTCTTTTCCTTTCAGAAAAGGGTTGTATGGATCATCTCTCTGAATGTTTTTCCTGGAAGAATGTGTGTAATTCCATGAAATGGTCAATTCCTGCCTTTCTTTACTTTTTGGATAACTTGATTGTCTTCTATGTACTGTCCTACCTCCAGCCAGTAAGTATACTAACACTGGATAACGAGACTTCTGATATCTGAGTGGGTAATACTGCTCTTAGGCTATCTGCCGTGGTAACACTGGCTAGGCAAGACTGTAACTGAGTCTCTCTGCTGTTTTAACACTGGCAGGTGAGAGAATAATCTGTTACCTTCCCATTCTCTTGCTGGCTGCTCAGTGTTGTACAACTTCCAGCAGAGAAGAGTCTTTATATTTTCTCCATCAAAAGTGATTGAGAAATGGGGTGAAGTGCTTAAGAAGTGGGAGGATTTTGGGTACTTTTCCTCCTTTGCCTTCTTCAACTCTATTTCTCTTTCAATCCATTTGTTTCTCTTGTTATTATTTGAGCTGCACTTTTCTGTGGGGCTTTCACCACTCCATATATGTGAGATAAAGTGAGTAAGTGTAATCTCACAAAGGGAATAAGTGTAACAAAAACTGAGGAGAGGAAGAAGAAAACCAACTTAATTTTTGCATTTGTTTGTTAGCTATGTTTAGGTACAAAATTTAGTTGGTACCTTCTTCTAGCTACCCTCATCCTTTTGGATGAACCATATGCTTAGGAAATTGTACAGGTTTTGTGGTTGCTTTTATTTTTGTATCATGATACTTTTTGGTTCAGATCTGTGTTTGCAGTAAGATGGAAACAGATGGTTTGTACTTGCTATAAAATACTGTGGCTGCCCCCGTTGAACATTAAAAATAAATGGTTTTCTACCTTCTCTATTAGAATTTTTCTTTAAAATATTGTTCTCTTAGGTGTGTATTTCTGCCAGTGACAGACCAGTCCAGAGTCTAGAACAGGACTCAGCTGAAAAATGAACAAAATCATGAGTCTGGTATCTTAAAATAACACGCACAGCTGCTTGGGTTTATGGTTTGTTGTGTGAGGGTTTTTTGTTGATGGGATTTTTTTGATGGTGATGGTGGGGTGATTTTTGGTTGGTTGGGGTAAGGTTTGGTTTTTTTGTTTTATTTTTTGTTTGTTTGTGGGTTGTTTTGGTTTTTAGTTTTAGGAAGGGAATTCAGCTATAATATTTATAAAAGCAAAGCCTGGTGTGTAGGAGGTTATATAAATGCCATTTTTCTCTTAAGCAATTTCATTTGGTTCAGCTCAGGTAATCCTTTGTAATACACACAGCTTTTGTTTTACATACACACACACCTAGACATACCTTATCTCTCTCCCTTTAGAATATATGGTCTAAGATTCCTTTTAGAACTTCTAGCATCTTTTAATTAGAGAAATTCTGTGATGGTTAGCTGAAACTGTAACATTACTATGATAAAGAAGAAGAGATAACAAAACATCTCTAAGATGGAATATCTTGGTAGTGTACAAGATCATGAATGTGAAATGTGAAGATGCTTAAAAGGAAAATGGCCATACCTGACTGAACTTGGTCGTGTGACTTTAAATACAAAGTAGTTTTGGGACTAAGTAGTACCTGGGTGAGCAGTTGCTGGAATTAAAGAGTTGCTTTGGTGGGATTTTTTTTTTTGCTTGAAACTTCAGCTATAACTGTGGATACCTTTTAGTGGTTAAATTTCCTAGGGACTTACCTTATGAGATTTTGCTTGTGATGTGCAGGTTAGTGGCATGGAGAAGTTAGATAATCCCATTCCTTTTTATCTAGAACAGAGGTCTCTTGAGGTTTCAGAGAACAAAGTGTCTCAAAATTAATTTTTTTGGATGGAGGGCATTGACTCTAAAGCAAAACCAGAGTATGCATGGAACACTTCCACATTTTGCATAAAGACTCTTTTTTCTAGAGTGATTTCTGTCAGATTTCCTTGTCTATTCAATATTTTTCTCCTTCCACAGTGTTCACCTAACATGAATATTTACTGAGTTTTAATTTTGCAAAGTGGAAAATTAGGATGTGTTTTCTTAGGCAGGTGTCTCATTGTCAGTAAGTCTTCAGCTTACTTGAGAGCCTGTGTTGTGCTGTTTCAGTAGAGTTATTGTTCAGCAGGCAGTATGTTGGGATAAAGTGGAAGATAATAAGAAAAGGGTCTCTGCTTTTCCTCTGGTCAGTGAAAAAGACCCTCTATAGCAGAGTTGGGAATGTGGTAATGATGAGAAAATTCAAGAAAAGAATCTGTATTTTGTACTCCTGAATCCATGTATGCTTTTTTGTAAAACTGTCCAAAAAAGGTGAGTTCACTGTGAGGCTCAATTGGACCAAAAACTTCAGATGCCTGGATCTTTTGTCCCTGTACTGACTATATAGGGCAGTCCAGAAAAACAGACAGTTTGCAAAACACCTCCAACCTCAAAAAGAGGATTTTTTTTTTTCCTCCTGGTGCTGGTGGATTCTGGTCTTTACTGGTAACTGGAGTGCCTAAAAGAGCCTGTTCTTGGTCTGCTGTCTCAGTATAGAGTGCCTAATACAGAGACAAAACAGACAATCCTTGCCACAAGCAGGTTGCAGCTTGGAATCCTGGCCATGGATTAGAGCACTGGAGTTGTTATATAGTTATTCCCAAATTAAACAGAAGCTTTTGAGTTGTCTTCAGTTGTACTTTTAAATAGACTTTTTTTTTTTTAATTACAGTTGCAGTCTTGAAAATTCAAGCCAAACACCTCTTTATCTTTGATAAACTCTACAGCAAAAGCACTTGACATGCAAGAAGTTTGTTTTCTGCGAGTGCCTTGTCCAAGTCTGGAATTTCATGAACACTGCAAATGCCACTGTAGCCAGGAGCAGCTTCACCTTGCTTATTCTTCACTCTTTGCTGAATTCTTTCTTTGCTTATTCTCATTTTGGACCAACTTCCTCCTTTGTGTCAATGCAGCTGATTTTGCAACTGACTGGTCAGCCCAGCTGGGGAACTGATCTGATTGAAAACTAAACTGTTCTCTGTAAGTTTTCTGTGTCATTGGTTTCCTCACATCTTCATTTCAGCATAGCTTTCTCCACTGCAGTGGAGCTTGGGCTCTGTGATTTCCCTGGGATTTTGAAATGGGACTTGAATATCATTTTACAAGTGTGTTATTGTACCTTTTGGGTGAGGAAGAGAATTCAGTACCAGTGCTTTTCACTGTGGTACCTTGCAGGAAGGTGAACACTTGAAGGTTTTGTAGGTTTTTGCTGTCCACAGTGTGTCTGGAGTATAACTTTGTTCCTCTCCTTCTCTTTCAAGGCAATGGCTGTACTCTTCTCAAATTTTGTCATTATAACAACAGCTCTTCTCTTCAGGATAGTGCTAAAGTAAGTAGTATTTGCTAAAGTAAATGAAATCTAAATCTTCCTAGCTTTGATGAAGTTAAGTTACATTTTTTCTCTTTGTCTGAGGGGAACAGTAGTTCTCTTTCCTTGTGGCTAGACCAACTTGGAGAGGTGGTTTTGTTTTCTACATCTGAAGGTGTAGGAAATAATATGTTATTAGGAGTCCCTTCATGAGGCTACACATTTGGTCAACTCCAGTAGAAAACAGTTGAAATCATGATTATATAGTCATTGAATGGTAAGAAGAAAGCTTTCATTTATACATTAAATATCTTATTTCATGATTGCCAGTACTTCTTACCAGTCTGTTGCAGCTCTTAATTGAGTGTAAACATGGTCTAGTAAGAGGAAATGAGATAGATAAGAGTGAAAGACAGAGGTGTGTTTGGTTCATTAGTCATGTGACAAAAGCCAGACAATGTGTTCCGCTTTGCTGAATTTGTGCTCTTTGTAGTATGGTTTAGATTCAAAAAAGACTGTCAGGGAAATGGGTGTTAACTTTACAAGTTGCTTGTGTTGAATGTGGCACAAATAAGTCATTGCTATAGGTGTTAATATGCCAAAACAGTGCCTGATCATCTGACTTGAAATGCTTTTCCACATTATAGTTTTGTGTCTCCTGTGATGGCACAGTTCACTTAATCTTCCAAATTTTTGATTTTTGCCAAGATAAACAGGCTTCGTTTAAGTGGAAAAACAATGTAAATAGTTCTAATAGTCTTATGAATTACATTGTAGATTATAATAATTACCATCATGAAATACCATAAAAGGGCTCTGAATCATGGGGGAAAATACCATTATAGTGAACGTTTTCCAAAGAAAGATGGTAATTATTTGGTTGTCTGTGATTTTTTACTTTATTCATCATTGTTGCCATGGAGACAAGAGTTGCTTTTAAGTTGTCAGGCAATCAGTATCTAGAAATAACAGGATCTTGAAAGGCCTTCCTTTTCCTCATTCTTCCAAATGAAGAATACTTCATTTTGTTCTTCTTTGATTGCCAGTCTCTGCTCTCTTTGCCATAGAAAATCATGTTGCATTTTGGCATTTTACTGTAATCTTTTGTATTGAAAGTCTAAAGACTTTTCTTTACACCTGTCTGTCTCCTTATCTGTGGCACAATGTCTCTTATATGTTTTATAGATCTGGATGTTCTGTCATTTAATTTATGCCACCGTGTTTCTAAATTTAGTGGCTTTTTGTGTACCAGGCGAAGACTCTCTTGGGTACAGTGGGCGTCTCTGGTGATTTTATTCCTGTCCATCGTTGCCCTGACTCGAGGAACTGGAGGCCATCAGCACAGCTTGGCTGCACATGGATTTCATCACAGTATGTTTTTTAGGCCATCTAACCACTGCCTTCTCGCTACTGGACCTGAGGAAGCATGTGTGGAAAAGGGCAACTGTGCAGCACCAAGTTTCCTCCACAGCTTCCAGTGGAACGTGACCAGTACCATGGCAGGAGCATTGAAGCCTCTCCGCCTCAGCCTGGGCCATCTGCTCATTCTAGTGCAGTGTTTTGTGTCTGCCCTGGCTAACATCTACAATGAAAAGATGCTGAAAGATGTGGATCAGCTTGGGGAAAGCATCTTCACACAGAACAGCAAACTCTATGCCTTTGGAGTGCTGTTCAATGGGCTCATGCTGGTGCTGCAGGCCAAGGACCGGAGGCAGATAGGGAACTGTGGCTTCTTTTATGGGCACAACATCTTCTCCGTGGCTCTTATATTTGTCACAGCTTTCCTGGGGCTGTCTGTGGCCTTCATCTTGAAGTTCCGAGACAATATGTTCCACGTTATGACTGCTCAGATCAACACTGTCATCATCACCACTGTGTCTTTCCTTGTCTTTGACTTCAGGCCTTCTCTAGAGTTCTTTTTGGAAGCTCCTGTAGTGCTTCTCTCCATATTCATTTATAATGCCAGCAAAGCAAGAGGCCTGGAATATGCCACTCTGCGGGAAAGGGGAAAACTCATCAAAGGAGATGCATGGGAAAGGTCAAGTGGGGTAAGCCTTTTCAGTACTTGTCTCTTTTGGTTTCTCTTTTGTTTCACCTCCCTTTATGCTAAGAAATGTTTGGAAGAATCAACTTGTGTATGACTGACTCATCCCTCAACCAAAGTTCTGCAGTATTTCTTAAAATCTTGGTATTGCTTCCATGTGCCACTTTTTGAAATCATGAAGCCTAGGTAAGCATTGCTCTCCTGCTGTGACTGTAGACAGTGCTGGGAGCAACTTTAGCTTTGTACAAACCTTTTCCTTGAAAGCTTTATAACCAGGAGAATTTGCTTGCCCAGGGCATTCAGAAATTGGGATTGATGCCTGGGAAGTAATTGTAGCTAAGTAGAAGTAGAACTGGTAAGTCTGTGTAGCTTAGACCACATAATGAGGAAGTTAACACATTTGATGTTAAGGTTCTTTCTACCATAACAGTCAAAGATAGCTGAAGACAAAAAGGCAATGTTTAAATACAGAGTTTTAACATGGTTTGGGTTTCTTTTCTTCCTATATATTTCCTCCAGGCCTGCTAGTGTTTTTTGTTCTGATTTGAACAGTGATCTAGTTACCTAGAAGGTGTCGGGGGCGGCTTGCTCTTAGAGCTGTCATTCAGCTGAGCTGAGCAGTCGCCAGATGGGAAGGGTTGATGTTTGTGTACGGACATGATGTTTGTGTGTGGATGGACATTGTAACCAGCAGAGAGCGCTGTCCCCACTGCGTTCCAGCATTCAACTTGGAGATGTTTTCCAGAAATTCCACAGGGTGCCTTTTTAGGTTGTTGTTTAATGAGCAATAAATAACACAAATTCATATATTTTTGCTATGCCAGGGGTCATCTATTTTAGCACTTACAACTAAGCAGCTGTTGTAGAAACAAATAGCACTATTGTGAGCATGCAAAGCCAGCTGTATCTTGGGCTGCATCAAAAGCAGCATGACCAACAGGTCACGGTAGCTGATTCTGCCCCTCTGCTCTTGTGAGACCCCACCTGCAGTACCGTGTCCAGCTCTGGGGCCTTAGATCTGCTCAGCAACTTCAGGGGAAGATGATCAGAGGGCTGGAGCTCCTCTGCTATGAAGACAGGCTGAGAGAGTTTGGAGTGTTCATCCTGGAGAAGGCTCCAGGGAGACCTTCTAGCATCCTTCCACTTCCTTCCAACCCAAACCATTTTATGATTGTATGGAAGAATGGGCTACAAGCTGGTTTAGGCAGTGAGTCACTGAAAAGTGTTAAAGATGCAGGGAATGTTTTTTATGAGTATGTATTTCCTAAACTTTATAACACACTAGTAAGAGACTTAAATTACAGGGTCTTGATTTTCCTGTAAGTGATACCTTCGGAATAAACCTTACTCTTTTTTTTTTCTTTTTCAGTGGTATTAATAACAAGATGACTTTTGTTCACATTGTTCTCTTTTGCTTCTGGTTCCTGTAGGATGGAGAAGAATTTGAGAGGTTGAACAAACCAAGCAGTGATGTTGATACAGATGAAGATTCCCTGTAGCATGAGGCTGGCTTGGAGGAGTGCTATTACTCACAGTGAGAGATGGTTAATCTTTCACTGACATAAAGAAGGATCCTTTTTCCCCACTGACAGACTATTTGGAACTGTTTTGGGGCTGGATGTCAAATGTGGATGAGGACAATATTCAAGCTGTATATATGGAGAGTTGTATTTCTTTGTGCCTGTCTCCCAGTGTCTGGGGAAATGGAAATCTGGAATGCCTTTGTAGCAGCTGGTGAATTTTACATGCAGCTTACGTGGCCTAACTTTGAAAGAGATTGAATAAAACAAAAGTTTATTAAACAGTATGAATGCATCATCTTTTTTCTGTGTGTGTTTAGAAAGGCTTCGTGTAGAGCCTTAGTTTGCACTGAGCCCACTACTGAAAATAAATATTATGCAGCTACAGTGATGCCCTTCAGCATCTGGAGCACTGAATGAGAGAGTGCAGGTGGCAATATCATCTGGTGTTGTTCTACCCTGGCAGACTGATAAGGTCTTGCATTCATTTTGTAGAGAGAGAAGTCATTCTGCTGAGTGCCAGGCATAGTGATCTCAGATTTTCTGTTGAGGCATCTGCTGGATTGTATTTTGACTGAGATGAAAATTAGGTTCCAAATTGTTCAGACAATTTTGAAACAGGCAAGGGAGCAGGGATGCCAATAAAGGACTCCTGGTATGTTCCTAAAGTCTCTTCTCTCAGAGCAGTGGAAAAGATGTTGGTTTATAATTTCCTCCCTTCAAAAATGTGTCTTTCATAGTTGAAAGATACTGTCAGAAGAATTCTTAAGATAAGCAATGAGTTCAGTGTCAGAGCCTCATACCAGAGTGTATAGTAAGCAGTAAGTGATGCATTTTTCTGGACTGAAGACAGTCCTGCCTTTGTTCCCCTCTGCCATCCTGTCCAGGCTCTGTGTATAAAGCTTATGTGTACTGAATTGATGGCTTATTGCTATATTAACATACCTCCTGTCATTGATCCATCAAGAGGGGCAGCCTGTTTTCATATGTGGCCCATGGTTTATAATTGTCAAGTTATAAACTATGAGTCTAAAATTTCTAATTTTTTTCTCTATTTTTATAGTATATATTAAGAGTAACTGTACAAAATTCAGGTAATGCTGTTTAGAAGTTTTTTGCATCTAATTTCATTGTGCTTGTATAGCAGGTCATTTCAACATAAGAAATCCTAGTTGTTTGCATCTGTACAGAAGGAATAGAAGGCATAGTTCAGTGTAAATTCCAGAAGCTCCCTTGCTCTCATTGGTTTATGATGTTGTATTTTGGGAAATGAAACTTTAAAAAAATCCACAAACTGTTAAAGGCTTAGTGGCAATAAGATATTTTTTTTTTCATTGCATACAGCTTTGCAATATATAACTGAGTTTGTTGCCTTTTTCACACAGCTACCAACTTCAGCAGGTACTTTCAAAAAGAGTGAAAGTACTGTTAGCTTCAGATTGCTTTGCATTTGTGTGAGCAATAACTTTTTATATGAAGTTCCAAAGACCTTTGCCTTGCATTGAGTGAGAACAGAAATCAGCCATGATCATACTTCTAAAGACAGAGCATCAAACTAAAGATGAATGTCTTAAAAACCATGTTTGACCTTTGTGCCTGAAATATCTGCATTAAGAGACAGGGAGTATGGAAATGACTGATCTTCAGCTTATTATGGAGTGCATTTAGTTCTTGCTTTCAACTCTTGTCCTGCTTAATGGTTTTCCTTTCTCTAGTGCTATCAGGCTTGACCTGTTTGCCAAAGTCTGTATTGCACAAAGGTATTGGATATATAACTGTTGAGCCAAGTGTTTTACTCATGCTGCAGATTTGGTTCTGTCTAACATGTAGAAATCTTTCTGTTGTCTTCAGGTTGGAGGTATCAGAAAGATTATGTTGGATGGCCAGGCAGGTTTCTTACTATAATGAAGGAGAACTGTATATCCCCTTTGCAGCAACAGGAATGTTAAGTGATGTCTACATGGGTAAGGATTTGCAACCACTTAGCAGTAACATAGGCTAAACAGTAACCCAAAGCATAACATGCAGATCTTTGCAGCTGTGCTATCCATGATGTTGTGTGTAGGTGAGATTTGTTAGAGGAAGTGACTGTGAACAGTTGTTAGCTGGAGAGCAGCCCTAGTGAGCAAGGGGGAGCAATTCTAGAGAGTTACATGTTACAGATAGATCATCTGAAATCCCACTTGATTAAGTATTTCCACTATATGGAAACTACTCCATGTTGGAAAGCTTAACTTATATCTGCTCAAAATTACAATAGGGAAATTTATGAGGGTGTTTTTGGAGAGCAGCATTAGTTTGGCACATAGTCTTTAAAGAATACATTGGGCAGAGTGCTCACACTAAGCTTTGATTTAGAGCCCAGATTCACAAGTGTTTGAACTTAATTGCTGCTGAGGGTGTTATGTTCCTCCCTCCAGGTTGGAGGAAATAGTGCACAAAACATCCCAGGAAAGGAGGTGTGTTCGTGTTTCTCTTGCTTGTAACAAGTCAATTAAAGAAGAACTTATTTTGGTTAATTTCAGCTATTTTGTGAATGTAGCAGCTTCAAAGACAGACTGTGGATGAAAACAGCCATCTTGGAGCTGAATCAAATGCCATAAATATGTATAAGAAAAGAGATTTTCCTTATCATGTAGAATCTTCCCTCTAAGGTATGTTGAAATAGGACCTTAATCTCAGTAAGTCTGTCCTTGGAGTGATGCTGCAGGGACATATCCAGTGATCTGGATTTGATTTGTTTTGCCAAATGAAGTCTTCATTTGGAGAAATGTAGTAACTCCTGAATGCTTATAGCCTGCAAGATAAAGATACGTTGTTGTTGAAAGAGTATTTTGGCTTGGTGCTCCTTCTGGCTTTGCTTTTAGCTTTCCATAGGGAAAAGTGGGTTGCAAAATCTGGATTTTAAATCATTGCTAAAAGTTTCTGGTGATTTAGTGTCATTTTGTAATGAAGGCAGAAATAGACACCAGAATGTAGAACAATACAAAGTCTTCTACAAATTCTGTGGTTATTTGGATGTGTAGTTTTGGTTAAGAGCCCATCCCTCCTTTGATAAGTGGACAACTTGTTTGGAATTGTCTTTTTAATGCAACTCCCACTGAAAGCCTAGGCTGGGTTTGGTACTTACACAATTTGACTTTGAATTTCAGACAGGGTTATTAAAAAAAAGGCCATTTGGATCAGGTGCTGCATTCTTTTTTATGTAAGTTAACCCTCATAGCACAGGACATTTAATTTATGTGATTTGTAGTGTGGGTTAAAAGGGCTTTAATTTAAACACTTTACATGAAAACAAGATTACAGGAACGTTTAAATGAGCACCTGAAAGAAAACGCCCCCAGGGTGTTTTTCTTTCTGTCTGCAGGAGGTGCCTGTTAGGATCTGGTATACTTTCCTCTGCTTTTGCTTTAGGCAAGGAAAGTTAGGCAGCTGACCTTGATACAGTGATGCAATGAGCTCTCGTTTAGTAAAAGTGAGCTACAAGACACTTCTTTTTCTTCTAGAAACCCTTCCATCCTGTGATTCTTTTTGATTTTTTGAATTTCTCTGTCCAGCTGTGGTAGTGCTATCATCACTGAGAGCTCAGAAGCTCTCTGCAGGCAGCAGTCCTCTCAAAATCATTCTGTCAAATGCCTTCTCCCAGTTAGCTCCAGTCACCTGAGAAAGGTAAGTCAGGAGCTGTGCCCTGCACTTAACTAGACCTTGTGTTAGGGAGGGCAGCCTGCCCCAGAGAGTGACCAGGTTTGTAAAGCTAAAGCCTTGTGACCATTTGTCTGCTTTTCTGATACTCAGAAGGGCAAATAATGCCTGATCTTTTGTGACTTAAGTTTCTAAAGAAAGCATCTGTTTTTGAGTGAACTTGTTGCTTTAGCCAGTTTTGTTTTCATCTGGGAAAAAAAAATCAGGAAAATGCCAGAGTTCAAAATGCAGAGCATGCTCTGGCCACCTTAGAGCTGTTGCTTCTCCCTGTTCCTGTGTTACTTCTGTGATGGCAACCCACATCATGGGTTATAAAAAGAAGTGTGACTGGTCAGGCACACCTTTGACATCAGAAGTGCCCAATGTGCCATTATAAAGGCTGACATGGTGTCTATCTTCACTTAAAGATATTCCATAATCTTTCTGCTGCATCTTTAATGTTTAGATATCTAACCCAAATGGCTCTGAAACCATGGCTATGCATGCAGTTCCTGCCACTGGTTTCAGCAGAGTAGGGTGGTGCTACAGCTCCAATGCCCAAAGACATCAATGAGAAGGGAGGAAAAAACATTTCTGAAAGTGTGGCAGAGACAGAGATGGTTTAGCAGATTAAATTAATCTCAAATACTTTTATAAACATTTAATCCAGATCATTTTTATAGGGGAGGGTATGAGAAGAAGAGGTAAAAGAAAATCTGAAATTTAGAGTAGCAGTTTAATTAAAAGCATTATTATAGAGAGCTAGTTACAACTCATTGAAAATATACTTGAATGAGATTTCTTTTTTGATGAAAATAATGCTTTTCAGATTTCTGTATTTCAGACAGTGCTAACCCTGGTTGGTGTTTCCACTTAGCTCTCATTAACTTGGATTTAACAGTGAGGTGGGCAAGACCTAAGAGAACAGGGACCCCAACTGAAAGAATAAATAGCCATGCAGTAAGCTTTGTAGTTAACAACTTTACATTGTATTGTATTGGAAAAAGTTCTGCCATAGCCATAAATCTTATCATTCATAAAGTCAGCAATGGTAATGCACTGTAGAAGAGATGCTGTCTTTTTAAACATGGTGTTTCAAAAAGACTTTATTACTGTTGTTCTTATTATTAAAGAGCATGCCCCATGCTTCTTCCTTCAATTTTCCTTTTCTGGGAGAGACCCAAAGTGTGGTTCTTTGTTTCTCTTCATAAGCATAATGAAATCTCACTTTCTAATAAATATACTTTTTTTTTTCTCCTTAGCAAAAGAAGTAAAAAGCACATTATTGGACAGTTTGTTTCCTGCCCTACTGTAGTGCCCGTGGGCTGGGGTTGTGGGTTTTTTTTTTTGTTTGGTTTTAATACAAACAGCACGTGCTGATGGCCTTTGTTTATAAAGGTTTAAAAATATAAAGGAGTCTTTATTGTTTAAAGCTTCAATACTACTGGTTTGAATTGCTTCACTGTAAAGGCTTCTGCATTTTTTTGAGAAGGCAAATGACCAAAGTCCCTTGGTGGAACAGTAGAAGAACGAGGCATGGATATCTAGGTAGCCTGGGAAGATTTTTCTGCAACTGGCCACCTATTGATTGAATAGCTATTGGAAGACAGACAGGGGGTCAGCCAGAGGCTCAGCTGCCCTGTTCAGTACGGATATCCGTGGTGGTAACTGCCGTGGTGACGGTAGTCGTCTTGGTAACCTTCCTGGTAGCCCTGGTGGTAGCTGTGGTAGCCATACCCACCATACTCATCGTCAGGGCACTGCATGCCCAGAGACTGCTGGATTGTCATTTCCTGGCGCCGCAGCTGCATGGAATCAATCAGGTCATACACGATCGCCATGGACCACATGGGAGAGGGATACCAGGATTTGACATTGCCGTCTTTCCCCACCAGCAGCATGGAGAAATATTCTGGGCTAATTTGGAAATAATTCCGAATGTCTTTCACCAAATTGGCCGGGATGTCTTCTCGGTCTACAGTTGAGCTTCCTAGAAAGTGACCACATAGAATCAGCATTAATGTTTTGTTCAGGCGATGGTGATGGTTTCTAGGTTAGAAAAAATAGCAGCAGGAGGTAGGATATAGCTCAAGAGTTGGCAATATAATATTCTTGTCATTTGCAAGTTCAGATCCATTTCGTGGATCTGAAATGAAATTACTCTACTGTGAACTAAGGAAAGTGTTTTTAACAGCTTTTTTTAAGTTTAGTAAACTTGTCCTTATTCTCTAGCCTGAAGCTACTGTAGTGTGGTACATCTCTTTGTGACCCAAAATCCCTGAACTTCTTTGATGTCTTTGCAGCTTGGGTCACCAATTTATGTATTGCAGAAGGCATATGTGAAAAACAGTAACAGTGGAATAAATTACAGGAATTGAATGGTGATAGAAGAATTACAGGATATAGAGCCTGTAGAGCCTCACTCTCAAACTGTCATGATATGTGAGGTATGGGATGTGGTAGATGTCTTTTTCTCTTCAAAGTGTATGTTCTAGGGTAAATCTGGTGAACTCCAGGCTCTTAAGTGTGAAGTCTGTGTTGGGTAAATGAGAGGAAAGTATAAGACAACTCATGTACATATGTGCACATATATACATAGTTGGTTTGGCAATAGGACTCTGACACAGTGGCACTCTGCCTTACAGACTTAATGTTCCTGGGCTGTAGAAGGACTAGAATGCTTTCATGCACAGAGCAGTTGGAGCACAGATGGGATAAATAAGCTGCTTTCTGTCTTTGTTCCTCCACTGCTGGAGGCACTTGTTTGGATTAGGTAGTAGAGGAACCCGCAGCATTTGACAATGGGACTCCCTTAAGGATCTACCTGGAAGAGCCTGCTGGGATGCAAGTGAAATACTAAAGAGAGCTTATAAGAAAGATGGAGAAAGACTTTTGACCAGGGCTCAGAGACAGAACAGGGGATATCAATTTTACACAGAAAGAAGGTAAATTTAGATTAGGTATAAGGGAGAGGTTTTTTAGGATACAGGTGGTGTGACCCAGGAGCAGGTTGCCCATCTGGATGCTCTGTCTCTGTAAGTGTTCAAGGATAGGGTAGATGGGACTTTGAGCAACCCAATGAAGTGAAAGATGTCCCAGCCCTTGGCAAGGGGTTGGAACTAGATCATCTTTGAGGGGTCCTTTTCACTTCAAGCCATTCTATGAATATAAATTAGGGATCCATAGAGGAGAATCTGTTGAGTGTGTGTTCTATTAGCCCTGGAAACCTGTGAGCATGTAAAAAGACACAGACATCCCTGCCTTTGACAGCAAGGCTGGCAGAAGAGTGTGCTGCGGACTGTAAGCTTAGGTGGGAAATCAAAATGTGAGATGAATTTCAGATATTTGTGCTTTTCTGTCCTGAAGAACCTATATAATATTCAGCACAGAAACACCAAGAAAGCTTTTTGTTTGCTTTTGTGTCATCTTATTTCTTAAAAGAAACAGACAAGGAAAGCAGTCATACTCATCCCTCTAAAGAAATTACAGCAAAGCAGTATATGTATAATGCCCTTCATGGGTAGTGCTGAAGAAACTGGAAACAGTCACTTACCATTAATTGGATACAACTCTAACACCCCTCCAATATCTTCTCCAACTCCCAGCAATTTGAGGATTGTTATGTGGCGCAGACCTGTGGAGGAAATTAAGAAGGTTTTGGGTCAGACCAAATCTTTGTGCTTATCTTTGGGCAGATTTCAGTTTAATCAGCCAGGTCTGTGCTTGCTAAGTTAGGGGCCAGTCTCAGCCAGCCCTCCAGGAGAGTTACTGATTTCTGTGGAGTCCCTGCCAGTCACATCACCTGTCCCAAAAGGATAAGCTGTTGTGTTGAGTAAATGTGGTGTCAGTTGCATTAAGCTGTTCCAAGGACAGCAGCATGGTGATGTGGTTCTCTGGCATGGGGATACAAGCATCAGATATGCCAGTAAATTGCAGAGGCCATTCCCCAACTCCAGAATCTTCCTGCACTGTTTCTTCACTAGTAAAGCTTTTACTTATCATACACACAGCAAAAAATTATTTAGAGGCAATATAACCTCTGCCAGTTAAACTCTGAATGACTGCAGGGAATAGTTTATGACAGATACTCACTTCTTCCATTTGTTCTGCACAGAGGCTTGGACTGTTGCCTCTGCTTTGAAGAAAGACCTTAGGGACAGCAGAAACTGTTCATGTAACATGAGTCAGTATAATCTACAAAATCTTTGATGTAACTACTTTCATAACTTGGAGGTAAGATCCTTGGAAATTTACCACTTAGTTAAAACACCCATTGACAAATGCTTTAGAAGTTCACTGGATCATGTTCAAGCTGTCCCTACCAAAGGGTGGGGATACTCAACTGTTTTGACTACATTTTATCCTTCAGAAAGCATTTTGCAGTGGCCCATGTTGCAGTTTACTTTGGTACTTTCCAAATGAGGTGATGCTGATGCTCTGAATGAAAGCCAGGTGATTATGAATAAACAATCATACTGTGCAGATCTCCCTTCTGGTGCAATTGAAATGCATTGAAATAGCAGCTGTTGAAAGGCACCTGTTCCATTCTGTTGAAGGAGTCAAGTCTAGACCCTGTATGGTGTGTGCATTGCTAGGAACTTAAGGAGTAAGTCTCTGCACTTCATGACAAGGAGACAGAAGAAGGCCTCTGGGTCTTGCCCTTAGTTGTCTCCTGGAGGAGCCCCTCTGTCTCCATGGTCTATACAGGTGGATCTTAAGTACCTAATTATGGGTCTGGGAGGGCCTTATTGTATTGAAATGGCTTCCATTAATATTTTTACAGATTTTGGCAATGAAGCAGTAAGGGAAAGAAAAAAATCCCTGATGTCCATGCATCCATGTCCACGTCCCTGATACCTGGCACAGTTCTCAGCTGGATCTTAAAGGATCTGCCCTGACCAAAGCATTTTCCTTGTGTTGTTAAGTTGTGCAGTACAAAAACCCCCAAAACATCTATTACTCTCCTGAAGTACAAGCCTGAAGAGAAGTTTTGGAGTGCTAGCATTTCCTGCTACATTAGTATAATGTTTCAAAAATGATTCCAGGGTACACTTTGCTTAGCTGTCTTAGCTGCCAGTGTGCTGTACTACCTGCTTAGTGCAATCTTCCATTTGGATTTTTCAGGAAAGTTTTCAGTTGTCAGACTCCTCAGATTGTTCAGGTTCAAACTTGAGCAAAGGAATCCATCACATCACTAGGAAGGATGTGGTTTGGGGGAGCAAGTATATAATTCCTTTTGACTCACCAAAATTGCAGGCTTGTCCACTGAGAGCAGCAAGCTGCTGGGAATAAGCCCAATCTTCATCACTGGGAGCAGAGATCACCACCAGCCGCCTTCTCCATCGGAACCTGAAAAGAGATTGTGGCCAGGCATGGTCTTGACATGTGACTCCAGTCCTCTCAGCATTTCTGTTCTATGTAGGCTGAGATATGTCTTATCTCTCACAATTTCTAAGTAACAGCTGGATGGGAAATCTTCCCAGTTCTGTCCAGCACTGGGAGAAGATAAAGCTTGTTTTCAATTTTACAGCTCCAAAACTTTCAAAGAAACACCTGCAGTGCTGCTGCTTTGCCAAACAAACACTGCAAAGTTTGTGATCTTTGCTGAAAGCCCTTTCAGTAGTTACAGCAGTGCTGAGAAGTGTATATTCAAGAGAGAAGGATTCCTGTGGAATTCCTCACCAGGCATTTAGCTTTTACGTCATTCACCACTGCTGGAACTGCACAGTTATTCTGCAGTCCAAGGGCTGTCTGAGAATTAGGGTGTATCTTCATTTCAGACATAACTCATACTTCTGTGTAAATAATCACTGACCTCTTTTTTCTTTCCTGCACCACGTTTGCTCAAAATACCTTCAACATGGCTTTAAATCTGAGCTTGTTTGTGTGTGGTTGTGTCAGCCTGTGGCTGTATAAGGCATGCAAGGGGAAATAAGATACATCTTGGAATCCTTCTTTAATAGGGACTGCACCATCTACCCAAGATTTTGCGTGAGGATCTCCTTCCTTTCTTGTCAAAGAAAGGCAGTGCTATAAGGACACTTGAAATCTTTAAAAATTCTAACTCTAGAGGTTTTTAATACTCTCCCAACAACTTGTTTTTTGAATATAGTTACTTCTCCACTTAACCTAAATAAATCAGATTTATAGGAATTTGCAAAGCTGCAGAGATATTTTTACAGCAGGAAATGATCTTTTAAATGGATGCAGATGTTACTCTGTTATAATAATAGCCTGCTTTTCTGCTGTACCATGTGAAGATCTCAAAATGAAGGCTAATGCAAAGCGTCAATTCTGCTTCACTTTAAAGAAGCGTCACTGATAGAAGCTGAATCTTCAGCTTCTATCACCAGTCCTATGGTGGGGTTTGCTCAAAGTCAGAGAAGAAGTTGTTAGAAGAACAGGGCATGCTGATGTTGATTGTTGATTGTTACTGATTTATTTACAATTAGAACAGTAAATCCTTGAAAAGCAAACCTCAATTTTCATGTTCAAGAGGAACAGCAAAGAGACATGAATGTGTGTGTACAGTTAAGTGAATAGGAATGAGAAGCATTAAGGATCACATATGTTATGTGAAGAAAAGGAGGGAAATTTTGTGTCATTATTCTGAAAATGGGGAATAAAGTAATCTTTGTGCTATTTTGTATAGAGAAGCACCTGGTTACCTATGAACAGTGAGTGAGAATGTGGCCATTAGAGCATATTTTCCCTAGGGAAAAACTGTGAGTCACTTTAAGATACTTTTATATTTCTTTCTGTTTTTTTTCAAATCTCCTTTGGAGTTACACAGAGCTGAAAAGTGTTGAAAGCCATTTAAGCTTTTTTGTCCCCGGACCCAGGAGCACTTAAGCTTATCTTATCTGGGACTACATCTTCAAAATTAATTCAGTTGGTCCTTCACAGCTGTTAGTTTGCCAATATTAATGTACAGATTTCTGCTTTATTTCTGAAATCAGAAGCCACGGACCAACACTCCTGACAAATCTGCCAGACCCATCCCTGTGTGGATCCTTCCTTCCTCCTCTACCTGTTTTGCATCTTGTTCTGATGCGTGAGCCCAGAGAGCAACACAGCCAGACTCATCCCCAAACTCAAGCCTTTCTTCCTTCTACATGTGGCCTTTAAGCATTACTCAAGCTGGCTCTAGCTCTCATGGTTTCCTTTCACACCAGGCAGGTTTGTTAAGAACAATATTTGTATGTTATTATAACTGAGCTCTGCGAGGAGCAACACCAGGGAGATGATGCCAGGGCTCTTGTTCAACTGGGAAAATGATATTGGACAGAGCTGGAATTAATTTTACTGGGAATCTGACCAGTTAATGTGGCCAGAGAAGTCCACCCAATATTTAAGCCTGATGCTTGTTTCACAGACAACAAATGCATTATGTGCAGCAGCAGTTCTGTTTATAGATGCAACATTCTGCATTTTTCATGCCCAGTTTTTTAATGTGTGTTTATTACTAGGGCTGTTTCCAAGCAAAGAAGGATTTGGGGCCTGTCTCTTTCCAGTATACAAGCTCTTTCTTGTGCTGATCAGCTGTTTCCAAACTGTGGTTCTTCTTGGTGGTCTCAAGGATGAATCACTGTGACCTAAACAGGAGGTGGTGAGGTGGGTGGGGTGGATCTTGTTAAAGGTTCTCTTTCTGTTGAAATGGCCATTGAATTTTAAAATGTTTATGAGCCAACAACCTATTCATTTACTTGTTGCTCCTTTCCTCCTCACCATAATCCATCATGCTGCCTCGGTTATTTTTAAAGCCCTCTGGCGTTAACAGTGTATTCCCATGGAGTCTCATAGTAGGTGAGGAGGATACAGTTGTAACAGGTAAGGTCTAGAATGATGAGGTAGCCCTAATTTCATGTCAATTCTCCTGTGATAATTGAGAGAGGACTGTAGCTGCACAGCTCTTCTGTGGGCCTGACTGCCCACGTTCCAGATTAATTTATTGTCTGGAATTTAGGTCTCAGGGTAGAGTAATAATGCAGCATGTAGAGATTGCATAAAACAAATTGTCTTTCTGTAGAAGGTCTCCAACATTTTGCAAAAGACATCTGCAAGACCTTTAATAATATGCATGACTAATACTAGCAAAGACAAACTGTTATCTCAAGCAGGATAAGAAGGAAGTTAGAGAGAATTAATTACTGATTTGAACTACATGGCAGGGATTAGAATGGGATTAATGAGATTGGGATGGTTGATGATCAAAACATATAAACACTGTGCTTCATACATTCAAAACATTGAGCTAACATCTGTGAATTAATCCTTATTTGCTCTTCTAATGCAAATCAGTTTTATTATCTCCATGTCATGATGTGGGAAAACTGAGGTACTGAAAATTAGTGTCCAAGGAAGATTTAGTTTGTCAGGAAACATGCTTCTTTCAGTGCTCTATACAAAACTGCATTTAGCTCTGGCTGCATCTCTGTATTTGTATTAACGTTGTAAATACTGAGAAATCTGTATTTTAAAATCCCAGAAATAGTTACATGGGTATTTTTCCACTACAATGATAATTAGTAGAACTAGCAGCAGATAAGAACAGAAGGTGATACCTGGATAAGAAGCTCTCAAGGGATTGCTTCTTATCTTCTTTGCAGACAATGCCCTCTTTTTTCTGTCTTTCCATGTCTTTAATTCGTGATTGGAAGGTGTCAATCAAATCAAACACAGACTTCATAGCTATGGGTACTTCATAGTATTGCTGTTAAGAAAAAAGAAAACAAGACAAGTTGGTGTAAGGATGCTCATATTAGCAGCCTTTCTGCATATATCACAGCACTGTAGGATATTTAGAGATCCAAGTATCCTAATCTGCACATAGGCAACATGGCCTAAAACAGATCAGGAACTGAAAAATAAAATTGTTTTTGCAGTAAGACTGCCCTTTGGAAGTGGCATATTTTCACTATTTGCCTGAAGTGATAAGGCCAGGACATTGCAGTTTTTATATTCTCTCGTAAGGCCATTCAGCTAGAGGATTGTCCTTATGCAATATGCTGTCATCCTGTTGAGTAGCCAAACTGTGTGTTTTAGAATGCCAGGTACTACATTAAAACCCTGTCAGGTGCAGGGAGGTTCTTTTCCTCATCATTCCAGGAGAAACACACAATTCCTGAGTCCCCTAAATGCAGAAAATGAAGATAGCTACCTAAGTTCTGAAAATTTCACTTACTGTTCTTTTGGTTGTCCTCCAGCAATGACCAGGTCCTGCATCAGTATCTTGTTCCTCACATGCAACTGTGTAATGTAATTTCCTAAATTTTTCAATTTTTTTTTCATATGTTTCCAATGCATTTTCTTTCGAGACAGCTGAGTTCAAAGAGTTGAAACCCTCACCTTGACCTTCATGTCAGTGTCTGTCAGAACCATGAAGAAATCATTGTAGGTCATCCCATACTCTTTCCTCAACTCACTGATGAGCTGCTGGTCCACAAGATCTTCATCTTCTATCACTTTCATGGGCTTCTCATTATCTTAATGTGAGGCAAAGGAGAAACAAAAATAGTCATGGAATCACACAGTGCTCTGCCTTTAATTTTGCCTCAAAAGAAAAGGGAGAATTCATTTCTCAGAATCTCTCTTCCTGCTGCATATTCAATGTACTACAAACCATGTGTGTGAACTTTTTATTCGTATGACTTTTAACTGTCTAGTTTTCCATCGCAATGGTCTTCGAAAATCAGTTGATCCTAGGGCTCATGCCCCAGTATTTATCATTTTTATGTTCTTTTGAAAAATCTTGCTTTTTCCTTTCTTTTTAATTCAAGATTTTTTCAATATGCTTATACATGTATATGCATGAACTAATCATTTCACCAGCTCCTGAAATGTAGCCACTTCTGTAATTGAAAATAGAAATTTTTGCAATGTGCACCATGTGCAAATGAAACAGCATAGGTGATTTGGGTCAGTAAAATATAGCTAGAACAGCTTGAGGTTGGCCGGGACAGTAGAGTTAACCTTACCAGTCTTAAAAACGTACATGTAGTGACTATAAGAAAACAGGAACTCTTTAACATGTTTTGAATGCTGCAGTGCTGGCAGCATACCTCTCTAGATACCCCAATTTGGCACTCCCTCCTCCCTCTGCTTGCTGATTCTAGCAGCCTGACTGGCAAAAACTTAGTTTTGAGTACAACTTGTACCTACTCAGTGGTGTACTCTAAGAAAACATTCTCAAACAATGAGAAAAAGACTTCTAAAGACAGAGACTTGAAGACAAGTCTGTGGAGGTGCTGAGGTTCCTTACATCCAGTGGAACCAGGGTGCATTGCAGTCAAGTCCTGAAAATCTCAGTGTCATCCACACAGCCTCATCAGTAGCATCCAGCACAGCTCTATACAACTGCAACAGTGCTGAAAAAAGCCTCCATATGCAGCTGTAGGCCTGGAAAGTTAAGGACAGGCTAAACCACACACCAATTACAGTGTTACCTGGGCACCAAGAGCTCACTGCAAACACTGCTTGCCTGTGCCCTGTGACACCACTATGAATTCATATCCTCACTTAGAAATCCCAGCCATGGCTTAAGTGACCAGCCTGAAGTCAGAGATACAGCAGGTCATCAAGAGATGGAATCCAGAGGTACAACTTTTCAGTCCCTTGCTCCATAATTATTTGTCAGCAAATAGATATGTGATCAATTGACCCAAGTTAAGAAGACAGCGACAAGAAATATTTGAATCATTATACAGCAAGCATTTTAAATAATTTTCTAAATGTACATAACTTTTAAGGAGCATACTGATCTGATAAAAATTTTGCTGTAGGTCTATCCTGTGTATAGACTGAATGAAACATCTGAATTAAAATTTGGGGAAAATGTCTGAATTAGAATCTGATCTTTAGGTTTCACATCTTGAACCCACTGCTTATTAAAAAAAAGTCAACCCAGCAAATATTAAAATTTGGTTATACTTATCATGCTATATATCTAATTTATATGACTTTTCATTGTTATATGTACCTCATTTGAAAGTTTTATAAAGAATTGACAAGGAATGGTATTAGCTTTTGATTGGATTTGCTAATTGGTTATCCACTTCATAAATATATGTAAATCCTGCATCAGGTGCTTGATGAGTGAGATTTATGTATTACTAGTGGCAAGTATGACCATTAAAACATAGACCAAAAGTTCGTGTTTAAAAGCAAAGACTATCTCATTGGCCTAGATGGAGATAGAAAAATGCAAAAGTTATTATTGTGAAATGTGATGGAAAACAGCTAAAGTACAGGAGTACCTTAGACCAACTGAACTATGACACCTTTCTGCTTTAAACTCTAGATATTGATATGAAGTTAGCTCTTTAGAGTTTCCTTTTTAGGAGTTTTTCTTTCAAAACTTACAGTTTTTGTAAGAAAAGAAGAAAATTAAATTACAGTGTGATACAGAGAAATTCTGTATCAAGGAAAAATACAATGCCACAAAGGCTGACCAAACTTTCAAACTTGGAAATTATTTCTGTGAAGAAAAGAAGCTGTTAATCTAATTGCCTCTTTCCAAGTCACTACTTGTCCCTGACCCCTGCCTCATAAAAGACATCTGGAATCCACGTGAAGATCCACTGGAGCTGAGACTATGCTGCTACCTGCAAAGTCCTTGCTCTCTTTGGGTTTTCTCTGAAAGAATGGAGAAACTTTTCTCCATACATCTTTGGCAGCTAGACAGGCTGGGAAGATGGGTAAACTTCAGAAATAATTCCAACGAGATTACAAAGAAGGCCAGCAAGTTGTCTTAGCAGTACAGTGGCCTAATAGATTAGGTATTGCTTTGGTTATAGGATGGGTAGCCAGAGGCTGATGTTTAGTTGATTAAAGCCCTGTTTCCCATGGAGAAAAGAGACCATATTTGCTAGCTTGGTCTGGAGAGAAGACCCCTACAGTGACACAGCTTTTGTGTCATTCCATTGGGAAATACTCTGGTTTCACTGTGAGCTAATCTTGACCAGTGTCACTGAGGTCTTTCATTCACCACTTCTAAATGTATTTGAAATTTCAAGTGAAAAGTCTTTTCTGTTGACTTTTTTGTTGTTGTCTTTTGTATTTTAGTCACAAGATGCAGCACTCTGAGTAGACCTCATCATGCTGGATGCTCAAGCTTCTCCCTGCAGAAACATACTGTGTACAAAATGTTTCTTAGGAGATTTTGCTGCCCCTGATGTTCACAGAGAGTGAGCCTTGAAGCCTTGTTTTTCTTCAAGAATTTAATTCCTTCTATGAGAACTCAGCTATTATATACACTTATGTGGTTTGTGGAAAGTTTGGATGTAGGTTAAGTTTGGAGCAGGCTGAAAGAGTATGGTCTATGTCAGAGTGAATATCTGAATATTAGCCAGACTAGAGCTAAATATAACCCTGAACAGTCCACTGACAGGCAGATGGATCTAGGTACACAAAATGTGACCTTGAGTAACCTTGGCCTGATGTGGAAAATCCTGTACTGCTCCAGATTTGTCAAGAAGGTGCACAAAGGGACAGTCTGGCAGGGTTTGTGACTCACTGTCATTCAGGGACACAAGGCTAGATCCTGTCCCTCTGAGAGTAGCAGAGGCACAGCTGGAAGCCAGACATAAATCTGTGATCTTCTATCCATTTATATGCCAGACCTGAAACATCCTGCAGCTGGTCATGTCCTCAGCTTTCTGTTCCATCACACATCTTTTCCCAAGGTTTGGTAAAACCAGATGAACTTTGAGGGGAAAGATGTGGTGGACTTGTAAGTGGAATTGGAAGCTTTTATTCTATTTGCAGTATGGAATTGTAGAATATTTGTATTTCTTTGGCTTCATCCAGCAAAGCACTCAGAGTGGTGTTAACCTCTAGATACAGATGGAAATGAAATAGTTAGTGATTCAAGAGATACATAAGCTTAAGTGCTTTGCAACCTGAAGTCTTTGTCCAACCACTGTTGTTAAAAAAGGACAGGTTTTCACTGGTTTTGGTGGGTGCTTCCCCAGGACCTTAACACTGATAGCAATTGTTTCAAAGCTGCTTAAGAGAGATGGATGCTCAGTGTCACCTGTCTACATGGAAACTCTGAATGTGAAGTAGGTGGCACTAAATATGTCTAAATGAGCTACTTTTCAGGTCCTGCATCATCTTAGATTTTGACCCAAGCTCGGGCAATTTTTCCCTTTGCTGTCTGTATTGTGCACATGAGATGGAAAGAAAGGATGAAAAGAAAAAGAACCTAGCTGGAAGTGGTCAATTTTCATGCTGCTGTTGTTCATGGTGCCAAAAATTGTGATGACTGAGATCTTCCTCGTTGCCATCTTGCAGAAGCTCTCCAGATACTCGTCTCGCTGCTGTACATACATGGTGTTGTCTGCCTTGGGGGTTGTGATCAGCTGGTTGGTGGCAGAGAGAAAAGAGTTTGTTTAGTATAAGGAAGGAAGCAGATAATGATTTTACTGAAGGAGAACTTGTCACTGTCTGCAAACTGGCCTCTCTTTCCCATAAAGCTGCTATTTATTTCTGTTTGGAGTGTACCTTCATGCCCAGGCCTGACCCAAAGACATTCAGCCAGCTATAGAAAAACCTTTGGAAGCATGTAGAGCTGGTTGCACCAGCTCCTCTGCTGCTTCTACCACAATGCTGGTAGAAGAAATATACCTATATTTTACAGAAAGCCACCTACTCTCCTTTTATCCCTTGCCCTGCCAGTCCCACCAGGTCTCCCTCACAGCCTTCAGTGATGCTATGACTGACTCACAGTGGGAGCCCTGGGAACATGGCAGCCACTCTGCCCTCATCCCATGGTCCAGGCAGGGCTCCTGTGGCTGTTTTGATGCCAAGGGGTGAGTAAAACTAGGGCTACATGAGTACTTATGTAACTGATGGCCATCTAAGAAGACCTTGAAGACTTGCTAAGGCCACCGTGACCTCATCTGAAAATGACTGATTTTGCTTTTCTTTGTTCTATCCACTTTGATGTCTTATGGGACTTATAGTTGCTCAAAGGCACAGCTGTGGGCAAAGAGGAAGAGGAACAATTACTACAACAACAAAAGTATAAAAAGCTCTACATTTTACAGTACTTACTTCAAAGCCTTCTAAGGATTGCAAAGATTTAATTTTTAAAAAGTTTAGAGCACACAACTCAGATCCTTCATCAGTGACTGAGATGAAAATATTCCAGGGAAGGGGTGTGTGTAACAACATTCAGTGATCCTATGCAGCAGTTTCCAGCAGAAGATGCCTAGCAATGTAATCATTCTATCTGGCAGCAGTGAACTGCAATCAAGCACCTGCCACTGATCCCCCAAATGCAAAGAGAGCTGGAATATGGACGCAAGTTTTATGATTTAAGATCACAAATAATCACCAAAATCCTTCAATTGCAAATTTATGCTTTAATCTGTAACAGGAGTAATAATTTTCTGGCCGCCTTCTGAAATTTGTGAGGACTGAAGGCTGATTTTTACAGTACACTCTTTATAAATCCAGTTCATCAATGTAAAAACATTTCCAGGCTTATAAAATCTGCTCTCATTTATGCAAAGGCCCCTGGCATGACTACAGCTTTGGGACATGAAGGTGAATGAGAGTGACAGACACAAAGAGGATTTGGTTTCTGGGCTATAGCATGTAACACATTGCTTTTAAATTGCATATAAAAATGCTTCAAATAAAAAAAAGGGATCATGAGAAGGTTTTGAGGACTGAGATGAAAAACAGGCCATTGGTTTGTATTGTCTCCTCCTAGTTTTGGAGGTCATGAACTGGAATGCAGAGTCAAGCCTGAATCTGATCCGCTTCACCAACCTTGTAGAACAGGGCAAATTTCCAATCAAAGCTTTGTGCCAGGTCTATTTTAACCCAGGATGTATATGCACTGTCTCTATCAGTGTTTGCATCACAAGATGGTTTGGGTGAGAAGGGACCTTCAAGATCAACTTGTTCCAACCCTCCTGCCAGGGGCAGGGACACCTTCCACTAGACTAGGTTCAAAGCCCCATCCAGCCTGGCCTTGGACACTTACAGGTATAGAAGATCACAACTATCACTCCCTCTTTTCTATAGGCTCTCATTAGGTACTGGAAAGCTCCTATAACCCTGGAGCCTTTTCTTCTCCAGCATAAACAACCCCAACTCTTTCACCCTTTTCCATGGGAGAGGTGCTCCAGTCCTCTGATTTTCTTCCTATTCCTTGTTTGTATGCATGTGTGTGTGTGTGCATGCACATGTGCATGAGGATATATATGGAGTGTTACAAATAAACTGTCAGTTGGCATTTCATCACCACAGAGAAATAAACAAAAAACCCAAACTCACAAGGCCAAAATTTCTCAACATTTGTAAGACTGCAATAAAAGCCCCACTATAGAGAGGCTGTTGGACTCAAAACCCGTACTTTTTTTCAGTTTCTGCACCTGGGACCTATATTTGTCATTAATTGAACTTAACCCAGAATAGACTTCAAAATTCCAGATGTTTGAAATTCACACTGAAATCTGAAATTGTTAATGATATAGAACTTAAAACCCCATCTTCTTTTTAAAAGATGTTTGGAAAAGGACTGAAAAAATGTCCTTGGAAGCCAGGCTGAAAGAAAAAAGTACAGCAAAGCAATGGGGAACAACTTGGGTAGAGCTGCTTCTGCAACAATGTGGGCTAATTCTCTAGAGAGGGAGTTTAAAGACTCATGAATGACCGAGTTAATTGTAAGGATTGTTCCCCTAAGGGAACTGAACAGTTTGATTGGAAGGAATGCAAATAGGCACGTGTGTGGATTCAAAGAAGCTTGAGAAGTTCTTTGTTTTCCACATATGCCATGCAAGGCAATGACAAAATAGAGTTTAGCCATTGCTTTTACTAATAACCAAACCAAACCTATTCTTCAGGGAGCTTCAGAGTAAGCAGGTTGAAGATGTTACTAGATTCTGGAAAAAGTGAGGTGCAGCCTGGCATAATCATTTGTCTTCAGTGAGTTCTGGCCTGACAACCTGAGATTGTGCAACTCTTTTCTCAGAGATCCAGCTGTGAGGTGGCCCTGTATCAGAAGGTTCAAATTTCAGACAATCCTTTAAGTTGCCAGAACTATGGTGGTGTTATGAATTAGCAGCCTGACATCTGTGAGCTTTACTTTTGGCTCCTTTATTTTCAAGTTTGTTTATATTTGTCCTGATGCTGCATATATTCTTGGAAACCTCAACAATGAGACCAAATTTCAAGTATCCCAACTTCTAAATAGTTTCTCTCTCTGAGCTTTTGTTTTGGCTAAATATTAGTTAACAAGTAACTAATAGGCATTATTTGCAAAATTCAGCCAGGTTCAATTTTTTCAAATATATGGCTTTTTTTCCACTTCTAGTGCTAGCTCCACACAGTCCCTATATCTTGAAGAACGGGGAGGGGGAGAAGAAAGTTGCCTTGTTTTCAGGCCCATGAATCATCAGCAGAATGACTCATTACATTCCAATGGTTGAAATCTTAACTTGGCATCTTAGCTTGGCACCTTAGCTATTTGTACTGGAATATGGAGCATGAAAATCAAAGGTGTTTGTGACAATGACTATTGGACAATAACTGTGAAACAGACCAGCTTGCAGTAGGATAATTGCAAGAAACCAGCTCCCACAATAATATTTTTTAAAAACTGTTTTCCAAAGTGTACCCTTCAGGATATGTGTCATCTGCCAGAAAAAACATTTGTACTATAACTAAAACTGTTTCCTATCCCAGGTGAAGTGGTTTTTATAAGTAGTTGGAAAAACATACAGCACTATAAAACCTGGGGACAAGTAACTCCAGACCAAGCTAAAGTCCTCAGGCTTGAAAACTTACTGGAGTGTTACAGTTTAATACAAACAGCAGGAGAAAAACCCAAACCAAAATAAAGTTTGCATAGGATCTCTGAAGATGTCTAGGAGGTCTGAATGCCAAATTCCCATCAGATCTTAATCCCAAATTCCCCATCCCTCAGGGCATCTGATCACAAGCCTTTGTGTATATCCTCAGTCAGACGTGCACTAGTATTGCCAAGCCACCTGGCTTGCTTCCAGCTTTAGGACACCAGCACCAATATGAAGCAGGTGTGCCAGCTGGCAGGACATGCAGAGCACTGAAACATGGTAACTTTGGCAAGTACCCCAAGGTGACAAATGGATGTAATCCACACTGGAACCTCATTTTATTGATCTTAATGATACTGATCCTGACACCTACATATCCACTGGAAGCAAGATAATCTGATGGCTATATGGTGGCTCATGGAAGTTGGCTGGGAACAGGGTTTGGCCTCATCTCTGGATGACTGATTTTTATACTGTGTGTGAGATTTCCAATATGAGGCTGTGAAACCTGTTGAAAACAATCTTTTGAGTCTACAAATTTTACCTCTTAAGACAAAAGCACCAAAAAAGGGTAATACAAGCCCACTATAAACTTATAGTTCCACATATTCCTACTACGAGGGACATACAACTTTATTTAGGTAATAAAATTCAGATGAATGAATTACTTACAATAAGCCTCCTCTTGCCTTCAAAATATTCCAGGAGGTTAGTTGCTGATTTCCTGGGAGGTTGTAGGAAAGTCTTCTTGTTGGACTTGGGAAAGTCCTCATTCTCAGTCCTGCTTCCCTTCTTCTTCTTATTGCGGTCTTTGTCCTGCTTGTTCTTTTTTTCAGCTTTGATCTTCTTGGACTGCTTCTCACTCTTCTGCTGCTTGTCAGGTCTGTCCTTCTTCTTCTTCTTCTCAGGTTTATCCATTCGGTCATGCTTCTTTGATTCTTTTCCTTTCTTTGGGGGAATATTTCCTGCTGCAAACTGTTCCTCTAAATGGGAACTAGCAGGCTTGCTAGGGTCATATTTATCTTCATACTCATTACTGAGTATCTTTTCTTGGGTCTTCTTTTTTGGTGGTTTAGTCTTAGTTGGTTTGTGTTGCCCAGGAGTGACATTCAGGTCCCTGTGGTTAAAGTCCTTTCTGTCAGTTCTGTTATCTTTAAATCTACCCACATTTGCCTTTGTGTAGTGCACTGGGGGGGCTGTTGGGACTTCTGTGAAACTGTCATAGCGGGCACCCTTGTTTGGTTTCCGGGTGGCTCCCACTTGTTTCTCTTGATGGCCGCGCTGCCGGTCCCTGCGGTTTGTTTTCCACACAGGAGAGTAGAAGTCCTCAGAGGCTGTGACTCGTGGTGTGGTGGCATCAGGGGCTGCTGGCAGCCTGTGGTACTCCGTGGTGGAATGTGTCTTCATGGTCCAGGTCCTCTGTGTGCTGGGGAGGGGTGTAGTTGTTGTTGTAGACCGGGTGGCTGTTGCCACTGCGTGGGTGGTGGCACGAGTTGTTGTGGTGGTGGGAGGGAGGATAGTGGTCCTTACTGTAGGCAGAGGAGTGGCTACTGTGGTTGTCATTGGTTTCCTCACTGTTTTGGTCCTTGTTGGCTGATTATTGCTCTTCCTTGGTTCCTCTTTCCTTGCTGACACCTGGACATGTTCACTGCCAGGGGTAGGCTGCATGGTGCCACCATTATTGCCTTCCTCAACCACTTGCCCCTCCACCCCAGCTGCTTTGCACGTCTGGATGAAGCCCTTCTGCCTCATCTTCTCAATTTTTCTGATGGGGTTTTGATCAATGACTTCATACATGGCCTCTAGCCTGACTGGATAAGGATACCTTTCCTCCACTTGCAGGGTTTTCTTCAACAGTACCATGCCAAATTTCCCTTTCTCCAGTTTCAGAAAGCTCATGAGCTTAGGGATGAGGGCAGGATCTAGTGGCTGTTCCAGGATTTTTCCTTCATTGGTTATCCTTCTGACTTTTCCCCCTTCTTCCCCTTCTTCATGGAACAACACGATCTGCTGGATGCGCCTCTCAGCCAATTCACAGTAAACATCATTTTTCAGCAGGCTCATCATGAGCCGGTAGTAGCCCTCAGAGGCATGGGGGGCAGAAATGACCCACACTCGATTTTTCCCTGCAAAGCTGGCCAGGACATTGGGAGAACTTGACCCTGAAGGAAAACGTACCAGTCGTGACTGGGTGGCAGAGGATATCCCTTCGTCCTTAATCATCTCGGACTTGGGGTATTTGGCTGCAGCTGTGAGTCTCTGTACCAATCTCATTCTGGTCCCTGTGCCCCTGGCCTGGGAACGTGCTTCCCCTTGCACGAGATTGGCAGGCAGCTTTGGAGGTGCTGAAAATTCCCTCTTGGTGACAGGCTGTTGAGGATTCGGGCTTGAATTCCTTAGGGATGCTCCAGACCTTCTCAGGAGGCTGCTTGATGCCCTGTAAGCAAGGGGCACTTTCCTAACTCCATGGCTCCCTCTTTCCACTAGCCTCTGTGTCTTCTCAGAGCCACACACTAACCATGCTGCCCACAGCAGGGCTAAGCTGAGAGCTGGCCTCCAGTTCATTGTGCAATCTGTGGGGCAGGGGGAGAGAAGGAGAAAAATTAGATGTTAACGATGTGATGATATCTGGCACAAGTGATTAAAAATGCAAAGCACAGGCTGGCTGTTTTGTGTGATTTAAAAGTGCTTAATTACACCTCAGTCCTGTCCTAGTGGCTTTGTAAGTTTTACAGTTATTTTTGGAAAAACACAGAATGGATCACTTTATGAAAAAATGAGATCATTCTTCTGCAACATGATACTGTCTATCTAAAACAACACCGTGATCTGCATCATTTTCTCTCTCTCACTCTCCCCAGTTCTCTCACACTCTCACTAAACATACATGCAAAGACACACAGAGAAAGGGTCCCGTACATAGAGCAGAAAGGCAAGAATTTGACTTGAAACTTACACTCTCAGGGAAGTTCCCCTGCCAGAGGAGTTTTCACGTCTTTTTCCTTTAAAAGGAGACCAATGCCATACAGCTTTACTGTCCAGTGATTTATCTTTACGCAGCCCAACAGGTCACAGAGCCTGTTTTGTGTCTTAACTTTCTTCTTCACCTTCTTGACAGGCGGGATGAGGTTAGCGGAAATTTCCTTTGTGATCTCTGCTTCTCCATTTACCTGCAGGTCTGGATTTTTGCTGTACCGGTTACCCACACAGGCAGGGATTTCATTTAAGAAAAGGGAACTTCTGGCTGCTCCAAGTTTCTCTCTTTTAAACTTCCCAAACCTCCTTCCCACTCCTTGCTTCCTCAGTCCCGTTTAGCTCCTTTGTTTCCAGAGAGGAAAGCACCAGCACTAATATATTTTCCAGGCTGAAGAAAAACACAGGAATGTGATGCTGAAAAAAACCACGGACGCTTCCCTTTCCCCTTTCTCCACACTTTGACAAAAGCAAATTGTAAAACACTCGTCTTTTTTTCTTCTTGGCTGGCCGCGGTCCCAGAAACGTCAGGGCAACCCCAGCCCTGCTCTGAACCAGCCTCAGACAACGGTGGCCACTGGAAATGGGGGAAACTTCACTCAGGATTTAACAGCTCAGCAGAACCCGCCTCCTCCCCACTCCGACACAGGGAGGGAGGAGGAGGAAGGCTCTGGGGGCTGAAACACTGCACAGCATCACAGAGCACTTCAGAGACGGTGACTCCAGCCTTAACTCTTTCCTTCACACATCGCAGCTCTCTGATGCTCTCCGACCTCAGCTTTTTCTTTCCTCCCACCGAACGGACACTGTCTGGATAAAAAAGTATGTTTCTCCATCAGTCTCAAGAACAGCTCTGGTGTTTAATAATGATTATTTTAAACCTCATTATTTCTGCCTTGTCTTTCCCCTTTCCTTGTTTTTTGTTGTTTTCTGGGAGTTCCTCAGTAAAATCCAATTTTTCGTCACTTTTCTACAAGTTTCTCTTTCAGGTCCTCATGTATGTCAGTATATTCTGTCCTCAAACATCATATGGGCATGGCTGTTTTTTAATTTCTTGTTTTTTAAAGAGATCAGGTTGTTTACTATTGTACTAAAATTAGAGTCATATCTATTTCCCATGAATGTGCACCAGCAATGGAAAAAAAAAAGGAGAAAAGGTACAAAAATACCTACAGAGACAAGGGTAAAAGGCAGGGTCACGTCCTTTGCTCTCTCTTCATGGTGTAAATGACACCATTCTATTGAGCTGACGTAAACTGGCACAGCTTTGCTGGCAACACCTGGTCTTAACTGATTCACACTGGCTTCAGTGTGCTGAGCACCTTCAGTGCAAAACACCACTTAATTGTAGTTGATGGGTAACACCTAAAAATATCCAAGACCTTAATACTACTTTAACTGTTTTCCAAGATTTTGCCTATTGACAGGGATGCTGTTACATGTCTGTGATAGCACACTGTATTTGATCTCGGTTATGTTGTTTGGAGGCGAAGGTGCACCTTCTACTTTCCTTGAATTAATATTTCAAAGAAAAAACTTTCTTTCTGTCTTATTTTCTTAGTTTTTGTTTATATTTTCAAATGCACTGATAAATATTAGTAGTGGTTTTGCTAGTTCACATTCAGTTTGTGTTTTGTGGCCAGGGGTTTAGCCTGGAGGTGGGGGAGAATGCTGAATGCCTGTGCTCATATTAACACGAGGGCAAAAATGCTCAGCCCAAAATATTATACCCTACATTCACTGGGTGGTAAGGGGACTGTACTTCTCACAAGAATCACAAAACTGGAGTTCTGTGGAGTAAGGGTGGGTAACATTTTCCACTTATATTAGTGTCAAGCCTGCTGGTTTATTTATCTTGACAAGGAAAAAATGTCATTAAAAATTACCTTGTTTCATTATGACATTTTAAATATACTGTAAATAAAAACGAGGTTTCCATTTAAATGTTTCATCCAGTTTCATTACAAAGATTTTAAAAAGAAGTGACCCTACAGTGCTGAAGCCAAGTATTTGATTTGGGGTAAATCAATTAAAAAATTTAAACTTCCTCAATTTTCTTGGTTTGGTAATAACTTGAAACCACACAGAGGCAAAACATCACTCATGTGCACAAGTCTAATGGTGCCAAGGAAAATATGCTCAGTGCATGAGGAAAGAAACAGATTTCCATATTAGCTCTGCTGTCTATCCTATGCAATTATAGATATGCTGAAAAACTTCTGTGAGGACTTTCCTTTGGTTTCCCAACCTGACTGAAGAAGTAGCATGCTACAGAATCTGCCTTAAGTGTATCAAAGGGTGGCAGATCGGTGAAAATGATAGGTTATAAGGCAGGTGTAGGGAGGATCTAGCACACAAGAAAACATGCAACCATGGGGATTATTCTCAAGGCTGATGTTTGATAGTACCTTTGTCCAAGGCGAGGAATAAACTTGAAATGACTGCTGGAAATATTTGACATCAACATTTCTTAGAAAGTAAATAATTTATATGGGCCAACAGGGGACTCCTAGTAAAGTGAACACGTATTTCAAAGGGCCAGTGCAAGGTTTTACAGCAAGAAGAAAAAATAAAGACATAAAATATTCATAAGATACAGAACAATATACTTGAAGGCAGCTATTCAGTAAGAGACTTAAAGGTCACTATATATAAGCCTCTGGATATAGGCTTTTGGTCTGATATTGCAGCAAGGAGAAAGCCTGCCAGCATCCCAATGAAAAGTTGGAAAGTCATATGTAGTGTCAATAATACGATTTATGCTGTACACATCAGGGTTTTCAAAAGGATTGCAAAGGGTTCAAAAAGTGATGTGATAGCTGAATATGATCCTACTGAAAGGGAGGTGGGGAATTAACTATGTGGAAGGCACAGCCACACATTGTTCATGATCTTCTCATGCATACACAGAAGAGACATCTGCACATAAATTGCTTTTTAATCCAGCAGAGGAAGGCAGAAGGATAACCAATGATTAGGAATTAAAACTTGATAAATGCAGACTTGAAGTAATTGCAATTACTTGAAATTTTTAATAATTATCTTAGCTAACCCTGGGATAATTTGTTCAAGAATGTAGCTGTTTTCTCTGGCTTAGTCTTCAAATCAAGGCTTTAAGAGACCTTCTTGGCTGGACTGGAAGTAATCACACAAGGATGGAATGAAATCCCCCTGGACACCTCTACATGGAAAATCTGAGATCAAAATGACACCCAACCCTGAAAAGTGCAGCTCCCTGGAGGTGTATGGAAATGAATTCTGTAGCCCTCTGAACTGAAATGAGCAGTTTGAGGAAGGTGGAATGCAATGTACAAAACCTGTATCCCTTAGAGTGCTTTTAATAAGGAACTGAAAGTTAATGCTGTGTCCACAAAGGGAAATTATATATCTATTTAAGGATGAGAGTACTGTGAGTCTTTTTATACTTTGCTTTAGGTATCAAACTTAAATATATCAAATGTGTCAAGGGGTGTGCACACAAATACACTATTTCAGCTGCTAAAGAATTAATAGGAAAGTCAATTACCCTGTGAACCAGGATTATTTCTCAGTCCTTCAAAACCTGGAGAAATAGGTAGCAGCAAGAAGGAGACAGCCAGAGGGCCAATTGAGAACTTTCCTTTAAGTAGACTTCCAGGATATATCCTCCAGAGAGTGAGCAAGGAACTGCTCCCAAGGAAGGTGAAAGGAGACAAGGGGTTTAGGAGAACTGGCATCCTCTGCTTTCTACAGTGCTGGGAAGCTGGGAGCCAGATAAACAGGTGTAGGTTCCCCTGCTGATGCCAGTGGGGGGTTATTAGAGTGGAGAGCACCAGAGCCTGCATCCTGTGAAGCCAGACATTGTTGATGCTTTAAGAAGGGACAGGTTTCTTGAATCCTGCTGGGTCCTTACTTTCCTGAGGGGAGAAGAGGCTATTATTAGTAATCTGACTGGAGTCATAACCCAGCCAGCAGCTGGAGAAATAACAACTAGTAGTGTAAACAGGGGAATTGCACTCCAGGCCCCTGTATGTGAGCAGGAAAGGGAGTCAGTACAGGGAGGCTTGCAAATGCAGTGACCCGTGATAAAAAGAGCAGTGCCTGGTTAGTCGGATCAAGCTCTTAAAATAGAAAGGAGCTTTTGATAAATGGGTTGGCTGGCCTCATTTGAATCTTCACTTTTTAAATATACATCTTTCTGTGGAGTCCTCAAGAATGTTGCTTAGAAACTGATGATGCAATAGGACACTTGAACTTTAAAAATTAATATTACAAACTATAACATTAAATGTTTTGAACCAAGGCTAGGAATCCTAGGTACTGATATAATTGTAGCCCCAAAAATTCAGTCTATAGTTGAGATTCAGGGAAGTTCTGATGCCTGGATGTTATTACTGGCCTGTGCTCAAGCTGACCTTGACTTTAGCACCTCTGCTTGTCCAGTTTACAGAGCTTCCTGGTGAGAGGAAGGCTCTCACATAGACCCATTTCTTGTTCTCCATCTGGTTGACATCAGGGGTGGAAACATCAGCCAAGGAGAACAAAATATCTCCTGAACAGGACTGACACAAGTTCCACACCAAAACTGACTGATGCAACTGGTGTTGTGTTCACTAAGATGAAAGTGTTATACAGAGAGCAAATGAATACAAAGATTGCCATCTGCCGGCCTTGCAATCGGTGTTACCCAGCCACAGGCTGGGGGGTGTGGTAAAGCCACTGCAGCATTCTGCAAGAGGTCTCTTGATGACACATCTGCTGAGGTGAAGCATTCAGAAAACCACAGGAGCAGTCTCAGAATAGTCACAGACAGAGAGACAGTCGCAGAAATAATTCTTGAGATGATAAAGAGAACGAGGCTTTAAATTAGCTTAAATTGTCAGTGTGTGAGGCCAGCATCCCTCTGTTAAAGTGATATAACCCCACTGGGAAGCTGTGCTACAGGCATCTCATAATGCTGACTTTGAAGACTGTCCCATGAAGTGCTGTTAGTCACAGCTCCCAAGTCACATGCCTGCACAGCTAAATGAATTTGGCCACAGCAATGAAGTCACCAGCTGCAAGGGCTTGGATTCCCATCTCAATTTCACACCTCTGTAGCAGAGGGCTTTATGCTAGCACAGGTCTGAACACTGATCCATGACACATTCTTTCTCTGGTGTGCTTCCTTTGTCCTTCTCCCTTTGTCTGGGGGACTGCCAGCTGATGTTGAGCCTTTCTGAACAAGAGGGGAAATTGTCTTGTGGCTCTCATAGCCCCACTTCATGGTACAAAGCAGATTCAAGCAGGATAGAAGCTGGTGCTTATGCAACTCCTCTCTGCACAAATACTTGGTTTCTTAATGCAGAGCTCCCAGGCCCGATCTCTTTGACAGCTGTTTTGCCCAAATACAATCACTTATGGATTTGCACACTTGGAATAAGATCAAGTAGAAATTGTCCTGCAATACAGTCAGCTTATTCACTTATCAGGGAAGACTCAGCTCTCCTCTGCACTGGTAGAGGAACTTCAATGAGATTCTGCAATTAAACAGAACCCACTGATTCAGGAGGGATTGTTCCTTACGTATTTGTGGGAGTCATTATCTATCCTAAAATATCCTGCCTTACAAATTTTTTCTTGCACCCTTTAATTTAAATTTTAAAAATGTTGGTTTGTTTGTTTGGGTTTTGTTAAAGACTTGTTTTGATTATGAAATTGAAGGGGTAGGAATGGAGGAGTATCATGTTTAAAAAACAGACTGTGCCACAGTTCATCTGTAAAAAAAGTCTTCCAAAACAGGGCTGTGCACAGTGATTACTTTCAGGGACTACATGTCAGAATGCCTTGGGGATGAATATAAAAAATTACTAGTTACATGGCTGCACACATTCTTGACTAACATTCATTGGTAATCAATGAAGAAGATTCAAATTCTCTGATGGTTTTAAGTTAGAAAAGCAATTAAGTGTATACTGAAGTACCACCTGGCTTTGCTGCTTGCATGGCTCAGTGGAGGGAAGGCAAGGCAAGGCAAAAGATTGAGGCAGAATGAGAATTTAACATTCATGTCCCCTTACTTCAGGTCAGACTGAAGACAGTTCAAGCCTGAACATGACAGCAGGAAATATCACATGCAGATAATGTACCACTCTTCTTTTCAGGCTGTTCATATTCACTTGCACTCATGGCCTTTGTCTTTATTTATAAGTTATCAGGTACATCATGGTGTTAATCTTCAGTGGAGCCACTCTTTTCTCTTTCCTTCATGTAAATAGGCACTACTGTGTCTTACTCAGTGGCAACCTTTGGCTCTCCCTCATCTCCTCTGGCCTGAACCACATCTTCTCTGCCAGGGATTTTTGGAATCTTTCCTTGATGGATGGCAGAGGAGGGGGGCATCCACTGCAGGGGTGGGTGCTCTCTCAGGTGCTCCACAGGCCAGGTGTCTGTAAGTGGAGTCATAAAACTGGGGAAAAGGAGTACAAGAAGTTGGAAACTCAGGCCTCTTTAGTTCTTTTCTTGAAGTAGTTTCCAGCAGCAGTGTCTTCTATCCATTGTCCACTGGGAGACAGAGAAAAAGGGGACAAGTATTGGCTTAAACTCGAATATTTAGAAAATCAAGTCAGAAGCCATCTTATTTAGAGTGAGAAAAAGATCCCTGTCCTCCTTTCAGGGTTTTCATTTGCTTTGGGAAAGCCCATGGCAGCCTCCTGAATACACTCTTTGGCTGGTGAATACAGTGAGTCCTATTTCCTTACAGATTTTATTTTTTTCCCTTCTGTGGCTTTGTAGGGGCAGAGACTACTCACCTGGGAGAGGGGGAGAATGGCTAACCTGGTTAGTGTCATCATTCTACAGACAAGAACATGAATCCTGTGACGTCCCTGTGCTACTTCTGGAAGCAGAAGTATGCACAGAATGATGTAGGTAGCTGGTTCTTAAACCATAATTCATGAGATGATGGAAGTGGTCAGCAGCTGCCAATAGAACAATGCTGACTACTCTGGTGCTTTCAGCTGATAACACAGAAAGAGGGTGAAAAATAGTGTGAGAAGTCATGACATTGGCCCAAAGGTTGGGAATTAGGAGTTCTCTTGTCTGTTTTCTCTAAGTCTTTGACATAATCTCAGCTCAGGTTGGAACCGAACCCTAGTGTCTTGTGGATAAATTTCCACTAGGCCAAAACCTAACAATCCTAATGAATCCTAATGGTAGCAGAAAAAAACCCCAAAAATGAAAAAGACCCATCCCTGATAGAGTGTCTCATATTGAGGAGATGTATATATACATCTCTTTGCTGATTGGTAATACTAGTACCACTTTTTAGTCAAACAATAATAAAAAAATCTGGGGTTTTTGATGTTGTTGATGTAGTTACTTCACAGGCAATAAATTCACATAAACAAAATTGGTGCAGAAGGGATTAAGATATACAGCAGAGGTAGGGAGTCGTCTCTGCCAGGCACAATCAGTGTCAGTATTTTCATTCAAGATAAAATACTTTTAAAGGGTGGAAGAACTTATGCACATAAATTCCACAGCTCAATTTTGCACTGCAGGGTAAGAGACATTTTTCACAGTTATTGACAAAGGACATTCCAGCAACTAGTGAGATCTGGATTTCATTATGTATTTTGGGCTACAGTGCAAAAGTACTATCTGCCAGAAAAAATGTGGTCAAGCATGTTTTATTAATATATTGCTGCTGTTCTTGGATTATACCCCTGTAGAGGCTCACATCTGAAATGACACATCTGATAGTCTATATATTAGATAGCAATTCAAGGTTTATTTTTTGAATGAGTTTCCCTTACAATATACATGGGCCATGCATATTTCTATTTTTAAGCATTCAGAGAAAAGCCCTCAGTGCCCTACTCCAAAAGATCATTGTGGGCTGTTCATGGAGCACATTAGTGCTAGAAGCACAAGTGTAACTACAGTGCAGCTAGTTCTTACCATAGAGTTTGATACCTCTGTATGTATTTTATGATTAGAGAATGACTTTCTATTCCAGGCAGCTTCTGTCTAAATAAATGGAATAAAGCAGTTCAGTGCTGCCAACATTTCTGTCCAATGAATGGCCTGAGTCACTGGAAGTGTCAGGAGGCCCAAGAAGACCTGGAAGACTGTCACCTCAGTGTCACCTCGCCTTAGAGAGTTATGTTAATGATAAAAACTCCCTGGCAATTCACAATCTCCAAAAATAACAAAAAAGAGAGGGAAATATTTATAACAGATTTCTTCTGAGAAATATATGGTAAGGACTGGTATTTCCATTGCTGGTTTTGCTTTCTTAGCTTCATGTTAAAGGCAGCCTTGTATGTGAAGCCACCTGTCTTCCTCATATATGGAACACAGCTGCCTTGAAATCAATGGCAAGGTTCCTGTGTTCAGTGAAGACTCTTGGATTTTGCTCATATTTATAGGATACAATTAAGCTGAAAAGTTAAGAGAGACCACAGCGTTCCAAAAATTAAAGAGGAGAGAGAAAGAAATGAGAAAGCAAATATGTGGTGAAAGAGATCCCAGGTGAAATAATTGGTCCAAGTTTTCATGTCTGGATGTTGTTATTTTTTCCATAATTACTATAACAAATTCCTGCTTCCACCAAGGGGAGATGACCTGGGATTTTTCCAGTAGCAATGGAAATTTAACACACAAATTACCAGAACTGTTAAAGCTGTCTTACTCATGTATGTCAGCACTGGGAGATTCAAGATATAGCCAACATCATTTAGTCAAAAGCAAAATTTTGTGAGTGTATCTGTGTGTCCATGCACTCAAAATGGAGACCAAGGAACCAAAAATCTCTATCTCCATCTCTTGGTAAAGAAGAGTTTGTCTTAAATACCAACTAATGCACAGTAATACAGGCATGGGTAAAACATGATTTAGATATCTTATTTCATTCAGTTATCTTTGAAAGTCACATTGTTGGAGTAAAGAAGTGCAATTGACATTGATACCACCTTCAGCTGACACAACACATCTGCTGCTGTTGGAAATGCCACTGTACTTGGAGATCCAGTTCTCTTCCGTGTCCTTTCTACAGAGGTGACAAAGATTACTGTAGCCAACTCACTTCACCTCCCATAATGAATGATTTTCTAATCTCCAGAAGCATAAGCATATATCCATGCTCTCCAAAATCATTTGGGATCTGCCTCATCTCTGCTGGATACAAAGGAGATGATCAGATACTCAGTCCATTTAATTCCTTTTCCACAGACTTTCTTCTCTGATTTTCATTGTGTCACTAGGATTATAGTTCCTAACCCTTTCAGAGAAAAAAACCCCAAACAACAACAACAAAACAAACCACAAAGAAAACCAACCAAAAAAACAAAAACAAAAAAACCCACCAAAAAACAAACAGAGAAAGCAATCCAGTCCTATTAGGGACTAACAACACTACAATTTAACAAAAAGTACCATTTCACTCATCCACAGATGCCTGCCACCACTCCTTGAAAATTCTCTGCAAATATCTATTGCCAATACTTGTCTGATGCTAAAAGTGTAGCCATCACTCTGATCCTGTTTGTCCTTAATCTCACCCTTGGAAATATACTATTACATCTGAAAAAACCTTATTCTTGCTAACTGCTATGAATTCCTGTAAGGAGTTTATGGTTTCATCCATGGTGGCTATTAGTAGCCTGTGATTCTATTATATAATCACAGTGGCTGTGATTCTATTATACCTGCAGTCTAAAACCTAGGACAAGAAGAAAATCTCCTCTTCAGGGAGATCAAAATCTTTGTTGAGACAAGGTGGAGAGATGGATGCAGGGCTCAAGGGACAATAGTGTCAGCAGTGTCAGGCCATTGTGGTAGGACAACTGTGGCCAAAGTTTTGTCAATTAACTCTGTGGCAGTGGTGTGAAGACATTTTAGCTAAGAAGAGATTTTAGGGCTTTTTAAGGAACAACATGAAGGAGAAGAATGGCCTCTATTTTTCCCAAATGTAAGTGGCAAAATGTGATGTTACTCATCAACAGCAAAAAAGCAAAGGGAGCCCAGCACAGAACTAGTCTTCCATTACTTAGTTCATTTAAGGCAAGATCTCAAGTTTTTGTGTTGGAGAAATATTTCTTTATTACTGTACTGGTAGCCAAAAATGTCTGACATCTGCATGGCTAACATCTGCATGCCATCATGCAGAGCCAGATGGTGGGCTATAAAATGTCAAGAAATTTTGGTTATGGAAAGACCAGCAGCAGACTGAAACACACACCAGAACTATTTATAGAGGGAGAGATTTCATTTTCTTTGAGAACAGCACAAGTGATTGAGAGACTGAGTTACAGGGAGGTAGTGAAAAAAGTAGGTATGTCAGGCTTGGACAAACAACCAGCCACCAGCCTGTGATATGAAGAATCAGAGAGAAGGAGATTTCTTGCTGGGGATCCTAAAGCAATGGGATCATTGGTGAAAGACAAGTTCAGGGTGAAGCATTGGAGGCTGAGGAGGAATTGTATTAAAACTTTGCAAGTAACTTTCCAAGGGAGATAGTAAGAACTGGTTGTGAGTCACGTAAATCTGAGCTGGTCAGAGCACTAGAGGATCCCTTGTTGGCAGGGGATTAAGTCCCAGATGACTGTATTGGCCTTTTGTGTCTGCTCCATCTCAATCTGACATTCCAGTTCTGGAGAGTGTTGGGTACATACACACGTCCCAGCAGAAAGAAGAAGGAAGATAGGAAGTGCCCACCCCCAAGCTGACAGGTGTGACTTGACCTTTTGTAAACACAAGCCTGATGACTGCAGAACAGGCACAGTTCTCGACAAGGGAGTTGGGCTGTGCCAGGCTCACACATCATCAGCAAACTCTTTAGCTAAAACTGCACAGGCACCAATTTGTTCTCCCTTTTAGTACCTGCCAAATCTAATGCCTCCAGTGCAGCTACACAGCTGTAACTGAGCACAGACCTTAGCGGCAAGTGGCAGTGCAGTTGTAATTTGGAGGTAAATTCAGCTGACAGCCCTGGTCCAGGTGAAGTAGGGAGACCAGATACTGACTTGATTGCCAATGCTCCCAACAGAGAGGCAAGATGACTCCTAACTTTTATTTTTCATATTGTAAGGGTTCCATCAGCTAATCTGAAGTATTAGTAGACATATGACCTCCCCATACAATTTTTGGAAAATCAGTTACCCCACAAGATTTAAGGGAAGGTGGTGATTGAATTGGCTCCTTGACAATAGAAATGTACCTGACAAATTTTCCAAGTTAGGGCCATATTCAGTATGGAAACAGCCCCAGCTTTGCCACTCTTCCTGTTTTTAGTGGATTAGCTTGGTATGAGTGAGTGTTTGGCTACATTTGAAGGAGCAGCATTTAGGAGCTGTGGTAGAGAAAGAAAATGGATGATTTCTATGTGTTGATTCCTTCAGTTTATTCACGTGTGAGTTAAACATGCTTAAAAAAGGTTGGGGCTGGTCCCTAAGCCTGTTTTAGTGACTGGGTAGACATAAAGAGGTTCTGTGGGGTATTGCACTGTAACAGAGCAGCCCATTACACAACCTTCCCACCCCTGTCTTTTGCCACTAAACTGTACCGAAACTGTTTTCCAACGCCATCTAGTGCCACATGGGGATCCTCGGTGCACTCAGGATACTGCTTTTCTCTGATTTTGTTGCATGAGCTGAACAGCCAATGGCTTTGCAAGGAGAAGAAATGTTTGCATTTAACAGCAGTGACAATTAAAACAACAGATAGGAGAGGAGCATTTGATCCACAGGATTTGAGCCGTTAGTTTATTCTAAATGGGAATAAATTGTGTACTGAAGCAATAACCAGTTCCCAGGCAGTACTCAGAGTCCTACTCCAGCTTCAGGTCTTGGTTATGGAAAGATCAGCAGCTTCATGATACACAAATTCCCTTTGCTTTTAATGTCAATACAAAAAACCATGTCCATTTAAGTGTCATGGAAAAAGAGCTCCCAAATAAGCATAGTATGTAAATTATGCTGGTGTTCTTTTAGAACCAATTAAAATACCCTTCCCTTAATCATAGGCCTATTAAAATGGAAGCCTTACTGAGAAGTTACTGTTGAGTTCCCCACTTGATGAACCTGCTACATAGCAAGTTTCCAAGATTTATAAATCTCTGAGGAATGAGAGGGGAGATGAGTGATACAGTCCCAGAAAAAACAATAACCTCCTTCTATAATCTTTAGCTGTCTAGAAAGCAACAAACTGTTTTTCCCCCTACTTTTAAAAACTTTAGTATTTAGGAAAGTTTTGGATAATTGCTGGATATTTTTTTTGGAACTGAATTTTTTTCTCAACTGATTTAAAAAAAGGATTAATGAAAACCTTCTGCTTGAAAAATGTAATAATTTGGAGGAACGGTGAAGTCCTTTTTATAATGCAACAAGTTCATAACTGAATTCTGTCCCTTTCTATGGTAATGCTTACTCTGGTTCTCCCTTTGCCATTCTTGGCCAGGATATAATGGGATGTTATTTTGCATCTTCTAAATTCTTCCCATCTCATCCCTTTTGAAGGGTTCTGGTCTTTTCACAGCACAGACGTTTGGTGGTATGTTTTTTGCATTGAACAGAAAGTTTTGGAACAATCTCTTAATCCAAACCAGACATCTCTTTCCGCATCCTTCTCTCTAGCTGACTCTCTAGCCAGAGGGCTGTGTGATTAAGGGATATGCTCTTCTCTCAGCAGCACCCAGTGCAGGCCAAACTCACTTGTAGGGGGAAAAAATGGTACTTAAAATTTTCTACTCCATGTGTGTGGGGAAAAAAAGGAACACATTCTGCCCAGGGGAATTCTTCATCATCTGTGCTGAATACTGGGTGCCCTCTAGAAGGCAGCCTGTAGTTTGAGCAGAAGCTGTGAGGGTGCATGCAATGCAGTGATAACCAGAAGCCACATTTGTGTGATAAACTTGTTTTACTTATAAAAATCTCTGCCCACAGATCGATTTCTGTAGGAGGTAAATTCCCTTTCTGTTATTCCAGGGAGCAAGTGTAATAACACACTATGTAACAGGTCAGAAATACATGTGTCTAGGCACTGCTAAGTGTTTTTATTAGAATCAAGTGAGACAATGCTGAACAATGCCATGGTGCCTTCATTTAGTACATTCACTGACCCATCTCAGGCCAGTGTTTTTATGTGGATCTGTACAGACTCATATAAATACAAGCCTCAGTCCCTGTCGCGCCGTTCACAAAGGAGATATTATGGCAGTGCTGTGGGTTTTTTCCTGTTTCACACATCATGGCCTATCTCAGAGGATAATGTTGTCTATATCTATTATTTCCTATTTGAATTCCTAAACTGGAAGCTGACATTTAGCAATATGTAAACCTCTGCAAGGCACTTTTGAAATTCAGCCTTTGCCTCATGACAGCCTTTCTGTCAGCCAGTCTGTAAATACAGAAACAAAGATTGTAAGAAATTCAGTGGTTTTCTCTATCACACCTTCTATTTAGAATAGCCTTCAACAATGTCAGCTCCTACTCCCTTTTAGCCTGCACAGGACATGGACTCAGGACCTGCTGTTCTTTAAAGTGAGTTTATCTCTCATCATCACTTCTAGTCAATAAAACTATGCACAAGCAGGGTAAAAGTACATGAACAAACATGTAGAAGATCATTCTTATGTAGTCCTTGAAAAGCTTCCTAAGGATATGACATAAGTTCCATCATTCTAGTTTGGAAATGGCCTATAAATGTCCTGTTAAAGCAGCCAGTCTTAAGAAAATGAATATTTTTAACTCTGGAAGGTATGATTCATTTTTTAAATGTATTTTTTCCTGTTGCTGCTACTAGTGGGCCTCTCATCACCTCCTCTGTGTATTTCTGCCTTTTCTGTCCTTAGTGACAAAAGATAGGATTCCAATTAATGCAGCTTTTCCATCCCATAAAATGCTACAGTGTTAGCTGTGGGTTTGTTGAAACACCCCAAAGTGTCCTGCTCCCTTTTACTGAGCATGTTGCATGGGTAGCAATGATTATGCAGCCCTGATGTTGAGGAAGGCTTTTACAGTTTAGTGAGCCTGACAGGCAGCTGTGCATAGAAAAGGAAACCCAAAAAGGATGGAGATCCAAAATCACACTAGGAGGGCAACAGGCAGAGCACAAGGCAGGCTTCAAAGCCAGGCAGCAACTTTTAGGCTCACCCAGGCCAAGTGGACTGAGAAAGCAGGGCCTTGCCTACCAGAGCATAAACACATTGGCTGATGGCAGGATGGAGGCTATAAATTGCAACTCAACACTAAATTCTCCCTTCTCAGCACCTTCCCTTCTACCCTGAGCATGGCTGGGAAGTTTTTCCTTTGGTTTTAAAAATAGCTCTGTGTGCACTACTGTCCTAACTCTCCACACATGCCACTATTTTTGAATGTTTTTTTCCTTCCTTCCACAGGATACGACCTCCTTCTCCCTTTCTCTCCTGCTCCCCAGGCTGGGAGGTTGGAGTTAAACCTGATTATGAATGACTTGCTTATGACTGCTGCTCTTTGCCCATTCATTTTCACATTGGCAGGGGCCAGGTCTTAAATCATTGCTTGCAGCACCCAATGTCAGCATGACAAATCTGTGAGATGACAATGACAGTCCTGGATGTGGGAAGACTGACCCTTCAAGGTCAGAGTTTGAGTGCCAGCTCAGTTGAAAAATTAGAAGTTCTGATGAGGAAGAGGAGAAGGAGCACATTGGAGAGATGGCCTAAGCAATTGCCTTCAGAAAGAGCCTAAATTTGTTTGGACCAAGTCTTGGACTTTGGAGCCTGCCTTAATCTTCAAGGAAATTTTACAGGTCCAGAGAAGGATTAGAGTCAAGGATGAGGACATGGACTGCGTAGTGCACTATGTGAACTCCAGATGTAAGTGAAGAAGCTGCACACACAGTCTTCCTCTCAGACAGAGCTCAGACATCCCAGGTGTCTTTCTGCAGAGCAGGCATAGATGCATTGCTGGTGTCCTCTGTACAGCAGCAGCTTGTTATATTTTCTTTGGTTTCTGAACATTGTGCAGATGGTGGCATGAGGGAACCTGCTACCCCAGGAATGCTGTAATACCTGTGAGGTACTGGGATGAGTCGTTCAATGTCTGTGAAGCTCTGTGGTACCAGATGGTTTGAGAGGAGACAATTTTGTTTCATCCTCAAAACCAGGGGTAAGGAATCTGTAGGTACACAGTGTTACAGTATGCAGCCTTGGTGACCACAGATACATTTTCAGACATAGTGATTCTCTGGTTAAAGGGAAGGTGGTTTGAGGATTATGTGATTCCAGCTTATTTGTAAGATTGTGAGAGAACAAAGCTAACCATAAAAAAACCCAAAAAAACCACCAAAATACCAACATGAGCAGAATTGTTTGGGGGAGAGAGCAAAAATATTAGTAGATATTTGAGTAGGTATTTGTGATCAGCCACTGCACTGGTTTGAGCTGAAGGAAGGGAGAAGGGAAAGCCTGTAAAGAATAGCCCTACATTTCTTGAAATATGGGCTATTAAGGCCTGTAAACGGTGAGGTAAACTGAGGATCTTCACTGTGTTAACACGGAATCTGGCATAATTCATTACTGATGATGTGAAATACAGCTGCTTGATTTACCAGGAACAAAAGAAGTGAAAATCCTCTGTGATGTTTTCACTGGGTTAAGATTGCCTTTGTCAGACTGTTTGCAGGTGCCAGTTATGACAAATGCTTACAGACACCATCCACCTCCAGTGCTATTCCTCTGTCAGTTGAACCAGGTGCTAGAGGGATTGCCAAGTATTCATAAGACTGTTTATAAAGAGATTGTAAGAGGCAAATGGGAAGGCTGAAGAATACCAGTAACCAATAATCCAAGAGGATTCTGTGGCTCCTGTTTGAAGGAACATTTTGAGAGCTTCTCCCCTTTGGAGAAACCACTAAAGATACATATTCACAGCCCAAATCTCCTAGTTTGAGACAGCATCAATTAGCTCCTTGTGCAATGGAAGCGAGAATGAGCAAGAAGAGAGTAGCTTCTCATTTGTGTTGTGCATTGTCCAATTGAAGTGGCTAGCTGAAACAACCCAGACATATCTGAGAACTCTTTCATTTTACTCGTTCTTTTCAGAACAAGGGTGAGTTGTGGAGGAAATGGAACCATCTGTTGAATCATGACATCTGATAGAAAATCCAGAAATCCAGCCATTTTCTTGGTTTACTACCTGGGTAAAAAGTTTATTTATATGAAATGCTGGATTGCTTTGCCAACTACTCCAGCAGGCCAAGCCAAATTGGTCTTCCAGTACCTTAAATTTATGTCTTTGCTGTGGCTTCCTGCCAGCATCCTCTCCATTGAACTGTATTTACATTAGCTCTGTAAAACATTACTTCATTCAAGTGTCTGAAGTGAAGCACTCACTAACTCTGTGCACTTTGTCCTTGACTGTTGTCAGCTGGTGAGAAGGTAGCTGGTTGCCTTTCCCAGCTGGGCCCTGCCATTCTGAATGTAATGAGAATTAAAGCCACTGGTTCACTGGGGCTGCTCAGGTTCCAATTTTGAATTAAGTTGTCTTGGCTACTACAAATGCAAAATATTGGACATTTAATTTCTTCAACTAAGGTTGAAAGGCAAATCTTTTGTTTGAAAAATAAATGCCTTCAGCAGGCATTGCCTTTGGCATAAGATCTTGGCATCCTTCAGTCTATATACTGGTAAATTAATTTGGTTGATGGTTCACTGCATTTCAGTTTTTTTTTTTTATTCTGTAACTTTCAAAGCTCTTTACAAAGTGGAAGGGTTTTCATTTCATGGAAGGCAGAAATAGAGGGGAGAAGAGGCAGATCATATTGTCTAATCTAGTATAGAGCCTCATGTGAAGCATCTCATGTGAAGTTTGATGAATCAGTGGGATGGTCCCAAGGTCTCTTACTGACAGAATGAAGACAACTTCTGTAGGAATGAAAGATAAAGCAGTTTTGACTCTCTTTGGTATGCTCTGGTGCATAAACATTCACAATGGAATGAAAGTCATAAGTTCTACATGTTCTAAAAGGGCCTTCTGGAGGCTGAGATTAGCTCTCTCTATTTCAAGAGAAGATTTGAATTAGGATTTTTCATTTTTAAATTTGTTAAATTGTTTGGAAATGAGATTTCTCAGGGAAGTGTCCCTGTTTTGGAACATGTAACTATTTCAGTGTTAATATGCAGACTGGAGCATAGCAAAAGTTTTCTGATCTAAAACATAGATCCACAGGTCAAGAGACTTCATTTCACTTTCTGGCTTAGTGCTCCTTCCTTTGAAAAAGGCAATAGCACTTACCATTCAACACAGGATGTCAGGGCAGTGTGAAGAGCCTCAATATGCTTGGATACAAAGTTTGAAGGAGCTAGTAAATACTGCTATGTCTCTTAGCATTATTGTTTCAATTTTATTCCTTCCTCATTCTTAACCTGCTCAGATTTTATCTTCAGTCTGTGGAAACCACAAGCAGAGAATAAGGAAATGTTTGCTTGACTTTGTGGGAGGCAAGACAAGGAAATTTGTTGTAGGGCTATAAGGATGGTCAGCAGTGGCATGGCCTTCTTCTCTAGGGATAAAAAATCCCCAACTAAACAAAAGTAAATTTCTCTATTAGTGCTATGGTACCTACCAGTGGAGCATTGGTATTCATCAGGGCATCTGTGCAACACCTCCAGGATTTGAAAAAAAAATTAGGATAAATAAATGAAAAATTGTTTGGTTTAATTTGCTATTGTTTGGTTTAATTTGCTATATAGATGTTTGCACCTTCATGGGAAGAAACCATTTCCACAAGCCAAAACCACTGTAGAACAGCATTTTTCATGGAGGTACTTCATCTCTTCCTCCTGGGAATACAGGCAGCTGTATTCCAAACAGTTTCCCAGTGCTGTGAGCCTGGGATCTCTCTGAAGCAGGCCTCTCTTTCTGAATCTTAAATGTACCAGCTCTCCTGCCCTGGCTGAAAATACATCCTGCCTTCCACGTTAACTGATATGCCCCTGGAAGGATTCTCTTGGAGAAGGTGCAGGTGACACTAGTGAAGATGCATTTAAACTTGCTGGAAGTTTAAATGAGAAATATATTGACTACTTTCGTCTGCAGGGTCATGGCTGGTTGGCAATGAAGGAACTTAAAACACTCTGGAAGCCCACTTTGGACCTGTCAAAGAGCACTGTGAGCACTTCTGTTTATTTGTTCTCCCCTCCCTTCTCTTTGGTGTAGACTAGAGGTAAAATTCTCCAGAGAGTGGATTCCTCATTAAGATTTCCGATACCTCCCAGTCTGCAGAGGCTGGGATTACCACATGAAGGGCATCCTGCTATTTTTGCCTCTGGTCCAGGCCTTTTGAAGGGACCCTGGAACACTTTACAATAGCACAGATTTATGAGCACCATGCAGCCTGCCAGTGCCTTTCTGAGACACTCCTGTAAACTAATTATGGGAAACTGCCCCAGGCTTCTGTCATTAAAAATGCATTCTTAGCATTTCATGAACAAAGCTTAGTTTCCTCCTTCTGTTCCTATAGGACATGATCTGTTTCCTGACAGATGTTTATTCTAAAACATCAAGTGTTTGTTGCTGAGGAAAGTAAGTGAAAAATAGCATGTCAACTATGATGAGTCACAATATGAATCCTGAAATCCCAGCGTGATCTTAACTTCTCCAATGCCCAAGGAAACTACTTTTTAAGATTTTTAGCTTGCTTACATTCATCTAATTAGAGACTGGGTACTTGGAGTTCTGTAGTTTGTCGTCAAGCCTTCCTTTTCAACACTGTCTTAGCATGGCTTTTGACCAAAAGCCATTACCCACCCACTGGCTACTTGGAAACCTGTACAAAATGAGTTGATCCATCCAACTGCTTGCGCCCTGCTGGCTCTTAGATGCTACCACACGGGGTGGCAGGAAAGGCAGACAGATACAGAACAAACAAGAGTGGCTGTTGGCAGGAGTGGAGTGCTGGCTCGCAAGGGTGGGTGACACAGGGAGTTTTGGCTGGATTGTGTGTGTGACAACAGTGCTGGAGCACAGGGAAGGCTCTGTGAGCATGGACCGTGTGTGTCTGCATGCAGATGTGCATCCTCTCCACATGCCCATCATAAACACTGCCCTTGGAGATACTTGGTCCCTGCATAGGCAAGAGCACAGGGACAAGGTGGAATAGAGACACCAAATTCAGTTCATCCCCATGGAGAAGACTGGGGCACCTTCTGGTTCAAACAGGTGGTGAGGTTATCACCACTTACCTGATTATCTAAGGCCAACTGTGCTGCCAGGACAGGGTATGCTTCAGATTGCCTAGCCTGTAATTACTGTATCATTAATTACTTTCATTGCCTCAATGAAAGGCCTGACATATGTCAAGTCATTCACCTGAGCTGTAACTTAAACTTGAATTTTGCCATTGAGAGGGTACCTGTAAGTACTTCAGCTTGTTGCTGCTGCTGCATGTGGAGAATATCAACTGGCATCCTAATTCCTGTTAAGGCCTGAACTCCTTGTGTGTGTTTTAGATGCAATGTGCATGTACACAGTGCTCACACAGATCTTGATTTTAAAGGAGCTGAAAAGTCCAGGGTGGAGTTCTTCCCAAGGCTTTCAGCTAGTGTATAGGTCAAGTGCCAGATGATCTGCTACAGCAAAAGGCTTTGAACTGATCCCTGAAATTCTACAGCCATCTTCCTGCTATAAGGTTTTGAGCTGCCAAGTAAAGTGCACTGGGAAAAATAATATGCAGAAGGACGTCCATATTTTCCATCTGTAAATTCTTAAGACCAAAGATTCCAGAAGAACAGATATATCTGTTTTGGGATAGTATTATTACTGAAGTTCTGATTCTAATTAGACCCCTGAAGTTCTGATTTAAATTAGCCCTCTCTTCATCTCCCCCTTTACTTTTTAGTGGGGTTTTTTTGGTTGATTTGTTCATTTTGATTTGTTTTCCTGGCTCTTTGTGGGTGTGGGGTTTTGTTTCGTTTTGTTTTTTTTATTTTTAATCTCTCACAAGGCATCTAGTAATGCAGACTGGCCACAACAGGATGTTTACAATGCAGTCTTCTGCTGTGCAGGTAATTTTTCCCCCTACAAGTGATGGGTCTGGAATTCTTCCTCAGAGTGAGATAGAAGCAGGAAGAGAATCTGAAACCACCCTCCTCCCCCTGGCACACATGCACAGAAGAGGAAATACTGATAAGGTTTTCTGTGGTGTGAAGATTTTAGGGGACAGAAGGCCTCTTAGGAATGCTGCTGGAGATGACAATAGCTGCAGAGGAGTGAGTGAGGAAAAGGGAATTGACAGATGAGGTGAAGGCACATGCAGGAAGGTGCTGGTACACGCCTAGACAAGCTGAGGTGTCTTAGGGTCCTCTTTCTGTATCTCATCCCATGAAGAGGTGTGCAGGCAGGGAGAGTCCCTTGCTAACATGGATGGTGGTTAACTGATTTCCATTAGCTGAAGCTCTGTCTCTTGACCTGATAGCTTTCTACTCATTCTTGACATCGGTGTAAATGATTTTTAAAATGGGGGTTAGAGAAACAGGCTGTGAGCCCCTGGGAATACTGGAGAAGCAGCACACCACAACCTCCAGTTTGAAGGGGCTATAGGTGGGGCAGTAATTGAGGTGTACAGGGTGGGGAATGATTTGGTCAAACAAAGAATTGGTGAACTTAGCTGTTTGTTTATGCAAGTGAGTATTCTGATTAATTTTCCTTTTCTCAGTAGCATAGTTTGGATCTAAGCCTATTCCAGACAACCTTAATTTCCCCCTTCCTTATTTCACATAGTAAAGGTTAAAAAAAAAAAGAAATCAAAGAATAAACAAATTGTAGACTCAAACTTTCCTTTTGAACTTTGAGAAAAAATTCCATCCCTTCCCTCCTCACTCTATTTCTCATATTCTTCCAGCCTGTTTTGGAAAGATTCTCAGGCTTTCCTCATGAAAGCTGATGTTGATAGATGGATCCAGCAAGGGAGACAAAGAATTCCCACAGAAGAATGGGGCAGAGGTGTGTGCACCCCTGTGATTCTTCTGCCAGGGGAAAATGAGGGAGGCAGGGTAGGCTACTTTGCAGCTGAGGTCCACCATAGTGTGACACTGTACCAAACAAAAATCTCAGCTTGGAGCCCAGAAAAAAATAAGGGATTTGGATGGCTTTTGGACTGGCTTATAAATGTGCTGCAGGGGCTTCGTTCTGCTACAAGGCTTTTAATTAACCCTACCCCCCAAACCCACCACCTGCAGTACAACAGGACTGCCTTCTGTTCCAAAGCCAGCAGACACCAGCTTGAAGGGCATTTCCACCATGTTGCTTTGCACAGCATGGACAGCATGGACATGCTTTTCTGCTATATCCTTGCTTCACAGGGTGTCTCTGTGTCTGTGATCTGGTACCATCATGCTCCTGTTTCAGCAGCAGGAGAAGAAGGCATTTTAGTGACACTAAGGCTCATGAACCACAGGCTCCTCCACTCCAGCTTTTCCACTGATAGGGCACTGACTGCTATCCAGACACAGGGGAAGAGCTGTCTTATTTGTGACTTTTTTGTGAAATCATGAGTTGATACAGCCCTGGCTGTTTCAGCTTCTTCCATCTACTTCCACTCCAGAAGAAACCAAAGGTAGAAGCAATACATTTGGTCTCACCTAATCAATCTCTGACAATATGGAATAACTCTTACTATAAGGCTGATATTTTGTCATATTTCTTACAGAGTAAGTGCTCTTCCTTCCTTTCAAGTCCATTCCACACCCTGACAAATTTCTCTATCTTATGTCAGTAAGAAAGAGTCACTTCTGGAGCTGAAAAAGATAAGAGACTTAGAGAACATGAACTGGGAATAAAGACTGAGAGAGTAACTTTTGTTTAGTCTAGGAAAAAGAACATGGCAGGAGCAGAGGTGAGAAATATGATAGTGTTTGAACATTTTCAGGGGTGTTACACAGTGATCAATTCAACAGGTCAAGATGGGGTATAGCAAGGAGAAAACAGCCCAAGTTCAGCAAAGAAGACTTACATTAGATATTTAAGGAAGGTAGAAAAAAACCCAAAAAAATCTTTCTAGCTGTAAGTGTAGTTAAGTAATGGATGTCTAGGGACTTGTAGAATTATTGTTATTACAAGGTTCATGAAAAGGCTGGATAGGTGAAAACTGAAGAAACAGGATCCCAAAATTTCACTGCATTTCCACAGTAGCTTTTGTGGATCACTACCAATTCAAATTCTGTTTAGTTTTGACTAGTTTCAGCTGCTTGCAATCACCTCTTTTCATTTTCTCTCCCCACCTTCCCACATATAGGTGTTTTCCTGTATCCTGTATTTCTCTTGAGCCATTTCATATTGCCAGATGAAAACACTGACTAGTGTTTCTGTAATTTCTGTACATTGAATTTGGACATTGCCATTGTAGAGTAGCAAAGGTCAGTATTTAGCTGTTGTTCTGTATGGCTTCTAGCGTAGTAAGATTTTTGTCTTCTCTGTCACTGAAATCCCAAATGATCATAGAATCTGTGATTCTAGAATCATAAAATACCCTGAGTTGGAAGTGACCCACAAGGATCATCAAAGGCCAGCTCCTGGCCCTCTATAGGACCATCCACAAGTCACACCCTGTGCCTGAGAATGTTGTCCAATCACTTCTTGAAATCTGCCGTGCTTGGTGCTGTGACCACTTCCCTGTGGAGCCTATTCTAGAGCCCAACCGCCCTCTGGGGGAGGAACCTTCTCCTGATATCCAGCCTAAACCTCCCCTGACACAGCTTCAGGCCATTCCCTTGGGTGCTGTCACTGATCACCACAGAGATCAGTGTCTGCTCCTCCTCTTCCCCTCACAAGGAAGCTGTAACAGCAGTGAGGTCTGTCCTCAGTCTTCTCCAGGCTGAACAGAACCAGTGACCTCAGTCACTCCTCATACAACTTCCCCTCAAGGTCCTGCACCATCTTCATAGCCCTTTTCTCCACACTCTCTAATAGCTTTATATTTTTCTTATATTTGTGGTGCCCAAAACTGCAAACAGGATTTGATGTGAGGCTGCCCCAGCTCAGACCAGAGTGGGAAAATGCTACAGGAGAAAAATAATAATAATAATAATAATAATGCTCTTCTACAAATAACTCAATTCTGTCTTTGGCTGCAGTTTAGCATTAAAGAGAGCCAGGGATGTTTGTTGTGTTGAGCTGGATGAAATATTACTTTTTGGCTATGGCAGGATAACTGCAATGTGGAAGGTACAGTATGTTTCAGTTGAAAAGTCTGTGACTGATTATGTGAAGCTGCACGAGAAACACATTTGGTGTTTTGTAAGTATTCACCAGAGACCAGCAGGTCAGCAGTAAGAGCTCATGCTTTGGAAGGATACACTGTGCTACATGCATTTTTGAGCTAGTGTAATCAGTTTTTTTGATAGGAATCCACTGAAGATGTGTGATGCAACCAGATCTCATGTGTCAGCTACCCACATTAGCTGCCCAGTGAGGCAGGACCAACACTGTAAGTTTGTGTGTGATCAGACCCTGACCCTCCTCTTGGAGGCAAAAGGAGAAGTGAGGTTTAAGTCATATGTCCTGCTTAGATACTTGCTCTCTTTGAGCAAACCACAATCATCCTGTGTTTGACTTTCCAGAGGCATTACTATCCCTAAAGAGGAAGAAGAGGCTTAGTTCCTCCTCTGTCTCCATAGGACCACATGCTGCTTCTGCATTAGCATCCAGACTTACAGCCCAAACAGTGTCATGTAGCACAGCAGAAAACACAGCCAAGGTTTCCTGTGGGAAAGCTGGCAGCCCTCAGGAACCTCATCCAGGTCCACCTTGCTCCCTGCCTGTAGCCAGGCAGCCAGACCAGAGTCCCCTGACAGTCCCCCACTCCTTAGCCTGGGATTGTGACCTCCCATCACCCTGGGCACTGACTGTCCTGGGGCTGCAGCCCTTGTGGGAGCACTGTAGCCCAGCAGGCACTGGTACAATCCCTTCAGGGGAACAGTGTCTGGCTGGGGAGGGTGTGCTGAGTTCTTGATCCACTTCTGTGTCCACACCAATATCCTCAAGCTGAGGCAAATCAGAAGTTAAGGGTTGCTTGTGAAGGTTGAATGGTGACATTTTAAAGGACACTGAGACTCATTCAGTGCACACTTTGGCAGTGTGTTCAGCCTGTCACAGACACGTCTGAGCTAGTGGCCGAAGGTGAGGGAAACATCAGCCCTCTGAACTCAATGTATGTAGACATTGTTTGGAGGTAACAGGGAGTCAGGACCAGTGACCAACACAGAGATATCCATGGGAGCATATCTGGCATCAGGTGATGGCTGCTCCACTTGGATTGAACTGCCCCTGCCCAAGTTGTGCCATTTTGTAAGAATAATGGTCAAGATTTGGTGGAGTATTTGGTTTTGAGGCTGATGCGTAGATAATGTGGGGAGCATGCCCTTTTTGAAGCATTTCAACCTGAACATGTGACCTCTTTGCTTTCCTTGCTTTCCAGACCACTCTAGAGGAATAAACCTTTCAATGGTGCTTCCTCCTCCACTTGCAGTTTCCCCCCGACCAAGGCACTTACCAGCTGCTGCATTTCAGGCTTTTCAGTCAGTGAGGCAATAAGAAGAACTGCAATATAAACTAGCCCATAGGATGTTGATGACATTTCCCCCTACTGTGTTTTAGACCTTGCTAGCTCAAGCCACCTTGTATCTATCCAAAGTTAGTGCAGACAAGGCAAGCTTTGATCTTTCCAAAAGTGCAATAGTGTACGTCTGCTGTAATGTGATGTCTCTTCTATTATTGCTGAGCCTGGAACACAATAACATCTTATAGAGGGCTTTGGAGTTTAGACTACAGCCCATTTATTTATTTTGCTGGAGCAGTGTCCCATAAGGAAAATCCTAGGCTGGGTTTAAAGAGCCAGACAATGGAGCAGCCGTCACATTTAGATGTTGCTTTTGAAACAATACCCTAATGCTACATCACTTTGCTCTGCTGGGTTCTGCTTCTACTTGCCAATGGCAGGAATCACAAGATCAGAATTAGTGAAAGGGCTTTAGTGATGTTTAGTGCAAAGCATGTTGAAAATGAAAACACCGACTCAACTCTGCTGAAAAAGCAGCTCTCTGGTTCCTAGGTTTCTTCTCGATCAGTGGATAGAGGCATTACCTCACACTCAGTATGGAATCAGGGAATGGGCTCTGTGTCTCAGATTTTTGCAAGAAAATAGTAACGTTACTCTTACAGTAAATATTAATAGTGCCAAATGTATGTCAAAAATTTAGACCATCTATTGCTACAGAAAGGGGCTTGAGATTCCAGTATTTATAGAAAAAGAAAAGAGACATGTCTAGTCTTACTGTCTGTGAAAAGAATCTTAAAACATTTTTGGAATCTACTGATAGCCTGAAATAACAGCTTGAAATTGTATGACTTGCTGTATTTACCTATTGATTTTTAATGATAAAATGAAAAAGGAGCAGTATTTTGTACCAATATATTCAGTTGGAATTAAAAGAAAAAACCAACGGTTTTTAGTGAAGAATTTTAATGCTGTTTTCTTGCTCGATTTGCCAAGCTTTTCCTCCTGCTCCCCGTTTTAAAAAGTACAAAAATTGTAAATATAAACAGGTAAAAGCAACTGCATATTGCAAAGGGGCTTGGGGAGAATAATTTTTTCATTTATTAAAAAAATATGGAAGCCATGGCTGACTGTGGTAAACAAAAACCTGAAAAAACATTGGAAAGCAAACACTTGAAATTTATTCTGTAAAGTGAGCTTTCAATTCTCTTTAGCTTGAGTAGAGCAATTTAAATAACTCTTCTGTTGTTGGCTTCCCTGTGATATTAGGCACCTCTTACAGATTGCTGAATATCCTCAGTATCTAAAAGGACTTAGATGGCACTTAAGCAGCTCTGTTAAATTTCTAAATCTCACTGTCTTAAAATCAGTGATTTCTACAAGTATGTGCAAGGATTTTGGAATCTGGGATTATGCATGCATGTATCTGTGTACATCTGTCCAAGATAGACACTGAGATACCAGCTCAAAGGGAATTCTGCATTATTTAATAATTTCCTGATTAATCCTTTCACACTGTTAGTACTTTTCAAATTTGTGAACTTCTTGAGATGTCTCTGTCACATCAGATTGCTGCAAAACCTGGAAATCTTACCATGCAAATTAGGGCTAGTTTGACATGGATTACATGCCTTTTTGCTAGTAATTATAGGAACAGCACATTTGGCGAGCTGTCATTTGACCGGGGTACAAGTATGGCAGGTCAAACAGGGTGACAGAAATTACTGGGAGCAGCTCTTTCAGCCAAGTTTGGTTTTTAAAGGACCAAGTCTCCAGTAACAGACCAAATGAAAAGGTTAAGTCTAAACCAGAACAGCCAGATTTTGTGTGATACTCCACCTAATTGCTTAAACTTTTGTAACTGATTACCGCTTTCTGTGTTTATTATGAGTGAGTACAGAGTTTCTGAGCTCTTGCTCTGAGTATGGACCCACAGCCCTGCATATGTGCAGCTGTTAAGATCCATTTAAAACCTACTTTGTGCAAAGGGATATTCTATTGCATAAACTGAGAAATATCAGGTGGTGACAGAGGTGAAAACATAACACATGCTTGGGGACAAGGCAAAGGCTGTGGACCCAACTGGAAGGCTGAAATGACTAACTTCTGTATGATTAACTATGTGATCTTTGAAAAGCCTGCACTGCAAGAGTTTCATATCTTCAAGATTTTTTTGAGCTACCAAGAGCATAGGTCTATGTGGTCTTTCTGCAGAATGATTCAAAGCCTGGAAATCTTACCTTGGGGGTAGAGATATAAGAGGCTTAATCTATTCATTTTAGCAAAGAGAAGGTGAAGAGGTGGCTTGGTCAGAACCCACAAGACTTTAGTGTGGTAGAAGGTTTCTGTGAACAAAGAACTCTTTTATGCAGCAGGGAGAGGCATAATAAACCCTGTGTCTGGAAGCTGCAGTTCAGTTTATACAGATGGGAACTGAGGTGCAAAATCATGGGCTTGAGGCAGGAATCACTGGCAGAAATTCTACGCCTGGTGTTACACTGCGGATCAGACTAGGTCATCACAACCAGCACTCTTGGCTTTGAAATCTGTGTGCCTATGATTAACGTGATTCCCACATTATATGCACACATCAGCATTGCATTTAGTCACTGAAGAAGAGAGAGAATGTATTCAATTAGCTCTGGGCTTTCTGCCTAAAAGGGGAAAATGAAGTGAGATTTTGTTTAAGGACAACCCTGGTAACACTGAAAAACACCATGGAATTATTAGCATTTGGGCAGATTGGACAGGTTTTCAAGGCCCAGCACAAAAGACCCCGCAGAAAGATCTCTGTTCAGTGAGCTGCACAGAAAGAAGGCCAGAGCAGTGCCATGAAAAGGGACCTGGGGGTCCTGGTCAATGGAAAGTTGAATCTGAGCCAGCAGTGCCCTGGAGCCAGGAGGGCCAACCCTGTCCTGGGGGGCATCAGGCCCAGCCTCACAGCCGGGCAGGGGAGGGGATTGTCCTGCTCTGCTCTGGGCTGGGGCAGCCTCACCTCAAGTGCTGGGGGCAGTTTGGGGTGCCACAACATAAGAAGGACATAAAGCTGTTAGAGAGCTTCCAGGGGAGGGTAATGAATGTGGTGAAGGGCCTTGAGGGGAAGCTGAGGGCATGAGGAGGGGCTGAGGTCACTGGGTCTGTTCAGCCTGGAGGAGACTGGGGACAGACCTCACTGCAGTTACAGCTTCCTCATGAGGGGAAGAGGAGGGGCAGGCACTGATCTCTTCTCTGTGCTGACCAGTGATGAGACCTGAGGGAATGGCTTGAAGTTGTGTCAGGGGAGGTTTAGGCTGGATATCAGGAGAATGTTCTTCCCCCAGAAGGTGGTTGGGCCCTGGAACAGGCTCCCCAGGGAAGCTGTCACAGCACCAAGCCTAACAAATTTCAAGTGATTGGACAATGTTGTCAGGCACGTGGTGTGACTGATGGGGATGGTCCTGTGTTGGCCTTTGGAGTTGGCCTTTGATCCTTGTGGGTGCCTTCCAACTCAGTATATTCTATAATTCTGTGATACCATACTGGGACTTAGTTGTGGCCCTAGAAAGCATATGGCATGCTTAGATAAATAAACCAGAGGTAGACAGGGCTGTACTGGAACCCTTTAATTCACTCAGATCTTTCTTAAATAGAAAGGAGAAGATGCTTTTTCCTGAGGATGGTCTTATTTAAAAGGGTGGTATGGATTATTATGATGCTGATGGGAAGGAACTGCATTCTCTCTAGAACAGCCCTGGTTTAAAGGCTTTGGTTTGCCAGAAAACCCCTAAGTTCTTGTAGGAACTAGAAGAGAGTCACTTTAAAGTGTTCCTGACTCACATTACAGGAATTGATTGCATTGAAAATGCCATTTTCAAGGCTAAAAAATATGATTTTCAAACGCAAAGTAGCTTGTCTTTGAAAAGGTAAGCACGACACCATTTTTTTAACCTGCACTTTGAAATCTCATTGAAGTACTTAGAGGATATTAAAATGAAATTTTTTGGTGATTCAGAAAGAAAAAGTTTTAATAATAATTATGGTGCATGAATAGTGTTCAGTCCTTTGACAGTTTATTAAGATTGGAAGTACTTTGAAGATGTTTGCCTTAGAATCATAGACTGGGTAAGTTTGGAAGGCTCCACAATCTGGTCCAGCCTCCCTGCTCAAGCAGAGTCATCCCAGAGTCCATGGCACAGGATTGCATCAAGACAAGTCTGGAATATCCAGTGAAGGAGACTCCACAACCCCTCTAGGCAACCTGTTTCAGTGCTTGGTCACCTGCACAATAGAGAAGTTCTTCCTCATATTCAGGTGGAATTTCCTGTGCATCAGTTTCTTTCCATTGTCTCTTTTCCTTTTGCTTGGTAACACCAAGCAGAGCCTGAGTTCATCCTCTTGACACCCTCTTTTATTGTACAGGACCCTGCATTTGCCTTAGTTGAATTTCAGGAGGTCTCTCCCTGCCCTCCAGGCCCTTCTGAAGGGCTGCACAACTCTCTATGCACAGCCCTCTGGCCACTCCTCCCAGCTTTGGGTCATCAGTGAACCTGCAGGAGAGGCAACTGCCCCTTCACTCAAGGCAGTGATGAATAGGACAAGAAAAACACTTTCTATACAGTCATGATTTCTGCTGCCATGGGGTGCTAAGGCATCTGTAGTTGTCACTCACATATATAGACAAGTCCTTTCAATACTGTGGTTTATTTTGCTTTTTCATTCTTTCCATCAGAGTGCCGACTTATTGCAGGCCAACACCTGTATTTGTTGAACATTTCCTATCATCTATCTCCAAGGTCCTCTGTTTAAGCAGAACACTAAGGCATGGATTATTGAACTCACTCATTTTGGAGCTTGAGTTGTGATTGCCTTCTCTCTTGCAAACTGTCATTTCAAAAGATCACAGTTGTTTTTGTCAAGTTGTATAATGTGGTCTTGGGTTTTCTCATTCTGTTTTCCAGTCACCTTGCAAAGGAAGTATCCTGTGGAGTCATGCTTTTGATCTCACCTAGGATGCTGGGTCTGCACTATGGACATCTGAAATAGCTGGTTTAAACCCCTTTCATTTTAATCTTGTTGCTTTTGGCAGGGAAGAATGTGTTCAAAAGTAAGAGAATTTGTTCCTGTCCGATTTGAAAACTGAATGGCTCCCTGTTTGGTTTTTTCCTTTTTAGAAGTCCTTTACATGGGACTGGTTTTTGAGGGCTTGTGATCACGCATGTAGTTTGCTTTCTGTCTAGCCACAGCAGTTCACCAATTACAGAAGAGTCTTTCAGCACCTGACCCTATATTCAGGGTAAAATCTGCAACCTTTAATTGTTTAATTAGCTCGTCCTAGCTTAAAAATAATTTAACAGCACTTTCTCGGGTAACTCCGTTATTTTAGGAAGAATCCCCACAAAATTTTCATTCCTTTTCCCTTGCTTTTTACCCACTAAAAGGAAGCAAAAGTGATCTCTGGCAGTGACCAGCTCATCTTGAAAATACTTGCAAATAGCTCTCATCTTCTCAAGTGATGAAATAAAAGACGGTCCCTGAACCCTCTTACATACTATATTGCTTGTGCCTGATGTGCTTTCTGCTGGGGAGGAGTGTGAGTGGTGGTGGTAAAAGTAAAAATATACCCTTGTATCTTTTCATTGCTTCTTTCTTTAGTGGTGAGTGGGAAATCCTTTCATCTGAAAACGTTTGTATTCTCTTTTTCTCCTTGAAAAGATGGAGTCAAATATAATACCATATCCAAGCTGGGTATGAAGGTACTTCAAATACAGTGACCAACAGTACACAGAACAAAGACTGCTTGTTCTGGCTTCCACTGTCAAAAAAACCCAACAAAACAACAAACAAGCAAACAAAAAAGGTGATGAGTAAAGGTGAAAGGCATTGCTTCTAAAGCTGCTTGAAATGTATTTTTTTAACATCAGTTAACTGTCGAAGGTGGCACTGACAGAAATGAAATTTTGTGAGTTTGCAGATTTTGGCATGATGAGGAGGAAATTGAGATACTAAGTTGTTTTTCGTATTGTTTTAATGACAAGTTTTTCTTCTTTTAGTGACATTCAGCCACTCCTGCTAGAGGAAAATGAGTTAGCATTTGTTTGCCACCTTTATCAGGCTGACAACTAATCTCTTCTAATTTCTTTCTTGTAAAATTTCCAATATTTTTAATTCAATAATGCTGGAATCTAAAAGATTAAGAATAAGCTGCTTCAACATTTATCTTTTCTGTTAGAGATAAACAAGAGTGAACATAATGTACATCAGTAGCACTTTCACGGAGCTACTTTTTAGACTGTAGCTTGCTTTTAAAGTCAGCATTGCACTTGGCTCAAATGATGAGACACTGACATTAAATGCTACCCAGGCAGAGCCAGTGTTAATATTTTCAATGCCTTATTAAAAAGGAAAGAATGTAAACTAATTCTACTTTTGTTGTGATGAAGTTCCTTCATAGCATCTGAACAAAATCAAGGTGGTTTGAGCACTTAGACAAAATGTAATTTTCTGCTGTTTATGTGGCGCCGTGAGCAGAGAGGGAACAATTTTTAAACTGCTTAGTGAGAGTCAGCTAATTTACTTCATCACTGTTTGAAAGTTTCCAAAAAAAGAGCATGAAGAAATCAGGCTGACTCCCATGGTCAACAGCAGCCAATCCAAATGAATACTTGTACTGTTGGTTAGTGAAACTCATTATTCCTGTGTGCCAAAACAGAGACAATGGAGAAAAAACCCACAGCCTTTCAACTCCAAATATATCACTGGCCAAACTTGCCTGACATGACTAAGGAAATGATTGATCTGAAGGAATTACAATGCAAGAAAAACCCCACTTCTCTATCCCCAGTCTCGTCACCTCCAGCATCTGGCACTGACTAGATGGTCTACAGGGCACCTCACAGGCTGCTGTTATTTAAGCTACAAGAAAGACAAAATTTCTGCAGCAGCTGAGCACTAATGCATTAATTCTGGTAACCCCACTGCAAAGTACCAATGTGTTAATCTATCAATTTTGCAGATGAAGAAAAGGGTGGCACTTGCACTTCAGCATTAATTTGGTCTGCCTTGAGTCCTACCCATGTCTGTATAGTAGACTGACATATTTCAGTTCTAGCAGGCTCATTTGCCACATGCCTGCTTAATACCCTGAGCTGATCTGACTCCTCCACTCTGTTGCTACAGCCCTACCCTGTGCAGTTCACACTTAGTTCACAGTGTGGTCACTGTGGTCACCCTCTATTCTAGCCTCTAACCACAGCAAGCTGTAGGCTACCAAACACTGGGGACATCGCACCTAATCCAAACAAGGCTCCTCCTGTGAAAATCTGGAAATGAAGAATACTGACTGGGAAGCAAGAACCAGACCATCTGAGAACTAGACCATCCCCTGTTGGGATAAAACAGGATAGAGCAGTGTCATTTCATTACCACCACTTATAATCTGCAGTCTTTCTGTGTCTTATAGTGACAGATCTTAGGAATGACAACTCCTTCCCAAATCCTCCACAAAATATATTGGCCCCAGCTGGTGACAAATAACATGAGTAAGTTTAAGTAAGTTAGGTAGTCCAATACTTTGCATTCTGTAGAAGTTAAAAAACGTAATGCAAGTAAAAGAGTTGCAGTAAAAAATACCTTTATCTATGCTCCTAACTCCTTCAACAGAAATCTAACTAGGTCCAAAGATTCACAAACCTGATTCTGCAGAAAGACAAAAGCAGTAAAGATGTGAGAAAAAAACCTGGTTTTGGTAGTTTTTAAGCTGCTGCCTTTCATATTTACTGTAGTCTATTCAATTCTCTGTTACAGTGGGAAGGAGAGATGTGATTGCCCCACCCTGGACATCACAGTGTAATCTGCCCTTTTTATTTAACTGCTGTCTTCATTCATCAGCCAATTGTATGTTCATCAAATTCTCAGTTTAAAATCTTTCTTAGGCTTAGGGAATTTTGCTGCCAGTCTCAAGAATCCATCGACTTGTCTTTGCTACAAACTTGTGTCAGCTTTGACTAGTTGCACTTGGCCAGACTGCAGTGCCCTTGCCTGTGATAAACACAGCTTTGCTACATAGACAGGCCTGCTCTCATAAGGGATTGTGCTCAGCAGAGGTGGTTTGAGCTAGCTGCAGTAAAATCTATTCTTATTATAAAAGTCTGCTGTGTGATAAGAATCTTCCTCATCTGGATGATGACAATCTCTTATTTCCTTCCTTTTGCTGTGCATGAGCTCTACAAATGTAAACCTGTCCATACATACTAAATGTGTGAGTATTTATGGGCATTTCTGTGGTGGCCTGTGTCAACAGTGAAAGAACCTGCCAGAAAGTAGAGAAATTATCTTTGAGAAGCTGCAGATAGTTTTTTAAGAGCTGAAGGGAATGACAAAATGAAAATTTTGCCAGGGCACAATTTTTTGCAACATTTGGTCCAATGATTTTCTAGTTGTTAGGTCTATTTGTTGAAATCTGTGTTCTGTGTTTTACAAATAACTGCACTATATTTAGGTGAATATTTATAGAAAATTTAAGCCCTGCTCCTAGAGCTTGTCTCTACTTTCATGTTTTTAAAAGCTTGGTATTTATATCATCTAACCATAGGAAAGTGTGGTTTTCAAGACTGTGGCTGACCAAAGTCCTGATGGCCTGCCACACAAAAGATGATTTCTCCACTGGTTAAAACCCATGAAAAACAACTTTTCCACTAAATATGCTGAGAAGCATCTCACTGAATAAGGCAACTTTTCTAAAGAGAATACAGTCCTGTGGCTTAATTCTGCTGACTACACTGAACTTTTGCCTCAGAAGGATTTTGCCCCTCGCCTCTTGTCTTTGCTATTAAAAACTTTATAGCATTTGCTATTATAAACTTTGCTGTTACAAACTCTTCTGCTTTTAATGGATAGTTGAATCTTGGTGTGTTTCTTCTGAGTAAGCTTGCACAGAGGTGAGACTGCAGCAGGATCTTGTACGTTGCAGCAAATGGCAAAGAATAATTCACTAGAGTATTTTTCATAAAAGCGAAGAAAAAACCCTATCATACTCTCTGATGCTTGAAAGTCCTGGTAAGTTTAATGTAAAAACAAAGACTGTATTGCTTCCATTTCAAAACATCAGAAATGCCAGATCCTCAAGTACTTTTAACAACCTCTACCACTTCAGTTGCAAAAATTAGCATCATTTAAGGTTAAAGGCCATTGCCAGTTTCATCTGTGTTTTATAAACAGAAATTATCTAAAATTGGAATGTTACCATCTTACCCATTCAACCACTGGGGTTTAGTCATAAAGGAGCACTGGTATGAGCCATCCCATGCTTGAACTAGGAGAACAAAACCAAAATTGGTGAGGTTTTCTGACATCAAACTAAGCCTACCTCTCATAACAGAGATAAGAATAAACAGAAACCTTTTATCTGAATCCCAAACTGTGGTGGTTTAAATGAATAGGGACCTGAGGCCAAACTACCCACAGAAGGTGGAATGCAGCCACCCAGGTCAGAGCCTGGTCCCAGCAGCAGAGGCAATTTCTTGAACTGGAATATGTCTCACAATCAGAAGGCTGTCTTTGTACTCAGACAAACCCCAAGTGTTGACACTGTGATGCCAAGCTGCAGCCATTCTGCAGAAAAAGCTCTCTCCTCTGCCAGTCACAGCAGGGCACTGTAGCTAGCTGTAGAAGCAATAGCCTCATCCATAATTAGTGGCTAAACGGCTACACATGTAAAATGCTCTTGTGATATTCTCTCCTTGCATTAGTTCTCTTGCTGCAGAAACAAGGATAAGTGACCTTCAGGTTTCATTTGGATTTATTGATCTCATGACCAGCTGTGGCCTCAGAATGACACTTGGCACATATCATGTGGCCATTTGATGACATCACTGTTTACTCAAGTGGTCCTGTATTTTTCATCTCCATATTCAAGATAAGCTTGCTTAGCCTCCATTACAAATTATGTTTTATTCAGGATTTAGATAACCTTTCCCAGCCCACCAAGCTTCATATCTGTCTCTGCTAATCTTTCAGCTATTTGGAACATTTTTTTTTGTCTAATAAATAAGCAGTTATGTTAAAAAGGAAATGTGGGAATATCTCTGTGAAAAGGGTAAATATAAGAAAAACGAGGAAACAAGGTTGATTCAGTCCCCCAAGCTGTTGTTTAGTTTGGGGTCTCCTAGCCAAATAGTGTATCTACCACAGTTGAGGACGTGAACAAATAGATGACTAAAAGCACATGTGTTCTTGCAGAAAATCTGACTCTATAAAAATGATGAAATTTGCATTTATAGTGTTTATGCAAGACAGAGTTTTTGACTGACCTTTGTCCAAAGCACCTTGGAATGCTTTGTGTCAGCTGTCTCTCTCTAGCAGCAGTGCTCTGTCATTTTCTAATTAAGTCTGTGCAACTGTTCACATTGGAATTAAAACTCAGCAAAAGGTTGCAGGGTACTGTGTCTTCATTATCTATTTTTCTCATCTCGTGGCTCATGCTGAGTTGCATTCTGCTTAAACAAAGCAATATGGCTCTTACTATTGAGAGCACAGGACTGCAAAGAGCAAGCTAGTCCATGGCTGTGCTGTTGTTTTGTGCAGTACCAGCTGGTTTTTATTGAGGAAACTGTACCATGTAGTTGAATAATTTTGGTCTCTACAGCCCTTATTGTTCTGTTTTGGAAGGGGTGAAAAAGAAAGTACTAAATCCTTTGAAGAGCTAGGAAATTACAGTAACTGGAAGAGTATGTACTGCACAGCTGATGAAGAACCAGATGATCTTTCTCTTTTTTCTTTTGTTACTGAAAGCACTGATTGACCTATGATGAGTTTACTGAGAAAAAAAAAAAGAACTTTCTTCTATTTTCCTTTTTCTGGTTTCAAAACAACTAGAACATAACACTGCTCTTCCAGAAATCCAGATTTTTCTTCTCAGAACTGTCCCACTCTATTGCTGCCTAAATTGATCACCACATTTGCATCATCTCAGCATGCATCGGTTTCCTCCTCTGTAAAATACCTTGAGCTCTTTAAAAGAACTCTCTTTCTCATAGATTTATGACTTACAAACTTAGAGATCTGAGGTTGAACAAGAGGAGGGTCACGCTGTAACCACTCAGCAAACTGATCATGGGGCTTCAGTTATGATGCTAATGCTGGTAGAGGTCAGTGAGACAGATATTTTATTTCTTTTGCATGCACATTTCTCTGCTCTCTACCCTGAAGACCCTCAATTTTTGCTCTGTTGAATGATGAATCTTCCACTGAAAAAAGGTCTTTTGCACATGTTAGAGGATTGGCCTGGTGCACCCAGTGAAACTTGTTGCTCAGTTCCTATCTACTCCTAGGTACAGCATGCAGGTACAACATATTTTGTTACAACCATATTTTGTGACATCTTTTGACAGCAGCCATAAATTGAATGGACTTTGGGCTGCACCTCCCTATGATGTGGAATCCTTCTTTGAGTCAGGTCAGAGGGAGAGAATCAGCCTGGGATGTGGCAGAGGTACAAAATATCTCCTTCTTCTCTGCCAAATGAGTTTCTTGGGAGAATATCCCAAAGCAACAAATGGTATGAGATCAGAGCACAGCTCTAGGCTTCATCACCCAGTTTTCTAGTGTGCTTGTGCCAAAGCAGAAGGTTTGGCTTGCTGGAAAGGAACATCCTTGTGAAACGGGGACGCGTCTTTTAAATGAATATGGTTGGATGGGGAACAGTGGGAAGGACTGAGTGCAGAATTTATCCTGGTGCACATTTCACATGATGAAATTTCCCTTGTTAAAGCAAACCAAGCAGAAAAAAAAAAAGAAAAAAGAAAAGGAACAGAAAGAACGGAGGTTTTTTTTGTGGTAGAGCTGTGCATCACGTGCTGTGTTATGAAATGAATCCAACTGTATGCAGCAGACTTTAATTAACTTTTTATTAGGAGGAAAAACAATCAGCTCTACAATATAGAAGACTATTTAAAAAATGAAGTATCTTAGCTATTTTTGATCCCAAATGCACAAAGGAACCAGACTACAATACATTCCAGTGGCTTGAAATATTTTGATTGGAATAAAGAATTGTAGCTAGTTTTGAGTCATACAAGAAGACATTGCCACATCCTCAGGTTTTATTGCCTTTACTTGCACTGAAATAAATAGAAATCATTTGTTTTCAAATCGTGAGGAAATTACAGGACTAAGAATGGCATCTTCACAGTGAATTTCTGCTTTGGGTAAAACATTTAGAGCTAAATTGCTAATCTCTTCAAAAAGTCTTTAGCTGAATGAGACAAGTCTGTAAGGAAGAATGCTGGTTTTGGGCTTAATATCAGCAGTGTATGTGTCCATATCAGAAATTGCATAAATAAACCAGAATGAATGTGGAGGCCCTCATCATCTTGTTCCCACTCTTAAACAATGACTAAGTTGCTTCTAACCTACCATCACTCTAATTTTTTCTGGCAAAAATTCTCAGGTATAATGTTTTCTTAATATGAAGTAAAAGGAGACTGATGGTTTGGGTTTTTTTTCAGCTGAGTTAGTAGTCTATCTTTCCTAACCTTGGCTTCCATTTTCATCTAGTAAACTTTTGAACCTGATGGAAATCTCAAAGATAATTATTTTCCTATGGGTTTTGTGCAACTGAGAAGAGAAAAAAGGTCCAAAGTAATGCCTTTATGAAGGAGAGACAGAAGGCCAGCAGGCTTTATTTCTTCCACCATCCATGCTATCTCTTATGCAGGAGTTTGCACAAGAAGACTTTTTATAGAGTGGAAATTAGCTTTACCGAAGTGGGAGAAAGCAGGGGGAAAGAGTCTTACAAAGTCATTACACCAAATAACAATTTTTGGGCAAAGTGAATGAAACCATTTTGGAAAAATACTAACACCTTCTCCTGCCCCAAGAAAAGGCAGAGTACAGCATTTACCTAGTCTTTGTCTTGAGACTTGTGTGCTTCTGTCTCAGAACTGACAGAATAAATTTTGTTCAAGTTAAGCTATTTTCTAGATTTGCAGAAAGAAGAATGCATAAATCAGATTCATTCAATTCATCAGAAAAAATTTGAAGGGATCTTTAAAGAGGTAAATTGGACCTAATTTCTTTCAGCTCTCAAAGAAACACAGCAAATGATTTGACATCCAGGATCCAGAGAGCAAAAATGTATAAACCAGTTCAAGCATGTCTTCTCTCAAATTCAATTATTCCTGAAGCTGAAGCATATTATATGATAGCAAATTTCTCTTCTTGAAGTCTGCTACTCCTGGGTAATTTTTATTAAGAAATAAGATTCTGGGAACCATCTCAACACTTCCTTAATGAAGCCCAGAGGAAGACTGTGGGAAAAGTTTCTTTAAAAGATAAGCATTTCTATTAAGATCGTCACAGAATATTCTGTGTTGGAAGGGACCCACGATGATCATCAAGTCCAGCTCTTAAATGAATTGTTCATACAGAGATCAAACTCACAACCTTGGCATTATTATCACCATGCTTTAACCAATTAATCTCAAGGGGGTAGGCGATTGTCCAATATTTATAATTTATCATACTATTGTATTAATTAATGACTGTTGTCCAGAATAAACCATAAATTTATGAAGTGCAGAATAGAATTCAAAAGCATTTTGATTCTGTGGCACCACTATGTTGGCAAGGGGCGTATTTTAAATTCCTCTTCATTAACAACTTCACTGCTTCTAAAACACAGGATCCATAATTTCTTCCCCCAACTCCCCCTCCCCTTAAACAAACATCTTGTGTCAGTGTTAGAATAAACATTGCATAAATCTCTCCAATCCTCCATGATCTAATGTAGATATAAGCATCTAATACATTTACAGTAAAACAGTGCATCAGAATATAGAAGATATTAGGCCATAAACATAGAAAGGGCCCATAGCTAAAGTATTAAAAAACCTCTCCTTTTCAGTTTCAAAAGTTAATACTTTAAATTTAGGGAGTACGTTAATGCTTGATGTGGAACAGGAGAAATGCTGTGGGCGAGTGTGGAAATGTTTCATGGGTGCCTACTTTGGGAGACAAATCACACTAAGAGGGGGGCATGTGCCCAAAGCAAGACACAGCCTCTGCTGTGAGGAGCCCATAGCCTGAGACAAGGGTCTGTCCCCAGGGCCTCTGGCATGACTGCCTGACAAAAAGAGCCGTGCGTGATTTCCCAGCAGATCATAACTTCCTCACTATCACTGCCTGTGTGTCAACAAAGGCTGGGGGCCGGCGGGATAAAATGAACTGGGAAAAAGGGAAACTGGAAGCTACTGGCATCCAGCCCAGGCTTCAAACCACACAGCTATCCTATGTATTTTTTTGTGTATCTGAACAGAGGTTCTATTTGAGGTCATCTTTAACATCTGTGTATTCACCCAAGGACCAGTCCTATATATAGCACACTTGTTTATGTTGCCCTGCTGTGTCAGAAGCCCTCTCTCCAGGAGATCTGCATTTTTGACTCATTTTGTCATTGTTGTTTCTCAGCTCTTGCCAGTAAAGGGCACAGTTGTTGCAAGCTGGTGCTCTACTGAATTTGTAGTTCATTATATATCTAATAATTCTGAAAACAAATTTCAGAAATTTCAACGGGTTTTGATCTTTTCAGTTGCACACAGTCTCCATCTTTATAGTCCTGTTTTATTCCCATTATAAAATAAGCTTGACTTGAAGAGATGGGGATTTCTTAAAAGAAAACCTGTGTGTACAGGGGAATGGGAAGGAAACACCCCAGGAGTAATTAATTGGGAGATACATCTGAGACTAAGCCGTTCAGAGTTGCTTCAAGACATTTTTAAGTACTTAATTTCCAGAACTTTCAACTCTTGCTCATCCCAGTGTAAAACTCCATGGTTTATGGTGACTTCCCAGTAATGGGTCACTAGTTACAGCAGTTTCTCCTGCCATACAGAAGGCACAAGTCTAAACAAATAGGGAATTTGAGGATAATTCTGGTTTGGGGCAGCTGGCTAGATTCCATCCTGTGGTTTACTGTGGTCCTCTAGTCTTCTTCATCATCAGAAATTCTGTCTGGGTGGATGAAGGCAAGCCCAGGAAGTTGTGTGGTCATGCTGGGGCTGCTCTGGACCTCAGGGTAAAGGATGACACAGGATGTGTGTGGTAAAATAGCATGATGCTCACAGAGATGTTGTCTGGCACTGGTGTTATCAGTGTATCAACAAAATCTGGGGGCTGTCATTGCAATGAGGATGACTTTACATGCTGAGCCTCAAGTAGGGAAGAATTTGTCCATCTACTTCTCTGCTAGGGCTGCAGTACTACTTATATTTCTGGCACTGCTGCATGACTATTTATCTGTACCTATCTAAATCTGCCTTTTTGAGCAGAAAAAAATTGGAGCTAAGCTGTAGCATAACAGTGGGTAGTTACAGTATTTTGGCAGGGCAAGGAAAATCTGTCTCATCAGTGTCAAAGGACTAGGGGCTTCTCTGCCTTCCCTGATTAACCTATGCCTGTACAGTGCAGGAACATACATATCAACATCTGGGATCTAAGATGCACTCAAAGCTGTATTCAGGTGCTTAAATGGAAGAAGCAGACACAGAAGGATCTCAGTCTTACAGAACATTTCAGATAGAGGAATAAAAAATTTGGCAGGTTTCTCCAGTAAGTAGCATCAATTTAGACAGGTGAAAAAGTTGCTGTGGAGAACAGACTGCTGCAAAGGTCTGCAGAGCAAAGCAGCACCACAGTGCACATTTGAGCAAAACAGATGGGAAAGCTGATGAATGCCTAAAGCTGTGAGGTTCAGGGCCTGCTAGAAACAAACTGTTCCCATGCAGAAAGGTCCCTGGTGAAGTTGTCAAGTCCGGTTCTATTATTCTGAACCAGAAAAGTCAATGTTTGCTCATCCTGGCTCAGCTTCAGCAAAATCATCATAATAGTTTCCTGTGTGGTCTGAGATGAAAAAAATAGCAGCTCAAAATGGTTTTCTGTTCAGATTCAGTTCAGTACCCTCTCCAAAAGGCACTCTGGAGGAACCACTCATGCTCAGAGCATACCAGTGTGCCAGGATGGTAAGAGGAAAGGTTTTAATTGCTCTGTGGATTTTGACCTCAATTTTGCCTGTGCTTTGTTGAACCTACCACTGTGCAAATCACTACATCACTGCTCCCTACATACTCAGCAGCTTCACTGGGATGAGCGGGTGGGTCACAGCTTGATTCCTGGTAGGTGAAGACCCATCTTTACAAAATCACTGCTGTGCTTGTACCTTCACAGAATTAAAGAGGCCAGTGGATGACTAGGCCATGGAAATGGGCTTCTTGCCCTTAAAAAGGACCCTGGAGATTAGGGTTGCAACACATCAGCATATGCTGTTGGCAGTAGCCACTGCTATAGCTAATCTTTTAACACGTGGAAGATATCAGGCTCCAGGATCATCAATCATACATTCATTTATTTTAATGAAAGGAAGGAACGAAGGCTCCAGTTTCCCTGGAAAAGGATGAAGAAAAGCTTGACCTAATGCCAGATTAAAAATTCCCCTTCTCTGTAGATAGGTGTGCTGCCAGTTCCTGGGCCCCAGACCCTGCATTCACTGGAGCAGAAGAGCCATCTTCTGTGCTATTCTCTGTGCAACAAATGCAAGGTCAGACTGGAATTAGTGTTTTTCCCCTTGAGGGACATCACTGCCGTATTATGTATTAAAAGCCAGTCTGCACTGGGTGAAGTTCCTTTGCTGGATTATCCCTTCCCATCCTGTCTGCCTCCTTGCCTTGTGACCCTCAGCCTATTCACAGCAGTGTCCCTAGGGCGCCTGCAGTGCTGGGATCCAGCTGGCAGCTTACCCAGAGTTGCTTTGGTGAAGGTTTTGCTGGGCTGTTCTCCTCTGCCTTGCTCCCACCCTAAAGCCACACGCTTTCATGCTCAATGTATACACAGGCACACCACATATGGACTTGTACAACAATCTGCTTTATCAGCATGGACGTTTTCATATACCAAAGGTTTACACTCCCAGCTGCCATGGTTACAGCCTGAATTCACTGGCAAGGAATTAGACTACTGTATGGTCTCCTGAACTGTGAAGGCATTTGAAAGGCAGCTGCTTTACAGTGGGCAAATTTATTTTGTGCAGAAGGAGGCAAAATTATCAAGTTATCAGTTTTATCTTATTTTGGGCCAAATTTCCCCAAATCAAAGCCCCAAAAATCATTGTGCTTATGTAACAAATGAGAGAATTCAGACCACAATATTCAAGGCTGTTGCTATAGATAGGGTGGCAGAAGCTCTCTGGTTATGATGCAATGTACTATATAACAGTTCCTTTCAGCTGTGTTTGGGCAGTAGAACACTGTTTTATTTTATAGTAAGGATTCCCTTTTGATTTACAGCTGAACTTGTTCCATAGCTGTCAGTGAGCTGTTCCAAAAGAGGCTTTGTTTCCCCTTATGCATCCTGCAGTGACTCTTCCTTTTGCTGGTAAAGTTTGTAAAACATCTACTGAGCAGCCTGACAAGAAACAAGGTTTGCTGGATGCATTTATTTTCCATTCAGTCATATCTGTAGCAGAGGAGAAAGCAACAAGAAGAGAACAATGAAATAATAACTGCTGTAACTGAACACAGAATTGGACTTACCTGATTTCAACAATTATCACACTGTCTTTAATTTTAGCTTATTTTAATTCTTTCAAAATAACCTGTGAAATCATAGGCAGTCCACTTGGGAAGTGCATGTCTCTCATCATTTTTTCTACTTCATTTTGTCTTCTGTAAGCAATTTTTTATTTACAAAACTAAGAAATGACACATAGAATTAGTTAAGCCTATTCTGATACTTTGTATCCATGTATTATGCCTATTAATTGCTTCAGGAAAGCTACAGTATCACCAGTCAAGACTATACACTGGTTGTCACTTGGAATTATGTTCTTCCATCTTTTTCTCTCCATTGCTGAGGAATTAGTTGTGCCTAGCACAATACACCTCCTAGTATATTCTCTCAGTCACTCCCTCTGCCTCTGTGTGGATTTTTTTCCCCCTATGAAATTTTCAATTCCTTCCTGCATGCCATCACATTCCTGGCTACGGTGGCTGCCTCAGTGACTGCCTGGGTTCTTATTTTCTTCTCTCTGAGATGTGAACTGGACTTTACAGCACACTACTCACCTTTTCAGTTTGATGTTAATCTGGGCCAAATTTCCCCCGACTTTAACATTCCTCAAGATCATTGCACATATATGACAGCAATAGGATTATGTCCATGGTACTCAGAACTGATGCTACAGATTTACACAGCCTCTGTGGCAGTCATCCAATATTCAGTAATAGTGTAGTGGTTTTGGATAATTTCCTGATTTTTCTTAAGCATCTTCATTCTGACCTCAATAACCTCAGTCTCCTCTGTACAGAAACTTTCTGCTCCTAGTCACATTTGTTACTTAACTGTGGTAAGTCCTCTGTGGCTCATTTGGAGGTGAATACAGTATTACAGGCAAGTGTGTGCCATTGATTCATATAATGCTTCTATAAAGTTCAATGCATTATTTCTCATTCTGACATAATAAGCACTTTTTTTAGTCTTAGGAAATGAGCAGGTAATGCAATACTCATGTCTTCTAGTCATCCATCACAGAAATTGTCATGCATAAAAGAAGCCCATTGTTTCATTTGCAGTTCATCCATTTTGTCCTTTGGTCCCATCAGGACTTTTGGTGTGTTTGTTATCCAGCCTTGGTGGCTTGTTTCTCTTTCATTTGCTCCTTCAGAGCTTCTAGTTTCTGACAGTATATTACCTTTATTGTCTGAAGAGGCTGACAACAGAGTCAGCTACTCAGCACTGTTCATTTAGCCGAAGGCCAAGGTGATGAAAGTTTTCTGCCACCATGCTCCATTGGAAAAGTGGAAACATTGGAAACATCCAGCTGTTTTCAGAAGCACTGTGAAAAAATAGATTACAGGAGCATTTTGTCAAAAGGAAGGAGGGATGAGAGGAATTTCTACTAACATAGGGAGCCTTTCACCTGGAGGTCAGTAGTTCTAATCTGTGATAAACAAAACTTGGTTAGTCCTGGATCTCTTTGGTTGTTTAGTGCTCTCTCTCATTGTAGTGAACACCTGCATCATAACAAGCACTAACAGCTCCAGCTGCAGCACGTTCTACAGTGAGACATACCATGCAAACTATGGATGACTGAACCCTCAGGCTAGTCTGAAAGCAGCATTGAGATGGTGATGCCTTGAGGAGGCTGACCTGAAACAGGCTAGACAGAGCTAGAGGATAAAGTAGGTATTTATTAAAAGGCCTTTAAGGGTACACCTTGGGCAGTACAAGAGCCTGGCCAGGGCTACAGCCAAGATGGACCCAAAATGGTCACAAAATGGATGACCAGTCACGAGGTTTCACACTTTTATAAGTTTTGGTCCATTTGCATATTGGGATTAATTGTCTAATTACAGCTTCAGGTTATGAAGTTCCATCCTCCTTGTTGCTCTCTTCAGTTCTCAGTTGTTTATACTTTTTGGGCCTGAAGCTTGTAATGGTTTTCCTTGGTCTCAAGCTGGAAAGGGATTGTTTTGTCTACCTACCCTGTAAAGAGAATTTACTGACACTTAATATGAAGCTCAGAGCTACACACCTAGGCAGCAGAGAATCTGAAAAATATGAATGCTAAAACTTAAGGCGTCAATGGATTTATACTGCTCCTGTGCAGCTTTCATGTGGTGAAGAAGCATATGGAAAGCTGTTAAACTAGTGCTAAACAAAACTTTAAAGGAATGAACTCACTGCTCAGTGCGAATTCTTGTCCTAATGTAAACACTAGAAAAACTCCCCCTAAATTAATCTGGATTTAACCACAGGACCCTGGAATATTCATGTGAATAAAAATGGGATTTGTTAAAGAAGGCTCCTGGCCAAGGTGATACAGAATCCTGCTTTACAAAGTGGTGGTTAGACAGGCTTTTCAGACAAAGTGTTTATTTTTGGTGTTTATTTTAATTTATATTTAAAATTGCTTGGTTGGGGAAAGTCAGGAAGAAGTAGACAGGCTTTCACTTTATCTGAGTTATAATCTGGACCTGACTCCAATCACCATGACTGATTTACCCTGATTAACGAAGAAACACTGCAGTGGAGTCTGTATCATTGCCCTGACCCCAGCCAAAACCTCTCCCTGGGTATGAGCTCACATCTGCCTCTATGGTGCTGCTCTGAATATTTGCAGGCAGGAACAGCAGCCTGAACTGCTCCCAAGCTGGAAGGGAGAGCCAAGGTGCATTACATAATACTTCAGTAATTCAACCAAGAGGCACTTCTACCAACACTCACTGAATTTCTCTTTTCTCCTTCTGGACAGAAAGCAAATTTCTATTTTACCAAGTTCTAATCACATTTCATGACTTTTCTGGAATGCTCAAACAGTCTGTTGGCCTAAGTGATTTAGGGAATAAAGTATCATTAAAAAGGTAAAAATTAATGACAGAAGTCTCGTCAGAAGAAAAATGTTTGATCAATATTTTCCCCAACACCCCGCACACAAATGCTCCATTGCATTGCATGCTGTTGCACTGGTACACACAGTATTTTTGTGGGAATATGTAGGTTTGTGTGGACCTTTGTAGAGTGTCAGGATTCTATGCAACCAGTGAGTTGCTATCTACATAAACAGACGTTTTGCAGAGAAAAATCTATGATCATTACTTGTCTTCCATTCTGTGTGGCCTAGGATTTCACAATAATCCTTAACTCTATTAGCTAGCACTTACCTTCAGGAAAATCTTCCTGACTCAAAGTCTTCAGCAAAGGAGAGACTAGGACACATCCAGTCAAAAGGTTGACATCCCTTTGCAATATATGCAGTGAGCAATACGCAACATATTTGTTGCATATTATGTTGTGATGGTTTTAAATTTGTTAACCAGGCAGAAACACTAATTCATGTCATGGTTTCACGTTCACCTCTGCTTCTGTTTGCTAAATTTAGTGCAGTGGTCTGAGTGTTTACTCTCCTTTTTCCCTTTGTGAGATAGGATCAGGAGAAGCAAAGCGGGCCCAAATGGAAAGATATAAAGATAGATGTATTAGCACACAGTAAAAGAGGAAAATGAGAATCAAAATGAAAATTTCTAAACACTCTTCTTTCCCCCACAAGTGTTCATTTTCTTACAAACAACATAAAGAGACAAAACCTGTGATTTTTAGTCAGTTTCACAATTTAAAAATAATCTTTTATTAGTTCTTTGGGAGAGGAGTCTGTCTCTCTTAGAACTTCCATTGCTACAAGAAACAGTCCTTTGGTGGCTCCCATGTCACAAATTTGCACCTGCCTGGAATAAAGCTTTCAGCAGACTGTGGAGCTCCTCCTCTTAGCAGTTTCCTAAGCTGTATATGGGTCATGGACTCATGCATACTGGGGTGTCATTTTTCAAGATAAGCAACTTTAAAGGCAAAGGATTTTTCCATCTCAAGGAACAGGGAGGTCTTCTTACTTCTTTACTGACACAGAGGGCTTCTGTAATCTCATGTCTCTCTGCTAAACATCTCATGGGATCACAGCTACTAATTTTAATATTCACTCAGTCTATCACAGATACCTTTGCTCGAATGCATAAATCTGAATAATCATCTCCCCAAAATGCGTATTTTTCCCATGATTTAAATATATATTACAATTCATTACCATGGCTCACGAGAGAACTCTAGCCTAAAATGACAACCCCTCAATCTCTTCTTCCGCTTAGTCTTTCACTCTCTCTTCACTGACTTTTCATCTCATGCTGTGTCTTCTTTATGTTCACTTTGTCCCTTTCTTCTCTCTCAGGGAAGGGTTAGGGCTTTGGAAGCTTCATCAGTGCAAGGGACAAAAGCTGATACCTTGCCCAGGTGTTACAGTTTTGCCTGCCGTTGGTCGCATGATCTCTGCCGGGCAACAGCCCCTGAGGCTGAGGGATCTCAGAGTGGGCTGCCTTCTGCTTCTCCTTTTCCTCTCTGCCTGGGAGGGGCTAGGGCAGAGTGGGGCCAGCTCTGCCGAGCCCGGAGCTGCTGGATGTTAAAGCTGCAGCCTCCCCTTCCCCTCACTGGCAGATGAGGGGGCCCATTGGCACAGCTAGGCCCGGGCCAGCTCTCCCCCAGCAGGAGCGAGCAGGGGGGAGCAGCCTTGGAGCAGCCCCAGGGGGCTGGTGTTACCTGCTGGCAAGCTGGAAGAGAAAAAGAAGTTTTTCGGGATCCTCCTTATTTTTAAGCCTGTGGGACCCAGAGGTGTATCCCTATATTTAACTGGCTAATCCGGTTGTCAGTTTCAAAGTCCGTCTTTAATTGGTTTTTACCATCTGTGCTAAACCAACACACATATTTAAACTAAATTTGCCTCAACTCTGATTTCTGGTAATGAGATGCAATGAAGCAGCTGGGCTAGGATTAAGCACATACTGCTTTGGATAGAAGCACATCATTACATGCAGGCCATAAATCTGGAATCTTAGCTCTTCCTACAAATTCTTCATGATGCGGTGCTTAACTGCTGAAAATGTTGCAAGGAATCCTGAAGATAAGGAATGTGCCCCACAGATCTGGGAGTCTGGTGTCAGTGACTGAATAAACCAAGCATTTGTTTTGCCATAGCAGTGCCATTAGGGAAGGCTTCCTGGAAAGTCTGAGGCAGCATATCTTAATGGGAGAGGTAGACACTTGCTCCAGCATCTGGCTGACATCAGTAATTTGTTCATTATTTTGTGCAATGTAAGATCTGCTTCTTTTCACTTTTTTAATCAGCAGCTATTATAAATTAATCCTGGTTTAGTGCTTGAGATTTAGTGTACTGTAAAATTCATATATCATTCCCTAGGAGACTAACATTTCTTCTGATTCAGTTTATCTTATTTTCATTTGTACAGGAATATCTTTGAGGACAAGACATTTTAACACTGAGAGAAGGGAAAGGAGAGGTAAAGCTAGTACCTGAATACTCCACAGCTAGGAGAGGAAGTGGGGAGTTTGTAATTAACATCTGGCATTACATCTATTACATTACATTGCATCTATTGTATTGCATTTACACTTCGTGCTTGATCAAAGCACTATTCCATTCAAATGGAGAAGAAAACGTTCAGAATCTGAATCTGGAACAAAACTGCGTTAAGTTCCACTCAACATGAGGGATTTGCTTTTATCAAAGCTGGTGGTTTACCCACTGACACTAATTTGGAGAGTATCCCTTTTCATTCTGTTTTTGTTGTTTTTAATGGTCTGGCATCTTTGGGATATTTTAAACTGGGACAGAATGCTTTCCCAGATGAGTACATACATTAACCATGTGGAAAAACAAAGTATCTTTTTCGCACCCAAGCCTTTCTATAACTATTCTGTGCATTCTATACATGCCAGGTGAATCAATCAGACCCACTGAAGCTGTCTGCAGAGGCAGAGGCTTTCTTTATTTGGTGTTCAACATGAAATGAGTCACATTTTTTATGAGAGCTTTTGAAATCTCTTACAGAGCATCAGCCTTGGTGACTGATCCAATATTGCTGGGACATGGCAGTAACACCTGAATTGCTGTTACAGAACTGAGTCACTGATGCATAAACCAAATCAGTGTAGAGGAGAAGAGGACCACAGTGATAGGTAAGATTTGCAGACTCTCTAAATCTGTTTTTTTTAAAATGTTATCTCCTAGTATTCACTCTTCATGAATTCATCAAACTCATCTTAAAACAGTTGTTTACATTATTTTGTCAGCTCTAGAAATGATTAATGACAGCCTACTTCACTGACTTCTGTACGGCACTGCAAGAATTCAGACAACTTGGAATCAATCCCTTCCTTCATATGTGGGGTCCTGTTACTCACCTGGGCACTGTTAAAAGATATGCCTAAACTGAAATGAGTGCATTAATCAGTGAGTCCACCACTGTTCCTCAAGATATTAATGTACTTAACACCTTGTTGAATATATGCCCTTACTTTAGACAGGCAGGCTCCCTCGTAACTCATTCTGTAGGGTTTTTCAGAACATTATTAGCACTCCTAACGATTCCAAAAGGTAGTAAAGAAGTAGTAAAGGTAATAAAGAAGTTCTTTTGAGGTGACAGAAAAGGAATTGAAACCCTTTGCAGTATGTGAGATGGTTGTACAAGTCAAACAGCAAGCTGAGTTGCCCATTCTGCATGATTATGTAATGAAAGACGCTATTGTGACAACGTGATACACCCAGGGAGAAGGGGTGAGAGCTTCTGTCTGAACTTCCTGATCTTTCTGCAATTAAAATTTCAGACAGCCTTGAATGTGTGCACTCTTCAGACACTGCATTTCCTGAGAGGGTGTCTGTTTGGATTTTGGGCAAGAGACTTGAATACACTGTTGAATAAATAAATGTAAATCAGCTGCAGATGCCATTGTGTAACTGTTACTCCTCCCTAGAACTCCTGCAAATACTAAACCTCTGTGTAATGAATGGGTGGTTTACGTTAATAAGGTAATTTGAAAGGTGTTAGGGTGAGGGAAGGGAAAACAAAGCGAGGGATCATGAAATCCTTGAGACTCATGAACTTGAGTCTGTTTTTCCTTTCACTAGCAACACAGCCAAGTGCTGCACAAAACACACAATTGTTGCCCTCTAACTCGTTTTCCTTTACAAATTCCAAGCAGGCCTAACACTTCTGACTGCTAAGCACAGTCCTGTTCTTCAGGCTGTCCAGCAATTGCCTTTCCAGTTGCAGCTCTCAGTCTCCTGTAACATGGTAATTACAAGCTACATGTCTGAATATGCTGGATGGCTTTGTGATCTTTTTATGACTTAATACTTACAGAGTACGAGGTCCCTCATGCCCCATCTGAGTTTAGACTGAATAACTCAATATAATTTCTGCCACATAATGCACAAACATGGCTCAAGAATAGTATTTTGGAGAGATCCAGTCCCATGTATGAACGAGTCTCATTTTCTCAGCAAGGTCAATTAGCCCAACTAGATTTCCCTGTTAAAGTGTTTCTGAAGTAGTTTTGGTATCTGGACAGTGCCACCATAACTCTCTAGAACATGGGCTGTGGATTTCTCTGCTACGCTTTGTACACAAGCTTGTAAAAACTGCAAGCCTCATCTTTGTGCCCTTGTGCCTCTCCCAGGCACTTTAAAGCTCTTGACAATGTAAGACTGCAGGAACATGAGAGCAGGAGACAGTACAATTTTCTGCCTGAGCAGTGCTAAAGGCTTTAGTGTAAATGGTGATTAAGCTCTTTGATTCTGGATAATACAACACAATCTGTGACACTAAATCCTTGGAATTCATGGAGGTTTTTCTTTCTTTCCCCTGAAATGAGAACAACCACCCTCCCAAGTCATGGGCTTCCAAAAGGGGAATATTTCCAGATGGAAAATGGACTAAGCTCTGCACAGAGTCCTCTCTGGTATGGAAAGAATGAATAAACTATGATACATGTCCTCCAGTACACTATAACATTAGTAAATTCCAAATGAGCTAACAGCTTTTATTGTCCACAGCACAAGGCAGTGTATTCATGGACTGTATTAATGAACACATGGCATGTATCCATGAAGGTTCACTTTCACATGTTCTTCTCCTCAACCTCTCTATGAGAATATCCTGCTTACGAGTCATCCAGGTATCATAATCAAGGCCTGGTAATACCACAGAAACATCAGTCTTATGCAAGGTATAACTGGGATGCAGAGCCATGTAATGTTTCAGTTTCAGTCATACACTTTCCTGTCCTGGCAAAACATGTTTTTGCAGCCCAGCTCAGGTCTAGACTACTGAAAATCACAATCCAGAAAATCTATGTAATATTCCTAATCTGAGGGGTCAGGGAAGAAGGAAGAATTGAACCTCTACTTGCATATGGTCATTGGCACAAAATACAACTGAGCATTGCTTGGCTGAGGAAGATGTGCTCTTGAGAGCAATGTTCTTGAGGGCTGAATTACTCAGGACCTGCCTGTTGTGCTCCTTAAGGAGAAAAGCACGTCTTTTGCAAGTACCTACAACAGCAGCACTTTACTGAACTGTACAGATAGGGTAGGGCAGAAAATTGGTTTAGCACCAGGATTCCCACAGCCTGCTTCCCAGCCTGCTTTGGATCTCTGTATGGCATCTTACTTTTCTTGCAGAAGAACAAACCACTATCTCCCTAGACTCATAAAGTTTAATTCTAGGATCCTCTGGAAGAAATACAAATAGTGAAGACACATATAATATACTGACAGTAACAGAATGGTTATAAATGCTGAATAAAACATGGTTTCCTGTGATTGCTTCACATCAGATTTCCCCTTAGGTAAATCAATGTGATTAGAAAATTTTAACATCAGCAAGGACGTTGTCACATCAGGAGGTCAAGCAAGTTGCTTTTTTGCCTCCTTTCCAACTGAAATTGTTCCTACTCAGTTTCAGTTCAGGCCACTAATAATTTGTTAACCTCTTGCACTTGACTCACAACAGTCAGCTGCTGGAAAAGATTGAGTAGAAGAGAGCTTCAGGCACAGAAAATGTTACATCCCCTTGCTAAATAACTAAAGTAAATTTTGGGAGGGTCTAGTTCTAGTTGAGGTCCTGGAAGTCTCCAAAACTACACTCCAATTCTGATTCAAAGGAAAAAATGACATTTCTAGGTGGTTTTTGTTGGGTTCATTTCTCTGGCTGCATTGCCAGCAAGTATGGTGTTTTAGTCACCTGCTGTAAAGAAGTGATGGGTGCTACAAACACAAAAGTCCTACTGACTCATTTACTTGATGTTTCTGGTAAAATGGGTTTATTTGATTCCTCGCATTTGCAATTCCTTAGTCCAGTTAATTGTATTTTGAACAGTCAATAAAGCTTCTGTTACTTAAAAGACTGCTGTTCTGATTAACCGATCTTCCTATCAGAAAGGTCCCTTAATTTCCTTACAATTTCTTCCAGGATTACTGTAGATACTTTTTCCTCCAAGGGGGCCAGACCAATTAAAACTTGTGGTAGCTTTTTCTCCCTCTGTGTGACTCCATACAGTGGGCCAGATTTGCTCCCCCTCTCCCCATTGATAACTTCCTCACATGAGTAGTCCCCCAGAAAGGAACACACTTGTATGACTAATCTGCTCAGCAGCATACAAAGTTCACTGTCTGGACTAGAATTAAATGACTTTTCTGTAGAGCACTACAGAGGTTGCAGAGGGGATGGATTAAAACTCAGGAGTCCCTAGTGGCAAATGCCTTGCTTTGAGAACTAGACCATTCTTCCTGTCTAACTCAACTGAGTCTGGACACCAACATTTTTTCTCAGATATTTTCTTTCCCCTTAAAAAAATCAATAAAATGCAAAGTTTTTCCTGGAAGGGTCTCCTCAGTTGTGCCACTCTGTCTTAGTTGTATTAAATGCCTGAAAATGGTCTTGTTTTCCCAGACATTTGCTTGCCAAACTTGTTGAGCTAACAGGCGTATTGCTGGGTGTTGGCACATATATTACCTCAGCTTAAACTAATTTATGGGATGTGGCACCTCTGACACAGTTCCCCTGTTCCAAACAACAGTCTTAATCAGTCACACTCAGAGACATGTATAATGCTGAGGAGCTGTAACTACTAGTAGCTTTTCCCTTGATTAGGACTTTGGCGCTGGTCCATTATTCAGCCCTCTGTGAACAAATGCGTGAAGCAGCTCACTGAAGCAGAGATGGCATTGACAGATGGGTCAGTGATTTTTTTTTCTGTCAGGAAGAACAAAAATGTGTTGAGACAACTGGGAGACAAGGAAAGTCATACAAGAGAATCCTGCCTTCTTAAATTTCTTTCTTGTAAAAAGATGACTGGAGTGAGCCTGCACTAGACCGTGGTAGCAGTTATTTGTTGTTTCTTGGGATGCTATGGAGGATAGATCTTCCTGAGGTACTGGAATATCTCTTCAGTCATTTTGGAAGGTAGGGATGCTGATTCTGGCTCTCTGCTCTGCTTCCTAGAAAACTGCAAAATGTGGCCCTCAATATAAGCATACCCAAGGGACTGCTCCAGGCTGGAGCAAGGTTACACATCCCTTCATGGACTACTCTGAAGTGTGGGAGGACTAATACCTCTACTGTGTCTCTTTCCTAGGTCTAATCTGCTTCATCTCTTCTAAGCTAAGAACTACACAAGAGAGCCTCTGGTGATGCACCATACTTATTCCTGCTTAGGCTGTGGTCACTTTCTCAGCAGAGTTGTGAATTTAGCCTGATATCCCCTTCAATATCATTTTAACTGAGGATAAGAAACGAGATGCAGGAACCAAGGACCAAGAATTTACTGAGAAATGCTAGATACAGCTAAGTACAATCCTCTGTCCATCTGTTTCTGCAGCTTGTTTCATAACTCAGGAAAAGAATCAAGGTAATTAGCTAAAGGAATTCACTTTAAAGAGTGATCGGCATTTAGAAGTGTTTTTCTTAAAGTTTGCCAAAAAATATTTTTTCCATTTAACTCACAATTTCTCACTGCCTCTTCCTTTACTTTCCAGCTAAGTGAGCTGTTTCAAAAAAATATTTGCCTGTCCTTTAAAGGAAAAGGGAGAAAAAAGGCAGGAAGCTAAAAAGAATGGTCAACAAAACCAAATGAAAACTTGCAAGTTTTTTGCATTTTTACTAAATAACTGGAAACTGAGGAAAACCAAATCTCTCTGAAGTTTAGTTTGGCCCTTTTTTCATCCTAAAACACGTGGATGTGCAGTAGGATGGACAAAATCTTACTGTGAGGAATGGGCTCGTGGTGAACGTCCCTCTGGTGGGTCTGAAGCAGCTTCTTGCTAAGCTGGCATAGGTCACTCTCATGGCAATTTCACCTTATTTTGCCTTACAAAGGACACCCTGACATATGAGGGTTTCATCCCACATTTGAAAAAAAAGCAACTAAAAAAAAAAGGAAAACATGACTCTGGTTATTTTTGCCAGCCTGCGTAGGGTGGAGCTGCTAGCAGTGCACCAGACACCAGAGCTGGCATGGACTGCACTGAGCTGGACAGAGAGGGATACAGAGCTGCTTTCAAGCACTCCTGAGTTGCCAAACCACCACTTCACACAGCACTAACCCTGCCCTGACCCTCCTGCCCTGCAGAAAAGGTCATTCTGCCCTACCCCAGGGCAGCACTGCCTCTGCAAAAGGTTTCAGCCTATGTGGATGTGCAGGTTATGTGGTGGTGTTTGGACAGAAAATATTCTGGCCCCACAGCTGCGAGTGGAGGGGAGAGGAGGGCACCCCATGGGCATGCGGAGCAGATATGAAGCACAGGCACAGGCTTGGGGAGCTGTTCCTGAGGAGCAGAGAAGGGGACTGGACTCCCTGCAGCCCGTGCTGAGGTGAGAGCTGGTGGCCATGGCTCCCTTGAGCTTTCCTGAAATGAGGAGAGAGGCCCCAGCTAATGTGTGGTGGCCAAGCTGCCCTGCAGCCAGACAATATGGGCACTTCCTGTGGCATTCAGGGGAGGCTCTGGCTGTTTGGGTGAGGAGGGAACTCCTGGTTCATCCTGCTGCATCTTTCAAGCCCCATATGCCTTGGTAGTGATTTTAGGTGTGTGACAAATACCCTGAAATCTGTCACTTTTGCCAAAGAATTTTGGGACGTATAAGTATGTGGGACACCTATGTATGTGTTCTGTCTGCCTGAAATAAGAATTTTTTATCTGTCTACAATGAGGTAGGGGGAACAGAGGGGACACTGTCTGATTTTTGAAAATATAAATAGGCATAGACGAGCCCATTTTTCTCAGTGAATAGTTTCTTGTCACCTGGGAACTAAAATATAAGGAAAAGGTGCAAGAAAAATGATGCCTGGAGGAGAGATTGAAAGAACCTCTGGTTTTCTAGATGTATCCTTTTAGAATTATATCCCTTTAACAATCTGAAACCAACTTTCTCAGCCCTCAGATTTAATGGGTTTACGGCAAAAGTATTTGTGTACTATGGGCTGAGGATAACAAAACCCAAAAAGATTGTCAAAAGCCAAACAATAAGCTTTGTAAGTTTGTCTTCTCCTCATGCTTTCCTTCACATGTCTACCTTCTGTGTGTTCAGCTAACCTGGAGCTCTCTTTTCACTGGTAGCTCTAAGGAGGACTAAGAGACTCAGGATTCTAGGTTTGTTTATTTTTCAGTACACTGTGCTCTCTGACTGTCAGCATCCCATAAGAAGCAAATTGCCATGACTAATAAGTTCCATCTCACACTTCACATGAAGAGGTTTGGTAGCTTTTTCCAGAGCCTTAAACTGAATCAGGGATAAGCCAACGAAGAGATTACAGATATATCAAGAGTTTACTTTGCGTGATTGCCACATATTTGCTGCCAGATACAGTATCCTGTTTTCCCTCTGCACTTCACTTGGAGATCAGATCAAATAAATCTCAGCTTCTCAGTTATGTAGAAACAAAGCAAACTGCCTTCCAGTTCTGAAATTCTTTTTATTTAGCCAGAAATGAAAAAAAACCCAGGCATTGTGCTGAGAGAATTCACTTGATTTGAAAAGAGATTTTGGTGTGAGGATTTTTCAAGCCTTTGTGAGACTCTGAGTCCAAACCATGACAAACAGGACTGAGGGAGAGGAGAAGAAAAAACAAGCCTCTGAGGACTTTTTCACTTAAAAATACTTTGGTTGTTTTCTGAGAGCTTTTCCTCTGAGCCCTGACCTATTTGCACCTGCTGCCTGGCATTTGATGAAGCACATTACTAAATGAATCCATTGTTATGGTTGAAAATAAATTTTCTTACTGGCAAAGGTTAGATTTTAGGATGCTTTTTATGGCCTTAGAAACTACAGTCAGCGCATATTTGGGTGGATGCTCAGTTTTCAGGAGCAGCTCCTGGTGTTGCCTCTTTTCTTAGGTCTCTTGATGTGACTGGGCACAAGTGGCGTTTCTTTGATTCACAGAGACCAGTGCGAGTCTCTGTAGCAAAGTGGTTGCTTGTTACCCAGTGATTAAGTCCATAAAAAAATGCTTCAGCTTTTATCTGACACAAGGAAACCCACTGTGTTGAATTGACAGTAAAAAGCATCTTCAGGGTAATTATGTGGCAAGCAGTTATATATTTAGAAAGTTTATCTGTCTTTAGTTGTGGTGAGTGAATAGAAGGACTAAAATGACCCTGCTGCTGATTGTTCTTGGCATAGTCAGGTTCTGGTGACTGCAATCAGCTCTGGCAAACAATGTGTAAGTCAGTGATCTCCCAGGACCTTTATCTATGAGCACATGAGTCATGACTGCACACCAACATGCCCACCAGACTTACCTGTTTTCTTCTGCACTCTTCTGTATGCACTGCTCTGCTCTCAACTCAGGCCAGGTCTGAACATGGCTTCACTGGAAGTTGAACAAATCTATTAGAAACCTGTCATTCCAACAGCTCTTTACTAATGAGGTAAGTCCTTTCTAGCTGCTGGTGGAAAAAAAATCAGCTGATCCTATGAAAAGGAAATGTAGGCACTCCAGATGATCTCATTGGAGAGGCAGAAGTTGTGGACATTGTGATATGGAGGATTAGAGGGACGTGCTGAGGAAATTCAATTTATTGATTTTGATGGGTGTGAGATGTTGGGATGCATTTTTCCATGGATTTTTAGTGCTGGAACTCTGCAGACACTGTAATTTCATTCATCCATACTCTGTGAAAATCACAGAGTACTGAACAGCAGAGTCTGAAAGCTTCATTGGCATAGTAAAATGCATCTGTAGATGTATAAAAAAGTGTTGCACTGTACAGAATAAAAATAAGGCAGATTCCTGCCCCAGGAGCTCATCAATTAGATTCCAAATGCCCAAATGTTGAATTCCAGCTTTCAGAATTTTGAGTGCCAGGCAGGCTTTCCACGTGCCTTAAACTCAGGGGTTTGCTGGGGCCTCAACTCTTGCTCACAGTTCCAACTCTTCTTCTGCTTCTCTGGGCTGGCTTAAGAGGCTGTTGCACTGTGAGCTGTGAGAGAAACAAATGATTCCACAAACGATTCCAAGATTTGTAGGGCTCTGAAACAGGTTCAGAACTGGGAAGTGAATTTGCAACTTTATACCCTGGCACTTCCTCTGTAACCAGCTGAGCCTAATAGATGTGAGCAAGGCATTCCTACTGGAATGGTCCTCCTCTAGAGGAAGCAGCAGTGGCTTAGGGCCACCACACACTCAGGCACAGGAATGAGGCTGGGACAGCTCTACTCACTGCCTTTGGTAGATGCAGTATAGAAACCTGCCAGGATACTGGGTACCTTCCCAATGATCCCCAAGGCCTGGCATTGTTGTTTCTGATTAGAGATATATGTAATCCATGTCTTCACATCCCAGAGTTTAGAGGAAAAGGTTTAAATTCATTGGTAATCTGAATTGGTTGGCTCTGACCCAACTGTAATCGGGAAAAAAGTCTAAATGGATTTAAATGAATATCAAATCTGAAGAAGAGGTTGACAGGAGGAGATGGAGATCACTGTGGCACACTGAAGAAAATTTCACTTGCTCTCACCTACGATTTTTGTGATGTTTTTACTGAGAACCATTTCAACCAGAGAATTTGACCATTCTCTTCAGTGATTTATTTTCACATTACAGAGGCTGTTCTGCATGTCCTGATATAATTGAGAGATGGAGCCTTGTTGCATAACCTTAAATTCTGTTCAAAAGATTAAAAAATAAACAAACTTCAGCTTTGTTTATTCTTACCAACATACTGCATGGATTGTTGCCAGGATTCTGTGGATGGCAGAAATCAGTCTCAATGAAGTGCCTAGAGAACAGTCATTGTGATGCTAAAGAAATCACCACAGTGGAAGACTTCAATTCCTCTTTCCCAGGAGAGGTTTGTGGACTAAGACAGTTTCTGTCTCTTGATCTCTTATCCCCTTACTAAACTTTCTGTGCATCAGGAAAGGGCTGATGAAGAGGACATAATGAGAGAGACTATATTTTTCTCCATAGGAACTTCATTTTTAGAACTCTCAAAAATGCATTAACTTCATAAGAAAAAAGTATTGACATTATCTTACAAATGCTTTTGTCTGTCATCAGGCCAGAAAGCTGCTTTTCTGGAGCTTAAACTGTAGCCCTGGAAGTATGCAGGCTTTGTGAGCCTGTACTATGTGGAGAACGGGCTTGCCAGTGAAAGTTACAGGAATTTGCAGTTTATAAGTATGTAGCGCTTGCAATAACATCATAAATATTTCCTTTCACATCACACTTGCAGTTCCCAGCACTGTTAATACAGATGTATTGTCAATCCCCAGCCACTGAGGAAGGCGAGCTTGTCTGGAAACTGGTTCATTCCTCCCAAAAGTCTGTAGTGAGCTGGTTGTAAAGTGTGGGCCCCTGGTTTCCCTTCTAAGCACAAGGAGATTATTTTTGTTATTTCTTCTCTAGCAAAGACTCTGGGGTCTCACATCTGACTTCCTAACATGTTTGTTTATCCTGGGCTTGGATAAGTTCTCCACCTCTTAAAGCCACAGACAGAAGAAAATGTCTCTGCATAACTTCTCAATTCCTTTAAATCTGTTGTGGGATGGATGGTGGAATCATTTGTTCAGCTAATTTGCTCAGTAAGGCACTGAGAGCAGGGCTGTAGCAGAAGTAAGGCAACACTGAAAATAATCACTATTTTTCCCTTGCAAGGCAATGTCTGTCTACACACATCAGAATCCCAGCAAGCTTCTTTAATCCTTTTGTACTCCGTTATATCTTAGTGTGCATAAAAGTGGTTTGTTATGAAGCAATCTGAAAAGTAAAGTGTTTATCTGAGAAATTAGCACAACTTTAGATCCTGTTTGTTTTATGTATCTATAATGACAAAAAAATTTAAAAATCCACTCTTTGCATTGAAACTGAGCAAAGAATGAATATAAGAAAACAGATTTTGCTCTTTAAAGGTTTCTGATGTGCAAAGTGTGAAGATATGCCAGAAATGAATGGCAAGATCTGTGAGAATACAGCTACAGACATCAAGGCTCTTTCTGCAAATTTAGAGAGATATGTGTCCATGGAACTGCTCCATCACCATATCCAACAGCCAACTCAACACTCTAGCTGAGAGTTCAGCAAACAAGATTTTTGCTATGTTGTGTTCACTCACCTCTCTCCATGTCAGACTGTGGTCCAGGAATCCTAACTTTCATGGTCCAGTCCAGCAACAGCTATGACACCATGTCTGGTGGGGCTCAGCTGGAGCTGCAAGTGCATTGGCAAAGCTCTGTGGAAATGGACAGTAGAGATGATGATGGTGAGTTTTGCCTCAGAGCTGAGGACATGGGTTTAGAATATTTTTTGAATATTCTTGAATACAATATTGAATGGAGCCTGCTGGACCTGCTTTTTAAAGTGTTTCATTGAAGGAGCCTGTTGTCTTTGCAGCTTTAGTCTTGCACAAATTCCATAGGGTGGAACCCAGCAGAGCTGCATCTCTTGTTGAGTACCCTAACTCTATCAAGAACTAAGGGCTTTAATGCATCATGTCTTTTGAAACCTGCAAGAGCAAAATCTTCAGTGGAACCCTCCAAGGGGGATATCACAACATCCAGTTTTCTTCATGGAACTTAGATGAGTAAGATTTGAGTGTCATAACACCATTGTTTCTGAAGAGATCGTTATCCTGCCTAATGACACAAACACAGATTATAAACCTTGCATGTCATCTTGTGTATTTACAAAGTATGCAAAAGCAGAAACATATTCACCCAAACACAGTAGGAGTCAAGGTGTTTTCAGTTCTTAGCTTTTCAAAGACCTTATGGTGAAAGCTGCCTTTCTAGACCTTTTCACAGGGTTTCCAGTGTTTCTACTTCAGTGTTGAATTTTGTTTCTTTTCTTTGCTCTCACTTATGTAATTCTGTCCCCTACTCTAATACTCAGAACATGCATGCCCTTGTGATATAAATATGTACGTAATGAAGCCATTCTGCTGATGTGTGAGATTTCCAAATTGCTTTTTATTTGCCTGTGCTTTGGGTGGTTAAGGTACCTGTGCTTTGTGGTTGCTATCAATTCATACTGTTAGTTATCAGACTTTGATAAATTGTTCTCTAATGATTTTGTGTTTATTGACTTTGTCCAAAGGACTCAGTTGAGCTTTAAGGCAGATTTTAAGAGCTCAGTTAATTTCACTATTTTTCAAATCCGGATAAGCAAATTAATGAGGCAAATGCTGATCCCTCTGAAAACCCAGCTGGACTTTTTCTATCCCTTCCCATATGTTACCACTAGGAAATACTCTGCTGGAAGTGAGACAATAGCTACATGAGTAGCGTCTGATGCAGACTATACCCCACCTCACAATGGCTGAGGCTGGATGTGTGGCAGGGTGGTTGAGTGTGTAACCTCAGTTAGCAGGAAACAGCAGCCCACAATCCTGGCTCACCTGGAGTGAAAACTGTTCTTGTAAAAAGAGCAGGAGAGAGCTATGTGGCACTTTAGACTCTTCACAAGGGCAAACCCATGTCAGTTTGCTTTGTTGCTTTTCTACAAATAACCACTCCCAAATTTTATATATTCAGAATAGTGTTTTCTAACACAAGACTGTGCTCATCCTGTGTTCTTTGTCCTTTCACTTCCAGCAATCCAACATTAATATTTTGGTTCTCCATATAGTGGCTTTCCAACTATATTTAGTATTACACATGGCTGCATCCAGTTTGGCTAAGGACATGTGCCTTGAGGAATTATTACTACTACTATTATTATTATTATTATTATTAATAATAATAATATTTCTTCCAGAAATACAGAGTTCCTAGACAGAATCAGAGCCCTACTGGAACAAATGTTCTATACATTAATGTACTGTCTTAAGAACAGATCTAGTTTCTTAACTATTACAATAAATTTCTAATTGCTAGCAAACCAGAAATTTCATTAATCCTTTAAGCAGGTTTTTTTTTTCTTTTTTAATATGAAGCAGTTCTTCTCGTTTTTTATTTGCTTTGTAGGGCTTGTTGTCACTGACTTTTGCTTTTGTACATTTTCATCCTCGTCTACTCAAGTCTCATGGTGTTTGTGTAGATATACGTTGTCAGTAAACTTATTGAGGGGGAAGGCCAAATGCAATGGGATGAAAGTATTCTCTGCATTTATTTCTGAGACTGCCCTGGGTTTGGTGCATGTGGGTGCTGGTCTTTGGAGCTAAAAAACTCCTTATATTTCCTATCTCATAAACAAGGCCCAGTTCCATAAAATATTGTCATGAAATGCAGTGTAGTTTTGAAATGTGTGAATTGAGTTGAGCTTGAAGCAAATCTCCATTTCCTGTGAACCTAAGCAATGGTGAAATTTTGAGTCCATGTGCAGATTCTTGTAGTTCAGGCTGATCTGTAGCAATTTAATTGCTGGATATTGCTAGGACATGATTAGTACCTGAGGATTCAGATGCTGACAGTGACTCATTTCCTGCTTACTGCCAAGGGAAATGTGCTTCAACATAAAGCAATAGGGAGGAAGAAGGGATAGGGAAAAGTCAACCAACTGCCATTGCACAAATGGCATTAAACTGAAATCTTTTGTCCTAGGAATTGTTTAAAAACAATGCATGGTCTGTGAAAAATAATCTGGAGAATCTCCATGATGAATCTCTCCAGAGCAAAGCAGACTGTGAAAGCCAACAGTAAATTAACCACAAAGCTTGTTTTAGTTAAAAACAAGCAGACAAACAAACAAAAATCAAAACCCGAAAGCCCATTTCATGACTTGTAATTTAGGACAAAAGTGGAAAACGCTTTAGACTGACTTAAAAAAAAAAATAAAAAGGCATGTTCTAACTAGTTGCAGTGAACCAAAAGTTCTATCACTCTGTTCTTCCAGTGAAGCAGAGTAGATTTATATGTAGTTTTGGAAGAGGCAGTTTAGTTTAGAGTGCAGCCTGATCTAGCTCTGCTTTCTGTCATCAATGGATGAAACAGCATGTTTTCTTCACACACAAAAATAATAACTGCTAAAGGGTGTTACTTTCTCTTTTGCTGGTTTCCAATTGCTCTTTCTATTATTCTAGAATTCACTGATCTTCTTGGAAGAGCCTCTTGAAAGTGCTTTTGCAGGTCATAGGCAGGTCTTTATGTCTTATGCCTGTAACACTAACAAAATTTCCTCAGTACATGGTATCTCATTTTCCCTTGAAGTCAGCCAAAAAGCCTCTGATTTGCTTTAGAGCTGTTTGGCTCAGATTATGAATGTTGATTTACTAATGTCACACCAATAAACACTGCTTGAGTTTTCTGAAAAACAGCTGAAAGCTGTGTATTTACTCTTCCTAACTTTCCTCTTAGAAGATGACACACACATCCTTAAGCCAAGCCTAGCCTGAATTAACTGCTGTCAAAGAATATCTGACATAAATAATGTTGTGTTAAAGCAGCTACAATAAAGGGGGGAATTTTTTAACTCTCACACCGTTCTCATACTCAGACTTCCTATGTTAATAGGAGCTTGTACATATAATTTTGACTAACAGGTACTAAAAAGCTCCATCAAATTAGCATTATCCCCTTTGGACTGGCTCTGCTCACTGCTTCCATGCTCTTCATTAGAAGAATATATCTGATCTAAAGTTGTACTCCTAAATTGTTTTGAGACACTTTCTCTGCACATCACCAGACAGCTGCCTTAAGAAACAACAACCCACATTTCCTTAGAGAACCTCTAATGAGAGCAATTTGGATCAGAAAGCAATTTTAAAGATATTTAGTGTAAAACATAATGGGTAAGTGATACCAGGGTGGGGTTGTTGTCATGGATATTGAGCTGGCTCTCTGGCACAAAATAACTGGGGTATTTCAGGAGCTCTCTAGCAATTTTGATGATGCTGCCTCTCACGAAAATAGTTCTGCTTCACTGCTTCCACAGAAGTAAATCTAGAGATGGGTTTCAGGAGTGATGTAAGAATCAGCTCTTTTCCATTCTAACTTAAAATCAGGACTTTGTATGGTACTCTACTTAATGAAATGCTGCTGTTTTGTCCATGCACACATGTAAGGAAATGAAAAACAATTGAAACTATTCAAAAGCCATTTATATCCACTTTTATGACATAACTCCTCCAATGATCTCTTCTAAAACAAGAGGAAAAATATACTGAGATCTAATTCCAATTCAGAAATGTGCTTGATGCTTCTGATCAACTGTAAGCATATTAAAATACTCTTAAATTAAGATGTAAAGATAAATATCTTTGTTGTAAATCAGGCTCACGGTTTTGTGATAAGATTTCCTATTATTGCATTGTTACTTTCATGAAGTAAAGAATGCTGAATGTAAATTTAATACATTATAGTAACCTAGCAATGATTGCCAAAGTTCCTTTTAGAAGTAGCAAACTTTGTTTATATTCTTCTGTATTTTTATGTAGTGAATATTCTTTTCAAAACCCCTCTTTTGGCCCTTGTTTTCCTGACAGTGGGGATTAATGAAACTGCTCTAGCATAGGGATTGTCACATAGATTGTCACAGAGCTTCCATGACAGGTATGAGTTGAACAATTTACGTCTGCCTCTAAATGACAAATTGCAAAGGGTTTTACTCATGTTGCTTGCATTCCTTCCTCAAGAACTTTCATTAGTCACTGGTGGCTTTACCGGAGTTTGTCAGGTACAGATGAAATACAGAGCTGTCACCCTCGAAGAAACTGAGTTCCACAGCAGCATCAGGCATTTGAGTTTTCTTCACTTTGTTAAGCAGTTTCTATGGAGTCTACATCCGGAATCTGACAAAACAAAATGCTGAAGGGAGAAGGACACAGGTTTCTGGAGTGTTGGAATGATTCTTCAGCTGCCTGGAGCTGAATGTAGTTCCTAACAGATGAAAAACAATTTTGTTCACTTGAGATAACTGCAAGGCAGCCAAATGATTACATTCAAACTTTCCAAAGCTTGGAAATATTTGCTTCTGAGTCACAGCCAAACATGAGTAACTGCTGCCCAGAAGGGATATTGCTGTTTGGAAAGAGAGAGACAGCAATAACTGATTGCCATGCTGAGCCTGGAAATTCCATCTCAACCTTATCTTCAGCATCATGCTTTTGCAGTGCTCTCACGAGCTCCGCCTCTGCTGAAGCAGCAATCCAGGAGCAGCAGACCCACCTTCATGATGCAACAAACTGCTCCAACAAAAATTGTGGTGAGTCCCTACACTGAGAAACAGGTAGTCTAGCAAGCAGGTAGCCCAGAGAACAGAAAGCAGTCATCAGTGTTCCTTCCAAAAAGCATAAATGTACTGCATAAAACTCAGCAACTTTTTTTTTTTAATTTGACTTTGATTTTTTGATTTGTGTGGTCAAACAAGATGTTCTGCCAGAATTACATACAGGTTAGCCTTTATCAAATGAATGTGAATAGCTGGCTATTAACAGAGAATTTGTGACTTCAATTGGCCTATGGCAATTTTTTTTTGCGTGTTTTGAATGATATTTCATCTGTTTTTTGAAAAACTGTTGTTCTTGGACTAAGAACTAAACATTCCAAGGACCTACCATAAATTAAAAAGAAACATGTAGAATCTTTGCAGAAACAAGTCACATAGGAAATGCCTTCAAAAGAGTTTTGTATTGGACTGAACAAGAGTTACCGGTTGGGATACTCATGGAGAATCAAAAGTAACAGACATTCAATATTTGGTTCTTAACTTTATTTAAGGTACCAATATGTCTCTAGCCAACCTTCCCCAAGAAGGCTTTCTTGAAGACCTTGGTATGATCTTCTCTTCTCAACCATCCTGCCATTTTTTAATGGGAGAAGGTATAAACTTTAGGAAAAAGTAAAAAAACCCAACACTCCCAACTTGAAAACAGTGCTTTAACAGTGGTGCTTCAAGTCTATGTATGGATTTCACTTACCACCAACCAAAATGTTACTTTTCTAAGAGGAGAAAGGCTGACTCTTGGAAAGGACTAAAAGATTCTGAGCATTTGGAGTCTCTCCTTGCTGCCAGATTTTCAGCTAAATACACTGTGCACATGGGGATAAAAAGCTTTCAAGTCATTCAAATCCCCTAAAGTTTCTGTAACTGTCATTTAAAAGAAAACACCTTTGACTTGTACAGCAGGCGAGCCTGAACTGGAACCACAGGGAGAGAGTAAATATGATCCTCCTGGTGTCATTTTAAAAGCCTCTTTTCTGTCTGTAACTGCTCTTTAAATGTAAATAAACACTGTTCTCTTAATATGTGAGTTTCTACCCCAGAACTCTATTAGGGATTGCACAAATATTACCTCAGTGTATATTCAGACATTATTAAAACAAATTACTCTATTGCAGTACAGCTAAGGCCCGTTCATTCATTTTTTCATGATGGTGGTGGACTGTGCAATGTCCCTGAGGTATGCCAGGAACAACCATGCTGTTGTAAGCTTACACAATCAGTTATTTAAAATTGATTTATTTTGTTAATATCGTATAATGGCTCCCAGGAGGAGATGAAAACAAACAGATCAGAGCTGATTATGCCTCCAGGTTATAGCTTGAGACAAGGCAGTAACTCGTGGGTCTAGAACTCACAGCTACAGAAAGACACTGCTTTGTGCTCTGTGTGCTTTTTTCTCCCTGCAACATTTTGAACCTCATAGTATTTATGTGCCTTGGGTCTTAAACCACCACAGGCCTGCATTGTACAGCTTGGCCCAAGGTCTCCAGATTGCCTGGACTGTAGCTGGCAGAAGTCTAAAGGGGTCTGTCTTGTACACACAGCTATGGTTAGTTTAAAACCATCCTTTACAGCTTCCCTGTTCTTGGGCTCCTCTAGTCTTTGGCCAACTATTGGCATTGGATAAAACTGGTCAAAGAAAAAAATATCTGACAGCTGGAGATTTCTGGTGAACAGAGACAACTACTTTGTTCCCCCTTTTTATACTCTGTGTATTGAAAACACCAAAGGTGTGACCTAGAGTAAAAAGGTCTGTATTGGAATTGGCTCAGCCCAGATAGAGAATTTGGAGCCATATTCTGATTTGGCTTCCAAGAGACATTTTAACATATAGACATCTCTCTTCCTCTCAAAACCATTGTTCATGGTTTCATCATTTCATGGTTTTCATCATTCATGGATGTCGTTTCATGTGTTGCATGTTCCTGACTCTCCATTTGTTTCCATTTTCCCATCAGATGAAGGTTTCTGTCGGCTTTAATTAGCTTTAATTAGTCAGTGGGATGGCTGTACAGCAGCTTTCTTTTGCCACAGGAGAGGGTCATTCCTAAGCTTGCTGCTGAGGTCATTCCTTAACCACTGCTGCTGTAAACAGCCCATGAATTACTTCTGCAGAAACAAAGCAAAATGTCAGAAACATGATGGGAGCAACGTGCTGTGTCCTGTGTCCACACTCACTCTGAACTGCTGTGAATGCTCTCAAACCAGAGGCTGGTCAGCCAGCTGGATGAGGCACACTACAGACAGTGGCTGGGAATGTAATTTCTGAGTAGGACTGTTACACTGGCTGCTGTCACTGTGACCCAAGTGCCTTCTGGCTGCAGTCACACAGGAGAATTTGGTATGGTGGGAGCTGCTTTGCTCATATGTAGTGCAACACAAAGTGGTTTTATCATACACATTCCCTTTCCCAGCAAAGCTGGATAAGGGCTGTCAGATCTTTGCTCTAAATCTAAAATCCATACCTTGGAGCTACTTGACTGCTGATCATCACTTAGTCCCATAAGACTAAATCCTTGGGATTCTGTTGCCTGGTTGTGCTTGCCTCTGCAATCCGTTCTTTTAGATAGTCCCTGTGGAGCAGAATCTGCCTGGCCTGAATAGATAGATTGTTGAAAGCAAAGTCATCCCCTATCTGTAAGAGAATCACAAGTTTTCCTTGTATTCCTGGATCTCTGAGGCTTCAGTGGATAACAAGACTTTATTTCAATCCTTTGGCAACAATCTAGGGATCTGTTATCAAACAGTTATATTAGTTCAAATAAAAGAGGGCAGGACCAAGAATACATTTCTGGTTTCTGAATGCCTAGTTCAACTGTTGCTTCACTAATGGTGTTTGGCCTCCAGATCTAAGCCTGCATCAAATTTCTGAGGGCTGAGCTTTCAAGGCAGAGCTGTCCATGCATCTCCTGGGCAGCTGTATCAAGTACAGTGGACTGACACAAGAGTGACCCTGGAAGGTACCTGCACCTGTGGCAGAAGGACTGAGTAGACACTTTGGAGTGACACTTCTGAGTGTCTTCTGAGTCTTATTAGAGAAGGCCTAGACAGCATCTGCACGTTTAAAACCTGTTGGGAATCTCCTCATAGTCTGAGTCTGCCCAGCCCTAGCTAGAGGCTCACAGCTTATTCTAACTGTGATCCTCCTTGCATGAGTGGCAGGGCTGTTGCATGCTCCTAATGCAGGTGTGTCACTCTGTGCTGACAGTGGTTTCATTCTTTGGGCCCTGCTTATTACAAAAGGTTTGGTTTGTTTATTATTTTTAATGGTGGGTATAAAACTCACTGTTGTTTAGTTCATTAATTCTTTATGAGATGAATGAAAGGCTTGAGGTAAAATAGGTTGAAAGTATACATGTGTCATGAAGACTTGGAGTTATTTTCTTCCTCACTGTACCTATTTTGACTGTTCAGATGATAAACTATCAGTAGTTTTCACTAGAATCTCTAAATATACCAGTAATGCATAAACAACATTAAATAACAGTAGTGCTACATATGTATATCTACAAATACATACAGTATATATACAGCACAAATCTGGTCTGTAAATATGAATTTAAATATCTGCTTTTTATCAAGGCAATCTTTTGGTTAAATTTAAAAGTGCACGAAATTTCCAATAAAAGACAAACTCTAGAAAAATAATAGAGCAGGCATTGGTACAAAAAGGATGAACAAATAGTAAAGTTTATATGTAGAGTATGGATCAGATTTCAAAAGCAAATGGAATAAACTTAAGCAAAACAGCATGTATTCCAAATTGGAATCAGCTATAATATTATGAGAAATCTGTGTACCTCCTATTGTAAATATTTATACTTGTGAATTTCCTTAGTAAACTGCCAGATATTATTCCCCAAAGAACATTATTTACTTGTTTTAAATTTTAGCTTATCTGCCCTGCAATTCTCTCGTGAGAGAAAATTCTCACATTACTGACACATGGGGTTTTTTAAATTGCAGATCAAAGGGGAATAGAACTCATACATGCATTACAGCATCATCTTTTAACACCTAGCAGACCATAGTGACTAAAATTTGACTTCACAGGGCATTAAAATTTGAATATGATGCCAGAAAAAGTGTTGTACCTCTCCCTAGAACTGAAATGCACTTGTTATCTTCATATATGTAACTTCTGCACAGTCTTCTCTATGCTAAATCACTCCCAGTACTGCAACACAGTTTCAAAGGAGGAATTTCGTGCACTCAAAGATCAGAGGATTACTATTGCAGGAATTATTCTATTTAAGTTTACATATAGGTTCTGCTCCATCTCACTGTACCTGCAATTATTAGATTTCTGACAATACACAGTCTATTGATCAGTCTTGCTCAAGATGATGGGACAGACCATGAATTCTATCCTATCAATCTAATTCCAATATTATTCCAATATTGTGTATCTGTAGATAATTTCTGTCCCATCTTTCATGCTTTAAATGTTATCTGCTGTCTACTTTCCCCAGTCCTCAACAGGGATGCAGTGAGGCTAACATGCCTTTGGCTTAACTGCCTTGATGCCTGCCTGATAAAAGTCATCATAACAACATAGTTTGTTATTTTTGCTTTGAGCTTTTAAATGGAAGATGCACTATTGACTTCAATGGCACAAGATCCAGCATTTGTTTCTACAGGAGGCTGCAAGGGAAATGGAAACTCTCAGTGAAGAATTTATCTCCTCACAGAGTCAGTAATTTAAGGTGAGGTTCCTCTATGCATTTGTGTATCTCACACTCTTTTGGAAAATTTTCTCTTTGATCCAGGAAGGTGTGACTGGGCATAAAAGTATGAAATATGCTGCCACAATTGCACATGCTTTCCAGCATCACTGATAACATCCTGTTCTGTCATGTTGGTGTGTCTGTTTAACTTATAAGTTCCTTAGGTCAAGGACTGTCTACAGCTTTGTCCATCTTGATTAGTCCCTAGACATTACAATAATAAACAAAGCAGTTAGGAATCATCAGTCACATCAGATTTGAACCAGAAGCATAAAGGCAAGGCCTCATCATCCCTTGTGCCATTCATTCAGTCCTTTTTCAGTACAAGACATTTCCACTTCCTCCTTCCCAGCAATCCCCATCTCTTATTTTTTCTTTATGTGGCTAAAAACCAGGTAAGAGAATAGTCTCAAAAGTTTTTGGAAAACGTGTGTGATCTGAGCCCCTCTGGGTCCAGACAACAACATAAAAACAGAAAAGTGGGGGGAAAAAAGAAAAGAGTGTCTAGTTTGGTAAAAAAGTTTTGATCAAAACAACTGCAATTTGCAAGGATTAGATCTGGTCCACTGTCCTACAGAGGTAAGAACTGGACAGTGGCTCTTTATGATTTCACAGCCCTCTGTAGGCTGCCAAATTAAGTATGTTTTGGATGAAAGTCTGAAAAAAGTGCTAGCATCAAAAAAAGTTTTGGTGTCCACTTCCAGCCCTAATAGTTTTCTTTTAATCTTTAGCCAGGGCATGGGAAATGCAATCCTCCTTCATTAAAAGTATTTAAGTGATCATCTGTTGGACTGTATGTGACTTGAAATTTGCCCCCTTTATGGGATGAATAAGCTGCATGGAATCTGGTTATAGGCTGAAAAATCACCATGGAAATTTTTACGAACTTTCTTTCCTCTTTACTCCCCCAAAAGTAACTTTTTCATTTCTAGAACTACTTTTCCTTCTTCTGATGGGATGTGAGGAATAAACCAAGAAGAGCATATATCTACCTGGAATAATACCTAAAATTCCTCAAGGTTGTCCTACTGTATTTTAGTTCCCTAAATCTCTCTTTCACTCTCATGTGGCCATCTAAGTGATTGTCTGTGTCCTGTTGTATGCTTACAAATAGAAAAAGGAAAAAATAAGTGTTTACTTTCGGCTGGTGCAATAGAGCCTGAAATAGTAAGTGAAAGCAGATGATGAATAACCAAAGTCTCAAGACTGTACATTGGTTTTGCAGGGTTTTTTCCTAGTTCTTTTGAAATCCACACTCCCACCCCCCCACACACACGTGGCAGTGTTTGTAGGTTTTGAGCCATGGGAGTGTTAGCAGCTGAGTCTTGTGTAACCTTTCCACTCCAGGGTGGGAGTTCCTCAGCTTGTGCAGCTAAACCACTGCTGGGCACTGGTAGTGTGAAGTGAGGAGACTTCAAACAAGCAAACAAAACCCAGTGTCCTGTGGAAAGCATTGCCTAACAAATAGACAAAAGACAGTGATTTATTTGCTGCTAAGTGACATCTTAAATCAAATACCAAAAGGCATTAAAACTCTCTCCCTTAAAGGCTCAATGCTTCTCTCTGTAAGGGTATTATACACTTCTATGACATGGTGGAAATGTTAAGGACTGAAGGGCAGCTTGCCCATCTAAACTTGATTTGCCAGTTTCAGTTTGATGACACAATTTTCACTTTCTATTCTGTGACTCAAATAAATTTGCAGTTTCCTGTGCTTTCTGTGTTCAGGCCCAGAGGTGGCTGTGCTTTGATGATAAAAGCAATACTTACTTTTTACACAATATCTGTCATAAGTAGAAGACAATGCACTTCACAAAATAGATCTGTATCATTACCCTTTTACCTGAGGGGAAAAAACAAGGGTTTTAGAGATGAAGAAATTAGCTTTTGATTATTAAAGTATTACGTATAAAGTATTACATATAAAGCTATTTTTTTAAGGAAGATTAGAACATGCTAATTATTTTTTTTTAAATTTACTCCTGCAGTTGATCTGTCCTGATTTTTAAGTAGGCAAAATGTGGTTCTTGGTGATTCCGTGCAAATCACTGAATCCTTCTTTCCCTTTATATCCTTGTTTATTGAAAATATTGATGATATTTTGACTTTAATTTTAAAATACTGGTGATAATTCAAAGCATATTAATAAAGTTACATTTAGAAGTAATGGTGAAGTGCTGCAAGATCTTTGGGTAGGAAGTATTTAATGACAGGCAAGGAAATTTTATTTGTCTGCTAAAATATTCTGGACTGCTCTTAAAATTCTGACACTAAACCCAGAGAGGCATGACTGCCTACTAACATGAGCCTTATTGGATCAACAAGGTAAAGGAAATTAGGAAATTATGTTTTTTAAAGAATCACTTTTTTGTCACCTCCTATACTGTGGCAGTGGCAGTTCCTACATTTACAGCAGCATCTTGGTTTGGATATTTCCTAAATCAGATTTCACCTTGATAGCAGATTTGTAATGTGCTAAGTTGTTTTCCTCAAATAGACATTCTGGAGCTGGAAAGAGGCAGCTGCACTTCACCCAGCCAGTGGTAAACACTTCTAAAAAGCATGGTACTTCAGTCATGCATCTGTAAACCACCTCCTTATAACCTCCCCTGAGTTTCTCCTGCAGATCTATGCTGGTCCCACCTTTTACCATGACTAGCTAGCCCAGATGTCCCTGTTCTTTGCTGGAGCCTCACACCCACCCACTTCCCTTTCCTGAAACAGCATGCCAAGGAGCATGATGGATCACACAAGTCCATGCCCAGACATCTGTTTGCTTCCTGTTTGGAAAAACAGCTTTTCACATTATATAACCCAGTGTGCCAGTCATCAGACATCTGCAGTGCGTCTGTAATGTGACGACACAGGAGCCTCTTGTTGGTGGCATTCGATGTTTTTATCAGCATTTCAGTATTGAGAGGTCTGAGTGCTGAGAGGGGCGGGTTGAACTGAGGATATGAAGTGGTCACTCACTAGAAATGTGAAGGGAATTAAGGTGTGTGACTGTGACGGGATGCATATTTTTAATAGTATTTGGTCCCTGGTTCTCACTGTGAGAGAGCCATAAGAGTTCAGGGGAAGACCCAAAGAGATGTGAAATAAATGTTCATGAGGGGTGTGTATGTTTCCCCCTGATGAGAAATTCTTGGCCACTTTCATAGGATTGCCTTAAGACAGAAAGGCCCCTTATAGCGGATGGCCAGTGCAAAGGTGATTTAATCAATTCTCCTTGTTTACATGGTTCTTCCCACCTGAGCCCTTCACAGAAGCCAAAAATTACCACTGTGTGCTTTTTCCTTTGAGTTTTCCATTGGATTTTGATCACAGTTACCTGTTGGGCTGGTATGCAGTGATGTCTCATCCATTTCCTTTTCGTCTGCCCAAACTGAAGATTAAGCTTGATAATAACTTGATAACTTGATAACAACTCTCATGTGATGTCAATGGATACTCTAAGAGATCCCACCTTGTCAAGCACTGTGTGACTCTCTGGTTTACAGGTGAGAGACGTACAAGGGAGAGGAGTAGGAAATTTGGACAAAGGTGACTTCAGAAGTTTATTTTTTCTAGACTATGACGACCAGAGTAATCACTGGACCAGATGGTCTGATCTGCTGTTACTCATACTGAGGTCAGGGATCTGTGGAACTGAGGGGATGAATTTTACTGAGGGCATGGAATGTCTCCTAAGGTTTCTACTGCAAATCTGTGGATTTGGACCTACCAGTCGGAGGATTAACTAGCCCAGACAGGCTGGTCCTTTGCTGGCTCCCTGCTGGGACCTCACACACACCCACTTTGTGCCTTGAAACAGGAGCCAAGGAGGTATGGAGACAGTGGGGTCTGCAGGGAGGAATCAGCTCCTCTGTGGACCCCAGGCAGCTGAGAGATTTTGATACTTAAAATAAAGAGGAGGAGAATGAGCCTTTCCACTGTGCTGGAGGGCTGAAAAAGGAACTCCTGTTCCTACCTGCAGTCCTTTGAATTCTCATTGATCATTCCCTCATTTGCCTTTTACAATGCCAGCCCTAGAGATCCCACTGATTTTTCCCTATTCTCTTCTCTGTACGCTCAGAACCTACTTACCATTGAGCATTGGAGTGCTGTGTATATCATGGAGAAACCTCCAATGATTTCTGAATTAGTTTCTTGGTAGATAGTATGTTATTTTTGTTGTTTTTCCTTTGAATTGCCTTATTTCTCACTGTTGTTATGCACAAGAAAATGGCTTTTTTTTTCTTTTTGCGAAAACATTCTTCCACAAATGAAACTCTTTGTAGGAAAATGTGGGAAATGTAGGAAAATTCGTCATTATCCCAAATCTAATAAGAAAGTTTGCAGAGAACTAATGCTTCTCTGTGGCAGTGTTTTTCATAGGGTGAGGTAAAACTGTCATCTAGTGGTCATAATCTGTTCCTGAATTACTGTTTTCATTTGGATATAGCCAGAATATTTCTTATACCTGGGATGAAATATACTGAAGTACATGAAGTATACCTGAAAATACTAAACTAGGAAAAAAAAATGTGTCTGAAAGGCTTTGAGGTAAAGTAAAAAACATTATAATCTTTCATAAAGAATAAACAAATTTATAACTTCGTGCAGCAAAGCTGTGAAGTCCCTTTTTCCTCTCTCTCCCACAATTTATCACAGTGGCATATCACTTTCTGCCTTACTGAACAGCTGTGGGAGGCTAAAGATCAAGATAACTGAAGCTAAAATAGGCCATCAAAATAACCTCTCAATAGTTATACTCCTACAGTCATTTTACAAGTCAGTCTCAACTAATCTGCAACAAGCATGTTGATGCTATCAGAGTAGAGCTGATGGTGTGCATCTCCTCACTTTGAGCTTCTCTGTGTACCTGTGTTTTGCAGCTGCTGGTTGGTAAAGGTAATGCTAACACCTACATAATAACTGCTGAAGTTCAGTGAATACATGTGAAGAACAGCAGAACTGGTAGATGGTGTAATAATAATATGCTCTTACAAAAAAGGGAAATTGGCAGAGCAAAATGCAGTGTTTATGAGTTTGATGACTCAGGCTGGAATATTACTACATAGCATTAGCAGTTGGATGTAGTTCCTGTGACACTGTGAACAGAAGCAGGTGTGATTCTCAGATTTTTTTAATGGAGAAATTCTTGTATAGTGATGAGCGAGGAAACTTTTATGCAAGCAGTATCTCCTGGAGTGAATTGGCTAGTATAAATCATAATACTTAGGAAACAAGCTTCTTTTCCAGTTTGGTTTCCAGATTCTGTTTATAATTTGTATTTTCAAAAGGTGGTGGATCCCTAGTTTTGGATTAGAATCCCTTTATTCAAGGTGCTTTGCAAACTCCGAACTTCAAGATATCATCTCCCTTGTAATGCTTAAAGTTTTAAGCACACGTTGAAGGCTAGTGCTGGCAGAGGCAGATGATGGGGGCCACAAGGAAATTACAAGACAATCTTCATGTATTTAGCAATAATTCCAGTATGGCCACACCCTTGAGAATGTAATTGCTATTGAGCAGATGTCACTGGAGAGGTTTAGCAAAGATATTGAATAAAAGTGGTGAGGTACCTTTCTGGATGTTTATGCTGTTCCCTGACTGAGGAGAGTGCTATCTGAGGTAAAGGACAAAAACCATGAGGTGAATTATTTTTGAACTTAACACATGGTCAAAAATAGCTGTCATCTTTAGTCCATCAGAGAGAAAAGATTTCTTAATGGTGAATGCAAGAGAGAAAAGGTTGGGCTGTGGAAGCCTTTCTTACATATTAATTATAAAATGTGTTTACTAGTGAATAGTCTTCCCTTAGTATTTTCTGTGAATAGGTGTTGATCTGACTGCATAACTTCTGTGCAAATGTATTTTCTTATCTTTCTTTCTAGCTATGACTAAATGCACTGTACAGTTGTCTTTTCCTACCAATTAAATATGAATCAGTTTTTATTCTGCTAGAGATTTTAGATTTTTTAGATTTTGTTTTAATAAATTGGGGGTTTTGAAAAAAGATTATTTAGAATTCACTTGCCAATACACTTATTCTCCAGATTTGTATAAGTACACTTATTCTTTAGATTCGTATGAAGAAATCCCTGCTACATCTAGAGAGAGAATGCTCATGTGAAAGTCACCCAGCTATAACAGGAAAACTTAAATTTCTGTAGCCAAAAGGATAAACATAGAAGATCCTCAGGTTATTTTAATTCATAACTGAAAGTAAGCTGAGCAGTACTTCAGCAGTCACACACTGAACCAAAGGGTTATGATGGACAGCAGGGTTACAAACTAGGCTGTAAGTAGTAAACCATCAAATATGAGTAGGTGATACTGGAAGGAGAATTTAATTGTAAAGCCTGCAAGTTGTTGGGATGCAGAGACTAGATCATGTCTGAAACACCACTTTTACTGGATTCTATTATTAGGAAAGCTGTTTGAAGCAGGTAAGTGAGGACACAATAACCTTTCTGCTGATACTTGCAATCTAACCAAATCTTACATGTTGTCGTCACGGTGATGAAGAGCTTGACCTCGTTTCAGTGAAATAGATTCCAGAGAGACACCCAGAAATTGATGCATGTACAGAAGCTATGTTCAGCCTCAGGATTTGTGGTGCATCCATTTTTTAGTACACCATTGCCATCCTAAAGAATGGGTGAGCAGCTACTCTTTGCAGGCACAGCAGCAGAAAATCCACTGACGTGCTGTGCATGTGAGCTGGGTGCTCAGGACTGTCTACAGTCATAAGATAACTGTGATTAGTAACTGCTTGTTTAGAGCAGGAATGGCAGTTATAAACTGTCAGGAGACTGAAACATGCATGTGAAGATAAAATACAGCAGTAAAAGTGCAAGATGCAAATTTACCAAAATTAAATGTTGCAGCACGAGATACAGCATTGGTGAATGTGGTTAAAGCCAAAACCTTTCTGTACGGGATGAGCTGAAAAGCTGCTGACTTTCTTCCTGTGACTTTGCACCATGCTGGGGAGTTTAGAGGGCAGGCTGGCTCGACTGCTAAGAAACAGCCAACACAGCAGTTTTGTGAGGAGGATGTCTGCACCACAAGAGCAGCACAGTGCAGAGAGGAGCAGCAAGCACCCTGAGGGACAAAGAGTAGTGCACAAAGGGACTCTCTGCTTTAGAATTCTGTGCTGCTGGGGACCAAGAGCATGCCTGTGCATGTGTGCATACAAAGACTCTTAACTCAATATTATCACAGTCACAAACTAAAATTCTGGTTTTCTGCCCATAGCAGGTCTGAATGTGGAACAAAGTAAAGGAAAAAGAAAATAACCAATTAGCAACTTAGCAATGTCCAGGTCTGGAATTTATGTGATTTAGTCCAGTGTGACAGACCTGTGAAGGATCATAAACCCCTACAGCTAGATATTGGGTCAGCAGGTGATACACTTCTGTAAATTTAATATATATTGCTTCTAAACTGGCAACAATCTACCTTCAAGAGCTGATGAACCCCATTTATGAATACTGAACAACAAAAACCACTTTTCAGTCCACAGAAAAAACGTCTCAAAAAGTGATGGCACTCTATTTTTGAGTGGGAAAAAAGACCACTGGTCAGTATAACACCTATTTTAAGTGAGGAATATCAGAAGATTATGCCTGTGTCAGCTGGCTCTCTTCCTTGGTCTGCCACTGGAAACTGAAGTTCCTTTAGAAGTAGTTTGTAGCTGCTTGATATTCAGCTTTCATCCCTTTCACTCTAAAATGACATGCAGAAATGGAGAAGAGCAATATTTGTGTGCAGAGAGCACCTGAGCAAGTGTGGCTGGTTCATATCTGCTAGAGTGAGAGTTCACAGTGTATCAGTTTACACGAGTAATACATTTAGGAACTGTGATCAGTTTAGAAGTCTGTTTTCCAAGCACTGTGTCATAGCCCTTGGGAGCTTAGCTCAAAAGAAAACTCTAATAATGTTTGTCAAAAGACATTTCTAAATGTAAAGGAAAAATCCGGTTCTTCTGATGCTGCAATCAGACCAAGTACCCAGTCAGACTTTTAAATAAGAGCTAGTCAACAGAGGTTTATAAATATATTTCTTTACTCTTACTCTAAAGTCAGTTCATACTTCAGCTATAAAGGCATCAATCAAAAAAATTTGAGAACTGCTACTATATAGAGGACAATTTATTTTACTTATTCCCAAAGGATATTTTGTGAAGGTGAAAATAAGTCACCTCAAAATTAGGTACAATAAGATACATAAACTAATTTACATACAAAAAAGTGAACTTGCAAGTACATTGAACAGAATATCAGTAAAATATCTAGACATACAAATGAAAAAAACTTCAATTGTGGTAGTTAAAATAAATATGACTACAATTAGCAAGCATTTCATCCTTTTTGTATATTATTGCACATTTATAGATGGTATATTTGTACTTGTTTGGTGTTGTGAAATATTTTATGTTTGTTTTTGGTAAAAGTAGCCTATGTGTTTTGAGTAAGGTAAGTATTTTACAGTATCTTAATGCTTATACTCTTAAGGAAGAGAGGAATGCCATATCTTCATAGAATCTTAGAGAAAAATAATCATATCAGTGATCTGAAACACAGAATGAATATATATAGTGGAAATCACAAAATCATAGAGTGGTTTGGGTTGGAAGAGACCTTCAAGATCATTAAGGTCCACCCCGCCGTCACCGGCAAAGATCACCTTTTTCTAGACCAGGTTGCTCAAAGCTCCATCCAACTTGTTCTTGAATACTGCCAAGGATGGGACATCCATAGCTTCTCTGGGCAACCTGCTCCAGTGTCTCACCACCCCCAAAGAAAAGAATTTCCTCCTAGTATCTAATTTAAACCTCCTCTCTTTCAGTGTGAATCCATTCCCCACTGCCCTGTCACTGCATGCTCTTGTAAAAGTCCGTCTCTGTCTGTCTTGCAGGCTCTCTTCAGGTACTGGAAGGCTGCAATTCAGTCACCCCAAAGCCTTCTCTTTTCCAGGCTGAACAATCCCAGCTCTCTCAGCCTTTCCATATAGGAGAGATGCTCCATCCCTCTAATGGCTTTGATGGCCTTCTCTGGATCTATGCCAACATGTTGATGTCCTGCTTGTGCTGGGGACCCCAGAGCTAGGTGCAGCACTGCAGGTGGGGTCTCACAAGAGCAGAGTAGAGGAACAGAATACCCTCCTTCCCCCTGCTGGCCATGCTGTTTTGGATGCAGCCCAGATACAATTGGTTTTCTGGAATGCAAATGCACTTGGCTGGATCATGGCCCACCTCTCATCCACCCCAAGTCCCTCTCCTCAGGGCTGCTCTCAAGCTGTTCATCCCCAGCCTGTGCTGATACCAGAGGTTGTCCCAACCCAGGTGCAGCACCTTGCACTTGGTCTTGTTAAATCTCGTGAGATTCCCATTGGCCCTCTTATCAACCTTGTCCAGATTCTTCTGGATGACATCCCGTAATGGCATCTCGAAATACTGGATATGAACCTGACAAGTGAAACAGTCATGCTAGTACAGTCTCCTTCTTAGTGGATGACCTTCTAAATTTATCCCTTATTTCAATTTTCAGAACTAAGTCTTCCCTACCTTCTGCTATTTGAGGTATTCAGTGATGATCAGTTCCCAGGTCATGTGTTATTAACATATGTATTAGAAAAAAGTGGCTGTTGGTGGAAGAGTGTTTTGTTTTAGTTCAGACAGAACACTCCTCTGGTCTCCCAAATATGTGCATTATAGTGTCAAGTGCATCAAAGTAACAACTATAAGTGACTGAAAAAACTAGGATCTCCAAGGCAAGAACAGCAAAGGGAAGACTGGTCACAACTTTTTGAGGAAAAACTATGGTGTGTGGTCAGTCACATCTTCCCAAGGAATAACACATTTTCCCAAGGAAGAAAAAAAAATGGGAAAAAAAGAACTATGGACTCATCAGCAAGCAGAGGTGTTTGAACAGACCTAGTGATCTAGGCTGCCCCAAAATCTGAAGAAATCCTCTGAGAAGTTTCTTTCTATAACCAGTCTTCTATAAAGTATCTCTTTCCTTTTTTGGTGTTCAAACATTCATGTTTCTCGTCACAGGTCTTGTGGAAGATTCTGCCCCACTGTCAGATCCAATACTGAGTTGTAAATTACATTTTCCTTCTGCACATAAGTAGTATAAGGTTCCACTTCCATCGTGTCATCCTAGCAAAACAAAACCAAAAATTGTGAATATAAGGAGGAGTTTAGCTTGGCAAGACTCTGCAAATCTTTCATCTGGACTGAAGAAAATAACTGGGAAACAGTGCTCTCATATTTACTCCTCTTCAACTAAAGAAAAAAAATGCCCTCTATTTCTTTTTCTACCAAGGAACATGGATTGCTGCTTCTGTCAAAGATTTGGAGGGTGAAGCTGAGGTATTGTTTCACTTGCCTCCTTTATCCTCCCTTCTACTCCACTTTTGTTGGCCTGAAAAAGAATTTATTAGGGCCTAATTCTCTAGAAAGAGCAAATAATATGCTGGAATCTTGACCTTGATTCATTCCTCATCAGTCTACAGTTTCAGTCTACAGACATGCTAATAGAAGTCCCGTGAGATGACAGCAAGAACGCTGGTACTTAAACCATTATTCAACATTAATGCAAGTATGTCTGCTGCAACAGCTGGGAGGGAAGGCAGCAGAACAGCAGGAATACTAATAACTAGAAGTCACTAAGTCTCTTCAGAAACTGAAGTATCTTTTTAAGTTGATGACAGAATTTGAGTCTAGTGTATACTGTGGGTGCACAGATACAATATAATTGTAACACACCTTGTCTGCGTAGAGATGCTTTTATTTGGATTTGGCAGCAGAGAACAGAGACAGAGCTTACAAGTGAATTGCTCAGCTACACAGGAAGCTTCTAACAACATAAGGAATCCAATAATATCTCCCAGTTTGCAGCTCAGCTCTCCTTCCATTGTCTTGAGTATGATTGTTTCTTTGATTGTGGATTGACCATGCAAGATAAAGAGCGGCCTTCAAAACTCACACATTATCATTCTGGACACCAAAAGGGACATTCTTTTCTCTTGGTGTCTGTTCACCCTGTTGCTTAATCTTCTTGTTCACTAATAGTTTTCTTAATATCCCACAACCCGTGCTATTGACTCCCGTCCTAATTATTATTTGGAGAGCAATTGTGGTCAGAGTATTTGATACATGGGAAATGTGGTGGGACTCACTCCTTGTTAAAATTAAAGGATGGCAGTAGCTGAGTATTTCCTGTTGGAACACACCTCTAGTGTTTGCTCCAAGTCAAAGTTATGGTGAAGATAAGCTTTGTTCTGTCCCATAAAGAGCTAAGAGTAAATATATCAGACATAGTAGCACCTGCTGAAAGCTGAGAGTAAAAATCCAATGTGTTCCTTTCATGGATCATGTTTCTATGATTTGGTGATGGTCTAATTTGCATCATTCTCCTTACCTGTTGGGAATGTGTAGGAGCAATTTCAGGTTTGGTTTTGTGGCATGGTCTGTGAAAAAGAAAACAAGTATTAAAAACATGTTTGGCTAGATTACAGCTTGGTTTCTTTGATCAAAAGCTTATGAAACATTTATTTTTCTTGTCTTCAAGAGTAAAACCTTTTCATGTCTCTCTTTCCCTGACTTTTGATCCTGAAATTTCATCCTACCTTTCTTAAGAGGTGTTATGTTTGTGGGAGCTTATACATGAAATGGAAACGGATTAGAATCAAAACCCTCTATAAGGATATACATTTTGCAGTTAGTGAAATTGTATTGAACTAATTCTTCACCTCTGAGGGAAGAGGCCTGAGAGAAAAACAGTTTGGAACAGGCAAATGAGAAACCTAGCTGAGGTTTTTCAGTACAGGTGCTAATTCAGCCTTCCACTGCACAAATGATTTCTGCAGTTTTTCCTCAGAACGACTTTTTTTTCTTCATAGGAAATCCTAAAGGGACTAGAGCCCAGCTTCACTCAAAGAATTTTTTAATAAATACAGATACAATCTGCTGTCCCTTCTGTTCATATGGCAGGCTGGCATTTGCTCAGTCCTCTGGCATGTAGTGGAACTTATTAGGCAGCAGAACCAATGCCCTGATCTAACCAAGAGAGATACTGGTAGACTATCAGTATCTGAAGAAGGTTTACTCTCATGGATTCCTATCAAAATGAAGTGTTCCCCTTTAGGAAGCAATGCAATCAGGGCCAACTTCTTCCCTTTTACGTTTTACTCAGAGGCATTATTCTGCGAAGATGTGTGCATTGCATAGTGCATAGTGTCTGCAGTACAGAAATATTTGATGTAGATAATTTGGTTATTCACAGCAGAACAGACTGGCTGAATCACATGATTTCAAGACACAAAGAGTACTTTAAAATTTCTTCTAGCACTAGAAAAATTTTCCTTTGCACCTTAGCATACATACATACCTATCACTGCGGAGCTTGAAATAGTAAATGACAGCCAACAAGGTGATAATGACCAGAACACAAGCAATGATGCAGGCATATGGGAGAAAGTTGGTTTTCTCTAAACATAAAGAGACAGTCTCAGTTATATTTTCTTAGTTTCTGTATCATTTCAGTAGAAAATTAAAGTTGCTTTAATGGATACATGCATTTTCAGCATGCTTGTAAAACAAATAGAATGTCCTCCAGCAGACGGGAAAGTTAGTAATGAAACTTTGCTGAGAAACACAGATGGAGTCTGTGTCAGAGGCACAAGAAGATTCCACAAATCTCACAGTGGTCACTCATATTTTCACTAAGCCACACCTGAGTTTCTCTTAAGGAATCAGCATTTCTCAGTAGTCATGTATATTCTCAAAAGCAACAAGAAAACCTAAGACCAGAACCCAAGGGTCATACAGTGTCAGACATTCACAACTTGGAATGAAGGAATGTATTTTTTTCTGCTAGCCACTCAAGACTTGGCTCTCTGTCTCTCTTACCATGACATTAAAACTTGAATTTTAGAAAAAGTCCTAATATTCTCATTCCAAGGGATTATTTGAACACAAAGATCATGACTGCTTTCTCTCTGTTTCCAAAAGCATTTCCACTACTAAAAGAATACTACCACACTTATATATATATCCCTTTTAGGGAACAAAGCATTAGGAAATAGAGTCCAGAACACAAACAAGCAGGTGATGTTTCTGAGCAAAGGTACACAGGGATGATAGTCTTGTCTTTGCAGGACTTCACTGATGGTTTCTATATCTTTGGGACTTTCCATCCTAAGAGGAACAAGGGCTGGCAAAGCTGAACAGGGCTCTGAACATGAAACACACAAAGGGAAACTCACCTGGGGGACAGCTGGCTATGGACTGGCTCCAGTTTCCAGCTGGGTGAAACACCATGCAGGTGGTCACATTGGTTCCATTGGTGCTATCAGCTCTGAACTTGCTGAGAACAGT
>JBBMKD010000001.1:21673528-21704689 GCA_037834095.1 Argya squamiceps
ATCCTATCCTATCCTATCCTATCCTATCCTACCCTATCCTTCCTGGTCAGCCTTAGCATTTCGTCCAGTTTGAAGATGTTGCTAGGACCTCATGTTGGACTGAAATAGGACATATTCTGCTTTCTCTTTCTAATGAGCATACCAAAAGCCATTTAAGTATCTAAAAGTATATTTTATTAGGACATAAATCAATACACCAGAAAGTGACAGTTTTGCAGGGGACTGATTTTACTCATGGAAGTAAAATACGTGAAAATAAATCTCCCCTGCTCCCTCTTCCCCTAAAAAAACCAGGCTGTTTCCCTCAGTCCTCATTTCTACTCCACTAGCTTTTGTTGACTTGTCAGGTTGCACATTTTTTACATGATCACATCTGAGCTCCTTTTCCCTCACTTCCATGACTTCTTGTGGGTCTGTTACGATCAAGTCCTTTGCCAAGGTCTCCTGATCAGCTTTCTTTGTCCTCCTTATGCTGCCTGCCCCAGCCTGTGCTCTTGGATATGTACTCAGAGGCTCTGAGGGAAGACACAATCTTCCCTTTCCTCTGGGAATTCCACTAAACCTAGAGGGTGAATGTCTGCTCTGCAGGAGAACTAAACAAACAGCTGTGGTTTAATCCCAGCCGGTGGCTCACTCTCAAAGACTCCCCATACAGTGGGACGGGGAGAGAATCGGAAAAGTGAGAAAACTCACAGGTTAATAGGTAAAACAGAAGCTATGCAAACAAGAAAAACAAAATATCCCAAGGGCAGGTAGGTGTTCAGCCATATCCAGGAAAGCAGGACTGTATCATGTGTGATGGTGACTTGGGAAGACAAACATCATAGCTCCAAGCATCCCTTCTTTGTTCTTCCCCCAGTTTTATGTGCTGAGCATGATGCCACATGGTCTGGAATATCCCTATGGCCAGCTGGGATCAGCTGTCCTGGCTGTGTTCCCTCCCAGCTCTTTTGGACCCACAGTCCACGCAATGGTGGTGTGAGAATCAGGAAAGGCCTTGGCTCTGTGTAAGCACTGCTCAAAACATCCCTGTCATGTCAACACAGTTTCCAGCACAAATCCAGCTCCAATAGTAACCACTATGAAGAAAATTAACTCTATCCCTGCCAAAACCCAGCACAGTATTCCATTCTGTTAAAGAGAAAAGGTTTAGTGCTGCAAGTGTTTTAATTCAGACCTCTCACCACACCACTGTTTTCTGGAATGGTCTTTTCATGCTGCAAATTGGCTAAAAGTCATTTGCTGCTGTTTCCTCTGTGATAACCAATTGGTTTATGACCAGTGCATTAAGGCAGATATACGGCATCCACATCAGCACTTATCTACTCAAAGGCTCAGAGACAAACCAGCAGCTTGCACATCTACATCTCTCAAGGTGAAAACTCATCTTACAGGCTGAACTGACAGCTTGCTGTGGCTGAAAACAGGGGATATTTAGTGCAACAAAGGCCTCATCCTCTGTGGGCCTGCAGAGAACAAGTGATCTGAAGAGGTGTGAGCTATTGGTGCATCATCTTGGTGCAGTGCTAACTGTAGGAAGGTAATTAAATGTCAGCACTGTTAACTATTTCATTGCACACAAGAGACATGAAATGAAGGGTCACGTATTTATTGTAAATAGCATCTCATTTTCAATCATGTTCTTCACCATTGACTTGACTCTGGAAAACAATCATTTTTTCTGTTAGCCAGAAAGAGCAGAGCTCAGGAAACCAGGAGTACGTGCTGTCTGTCACACTGATGTGGAAAACAGATGAGTTAGGTTCTGGGAGTTCTGTACAGCACTAGACTGAGCCATTTTATTTTGGTAGTGAATGCAAATCCATTGTGATCAGTTTTCACCTGAGAGACTCATCTGACAGTAGCAGGTCTTTAGACTGAGGTCCTCCAATTTGACTCTAGTCTCTGAAATTTATCTAATTATGCCATCTCTCATTGTCTCTCCTTGACTGTTGCAGAAGACTTCAAGCCATGTCTGAGAAGGTTCTCAAGCTCTATTGCACTGCATTGAGCGCCCATTCCAACGTACTGACAGATTCCACTTTTATGTTTGAAAATGGACATATCCTCTCTCAGAAAAAAACAAAGTTGGTTGAGGAGTTCACACTTGTCTTTCAAAAATGTGCTGGTTATTGTTATCATGGTAAGATTACTGTAATTTGAAAAGACTGGGGGAAAGACCGCTCCATTTTTTTCAGTGTGGTTTATGCAGTGTGTTTGACAGCTCTCACGAATAACTAGTTGCACCAGCTCCTTTGCAGTATCACTTGTTTCGTCATTTCTCCTGTTTCTCACATACTTTCTCACACTAAAAGAAAAAAGGTTTTAAAAACAGGAACATTTGATTGTGAAGCCACTAAACTTTTGAGGGGAATCACTGCAAAATCAGAGACAGCTACACAGATTGAAAGTGCTTTTGGTTGCTTTCAAACACAAAAGATTTCCAGCCTCTGTTATTCTCCATAGCAGGTTTTAAACCACAGTAGAATTTTTTATTGCCTCAATTTCCATGACAGCCTCTTGCAAAATTTAACTGTTAAAGAGTTTTCTGCACTATAAAGAGACTACTTTACTTTCTCAGACATATTTCTCAGACATCCTATTGATTCTTTATTTCTTACTGTAACATTTACCAGCACATTTTGATGCATCTTCCCCCTACACCCCCTGCAGATATTAAACTTAGAGATATAATGAACTGAAACAATGATCATACCACAGCCAATGACTAACTGTATCTTGGAATGAATGTAGTATATGAGTCACAGCAAGTCATAATCAAAAAGGCAGCACCGGATGCTTGGAAGAGTTCAGATACAAGTCTGTGTTCTGCATCTGTTTTCCCCTTCTACTGCCACAGAGTTCCTGTGACACCCAGCAAGGCTTGTGTGGAATTGAATGAAATAAAGATAAATAGCAGTGCTTTGTACTGGGGTAGCAATTGCTACTGTACTGACAGACTCTTATATAGCATAGCTTTGTGAAAACAGTCACAACAGCACAGCATGGAGTGTATGCTAAAAACCACCCGTGTTTCAGGTGAGAAGTAACTACTTAACTACTTTAAATTTCATTATAGAAACACATCAAATAGCTGACCCACACTCATATGACTCTGTTTCTTGAAACCTAGATCACAGCTTTTTCAGCACGGATGTATCTTTAAAAGGACGCATCAAAAGACTTATACCTTTACTGCTAGTTTCACACTCACACTGTTTTATCCAGACTTATTCCTTGAAAAGATGTCCCATTCTCCTTTCATTCTAGTTAGGCTTTTTCCTTATGTTCAGAAATTCCTTTCTTTCTCATACTCAAATTGTTACTTTTTTTTTCTTTTAACACATTTCTTTTGTTACCACTACCATGCCACTTGTAGCATTTTTCTTGCCACCAGTACTGTCACTCTTTCTTGCTGTTTCATGCAAGCTACAATAGTAACCTCACACATTTTGTCATTGGTTTTACAATATGAAGTGTTCATAGAATGGCTGGATTTTTTTAGATTGCAAACTTAAATATGACTTTATATGTTGCAGAAGGCTGAGGACACTGATAGACCTCAACAGCGATCCCAAGGTTTCAGGCTTCCCATCCAAGGTGGAATATACCTTTGGAGTTGCCAGTTCCTAGTGTGTAAGTTTTCTATGATCTTTCAATTCTCTTAAGCTTTCTCCAATATCTTTTCAAGCAGTCTTTCAAGACAGCTGATTTTGAGGGCAACGAAAAGACGCTAAAGCTCACTTAGGTAGAGATGTGTTTGATACAGTGTCCCCTTGAAAAATATTAAGCTGAAAGAATAAAGGGACAGCTACATGATGGATAAAGAACTAGGTAAAGGAGAGAAAGAAAAGGCAGTTAAAAGGAGGTGCCAGGTTGAAGGTAGCTTGCTGATAATGTTTCTCAGCAGACGATTTTTTGCCATAATTCTGTTTCACTTTTTTACTAATGGCATTGGCTGTATCAGGAGTGTGTGAGGAAATTTGTTGAAAGCAGGAAGAACATGGTGTTACTAGTGTAAAGAACTGATATGTCACACAAGAAGAACCAGTTGACCTTGATGAGTAGAATGTTAGATGTCTGCTGAAATTCAGCAGCTAAAAATGTCATAATAATACAAACAGGGAGTAAAACAAATTTTGACTGGAAAGTGGAATACAGAACCATGCCTTAATCAGTATTAGAACCAGCTTTTCAATAAAATGGGTGCTGGTTTTGGTGCTCAAATTGTTTATGAAAAGTGTTTTCTAATACAATGCCTGCAATTCAATCCAGTGATTCAGTGATTCATCCTCACATAAATAGGCTATGTCTCAATATAATACAACTGTGTAGAAAAAAAAAGGATGGGTACACTTCTTAAATGAAGAAATTAGTTGGTGTTTAAATGACGTGTCAGAGTCATGCAGTTTAGAGAACAAACACAGTTGGCCAAATACTCAGCTGATAATAAATCATCACTGAACTTAATAAGCTGGTCACATAGTATACCAGTCTGGCTGCAAAGTGTGAACTTTGCTACTTCTGAACTGTGCAAAGTAAGTAGATCTTCCTCCTTGTAGAATGTGAGCTGGAATGGATGAGGGCAAAAGGGATTTGCAGTGGATGTCAAAGTGCCTTGGGTAGTGTTGATTTCAGAGTAGCACTGTGACGCCATGTGTAACAAAGTGCTTCCAGTTCTCAGTGTAGAAACAGATACAGATTGTTCTGTATTTTGTCATATGTGCTGAACTGGGCCTTTTACTCTTGGCTATGTGAGAAGAAAAATAAACCAAGTACTCTTCACTTATGCTTAAGCGGCGTTTTCCTACTATTCTAAACAAAAATCGATCATTGTCTGCAAACCGTAGGTTGTGTGCCTTCTTTTTCATATTTTGCAGAGAGCAGAAAAGGAACTGCTGTGAAAACATACTTTTGACCTCACTTCTACATGGTTAAAATCTCAGTCATACCTTGTTCAGTGCTTACCTTTAGCATTGCAGTTTTCATCCCAGCATTGTCTTATTCAACACCAAGATAAGGCAGCATAAGAAAATCCTCTATGCTTTTTTTCTTATGAATGATTGCACCTCTAACTACAAAATATATCAGCTGTGAGTTGTAAGTAGCATGTACCTCTAGAAGTGCACTCACAGTTAAAGAAAATCTGCTTGCTTTGTAAGTCATGAAGTATGTGGCCAATTTGGAAGACTGAACTTCCTTCTTTCCATGGTTTTGAAAGCAGACGAGTTCAAACATGATCGCACTCTGCATTTGGACCACAACAAAGTAAAATGTTGGTGTCATAAGGATGTGTTTGGAAGATTGTACTATGGCAATTTAGATGTGTTCTAAGAAAATTTTGGCTTTATTTAATACTTTAAAAATAATTATTTTTAAAATTAATTAATTTTTAAATTCTTTTAAAAAGAATTTAGATGAGAAAAGCAGGCTGCTTGGATTGAGATGTTTTTAGAGTAAACGAAGTCAGAATTCCAGCACATAGTCCCAAAGGAGCAACAAAGAAATAGTGAAATGGACACAAATGTAAGTTTACCATAATATGGTTTTTTAGGCTATGATTTTTTTGTAGCTGAAGCAAGATTCCACCATAAACTGGAATAGAGGACAACAGAGACAGGTGCAGTGAAACATACTAGGGCAGAGAGAGTCAAAAGGCAATAAAACACGAGTACACTAGTGAAAAAGAATGTGCTGGTTTTATTAAGGAAAGAAACTAAATTAAAACAGTAGCATTCAAGGAGGTTATGTATGCAGGCAAACTTGAACTGTAGCTAGGTTGCTCTGTAAATCAACTTTACTTTAATTCACCTCATAGTCTAGTATTCCAGCACAATGTCACTAACTTCGGTTTTTCTCTATTGATAAAACTGATCAACCATAGGGAATCGCATCTCATTACTGATAATGGATTTCTTGCAGCTTCCTGTGAAGCACTTGGACATTATCCATTGTCACAGGATAGAATACAGAGGCAGTCAAATGCTGCAAATGATAGTTCAATAAAAAGAGATTTATTGCATGGACTTCTTATGGAAGATCTTGCCTGTCCTTACCACTCTCCTTTGTGTGGTACAAAACCATTTGAGGTGTCATGTGCGGTCTGTTAAACTAGAGAAATCTTCAGAGCATTACCAAAAATATTTTAATGTTGAGTCTTTTTCACTCCTGCTACTGAGGATTGTCACAAAAGAATTTTTAATAGAGATCATACTCCAACAGATCCAGCAGCTTATAATCCAACTCTACCTGAGGGCAGATCGAGGTATGACAATTAAGAAGCAACCTCAGCCTGTTTTCTGAGCTGCCCCATCTGCTGTGGTAAAAACTAACCCAGTCACATAAAACAACATGCTAAGGAAATGTTAAGGGAAATGTTAATGGAGATAAAGTCTGGTTACATACAACAAGTTTTCCATGACTGTGTTTATTTTGGAGTAGCTCACTCTAGTCTTCAGAAGGTGGGACATAGTTCCTTCTTGTGTTTCATGCAACACTGAAGACTAAAATTATCTGGACAGAATACGCACATTGGATCAGCCTTACACATTTAGCTTGTGATCTCTGAAGAAAAAACCCCTTGCCACTAGATCTTCCTCAGAAGAGCTACCCCAGTTCTGCAGGAAACAAGTGTAGGAGCAATGCTAGCTAAAAACTTCCCATCAAATGTTGGCTGCTTTTTATTGGGAACAGGTTGGGGGAAGAGGTGAAATTAGATTTTAATGGAATGTCTTTTTCTACATTCTTTGAAGGGCAATATAATTGGTTAACCAAGACGCCATGAAGTTAAAATCCAAATACCTTAGGGTGAAAACCCGCCACTTTTTGGCATTGGACTTTTTTTTTTAATATTTCCAGCAAAGTGAATTTTTAAAAATAATTTTTGCCAGTAGGATTCCCCTTTGTCTCCCCATTTTTCTTCAACATTCTGTGGTGTATCCATACTCCTTTACTTTTTGAGCAACTGTCTTCAAAAATGTAGACTGTCTCTGATGCTAACATAATTGATCTGCATGAACTTGAGCAGGTTCCTCAGTATTCTTTTGAGATAGTTCTTTACCTAGAGAATAGGGACAGATCTTTTACCACCAGTGTGCCTATTGTAAGGTTAGTGATCCAAAGTTTAATAATGTTCATGAAGTATTTAAATTTTTTCCAGTGGGTAGCACTGAGATAACCATTTAGAATCCCTCATTAGTCACACCAAACACATTATAGATGTGTGTTCCATCACTGCAAACAATGACTGCACCTGTTTTGCTTTAAAATATCACAAAGGAGATGTTTTTATTTTCTGACCGAGTGGAATGAAGTAACTCATGTCCATGTAATTTAGCTCTATCTGTCCATAATAGGAATGGTCATATGCATATTACGTATTATTCAGAGATGTCCAAAATTTAATTTGGATTTCATGGACCTATCTGCCTTATTCCCCCTATACAGAAACAGTTCAAGTGTTTGGAACTGCTCCTCAAATCCTTAGTTCCATTATCAAACCCTTGGATTGCTTTATGGTGTCTGGAAGAGCACAAGCTCTAAAAATGCAAATGAGCAATATGTGGGAAATATTAACTGTTGTAGCTAAACTGCATTAAAATGAAGTCAATTACACTAAAAGACAAAATTTGGACTGCCATTGCCCTTGGTACAAAAGCCTTTTCCATCTTGATACCAGCCATGCCCATTAGAACTAAATTCCAGCAGCTGCTCCCCTCTCTCAGCACATCAGCGACCTTCCACTTCTCTGAAAGACACAGGAGATCCCTGACCTATTTCAAAGAGCCTGCAGCCTCTCTTCAGCAGAATCTACGTTTCCAAAAGCTTCAAGTTCCCAAACACTTTCCCAGGCATATTTTAGTGTGGCAAAAGGCTCAGTTTCTCAGATGATGTGGATTTGGAGGTCTCAGTAAAAAGGTTATTTGTGACAAATTGTACGTACCCAGCTAAGGGGTCACTACATAGTTGCCTACATGGAAGTCACAGGGAAAACACCTGGCAGCCTTGTGACCACTAAGAAAAGAGGAGCAGGAGTGGGTATTGGGAAAGCATATCTTAATAGTGCTTCATAATTTTTAGCACTAAATAAAAGCCACAGAATTATTTCTAATTTTTATAGAAAGAAAGGAGCTGTGCACATTTCCCATTCTTACATCCCAATGGCCTATTGGTCCCAGTTAGACTCACCTGCCAATGTCTTGACCATGGTGATGGAGAGCAGCACAAAAGCAGACACAGCCTTCTGAGCAATCTTCATGTTGGTTCCTGCTTTCATGGCTCAGGCAGCTCCGTCACTCCATCCTAACCATCGCCTCCTGCAGCCTAACCATGCCCATGGGGAGCATTTCTTGCCTGCCAGTACATCCTCAGCAGCCAGTGTCAGTGTTTCCTCTCCCCCTTTCCCATGCCTCTCTTTTAGCTGTGCATGCCCCTGATTGACTGGCTCCTCAAAGCTGGAGAGGTTCCTCCTTCTGACTTTTCAGAGCACTTTTCAGAGCTTCCTGTGCTGAGGACCCAGGCAAACACTGAGGAAACAGTCTGAGCAATTCTGCCTTCCGTTCATTGGCTCTCCCCAGGAGGCTGATGAGTGAAGATAAACCCTGCAGCAGAGTTCAGAGAGAGTAAAACCAGAGGAGATTGTTCAATGCTGAGTTTAATATCAAAAAGGAAATCTTAGTCTTGGGAAACTAGAGAGAGACTTATTCTTCATGTTTCTTGCTATTTTTACTCCTGCTACTTCTTTATCACACCTTTGGCACAACCTCCAAGAAAATTCTTCCACATGTCTTCCTCAAAAAAAAAAAGCAGTCATAAATATTCCCTGTAAGTGACATTTTCAATTATATCTCTCTTAAGTACCTACTTAGCACATGTAATTCTGCACTTCTCACATATATACACAGCCTCATGTGAACTTTTAAGTCCAGGCTTTGTGAACTCTTAAATAAGTTGTAGGTGTCCCCACTCCTACCAGCTGAAATATTAAAAATCCAAACCTCAGTTTTTGCAGAGTCTGAAAAAAATTGTGAACATGAGGCAATTTCCAGAAAAATTGCAGAATGTCTCATTCTGGAGGGCTGAAACAAGGAAACAGTAAATATTTCCAAAATGAAACACTCGTACTTCACATTTAAATTATGCTTTTGTTTAGAAACTGATCTAATTTGAAAGGAGCAGGAATCTGTACAAAAACCAAAATATTGAGCAATTTTTTTTTTTTTTTGCACAACTGAAATTACATTTTTCTCTGGATGACAAAAACAAAAACAAATTCCATTATTATGTGCCCTTAATCTAGTGCAGGCTTCCCATGGGGTCATAGCCTCCTCTCAGACATCCACCTGCTCCAGTGTGGAGCTGCTCCACAGACTGCAGGTGGATCTCTGCCCCACTGTGGACCCTCATGGACTACAAAGGTACAGCTGCCTAACCATGGTCTCCACCACAGGCTGCAGGGGAATCACTGCTCCAGCACCTGGAGCACCTCCTGCCCCTCCTGCTCTGACCTCTGTGTCTGCAGGGCTGTTTCTTTCACACATTCCCGCTCCTTTTGCCAGGTGAAGTTGCTTGGGCGTCGTGCCCCCACTGCTTAAATGTGTTATCCCAGAGGATGGGCTTTCCAGTGAGCAGCAGTGAAGTTTGCATGCTGAAATTTCACCAGGTGACACCACGAATTTTATGGGTACTGGAAGCTCTAAAGAAATGAAGCATTCTTTGTGCACAGAGACCTGTTTTCACAGTTTGATAAGGTTCCTTTCTTTTACAATTTCTTTCACCAAGTGTTTTGACTTTTGTACTAGCAAAGAGATGGAGGTACTTCATGGAGAAGAGAGGAGCCAGCCCGTGAGTGTGGTGACAGTAAAAATAGGGGATGCATAAAGCAGCATAAATGTTGGTATCATGGGGAAGATGCAGAGGAGTGTGGGAACACAAATAGGACAGACAGGAGTTTTGTGCAGATGACAAGGATTTGGGTAAAGCACCTGTGCGTATTATGTTAGTCCTGTATGGGATAAATTAAGAACTTCAAAACCCTGTGGCTCACTCTGCTACTGGCAACATAGTAATTTTCCTGAAAATTTTGACAGGAAAATACTGTCTTTAAATAAGAAACTGGGATGTCCTTTGAGGAAAAGCCTCCTCAAAAATATAAGGTTTAATTAGTATTTTGAAGAGAAGTGATGATTTTCATTTAGCTTTGTCTTAAACTGCTTTTCTCTTTTCCTTGTTTATGAATAAAAAAAATTGAAACAACAGTTATTGTGGATAAATACAGGTAATACTTACAGTCTTGCAATCAGAATGAAGAAGAGACCTGTCCTTGTTCAGAGGGGAAGGGTGAAACTGTTTCAGAATGTAAAGTCTATGTTAAATATCTGTCACCAGAAATTGAATGTCACCCACATCTTTCTCTGAACAATATGTTTGGGGGTTGTTTTTTTTCAGAATACTCTTGTGTGGGTTGCTTTAAAATAATATTGTATCAGTTTCTCCACTTCCTCACTGATACAATAATTTTAGACTCGGGTTCCCGCTCCTTTCCTAAGCCACAGCATTTCCCCAGCACGATTCAGTGGGTCAATGGTAGAGAAAAGGCCTCAGCTATTTAAAGTTACAAGTCAGAATAATTAGCAGTGAGGACAGAAACATAAAAGGAAAAGACAGAAAACAGATCAAAGGTGGCAGGAAATGAACTGCTCAGGCACTAGGACTGCACACCATGTTGAAACTGTTCTGATGACTGCAGTCTGATGTTCTGGTAATTTTGTTTAACCAGACTGGTGTTCCAAAATGGACTGCATTGATGTTCACTGGAACAGAGGAGTGTGAATTAAAGTCTCATGTAAATAAGTAAAAGAAAGACTGATAATGATCATATAAAGAAAATAATGCAAAATACAAATTCAGATGGATGATCTTGGTCCTAGGAACATCTCATTGACTACTGCTTTTTGTGGGAGGGTGTTCTGTATATTTTTATCCACTTGATTTTTAAAATTCAGTATAGGGTTTTGACACTCCACTGTTCTGAGGTTTTCAATTTGCTACTCACAGTAACACTGGTTTATTTTCTGAGTATTTACCACTGACCATGGAATTAATAATGCATGTGAATAGATATCACTGCTGTGTTTTAGACAAGGGCATGGAGAGGAAGAAGATATGTTTATGTAAGTAAAGATAAGAAGACTGGAGAGAAATAGGCAAAATGTAAAAGAAGTGGTGCTCAAACCTGATGCAAAGACAAGAGGATATTAAGATGCATAAAATATGCAGTTTTGTAATGTACTAGATAAAAGATTGCTGTATAAACCAAAAAAATAAGAGATGCAATGGGATAGAAGAGATTTTGGAAGAGAGCAAACTCTCTTCTAAATAAGTCCAACTTTAAGTTGTCATCATGGAAGATCTTTATTATAGAAATTAATTCAGAACCAGAAATTAGCTAGATACTTTAGGTAGGGAAGATTTATTTAAGATGTCATTAAGATACTTTGAAAGCAACTTTCTGGTTGAGGGCAGCAGAATTTGGGAAGTGAGACTTGAGAAGTCTGTAGCAGGTCATGACAGAAAACAGAAGTTTACCACAAGAAGCGATGAGTAATCACCACAGACTTTTCTCCAAGTTACATATTGAGAGCTGGCATCCCATGACATAGAATTCATAGAAACCTAGAATTGTTTGGGTTGGAAGGGACCTTAAAGATCATCTATTTCCAACGGTCCTGTCATAGGCAGGGACAACTTTCCCTAAATTAAGTTGCTCAAAGCCCCATCCAACCCATCCTTGGAAGGCATGAGGCATCCACAGCTTCTCTAGGCAGCCTGTTCCACTGCCTCACTACTCTCACAGAACATCTTCTGTGTTCATATAAGAATAGCTTCCTTATATCTAACCTAAAACTACCCTCTTTCAGTTTAAACCCATTCCCCCTTGTCCTGTTAATACCTGTCCTTGTAAGGTCCCTCTCCAGCTCTGTAGCAGGTTGCCATTATGAAGGCTGCTCTGAAGTCTGCCTGGATCCTTCTCCAGACTGAACAACCCCACCTCTCTCAGTCTGCCTTTATGGTAAAGGTGTTCCAGCCCTCTGATCATCTTGGTGGCCCTCCTCTGGACTCTCTCCATCAGGTTCACATCCTTCTTATGTTGTGGGCTCCAGATCTGGATGCAAGACTCCAGGCTGGGTGTCACCAGAGCAGGGCAGAGGGTGAGAATTACCTTCCTTGCCCTGCTGGCCACACTGCTTTGGTTGCAGCCCAGAAAGCCAAGCACATCCTGGCTATGTGCAAAATGATGTGTTTGACTTTCTGGGCTGCAAGAGGATGTTGCTTCTCATCTACCAACACCCTTAAGTCTTTCTCCTCAGGCCTGCTATTGATTTATTCTTCACCCAGCCTGTGTTTGTGCTTGGGATTGCCCTGGCCCAGGTGCAGGACCTTGTGCTTGGCATTGTTGAACTCCATGAGGTTTGTGCAGGCCCAGCTCTCAGGCCTGTCCAGGTCCCTCTGGATGGCATCCCTGCCCTCCAGTGTGTTGACTGCACCTCACAGCTCGGTGTTGTGGGCAAACTCAGTGAGGGTGTGCTCAGTCCCACTGTCCGTGTAGCCAACAAAAGTGTTAAACTGCCCCAGCCCCTGAGGAATGGCACTCATTGCTGATCTCCACTGGGACATTGAGCCAGTGACTGTGTTGAGTGTGACCATCCAGCCAAATCCTTGTCCACTGTGGTGTGGTCTGGGTCTCTCCACTTTAGAGACAGGGATGTTGTGTGGGACAGTGTCATGTGCTTTGTTTGTACAAGTCCAGGTAGGTGACATCAGGTACTCTTCCCTCATCCACCAATGCCCTCACCCATCATGGAAGGCCCTCAAACCTGCCAGTGAAGCCATGCTGGCTGTTGCAAATCACCTCCTTATTTTCCATGTGCCTTTGAATAATTTCCAGGGGGATTTGCTCCATGGTCTTGCCAGGCACAGAGGATAAGACTGAGCCTGTAGTGTCCCTGGGTCTTCATTATTTTCCTTTTTAAAAGATGGGAGGGTGTATGTTTTGTTTTTTCCAGTCAGTGGGATCTTCTTCAGATTGCCACATCTGATCCTGAGAAAGGACAGAGTGGGACAGAGGATGACCTGGACAAAGAAATAATGCATGTAGAGGAATGAAAGTTGTCAGGATTTGCTGAATGCATTAATTAAAAACATAGTGTGCATTTAATGTAAAGGAAGAAAAGTGGAGAGACTGGGATAGCTGAAGTTTGAGACACAGTTGAGGATGAAGACATTGCCAACAAGTGCAATTAAAGACATGATTCGAGTAAATTCCCATTTCCACACAACAGCGGAGAAAATCAAGAATTTTTTGTTTAGGATGCTATGAAAAATCCTCACAGCCTTGCTGGAGACTGAACTTTCCCTGTCTTCTGAGTTCTAAGAGCACAGATCTAGGTTCTGCCTGTGGTTTACAGTGTGGGTTATTGCAGTGCCATTTTATGTTAATTATCATAAATGTCATCAGATATTATTTGGCAGTCTCTGTGATCTGCTCTGTTTGAAGTGGTTTTACTCAGCTTTAAGTCCTTGATGACAGCAGATTCCATGTTAATAACTAATTCAACAAGAAGTGCAGGAACTGTAAAGCTGGTTTTTAACTTTTAACCAAGTGCAGACAGAAATTAAATTCATTCCAGGAACTTAGTTTCCAATGATGGCATGAATATCAGAGTGCTGGAACCCCATCTGGTACAAACTTAAGCTGGCCCAGTTTTGTTGACTTCTCATGAAGATACCATGACTTTCTCTATGTGAGAATTTTCCCTGCTGTTTCTTTCTATGTCAGCTGAGAATCCTAAAGATTCAGATAGCTCGATAGTCTGCAAATAAATTAGTAAACCTCTGAAGCTGGAAATGGTTCTTGGAAAGGCTCATGATTCTCTGTGTACTGATAGATCTGTTTCAGTCACAAAGTGCTCACCTGGTTTTGTCTGGCAATTTGGCAAGAAGGTAAAATTCAGGCTGAATTACAGTATGCAATGGTCTTGTTCAATGTGCAGGGCATTAAAACCAATTTAATTATTTCAGAGATTGCAGTCTGTCACACTTGTCAGTGAATTGCCTGTCTTAGAACCTAGAACTTGTTACAATGGTGGAAAAAGAATTTCAGAAGTTTTATTTGCATATTGCGTAACAAATACTTTAATTTTGCATATGGAGGTATGTGAAAGAGAAAATGAAAGTATCCATAGCATCATTTTTTGTGTAGGCAGATGCAAAACTTCTCTATCTACTTAGCTGATGCACTTTGATGTTCCTCCAGCTATTCCATTTCTTGACTAACAAAGTTCATCCAGTCTGCCTGGAACATGATTGACAGGTCTGCCTCAGATTTGATTGTCTGAATGCTTGCAATTGCAGACTCTGTAATCTGAGTTTTTGTGTTCACCATGCCATGCAGGCCAGTGTGCAGTGGTCATTTCCTAGCTCATGGATCCCATCACATGGCAAATCCCCTAGCAGAATGGCATAATGCAGCAGGCTGGCTATGAAGAGGTAATTCATAACCTTTGTGGCAGCAAAGTGGCACAATATGCTTATAAAGCCTCTTCCTGGTTGTTCTGTGGTTGGGTGTTGCTTATTCCTAGAAACGCCCACGCACCTGAAAGTCCTGATGAGATTAAATTTCCTTTTACACAACTCCTACTACAGGGTAGGTAAGGCTGAGGTGAAGCCCACATTCCCAGAGTCCTTCTCCGTTCAGGGAAGCTTACATTACATAACAAGACTGAAACTGGGGGACCTGACTTTGAATGCAGAGCTGTTGTGAGCCCTTTACATACATATGTGTAGGTAAATAAAATATTACATGTGTTTCAAAGTACTACTGGGGTTGAGTGTAGGTGATAGAAGTACTAAAGGACTCCCTGCAGCCTAGTCTGAAATTCTGCTTCCCATCACTTCTGGGAGTCCTGTCCTAAGAGTTCTGCAGGCCATGTCTGTGCTGTGGGGATGCTGACGTGCAGAGCTCCCTGGGCTGCCTTTGAGCTGCTTCAGACAGAGAAGCTGTGCAGTGAAGTCAGCACAGCACTGCACACAGCCAGGGCACAGCAACTTGGGTGTGCAGCTCTGTGCTACCTGGGGGGATGAAGGAGTTCACCCAGTGCAATGCAATGGCCTGTCAGCTTACTTGGTCTGGGTCACTGACACACACCAAAGGCACACAGCTCCTGCTGGGGTGAAATGTTGTGGCTCTCTTGAAATCAGCATTAAGATCCTTAAAATGCATGATGTTCACCCACCTAGGCTACTGAGCAGGTCACAATGCCTAGGAGCTTTATTCTGTGACACACTGGGGTTATGTTCTAGCCTGCCTCCCAGCAAGGCTCCCCTTGAGCACAGCTCCAGACTGGGCAAGGAAGACTGGGCTTACTTGCAGAAGTGCTCTGAGAGCAGGTGACTGAAAAGTGAGGAGGAAGTGGCTCAGTGGATCGGATGAATTGACACATGTTTCATGAGAGGAAAGTGGCAGGAACGTCCAGATGAAGCTCAACTCCCCTCACTTCCAGATGCCCAAAGCACTGGAGTCTGCCCCTCTTTTCTCTGGTCAGGAGGTTACAAAAAAATGAGAAATTTTTAAGGCACTGCTTGAACCACAGGAGGATGTTTCACTACTCTGATTCCTTAGATACTTGACTTGAGAAATGAACAGGATATCTTCACTTGACAACAAAGAGTGAGGCTATTTTTTTTCCAAGGGAGATGCTCCCTATCAATCTCCCATAATAGTCAAGCTACAGATATGGAGGAGGAAGTTTTGCATTTGAAAACCGTTTGCAGCACTCCAATGATGTGGCCTGGAAGTCTGCTAGCTCAGCTAGTTTGGGACTAACCTTGGCACTGCTCTGAATGTTGTGCTGTGTCTATTATTGCCACTGTGGCTGCACAGAATACTAAGGCTGAATGTGATCCATCCTCCATTATTTTAAGTACCCAGACTAAGAAAACATGAGAAATCCGTGGGGAATTTTTTGCTGATATAAATTAATGGAAGTTAGTGGAAAGAAACTGGTGGATGGAGATGTTTGCAGGGTGTAGAGGTATTAATTTCATTTTCTGCAACAGACGCTACATGTATAAACAGAAGCAGGTGATTCTTCTGTCTGATTTTGCAGGTTTGGACAGTTATTTCTGTCTTATTTGGCAGTAAGGGTGAGAGCAGATGATTCTAGTAGAATGGACATTTCTATTTCTATATCTACTGAAGAAATTCAAGTCCAGCATCAGATTATTCAAAGGTGCAAGACACTTTCTAATCTTCAGGAGTTAGATATTGGTTTAAATGACAGTACAGAAAGCTTAGCATCTGTTTCAGTACTGTGTCTGCATTGTTCTAATTTCTCATGTTTACCATAATTCATGATTTATGTTTTATGCAGGCTTGCTTTCTTTCTTATTTCAACAATATCTGGTGATAAAGATGTACACAGCTCATTTATGTGCTAAGGTAAAATTACTTCCTTTTCCTGCCTTGAATTGGTGTGAGATAAGTTGAGACTAATCCATCACAGCTGTGTTAGGCATAAAATAGTTCAGTTAAAGTTGGTTTAATTGAGATGTGTAAACCCAAAAGAATCTCTGGTATAACTCCAGAAAGATCAGTTTATTCATCAAGCCTTGATTTTTCCTGATAGTCTCAATTATTTTAATGTGCAGGAATGGAATTTCCTGATTTCATGCTGTTCTTAATATTTTCTGAGGAAGATAATCTTGATCTGGGGGGTTCAGGACAGTCCAAAGGTAAAGATCTCTCTTACAGTTTTTCTACTGGCTCATTCTGTCACCTTTACTTTTTATAAGTGAATTGTAAACATTGCTTTTTCAGAGAAGCTCCACTCCCCAGGCTACATGTATTCCATACATACAATGCCTGTGCTATGATGGCGATGAATAAATTGGAAATTGAGAACCCATGGACCTCTCCCATAAGAAGTAAGCAGATTGCTAACGTAACAGTTCTTTTTTTCTGATATTAATATATAATAAGAAATCAGTCCTGCTTGTTACAGCAGAACAAATGAAGCCCATCTGGCACAGACTGGCAATATATGGCATTTATTTGATCTGCAAAATAGAACCTGGATATCCCTAAAAATTGGAAAAATAATTTCTCAGCTTGCTGTGCACTACTCATATCACTCCCAAAGAAATGCATTTGCTTGGGTGGTTTTGCTCTGTAACAACAATGGATGAAACATGAGATCTTGGGACCATATGGCTCCATCTGGGGCAGAACTCCAAATATCACTTAATTTGGGAACGTGGAATACTGACAACATTTCAGGCAAAGAAAAGAACATGATGGTACAGTGCTGGTAGTGACAATAAATTTGGGATTTTATGTTTTAATCAGGTCAGAAATTTTAAACTAGATACTGGTGAACATGAGTGATGGCATTTGACATTTTCAACACCCTAGAGCTTGGCAAGGTTGTCTGAATAGTAAGAAGAAAAAGCCAGGGAGTCAGCAGCTCAGAAATTTCAATTTGGGGATGTGCTTCCTCATGCTGCTCTGTTCTTTCTTTAGAAACTGCTGTAGCTACTCTTTGAGATAAAAATGCTGAAAGTAGAATGAAACAGCACTAAACTCCAGGAAATGCTGCAACATGAATTTTGATGAGACAAAAGCATGGTACTGAGCAGAGCATTTTAAGCTTCCCACTTTGGGCTGCCTTTCCTAATGCTGTGCCCTTTGATTATAATGGGAACTCACAACTTGAACCCTGCAAAAAGGAACTGTTTACCCTGATAAACTATAAATACCAACAGTAGCTAACTAATGAGTTTTGCATGGCTTTCAGTGAGTATACAGCAAGAGTATGGCAGCTTTTTTTTCTCCCCAGATTACCTTTTCAATATATTATTGTGATTCAAATAATATCTGAATAGAGAGTTAAATCTTCTGTGATTAAATATTCTGCTTGTTTTCAAGGTAGGTTGGAATACATACATTTGCTTCATTACCTAGACCAGCTCAAGCTTCCCAACTTTTCCCTGCCAAAATTTGGTTCAGTAATACCATCTAGAAGACAGAATGACTGTATATGAAATGGCACACACGGTTCATACCTTGAAACCACAGAGGTTTTTTGGCATATATTAGTATTTGATTTCTGTAGGAATCAAAGACCTAGACTTAAGTCCAGAAAGATCAGAACAAAGACAACAAAAGTCACTGGAGAATACTTGTAACATGGAGTTCAGCCCAGGCTCTGTACCCTACAGATACATCAAATCTTTTCACAGGTACTGTCCTGAGTAAAAAAAAATTATCTGAAAACTAAAATCATGCAACTGTCTTAAAAATACTTGGCCCAGGTAGCTGAAACAACTAATATTTGTTGCATTGGACAACTTGATGTCATTGACCACCCATACAATGTGTGAGAAGTAATCTGTAAATTTACCAGCTGCCTTTTCTCCTTGCTTGATATATCTGCTGAGAAATGTGTTACTTCCTCTTGTTTCACCAGAAATACTGAAAGACCAGAATTTACTTTAAAAGTAACATCTCATCTATGTTGCAGAGTTCTCCCATTGTATCTATTTACATTCCACCCTACTTCTCAGTTATTGTAGCAGCAGGAGCTGAGAGATGGGACCTCTGTTTCTTAGAAGAAAACCAACCTCTGTTCTAGCCCCTGGGTTTTGCTAGGTTTCACTGAGATCCAAAATATCTCTTTCACAGCATTTTCAAAACATGTTGTCTGATAATCCTTATTTTCTTCACTGTTCAGTGCATAAGACCAGGCAGTTGGGATAACACACATTTGACTTGTGTGTGATCTTAGCAGACTAAAAAAGTCAGTTACCCTTTCATCACCACCTTGTGGTCATAACAGATGATGTTGTCCTGTTTCAAATATACATTGAAATGAATTTGGAATGAAAATACATTGGAATGAAATGCTTTATTCAGCCCAGAGCACAAGATTTTATTTTCTCAAAGCAGTAGAATTTGGCAAAGGTGATGTGGTGTTAAAATATTTTTGAAGCTCTACTTTTTGTGAAACTTTGGGAGAAAGAATGTTTCACTGTAGGATTTTTACCTAATGTAATAGCTTGAATAGCTTGAATAGGTGTGGCATAATAATTGGTCATCATTATATCCAGCTTTGTCTTAAAATATTTAAATTGAAAATTTTTGTTAGGTTTTTTTTTAATCCATACTGACATTCACCTCCATTTAGACTACTGTGAAGATTCATTTTTTTAAAGTACGTTTATTCTTCTGTACATTTGAGACTTAGAAAAGTGACAAAATATAATTTAGTGAAAATTTTTTCACATTAAGTGTAAAGATTTAAGAATTTAAGCATTGTAAGAATTCATGCTTCAACCCCATGGCATAAGACCTGAAACAAGCAGAACTGAATCAGGGGAACATTGTCTCTGATGTACTTGACAGCTGTAATTTAAAATGTTATTTTCAAATAAAACATTGATTTTTTAGTTGTCTCTCAATTCAGTGTACATAAATAGGCCAGAACACAGGCACAGTTTTTATTGTGACAAGGTACATATAGGAAGGAGTTTCATAATTCCATATTTTTCCTGGTGTAATAGGCTGAGACTCATTGGTTTAGAGGGTTGTTTGTGCTTGCCCTGTCTCCTAGCTTGTTGTGTTTAGATGATATTGTCAGGAAACACCTGAAATGAATAAATTCTATTTGATTCAATGTAAGATGAACTCCTGATCTAAAGATATTAAGCAAATTACTTAATAGGAAAAAGTTCATATGCCTGAGTTGAAATGCTAGATACAGTAAAAATAAGCAAGGGCCAACAAGCCTGCTGATAGAAAGCCAGATAGCAGTAAGAGATTATGCAGGCACTATTATTTTTGTATTGCTATACCAGGTGCATTGTGAGCATTTGCAATCTTATCCCAAGGATTTGACATCAGACAGTTCCAAATCTCTGAGATCGTCCCAGCCAGATTTTTGCACTATTGGTCAGGCCAGAACTTGTAGATTTTTAAATGCTTTTGCACAGAGATAAGTAGGGTTCTCTCCAGGGTGATTATTATCCAAAGAATAATCCAACTGAAGCAAATTTCAAATTTGATTGTGAGTAAAAGTCGGGATGCTGACAAAGTCCATATGAAGCCCTAGCATTATGTGCACTTTAAATGCAGCCCTATGGGACAAGGATGCCCTGCTCAGTGGTAGCTATGAGTGACACACAGCCCATTGTATGATCCCACAAATAGCAATTTGTACTTAAAAAAAACCCACTCAAATTTGTTATTAGCTCCCTTCAATAGCAGATATCCCTGTAGTTGAAATTCTGACCTTTTACTCTGTTGTAAACATGAGCTTAATCCCACTCCAGTAGTGTTACTTTACTGAGAGAAATCCAGATGAGGGCAGATAGATGGATCTGCAAACCTTGATAGATACCTCATGGCCTTTTGGCTGTTTTGCCAAGCTGGGCACTATAAAAGCCCTTTTTAATGGTAGCTAAAATCTTTACTGATAACGCAACAAAGGATGGTGGTTGCAACCTTATGTCATAGTTGTTCAGCAATTCTTTTTAATTCTAAAGAAAAAAAGTATCTAAATCATTGAAAATATTAGGACAAATATAGCCATTGGGTCTTAGAATTAAGGGTCTGAATGAGATTTCAAGGCTCCCGTGCAATGGTGCTGTGAGCAGCTCATTGAGAACAATGGTGACACCATTTCCTTTTAAGTATCATATTCAGAAAATCTTGTCATATTTTCAGCACTGAACCAAAAAGACATTACAAAGGGATGCAGTCCTTAGAAAAACTTTTTAAGCACTTGCAGAAAAACTGTGTTTACTCCATATCCTTGGTGATATTTATTCGGTATTTAGTTTTCAGAGGTTTAAGATTCAGTTCATAAGATGTGTTGTAAGTTTTTTTAAGTTTGATACTGGGTTCTCATAGGTTTTTACTCCTCCCCAAAGTCTGTTGTCCTAATGCCAGATGAAGACAGTTAAATTTCAGAGGCCTTAGATCTCTGGTAAGCTCTTTCTGTCATATCATCCAATTATCCTGGAGCATGTTTATCTTTGGAAGAGCAGTTCCAAAGAACAGTCTGACTTGCCCATTGCACTTGTGCCCCTCTCGCACAAGGCACAAGCAGCTCTTGCACTTAATATTCAGCTCAGACCTTGTCTCTGTCTCACATGGGTTTTCCATACAGCCTGGCTTGTGCCAGATTCCTGTTGTGCAGGACATCTTCAGCAACCAGAGCCATGGCTCTCTCTTCACTTCTGTACCATGACACCCCCTTATTCTGGTGGATTATTAGGTCCTTGAAGGTGGGGAGCTTCCACTCCGTGTCATTTTGCAGAGCTGGGCTTCCTGTGCCTTCTTTGCCTTGCCTCTGTTATGGGGCTGATTTGTGGCTGATAAGCCCCACAGCAAAGCTCAAATGGGGTAGGAGTTTCTTCTTGTCTGTTTTTCATATCAGAGAGAGTTTTCTTATTCTAAGCTAGTGGAAAAAAACATTCTTTCTTTAGCACTGAAAATGTGAGAATTACACAGCCTCTCCCCAGTCCTTTCACAAAATGGCAATAATGTATGGTTTCTTACATTTGTGGTGTTGATGTTTTTGCAGTGAAGTGGTGCTCAGGCATTAGCAAGAGTGGAGTTCTGAGCCAATGTTCTGAAAACTGAAGGCCTCCCAGGTACTTCAAGAGAACACAAGGAATGGAGCAGAGGTCATGGACACCTGGCACATTCTCCTCAGGCTTGGGAAGTGGTACCAATGCTCTTCCATATGCCTGTTCTAGGGCATACTGTCTATCCCTGGAAAACTCAGCATAATCAGAAGCAAAATCACATAGCCTGGGGGAGCTTGGAGCACCTGTCAGGCCTATTTGTCCATTGGATGCTTGCCTAAGTAAGAAACTGTGCTGGAAAGAATCCTGTATTATTGTAAGTTGCTCCTGCCCCTTCTGGCAATTATTGGCAGGCCTGACAGGATATCCTGGTTTTCTGTCCTTTGCTCCCCATCTCCAAAATACTAAAATAATCACCTGACTTATCTCAGTGGTAGAGTTACTTGCTTAGATACATGATCAGCACTCTAATTTATAATAACCAAGCACCTTTTTTCTGCAGCAAGACCACTTTCACTCTGCAGACTTGATCTTCACGATAATTTAAAATATATATTCAGGGCAGTGTAGCTTTCTGCTACAAGATTTTTTGTGGCTTTCAGTCATGCAGTTGCATTACCACAAAAGAGTTAATAGCAGCCCCAATCTAGTTTTGTGAAGTGCTTACTGTGCTGCTTCTCAGTGCAAAAGGAAAATGCTCTCTTTGCTCTGATGGCTGATTTACACACCATACTGCCTTTTTTTTCAAGAAACTTTTAAAAAACCACGTTTTAAAAACAGAGTTTACACTGCTTAGAAACTCTACTGCCTACACATTTAAACCTGCATGTCTAGGTGGTACCTCTTAGTATGTTTATCATTTCTCAAATACTTAATAAAACAAGGATGGGGCTGTACAGAAGCTTCTTTTAACTAACAGTCAAACTACTGACTGTATTAGGTGGAAATCTTCCTTTGCCTGTGATCTTCAGACGTACTGCTGATGAGAGAGTGGCTGTGAGGGAAAGATCATAAGAAATGTCTGGGGCACAGGGAATGTCAAAACCTCCAAAATCAGACCATAACAGGTTTGTCTCTGCCTCTTGCTGCATCTAGTCATTGATGTGGTCATTCTTCTGGTCATAAGAAAAGAGCTTGGTATGTCAGGGCAGGCAAAAAAACCCCAAAAAAACACAACCGAAACAAAGAGGTTTTCATCAATGCAGACACATTATGGCTTCTGTGAAAATTCCCAACAGTGGTTGTAACTTTATGTGGCTCAGTGACGCAAGACAAAATAAAATGGAAAGAAACCTACCTATAGCATCTGCTTATTTCCAAAGAACAATTTGATTTATTTGTCCCACAAGGAAGACCAACCACAGAATTTCTCTGTAAAAAAGCCATCCTTACAATGTCTGTCTTCTCAAGGGGCACACTCACTGACAGATTTGAGGCTTCCCAGAAAGGAGGCACTAAATACTTAATGAAATAAAGGTTTTCACATGGACTTTGGACACTTGTAATTCAGTAATGAAACTGTTCAGTGCTCTTCCTCATCAATGGCTAGAAGGGGCAGCTCAAAGCAGTTGCCCCATGTCATGGTGTTGTCACAGCTAGAGGCAAAAAGCAGAAAGAAAGGCTGGTTCATGACTTTCTGCTTCAACCACTGGCTCTGCTGGTTTTGACCCATTTTTTGAGAAAAGTGTCTCTATGTGGAAAACCTCTGCCAAGTGGAACCCAAGGATCTCAGTGCCACAGGCCCCCAGGACAGCGACTGACCCACAAAGGGCAGGTAAAGTTAAACTCTGTTTTTTCCCAGCTCTTCACCCTTGTCATCTTTCTGGCACACAGACTTCTCTTGCAGGCTTATGTGACCTACAAGGAACAGACTTTATAAGCAAGTTCCTAAAGCAAGCTCATTCTGCATGGGGCATATGGACTAAATGGGAACACTTGTTTGTCACTCTTCCTCAGTTTCCTTGCTGCTCTTCATGAGTATTTGGGATTTGGTTTGATGGTCATGGTTATAGGTTTCTTCTTAAGATACTTCTGTGGGACTATTCCTCTGAACCCCAGAGGCTGATGACAAATCTAGCAATCCTAAATCCCCCTGACTTGGGAAATGCCATGAGTCTTCTTCTCTGTTCTGTTACTCACCTAGGGATGTGTCACTCTTGCTCCATTTCCCTTTTCTGAAATGGCAGGCCTAGCCCTTTATTTTGCTTCTACTTAAAGGCTTAGAATTGGCTTGAATTTTAATTTTTACAGATACATTCCTGTCTTTAGTAATTTTTCTGTTTCAAAATTATATAATTGCTTTTGCCAAGATTCCTAGGGTCTGGGTCTATACTCACATATGTGGGTATAAAATCTTACAGCAGCACTGGACTATACCTGTGCTTTCATTCTCTGGATGTTCCTTCGGGAAGAAAGGAACATATATGAATGTCTTCTTTGGGAAGAAAGATCCAGTGAATAATGCACTGCATATATGAATTGTACACTTCTGAAGTCTTTGTGCCCTGATTAATTCTGGCCAGGCCTTTATGGGGACTCAGCACTAACAGGAAGGCAAACATTACAAAACATTAAACCACCAAATCTCAGATATGTCACAGGTTTTCAAATGAAAGATTATCTATACTTTCTGGTAGGAGTAAAATGTTATTGAATTATTAATCTAAATGAAAAAGTAAATGAAAAAAAAATCAGGCTGAGACAGATATCTACCACAGATAATTCCAGCCCAAACTCATAACATTTGATAATATTATAAAATGAGGAAAACAGGTTTTTATAATGGGAACTATTGCACATTCTTAAGATCTAACTGTATCCATCCTATCTACAAGCACTCACTCATGATTCTGCACAGGACTTGCATAAAACCTACTTGTGAGAAAAACATGGTATAGTTTCACCAGGCTAAAAGGCTTTTCCTCCTACTCATGTTTCAGGGTGTTCTTTTCCAGATTAAAGCTTTTTAGCCTCTCCTTTTTAATCTAATTCCTTTCCCAAGTGACACATTTTACTTAGCAGAAGGTCCCAAAGCCACTGCTACGACTTCCACTAGGCCCACTGCATGAAAGAAAAGGGTCCCTGGGTCAAGATGCCACACTCTGTAGCCCAACTTAGCTAAATCCAGCCTTGCTCCAGATTTCAGACTTTCTGTTTTCTATTGAGCTGGTAATTGCATGTAGTTTTCTAATTGTAATCCTATGCATAATAGAAATGCTATTGCATGAGTAAAAATGCTGAAGATTAAGAGGTGCTTACCTTGCAAGGTATTGCTAACTTAAGATAGATAGAACAGAGCTCTCTGGAGAGCTCACACACTGAAAACATGGGGGTGGATTTTTCATAATCCTCTGATGGACAGATACACCAAGTAAAACTTAAAGAACCTGTGGTCACAGATTTTCTGCCTTGCAAATAAGCATGTGTGGCAGAGGAAGACTTGAAACTTACTGATCTCTGTTTTGGTAATGGAAAGTTAGAAGTAATGGCTTGTTTTCTCACGAGAAGCTCCACCTACTCCTTGTTCTCTTTGTACCATTAGTGTGAACACACTGAATCAAGAAGATGATAGGAAAAAAATAGCAAAGAAAGGCATATGTTAAATGCATATTATAAAGATTTGAAAATTAGGCAGTTAGAAGCAGTAAGAAAAGGCCCAAACATTGCATCGCATATGTGCATTATTTTACAGTCAGTAATTAGTCACAATGTGGTAGTGTACACAAACCACAGGGAAACACTGTGCAAAAGGAATTAATGAGGGACTTTGTTATTTTCACCATCTGTGAAAATAACAGCATGTTATTTTCACCATGCTGTGGTCCTTCCCTGCTGGGCCTTCACTGGAATGACCTGCAGCTGAGCCAAACTATGTCTGTAGGAGAAAAGAAACTCAGGGGAAACAGCTTTACTAGAAGATCTGGTGATAGCCTTTCACTGGCTTGACACGGACACCATGCTGGAACTTGGAGCAGTGTCTTCTCCTGGTCTGAGGTGTGCTCTCTCTCCTCCTCCAAGAGAGTTCAAGAACAGATTATCTGCAAATGGAGAAAACTCCAAAGTCTGTTTGTGATCCTGTGGCGTCCAGGCTGCAATGCTGAGCCTCGCTGTCCTCGAGAGAAGTGAAACCTGTAGCTGGGTTTGTAGAAAGGAGCTGCTAGAAGAAATGGTCCTGCTTTCTTTACTCTCATGCTCTGGCTGGACTACCCCCATCAGCAGTGATGATGTTACTGCTTCAAGCTCAGCCTGAAGGCCCCAGTAGGGAAGGACCACAGCAACTTCTCTGTGGCACTTGGGAAATTTCAAGTCAGACTAATGATGGCTTCTGGGTGTACCAAGTTCCTTGGACTCAAATTTGGATGAAATGTTCAGTACAAGTACACTTGTTAATGAGGTGTGTCCTGAGAGTGTGTGCCAAGCTTAACTGATTCAAATCAGTTGAGTGCCTTCCATTGTTTTCCTGTGAAATCTCACTCACCAGAGCTACTACAACATGTTTCTTTTATTTCTGCAAATAAGAGTGAGGTAAAGGCTAGGTTTGAAGAAGAAATAAAAGCAAAGATCCAATTAAAATAAACTCCAGAATTCTAGATTTACATGGCAATTCCATTTGTCTCAAGTCTCAAGCTGTACAGTTCTTCAGAGCATTATTAGAAAGGGCTGTAACACAGAGAGTAATTCACCCAGGACTACATTCACCAGTATAATGCCAAGTGCCACATGAGTGCCACATTTTGCTGCTACATCATGAGTTGACATACAGAACAATTACACATCTGGGTGAATGTGGGGGAGTAATTATCTTCTTTTCCCCTCAAACCTTTTCTCTGCTTCAAAAATAGACTGAAAATGCTATTTTTCTTACATTTGCATGGGAACATATTTATTGATAAGCCTCCAAATTTTTTTTAATCTGGTTATTCATATCTTGGTGCATAAGACTACATAGACTTTCCAATGTTCTTTCTCATGTGTTTCTTACATGTAAAACCAAGGTAACAATTCTAAAATATGCTATCTATTCTTTAATCTCTATCTTATGTGTCAGACAAATAACAACACTTATCTTTAAGGGCAGACAGAGAGTTTCAACTGAGCCAAACCAGCACTTGATTCATTGTGGGGAATTTTTTTGTGCATTTTTTTATTCTTGGTACACTTCAGGGAAGACTCAAAGGTCTTTTTAAATGTTGAATCGGAATATTTAATTCTAGGGCATTTTTGGTTCAAGCAAATTGAGGCAGTCAGAAATTCAGCATCCATCATAAAGGCATTTCCAGCTCTGCAGTTGTACATCAATGTCACTTATCTCGCCCATACTTTTCCAGCTTGTCCATAGGCAGGTTGTAGGAGACCATGCCAAAAGTCTTTAGGCCAAGGGACACAACATTCCCTACTCTCCTTGCTGCACAGAGTAAGTACAGTCACTACCTTGGTTGCACAGTCACTGCTGAAGCCCATGTTATCACTAGTGAGAGTACTGCAGTGACAGCATGAAACACCAAAAAAGCCCTCACAGAAGTAAACTCAGTTAATTTTCTGGGGTGCACAATTTCTCTCAGTTAAAATGTGCCCCTTGTCTTCCCCAGAAAATGCTTTTGTTTTTCTGGATGATATCCAAATCTGGTGTGTCTTGTTGAAGGCATGAGACTTGGCCTGTGTCTCACTGGGCAGGGGCCCCAAGCAGTCACTTGGATCTGCAGTCTGCTCCACAACAACCTCCTCTCCTCAGCTTTACACATCAGTAAAAAGTACAGTTTGATGCACATTGCTCTGAGCAGTTTCAGTTATAAGATTTTCATAATAAGAATCTTTGCTTACCTAGTTTTTTTTGATGAAATCTCATTATAAGTGCCCAAACACAGAGAAATCATCAGTTTACATCAGGCCAAAAAGTCACATAAGAGCAACTGGCATGTCTGGATATGTAGTTGGAAACCTCTAGATTTTGGGCTTCTTGTTTTCCTAACAAAAGGTGAATATTTTCCTAAGCTGCTTCCTGCCACTTGTCACCCCAGAAACAAACCCCTATGACATTCACTCCTTTTTCCACATTTCTTCCAAGAGTGGATGAAGAAAGGTCATTGTGATACTTTCTCTGCTGTGAGTTTGCAGTGTGACCTCGTGACAAGGAAAACTGAAGAGCAACCCCCTGACTGTCCCTGTCCTACTAGAAGACTTCCAATTCTTGGAGAACACAGGCCAATATCATTATATTGTAGCTCCTCCAGTGAATTTTCTTCCTTTATTTTTCCATGGAGCTGCTGATTAGCAGCCTGTTCCCGACCCAAGTGTCCAACAGCAGTGTGGACAACAGTGCTAAGAAGGAATTGGTGTGCATTGCCCTGACCTCCAGCTCTGACACCTCCTTGCTCCCAAACAGGAAAATTTACTGGGCCATCGATGAAACAGCAAGGGGCACCACTCTTGCCAACAACACTAAATTTGTTAGAACTTTTTCTCCTTTAGTTGATATTAGGGGGGTTTGGCTATTTTTGTGGTTTGGATTTGGTTTTTTGTTTTATTTTGTTTTGGGTGTTTGTGTTGGGTTGTATTTTTGCTTGTTTGTTTGTTTTTTAGAAAGACAATAGTTTAATACTGGTATATATTAAAAAACCCCAAAACAAACAAAAAGACAACTACCATAAAAAATGCATGCAATTTTTTTCTGCTGTGATTTAACCCTGGCCAGCAACTAAGCTCCCTGACAGCCATTTGCTTATTAACTACTTTCCCAGGTGGGGCTGAGCAGAAAATTGGAAGGGTAAAAATGGGAAAATTTGTGGGTTGAGAAGAAGACAGTTTAATAGTAAAACAAAATTGCATGTGTAGAAAAGCAAAACAAGGAATTCATTCACTACCTTCTATTGGCAGGCAGGTGTTCAGCCATCTCCAGGAAAGCAGGGATCCATCACTAGGATGGGAAGACAAATGCCATAATGCCAAATGTCTCCCAGGGTGTGCTGCATGCTGATAAACAGCTGAACAGCAGTCATGATTATAAACTCATTCTAGCACATTCCAATCAAATTTGTCATCATCATGTGCTGAACACACCAGCAAGAAGGCCGGTGCTCAGTGAGAGGAACAGAAATGATCTTATCTGCTCTGAGAGTTGCCCAGGAGCTTGTGCTGAAACTCTGACTGCAGAATGCTCAGGCTGTTTTACACTCCCTCCTGCAGAAGGATTTGGGATGGCTTTGAGACTAAAAAGAATAAAGAGTAGGAGTAAGGCTGGTTACAGAACCCTATGGACTCTGGTTTGTGAATCTGATCCCTTTTACCCTTCTGGAGGAAAGAGAGAGCCTGACCTATTTGAATGGAAACTGTAACAAAAGCTGTGAGATATTTTTTCCTTCTGGCTGGAGACCTGACCAATCTGGCGAAAAGCTAAAGAAACACACTAAGTGGAGCTGACAAAGAACGCGTCCTGAATACCACAGACACTGGTGGCTGTGGCTGACCTAGGTCTCATCTTTGTCGGTATCTCTGAAACTGTGACCTGCCCTGGGGCCTGTGAAGAGAGGGAAGGGAGATGATCCTCTCTGTGTGGTCCCTCGGTATGTAACACCCCCGCGAGAGCCGAGCAGAGCTGCGGCTTTGCGGGCAGTCCGTCCCCAGAGCGAGCTGCGAGCAGAGAAGCTCTGAGCATCTGAACCTCGCAGGTTTGCAGGGGCAGGTGCTCAGAGCTGCTCAGCTGCTGCAGAGAGGAGATGGAGCTCAGCACGAATTGCAGGCACGCAGCTGATGACAACGGTGCAAACTCAGACACCAGGACAGCTACAAGTATCAGCTCAAGTCCCTGTGGTTTTCTGCTTGCTAGCCTCCAGGCAGTTAGGTCACCATAAAAAATTAGCAGTATCTTTTTTTTAGCTTCTGATTTGCTTATTTTTCTAGCACTTATCTCTGGGTGCATTCATATGGTGCATCAGCTGTGCAGAATGCAGACTCTGCTGTGACCAAACAGCCCCATGTGTCAACAGATGGCCAGAACGGAGCTGGGTCTGTAAATGTGAAAGGAGCAGTTTCACGGTGCTGTGCCAGCAGAATGTGCTGGTGTCCTGCAGAAACCTCATCAGGCAGGGATTTACACCAGTTTATTGGCTGCACCTGAAAGGATGAGGCAGCAGGGCAGTGGTAGAAAAACTGTAGAAGAGAGGGGGTGCAGTGACACAGCATTTCCTTTGAGGTATAAAGCTGGATAACTACTGCATAGGTTACTGTGCTGAGGCTGAAAAGCAGGATTTTTTGACCACTGATGTTTAGATGAGGGTTTTGGCCCTGACTCCTTCAGTAGCTGATTCAGATGTGAAATGAGGCTCACAAACCTTGAGAGATCGGGTCAGGCCTAGGTAGAAGCAGTGAAGGAACAGCAAAGATCAAGCTTGTGCTCCAGCTTGGACTTCTCTGAGCTCTGCCCTCTCCTCCTCCTTGCACTTGTCATGCAAACTCAGCCTTAGATAAGTATCTTCCATGGTTCAGAGGCTTAGCAATGGCAGTATGTCATCAGATGAAAAACTAAACTCAAGGGTTCCCTTGTGACACGACCAGTAAGATCTGTTTAAAGAAATTAACATTCAAGAGCTGTGTTCTGCGGGCTTTCTGGATAATGCAAAGAGATTAATTAGTGTAAGCCTTAGATCTCAGGATTGGAACAATTTCTGTGCTTCATTTAGTACAGAAATAACTGCTCAAGCTCAAAAAGATTTTATCTTCTTTTGTTTTGTTTTTGTAGCTGGTGGTGAAACACTTCAGAATTTTTAGAGCAAAAATGAGAGTTGCTCAAATTTATCCTTCAGTCCTGTGTGGTCATCCTGGGAAGGTTACTGCTCAGTTTTTACACACCAACATTTTTTTCTTGACTTATTTTATCCTAGAAGACATGCTACTTAAATAGTAGGATACAATGTACCTAAAATGGAATGACCTAACTTATACAACATGAGTTAATTTCCAATTTCATATATGTTAGATTTGACCTTATACAAAAAGACTGATACTTATACAAAAAGCACCTGTACTTGCACTACAGAGAGAATGGAAGACAGAGCTGACAGGGTTAGGGGGGATCCAGCTTGCATGCTGTGTTTCTGCACAATTACACTGGCTGCATGTAGATGTTTGCTTCTTTCTTCTGAGAGCTCTGGTACTGCTGAGTTCTTGCTGCAGGCCACATCACTGACATATAACAGGACTTTCTTTCATCTCTGCTCAAGCCCAGACACCTCTGCAGGTGGAAGCTGCCCCAGATTGCATCTGTTTCACATTGTCCTAGGAAACAAGGCACCAACACTGTAAGTGTGAGGGCAAGGCTGTTGTGGGAATGTAATTTTGGTTTCTAGGAGTGTAGAACCAGAATTCTTCCCTTTTATTTGTTAGAGAAACACAATACCTTCATGTCTGTGGTCTCACATGTGCATGACCAACGCTGGCTATTACCGTCCCGCTGCTGTGCCCGCCAAGCCGGCTAGCGTCTGCACAGGTAACGAGACGGCTATATTTTAAGAGTGGGCTCTT
>JBBMKD010000001.1:21704789-21722760 GCA_037834095.1 Argya squamiceps
AACAGAAATAGGGGTACAGAGAACAAACCATTTTACAATAGAACATTAACTTATAAATAAAACCTAAAATTAAAAATTGCACTCCCACAGCTGGCCATGCTCCAGCCAGGACCCAAAGGAGAGCTGCCAAGAGCCCTGGCACAGAGTGGAGCTAAAATGTGACTCAAAGACAGTAGTAGTTCTGCCTCTGTGGTGTTTGCAGAGGAACTGGGGGCAGTGACTGCACCTTGTGCCAGAGAGGCCAGCTTAGACAGACTAATCAGCCAAGCTGCCAGAAATCCCCAGCAGGTACAACAGCAGCTGACCTGTTCAGCTCTCATGCAATACTTCCTGCCTTTCTATACTGACCCTGCCTTCCCTGGCTTTCTTTACCTAGCACAAAAGAGACCAAAAGTCTGTCTCTGTGCTCAGATGGGTATTTTGCTGCTTCTCTAATCTTCATAGCCTGGCCATCTTTATTCAGTTCCCTCCATCAGGTGGAAACCCCCCAACCATTCCCTTTGTATTTTTTTTTTCTGAATGATTTATGGCAGCAGGAAGAGTCAGGAATGGACTCCCATCCCTCTCCCTCTGCTCCAGCTGAGCTGTTTCAGTCCTCGGACATCTGCAGGACTGATGGGTTTGTGACAGACTGAGGTGACCATGCATGACATGAATTAGGACCAGAAGTCCCTCTAAGCTTCTCTGGACTGGCCAAAGGGGTTTGTGTGTATTGTGTCCCATGCATACCTATTAAAGAAGATGTAGAGCTGAAAATCACCCATCAAGAAGAGGAGACTCATGAGGCTGGTGAGGCTGATGACACAGTGAAGAAAGCATCCACGCTTCTCTGAAGAGAAACAGATGTTCTTTTAGGTACAACTCACAGAACCTGTTTCCCTTGTGCCTCTGTCAGAATGGCATCTCCTGGACAATGCTCTCTGTGTGCTATACTTCAGAGAATGACCTAAGGCAGCTGGGATACAGTGCCAGACACACAACTGGGAACAAAAAACATCCCCCCCATGTCCCTGATGAAGGAAGCTTGTCTTTTGGTGTATGGCCACTCCTGCCCACAGCACTGCTGCAGGCCTTGCATGTGCATCCCAGCAAATCTCAGCTCTGATTCTCTTCCAGCTGAGTATTTCAGTCAATTACCTGTGGCTGTGCACAACTTTCCAGCCACACCTTCAGCTGCATGCCCTAAAGCCTTCACCTACCAGCCAGCCTTGGGAAGCTGTAAGCTGGCTTTCAGTCTTCCTGTCACAACCCATGTGGAACCAAACAATTAGCAACATGTAAGGGCACCACTGGATTACAATACATAGATCTGGGTGATTGTACTATTGATAGATTTGGTGTCATGACCTTTTGAATTAAACCCACTTTTCCATTCAGCCCTGGAGGTGGGTGGCAAATCCCTTCCTGCAATTTCACAAAGGCCTTTACAGTTCTGACAGCACTTGTGTTTATCCATCCCCCTCCCAGCAAATTTCTTACTGGAAACTCAGCTGCACATTTCCTGCTGCAATCCTGCCAGTGCCACTCATGTGTTGCTTTGTGCATGAACAGAGGGCTGAATGGAGCTCTGAACATGAAAACCACAAAGGGAAACTCACCTGAGGGACAGCTGGCTATGGACTGGCTCCAGTTCCCAGCTGGGTGAAACACCATGCAGGTGGTCACATTGGTTCCATTGGTGCTATCAGCTCTGAACTTGCTGAGAACAGTCACTGTCCCGTTGTCATGGCACTTCTCCTCTGCTCTGGAGCTGCTCTTTGGGGCCCAGGAGAGCTGAGCCAGCGGCTTCCCCGCCGCTGCCTCGCACACGGGGCTGCCCTGCTCATCACAGTACAGGCTCAGCCTCGGGGGGGCTGCAAAGCACCAGCCAGGGGAGAGCATGCAGTTAGTTTGGCACAGCTGGGCTGGGCTCTTCAAAATGAACCCAAACTGAACCCACTGAAAAGAGGAGAGTAAGTTTGGGGGTGTCATCCCATTGCAGCAACATGGGCCCAAAGCACAGGAGCCAAAGAACAGCTCTCTTTTTCCCTTTGGCACAATTCTCCCCCACTCAGGTGAGCCTTACCACAGCCATTCATATCCTCTGTGGGTACATGGGAAATTGCTTCACTCTTGTCCTTTCTAACTAGTGGGAAAGGAAACAGAAGAAAGAGTTTTGGAAAATAAAGAGAAGGGAGACGGCAGCTTCTATCAATGAAACGCATGAGTTTATCCCAACAAGAACTACAGAATGGCTTAGGTCAAGGGAATTTTAAGGGACCTCAAAGATCCTCTAGTTCCAACCACCCTGACATGCAAAGGGACACCTTCTACCACCCCAGGTTGCTCAGAGACCCATCCAGCCAAGCCTTTAACACTTCAAGGGATGAGGGATCCACAGCTTCTCTGGGTGACCTGTTCTAGTGTCTCTCTACTCTCACAGTACAGAATTTCTTTCAAATAGCTAATCTAAATCTATTCTTCTTCACTTAAAAAAAAGAAAAAAGAAAAAGCTCCACTCCTTCCTGCACACTTCCCCTGCTGCATGGGGAGCAGAGCTTTGTATGTCTTGGCCCAGACATGGTCCTTTGGATAACTTTAAAAGGAGCAAGGAGTGCCTTACCCAGCACAGTCAGGTGGTACATTGTGCGGAAATTCCCATTTGCTGATGCCACTTCACAGTGATAGTTTCCCTCCTGTGCTATTCTCACTTGCTGTATCTCAAGGGCAGGAGCCAGACCTGCTCTGAATTTCCAGTTTATGTTGTCACTGCAGTTTGTTCTGTGTGTCATGTTTGTATCAGTCCTGTATACCAAGGTGTGAGGGCCTCCAACCTTGGGGGTTATTGTCCACATTAGCATGGTTGTATTTTCTTTGAGAGGGCAGGTGAGTACTGAGCTGTCACCCACAGTCACTGACACTCTGTTGTTCCCTGAAGGAGAGAAAGAACAAGAAGAACATGTGAGATGGTGCCCAGGGATGTCACTCATGGCCTTGAAGGTCTAGTCTGTAGTTCACAGAGAAACGTCTCCACTGGGACATGCCAGCATGAGGCCATGTCTGTGCCAGCCCAAGAGCTGTGATTGTCTCCTTAGGTGGGAATACATCTCCAGTTTCATGGCTGTGTTCACATACACTGAGCCTTGTTTTCAGTCCCTCCCTCTGTAAGGTCCTCTCCCTGGGGCAGTGGATAAAGAGCATGACTGGCAGAGTCTGAATGAGCTGCAGAGCCCATTTTTCTGTGGAAATGTCTCAGGCTGCCTTTTCCCTCAGCATCACTGCTCAGTACAGCAGAAGAATGAAAGTGTGAAAATATTCATCCAACTTTTGTTCTAGACATAAACCACTCTTTTAATGGACTCAAACACAGGTGGCAATTTCTACCCTGATGCTGCAAAGCTTCTGGGAACCAATTTCCCTGATTATAGTGGTGACAGATGAAATAGTTGAGGAGTCCAGGGCATTTCACTGGAGAGAAAACACACTCTTGTTTGCTGTTAGATGCAGAGATCCTCAAGAGACTGAAGATCACTGTGACCTCTTCCACTTGTGCTAACAAAAGCAAACTAGAAAAACGAACAGGAAATTGCATAATTAATGTAGATTAAGGAGAAAAAGGATTATAGCTGCATTCTCAGATCCCATATTTTTTGAATTTGCCCTTTTAAGTCTTATTGAAACTTTAATTCTGAACTGAGTATCTTAAAATCCCATTATACTTCACTTGTCAGGACCAGTCACTGAGACCTGAGAGTAGAGCTTGACAGCGTGATCACAGTGATCATAAGACCTCCCATCAATAGTGTTTTTAATAAAAATATTACACTCCATCAAAATCATTACCAATTTTCATCAAAGCATTGAAAAGTCCAAGTTCAGCACCTCATTGCTTGACAACTGAAAGACTGAAAAAATCTATTTGCAGCTAGAAACGTTTCAATTTGCAGGTTATTGGTTTTCCATCCAAAAGTCCTTTCAGCAATTTGGAAAGTTCCCTTCTACCAGACTTTTCTTTCTCAAAGAAGAGTGGAGTACATATCCCTCTGATACCCTCCCTTTTCCTCCCCTGCCCTTTACAGAGAGGTGGTGCCAAAGTACAATCAGAAATACCTGTCGTTCCTGTGACTGCAGTGATGGTGAGAAGGACGACGGTGCAAATGCTCTTCCTGACAACTTTCAAAGTAGGTCTTGCTTTTGTGGGTGAGAAGGATTTCTTGCACCCTCCATCTTGCTGTGAGCTCCCCAGCATTCCCTGCCAGTGATCCTGAAGCCAGAGTCACTGCTCTGCCACTGCTCCTGAGAGCCCCACAGAGCAGTTACAAAGAGTTTGTTGAGCAGAGAGGAAGTGGCCTTCTGGCCCACTGTCCCCAGTATGAAAAGACTGAAAATTTTCAGTCTTTCAGTTGTCCCCAGTGTGAAAATTACTGTGTAAAGACAAAGTCTACAGCAGAATTTGAACAAAGCCTAACCAGTGTGATTTTTCATGTTTGGCTTGGATCTTGCTGTTAACAAAATTTTTAACACAAGGCTCTCATCTACATTTGGCAGGATTATTGGCACAGAACAATTATGACATCTGGCAGCTCAAACTAGGGATTTCAAAAGAGGGACCAGGAACAAAGACACCCCTGGGCAATTATACTCTTACAATCTGATTCCCCATCCCTCACATGTCAGTCTGGACCAACAGCAATATTAAGGTCTGGGATCTTCTCATTCTTCACTGGCTCTATGTTCCATTACCAAGTGGTTGCTACATGGCCATCCTCACATCCTCTTAGGTTGGTGTCGGTGGGGGTTTGGGTTGGTCCCACAGTCCTTGTTGTGATATGGCTATTACAGTTCATAGCACAGAATCGTGGAACCAATTAGGTTGGAAAAGACCTCCAATATTATCAAGCCCAACCTGTGACCAATCACCTTGTCAGCTACACCACGGCACTGATTGCTATATCCAGTGGTTTCTTCAACACCTCCAGGGACAGTGACTCCACCACCTCCCTGGACAGTCCAATTCAATGTCTAACCACCCTTTCTGTGAAGAAATTCATGATGTCCAACCTGAACCTCCTGTGGCACACCTTGAAGCTATGTCTTCTTGTCCTGTGGTGTTGCCTGGGACAAGAGGCCAAACCCCGGCTGGCTACAACCTCCTTTCACATAGTTAAAGAGTGTGATAAGTGCACCCCTGAGTGTTTTATTCTCCAGGCTAAACAACCTCAGCTCCCTCAGTCAGTCCTCACAGGACTTACTCTCCAGACCCTTCACCAGCCTTGCTGCCCTGCTCTGGACACACTCCAGCACCCAATCTATGGGCTGGCCACTCTTGCTATTAATATTAAAGTAATATTTAAACTCCTACGTTTACCTGTTGTAACTGTCATGAATATTCAGATTATTATCTCCAAGTTCCACTGTGTAAATCTTTGATTTACACAACATATTTGTAGAGTTCAACTGAAGCTCAGTTTGCAGCCTACCAACTCTAACTGTTTATTTGAAGCAAAGACCTATTTCAAATAACATAAAATTTTCAACACTCACAGTGAGAATTTTATCATTGGGAATTAGGGGAAGGATATTTTTAGTTAACCACTTAAAGGATGCTCAACATATTAAAAACAAAATCTCTTGAAAAAAATTCCTTGTTCTGCCCACTCTGTCCTTCCCCACATATGTAATAGACAAAGACATTTTCTCTAAAAGGCACTGGCAATCACTTCTCCCCTACAGGGAGGGAGGGAGGGTAGCTTGGTATGATGTACATTTATATTACAGCTTTTTCCTCTGACAACAGTACACCTACAGTCAGGCCAAGGCTGCCTTTTTTTTGCACCACTGTTTTGTTTCTCAGTATATTCTGGTCCTATATTGCCCCACATACACACACAAATGATCACTAAACTGTGGGATTTTGTGTAGAGACAGAAGAAGGCCTTAATATATTCAAGATCCCTAAAGGTCTTTCCCAAAACTACTACTGTCTGTCTTCCCATGTGATTAAGGCTCCTGTCTCATACCAGCAAAGACAGCTTTCCTAGATGTAAGATGAACCTCCCTGGAAATCAATGAATTTCATTTTATCAGAAAAATATTTGCCTCCCCATGCTCTGAAGCCACCAAGCTGCAATGAGTTGATGATTATTTGACTGTTCTAAGAACAGAACTCTCCCCCTACAACTACTGCCAGAGCAGATTTATGTATTTACGTGGCTGTGTGAAATGCGGTTTCAAGGGCTTCCATTTTTGTGGTCAAATAGACACAAGACACCCATGACTGGAGGGGTTACTGGCAGGCAGACAACCATGACTTCCTTCATCCCACCCTTCACCCAAATAGTGGGTGCTATTTAACTGAGAGGAGACATAGCATCCATAAATGACTCCAAGAAAAAGCTGGGTGAGTCCAAGGACAAAGTTAGGCAACCTCTGTTTACACTTCTTATGAAAGACAGTCACAGCAGCAATATAATGAAACCCTCATCTCTGATGTTTTGTTGCTTCAGTTATACTTTCCAAAAAGTCACTCTGTCAATTAATCTCAGATAGCCACCTGCACCTTGGTCAACACAGCTTCTGCTTCAGCGCTGTGTGGTTTAGCAGTGAAGCACAACAACCATTACTTATGTTTCAAGGCACATCCAAGATGCAAAGATCACATGTAGGTCCCTGTGGTGTGAGACCATACAATAGTTTCAACCATACAGTCTGTAGGTAAGGTAGTTCAGAGCTAACAGGCAGAGGCAGCATGAAATAATGGTCCAAGTCCTGAAAATCAGAAGATTTTTAGGTTATAATCACTGCGGGTTTAATCAGGAGCAACAGATCCAGGCACGTGGAGAATGTATGGTCATTTTAAAAACTAAGGCAGGAAAACTCCTGGTAAACAGGGAGAATTCCCTACAGTATGGGATGCAACCTAGTCCAGTTACTTTGGGGAAAGGCCTAATGGTTTTGGGTCTGGGGCTTTTTACTAAAGATGCTGCCTCATTTCTGATATTCAAAGTGATGGCTGGAAAACTATGTTGGTATTTCTTTAATTAGCCTTTTGGGATTTGAGTCTCTGGATTACTTCCTGGCCACAACACAGCAACTTACTGCATGACTGTGGACAGTGGAAAGATTGTTCATGGGTGATTTGGCAGGGAGAGGACTGGTGGGATGTTTTTGTATTTGGAAGCCCAAACTCTCAGTCTGACACTAAAACTGGAGCCAGACAGCATGGCAGTATTGTGTCAAGAGGACCACTGCTGTGCCCCAGACAGCAGATCCAAGCAGCTGTGCTGCTGGACCTGGTTGTTCTCCAACCACCTCCAGCACAGCCCTGGAGCTGGTTTCAAGTGTCCTTCACAATTAGATTGTTTCCATCTCAGCTCAGAAGGCTCCTGTGTTCTGAGACCCTGTTTTAGTTGAATTCGTAGCTCACAATCACCATGAACGACTGCATGACATCCTGTTTCCTTTATGTTGTTTCTGGCTCTGGATGCACATCACACCTCCAGCAGAGTAACTTAGCCTCCCCCTGCACTCCCCATAACAGACCTAACAAATTCTGGCTTTAGCTGCCCTCCTGGACATTTCAGAGCAAGCTGCTAATAGTCATTAGTGGTTCAGCCCCCAAGAAAGCAGAGTTTTACAAAGATTGGCTTCATGCTGCTGCTGCTGCTGATGTTTCTGCTGCCAGAAGAGTTTTTGAAAGGACCCATGTTACAGCTGTGCTTTCTTCTCCATCTCCTGCTCAAAGCAAGCAACAGCACTCACTTTGAAAAGTTATTTTTCTTTTTACTTAGCACTCAAAAACCCCAAAACATTTAACTTTCAGAGATGTTAATTTTTTTTTTCCTAGTATTGATGTAGTAAGTTTGGGTCCAGGAGAAAAAAATAGCCATCAAATTTAACATGAATATTGAAAAGAGAATTTCAGTTCTATAAAACCAGTGGAAATGGCTCTTTAGCTGGGACTAGCAATGTTGGCTGCACATGAACAATAATGACTCTCTCTTTCATTACTTTACTATAGAACCTTTAAAAAAACCTTTTCTACTAATGTGTATAATGAGTATCTTAGTTTTTTAAACTATTTTTTATTAATGTCTCAAAATATTCACCTCTTGAGACATCTGTGGCCTTGAATTCCTTCTTGGGACTAGAGACACTTCTCCCCACCCCCAGTCGCATAGTTTACATAGAGGAAAATGCAGAGCTTTTTAGCATTTTATACAAATAATTTAGCCTTTAAAACTCCATATCCTAGTAACTCTAGTTCCTAAACCACCTTCCAAGTGAAAAGAAGGTAAGATGTACTTTAAGGGGAAGCACAGATTCAGACACAGTCAGTAGCACTGTTAATGACACAAAAGAAAGCAGGCAGGCTGGTGTGTTCACCCTGCCCTTTCCAGCATGCCTCCTGGTGAAAATATTTGGCCCACGTTTCTCTTGGTGGAAATGAAACTCAAGAGCTCAGCTGGTTTTGGTTCACAGGACCCAAACCAACCGTCCCAAATGTACCTCACTGCTCTCCCAGAACTCCATCTCCAGCTGGTCTCACAGCTACTCTTCTCTGACAGATATCTGAAAGGAATGATGGTTTGACCTATCTCACAATGTTGGGATAGACAAGATCAGACCAGACAAGACAACTGGGGTTGCCACTTCCTTCCAGCTCCATGCTCTTGACTATTGTTTGGGATTTAGGTCAGTGTCAATGGTTACAGATCCCTCTTTCAAACTCCAGAGGAATGATTGTCAGAGTTTTTAATGTGGACTAAATTACTTTTGTAGTAATTCCCTAACATTTGAACTACATAACTAGCAACTGAAAAGAGACATCTGCTGCCACAGACATGAGCCATAGGCAATGCCAGTGTGAATGCCTCACGTTTGGCAATAACATGCACAATAGAAAGCAGAGTCTTTCAGCGGAGATACAAAGCAGGCTTAAATGTTGGTAATTTACCAGGTCTGTCCACAGTAACATGCCATTTTCCATCTCCCTGTGGTCTGCTGCAGAGAACCTAGACTGCAGTTTAGTCCAAGAAAAAAAAAATCTTCTACTGAAATGTACAGTTCCAGTTTCCAGGTTTTAGATGTGGTTTTATTGGATGTTCTTGCTTATCCCACCCTCTGTTATAATTAGAAGTATTCAAAAGGTCCTATACCACCTTCATTTGTTCCTGCCACCTATGTAGTCATATTAAAAAGAGAGACTTAATTAGTGGTTGACCTGTGAACTGGGCACCTCTGTTCCCATCATCAAACCTGCAGATGTGGTGTTAAATGGGCCAATCAGTTTCTCTGTTTCCCTCCTGTGTCTGGCTGGCTGTTCTGGGAGTAATGTGCTGCAGAATGTGTGCCTGGCAAGGGTAACTATTGTAGGGTAGTTTGAAGAAGGCAAATCTGCTGCCTGCAGCTGAGGTGTGTGTGACTCTGAGGCAAAAGTAGGTAAAAGCACTTGTTTTGCTTCTTGTGACACAGTTTGGCATAGAAACAGGGAAATCTGCCTGCTAGTGTGGTTGTAAACATGTCTCATTCTGGCCAGTGTGGTTTTGCTGTTAATAGATTCACCACAGATTTCAATTCAATTAGGTTGCTGCTTTAGTACCCCCCCAAAAAAAAGGATTATCAGTGTTCCTGAAGTAATTATTGAAAGGTTTTGCCTTTTTTTCCTGCATTTATAAATATTTGTGCCATAAGCAGTGACAGGAGCGAGGCCTGCCCTGTAGGTTCCAAACTGGTTTGGAGCCAAATAAAAGTAATTTGTAGATTTATTTGGGAGCACTCTTGTAAGTATGCATGTAGCAGCCAGTGATTGTTGTCTCTTCTGAGCTACACACATTTGAGCTCTGTCTTGCTGTGAAACAAAGCAGGTTTTAAGAGGACTTAATTTACAGGACTGAGGTAGAATACAGGGCTTTTCCCCTAGGTTTACACCATTAACCTCTCACTGTTAACCACTTTCACTGATGACAAATTTGAGAAGCAGTTTATGGATTTCAGTAGAAGTTTGTCTTTCTACAAAATATTCAAAGCTATCTCTGAGAAACATGTATGTTGTTGGCCACCATTTTCTTTAGGGATCAAAGTTCTCTCCCTGTAGCTTTGTAACTGAGCTCAATACAAAGAAAGTAGGATATAGCCTCTGCTATCTTCTAACAGTTCTTCCTGGCCTCGAATCTATTCACTGTAATAATTAAACCATCCAGACTTACAGGGCTTTAAACAGAGAGCTGTGACTACAGAAGAAAAAGGAATCTCTGTCTCAAAGGAAAGGCAGTGTCCCACAGGATGTCCAGGCTGGCCTGGGTGTAAGGCTGAAGATCAGGGTATTTTCATGTATTACTTTTATAAAGACACTGATGAAGTTTACTTTCATTTGATGGTGTTAAAATTGCAGTACTTTGAAGCTGAAATGTTTCAAGGACATACATTTATTTGTGGTTTTACAGCCCTATGAACTGTAGTCATGAAGGAGAACAATGTAAAAAGCGTTATGTGGTTTTTTGATAGGAAAACAGCACTCTGATACATATCAATTAAGTAGTAAAACTTCAGGGATCTTCTTACTATAATGTGAACACAGGTCCCAACAGTTATGTGGTTGGTTTGGGTTTATTTTATTCAAAATACAACTGACCTCTACATAGCTCTTCTTGAAGAAATGGAATTTTTTTTCTGAAATTACTTAACTTTTTTACTTATCAGATGAACACTTGAAAACTGGTGGCTGCAGCTGGAGGTGGATGATGCTGTAGGACTGGGCTGCTTTGCCCCACTCCCTGGCCAAACTGGGCATCAGTACACGGAACCCTGAGCAGCTCCACACTGGGCTGGGCTTGGCCTGAGAACATACAGAAGACACTGAGCTGAAGAGATGACACAGAACTGGGAGCATCTGTTGACTCACTCACTCGAAGGCAGAGACCCTGTAGAGAGACCCCAATAAATTAAGGACTGGGCAATCACCAACCATATGAAATTAAACAAGGGAAAGTTACAAATTCTGTGCCTTGAATGGGGCAACCCAGAATGTACAGACAGACTGGAGAATAAGATGCTGGAAAGCAGCACCATGGAAAGGGACTTGGGGGTCCTGCTCGATGGAGAGTTGAACCTGAGCCAGTAGTGCCCTGGAGCCAGGAGGGCCAACCCTGTCCTGGGGGGCATCAAGCCCAGCCTCACAGCCGGGCAGGGGAGGGGACTGTCCTGCTCTGCTCTGAGCTGGGGCAGCCTCACCTCGAATACTGTGTATAGTTTTGGTCACAACATAAGAAGCATATAAAGCTATTAGAAAGCGTCCAAAGTAGGGCAACGAGGATGGAGAAGGACCTTGAGGGGAAGCTGTATGAGGAAGGGCTGAGGTCACCGGGTCTGTTCAGGCTGGAGGAGAGTGAGTGAGACCCCATTGCAGTCTAGAACCAACTCGTGAGGATGAGGGGAGGGGCAGGCACTGACCTCTTCTTTGCGGTGACCAGTGACAGAACCCGACCAAACGACCTGAAGTTGTGTCAGGGGAGGTTTAGGTTGGATATTAGAAACAGGTTCTTCATCCAGAGGGTGGTTGGGCCCTGGAAAAGGCTTCCCAGAGAAGTGGTCAGCACCAAGCCTGACATAGTCCAGGAAGTGTTTGGACAACACTCTCAGGCACAGGGTGTGATTTGGAGATGCTGCTGTGCAGGGCCAGGAGCTGGATTTGATGCTCCTTGTGTGTCCCTTCCAACCCAGCACATTCTGTGATTCTGTAAACAGCCGGACCTGTCGATACGGACAGCGAGCGTATACCCCGTACGGGCCCTTCCAGCGCCGGGCCGGGTGGGGGCAGCCGGGGCACCGCCCCGTTGTCCCGCCCCGCTGTCCCGCCCACCGCCTTCCGGGGCCTGCCGGGTCCTGCCTGCAGTGGCCGGGATGGTGCTGGCCCGGGCGGGTGTTGTCGCGGGCCGGGCGTCGCCGCCGCTGGCCGCCCTGTACCAGGTGCTGCGGCTGGAGCAGAGCCGCCGCACCGCCATCGTGTTTCCCCTGCAGAAGCTGGAGCGGTACCTGGCGCCCGGCACCGACACCACGCGGTTCCGCCTCTTCCAGCCCGGGCTGGCCGCCCTGCAGCGCGCCGAGGCGCTCTTCAGGTCGGACCGCGGGCACCCCATCGACTACGTGAGCTCGGCCGTGCGCATGGACCATGCCCCGCCGCCCGCCCTGCCCGAGGTCAGGCCAGCGCTGTCCCCGCGCCCCTCGGCCGGGACCGCGCTGGGATAGCGGCTCCCCCCGCCCGGGACACCCCGGGCCGGGCTGAGCTGCGGGGTAAAGGGGTGGTGGGGTGGTGGTGCAGTTCTGTCAGAGCCCTGGGCAATATGTGGGGCACTTACTGCTGCTTTTTAAAAAAATGGTTTATTTGTTGTTGCTCCCCGGTGTGCAGCTCGGCAGCCTGACGTGTCCGTGGCACAGGACACCGCTGTCCCCGGCCACTGGCAGCACGGGCTGGGAAATGACCCAGGACTGGCTGCAGCGAGAGGTGGGCAGGTGTGGATGTGCCCTCTCTGCCTCTCCCCCTGCAGGTGTGCTTCATCGGCCGAAGCAATGTAGGGAAATCATCTTTAATCCGGGCCTTGTTTTCACTGGCTCCAGAAGTGGAAGTTAGAGTGTCGAAAACTCCGGTGAGTGACATTTTTAACTTCCCTCCCTTTGGGTCTGTCTGTTAAACCACAACAGGGTCATAAGCTGGTACCAGTCCAGAGGATAGGGCTGAGAAGGGTGGGAGGGAACAAGCTCTTGAGTAGCCTGAAATGACAGAAAGTGCCAGCTCTGGTGGCCGTCCTCATGGCTGGCACTGGCCTTGCTCTAGCCCAGGAAGAGGCAGAAGGAGCCCAGCCTAGCTCTTCAGCCAGATGAAGGAGCTGCACAACCTGAGCAGGTGTGCTGTAAAGCCCTTTGAGCAGAACCAAGCTCAGAGACCCATTAAGGTGTTTTTAGTCTGTTTTATGGATAGAGCCATATAGGATTGCTACACGGGTAGGAGACTGGGCAGTTCAAAGCATTCTGGGGGCGCAGGGCTCTGGTATAGAGACGTTTTGTAGAGCATCTCCTAGTACACTGCTTAAAGCAGCTTTTTTTGAAAACCACCACTGTGCTTCATCTTGCCTAAATCCTCTCTTCAGGGCCACACCAAGAAGATGAATTTCTTCAAAGTAGGGAAGTACTTCATGCTGGTGGATATGCCAGGATATGGCTATCGTGCCCCGCAGGACTTTGTTGAGATGGTGGAGGCCTATCTGCAGGAACGGCACAAGTAAGGGACCTACCTGTACCTCACAGCACAGGCAAAGCCAGCCAGACACCCCTATACAGTGTCATGAATATGTATATTCATGTATATCTCCCTATACAGAGGGGAAAAAATGCAGAGGGGTAGCTCCTGCCATCCATTAGTCCTAACATCATTTCCCTGGAAGCTTCTGCAGTGTGACTCAGACAGATCAAAACAGCAGGAAAGATTGCTACTCCATGCTGCCCCTCAGTTTCCAAGCATGGCTTTTCCTGGCTTTTCCTATCCCCAGATCCCATGTTACTTGTTTTTGCTTATGAGTTTGGAAGTAGCAGAGCAGGCATGAAATAATGGTGGCAATTACTGTTGCTTGTATTTCTGGCAGCTTGAAGAGGACTTTCCTATTAGTTGATGGTGTAGTTGGACTCCAGAAAACAGATCACATTGCAGTAGAGATGCTGGAAGAGTTTGGGATTCCTTATGTGGTAGGTAATGCTTGATCCTTGGGTTGGTTATAAGGTACAGGTAATCTATAAAGGTGTGTACCCTCCGCCTGAGGTTATGGAAGTTGACCTGCCTAGGCAGTAACCCCACACCCTTTATTGTTACTAAAGCCAGGTCTAAAATGTGTTGATGGAGACAAGTGGGATTTAAGAGGGTTTTTTCTGTGGTTTATTAAATAGATACTTTTTCATTCAATGCTCAGCTTGAACAGGCCCACTCCTTATGCAGGCCCTAGAAGTGTTTTGGTGAACTGTGTTAGACCATTCTTCCCCCTAGATAAGATCAGAACTTTCAGACTGCTTTGTAAGGTGGTCTAGGACTTTGAGATGTTCCAGGTTAACAGCAAAATAAGCTTACTTTCTTATTTTAATCCTCCCTTTCTCGATCCGTGTAGATGGTGTTAACAAAAATTGACCGAGCTTCCAGGGGATTGTTGTTAAAGAAAGTACTGGAGATTCAGGAGTTTGTAAAGGAGAACACTCAGGGATGCTTTCCTCAGCTCTTCCTGGTCAGGTAAAGCTCCTCTCCACTGCTGCTGTTTCCTTTCTGGTGATGAGTTCAGTAGGGTGAGATACCTAAAACAAGCCTGTCTGCTCTAGAGGCAGCACCTCTCTGTGCCCCAAGGATAGAGGGTGGGCTGCTGATGGGGAAGTGTCCCTTTCCTTCTTCTCTCTTCTCTGCAAGTGAGTGAAGTTTGTTTCCAAGGGTGCTTCTTCCTTTGGCCTTTCTTAAAGCAGGGCAGCAGCCCCTGTGCTGCATGGTAGCAGGTTTTGCCATTTTATTTGGAGTTCTGGTAAGAGTAAAAGCTGTAATTGTTGGATTACATGGCCAAAGTGCAGGCTCTTCCCAAGGTGTGGTGTGGGACATGTAATTGAACACAGCCAGTGGCTGTTTGTCTTTATTACTCCAAGACACAGCAATATCTGGCACTGAACATCTATGCCTCTGTTTCCACAGTTCTGTGGAGTTCTCGGGGGTTCACTTGCTCAGGTGTTTTGTAGCCCATGTTACTGGAAACCTGCCCACTGTAGAGGCCCGCTGAAAACACCTGCTGCTCTGCTTGGCTCATCAGGAACAAAAGGTACCAAAAACACAGGTCTGGGGTGTTTGTTGTAAATAGCTCAGGTTACTATATGGTATTTTTGAATAAGTTAGTATTTATAAAGCTAAGTTCATCAGTTCAGGAAGTTTGCAGCGTGAATTAGTCCAGGTTATTATATAAAACTGTTTCATAAAACCTACATGGTTGTGCTAAGGAGAAAAAAATTAGGGAATCTCCATAGAGAAGGGAAGTTTTAATACAGCATTTCCTCTCTCTACACAGAAATGTTCAAAAATCTACTACTCCATACCTAACCTCTGGTATATTTAGCATACTAGAGACAGTTGAGTATTAATTAATATTAATAAAGAGGCATTTCATCTAGGAAAGAAAAACTACAGCCCTAACATTAGGTACACTGTATTGCCCAGTTGAACTGAATGATACACAGAGGTTTACTTCTCTCAGCTGGGGTTAGGGTTAGGATAGCAGGGGCCAAAAACTACCTCCTGTACACCCTACCTCCTCTAAGGCCATGCAGAGTGGAAATAGCCAACCTGTTGTCTGTGGTGTATTTGACATCTTGTGTATTTTACTTTTGTGACTCTTCTGTGTCCTGTGTTCAGTAGGTGCAGCAGGATAGCATGCCTTGCTTGCAGACGTTGAGTTGTCCCTGTTCCAGAAGGATGAAGGGAAGAACACATGGGATCTGCTTTTCCATGAGTGTTGGCTTGAAACAGAGTGGAATAAAAGACTGACATCTAGAGGAGCCCTGTCCTGCACACTGTCATGAGTCAGTGCTGCATCAGCCTTCTGTTTTGAGATCCAGCATGAATTTCTGCACCTCCAGGTGGATGAATTGCCAGATCTGAGGCACACCATCCATGATCTGTATCAGCTCTACCCTGGGAGCTGAAGCACAACACTGATGGCTCCTGTACTCTTCAGGGGAACTGCGTCCCACAGCAGCTGTGTCTGTCTAAGAGCACCTGAAACTTCCAGTTACAAGGCAGAGCTGGACAAAAGGACAGCCATCAATAGCAGTGCTCATACAGGAGAACTTAGTCTGAAGCTATGAAGTGCCTGTGTCAAACCCTGGCACTCAATCTTTGTCATGTCTTGATGTGGCCAAATGTGGTTATGCGGTTGTCAAAGTTACTTGCACTAAATGCTTAAACCTCAAGAAAGGACAGTTATTTTCTAAACCACTCTGACAGTGCAAAAGGACTATAAATATCACTTTCTTTCATTATGCAATTTCTTGTAAAAAATGATACTAGTAATGAGACAAGATCTGTTTTCAGCATAAATGTAAGAAGAGGAGAATATGAAGAATGCAGTAAATGTGGCTTCTGCATCTTAGTGATCAAACCTGTAATTCTGTTAATATTTTACCTCTAATCCCAAAATGCTGTAGGGCAAACCAGCCCAAGGGATGCATGATCCTAGAAATGCAGTAGTAGCTATATAGATGGAACAAGTGAAAGTGGACACTTCAGGTACACTTCTTTTCATAGTATTTTAAAACCAGGATCTTCCAAAAACATCAGTCTCATTAAGGCTGTAATTTTCATGGCCTCAGCCTTGACTGAAGACCTTCTGAAAATAACCCTGAATATGTGAAAAAGTGCAGTTCTGGTGTTAGTCCCTCTTTAGAACAAAACCCCTTACATGACAACGCCTTACAGTGCTAGGAAGCCTTTTACTAAGCACTTAAATACATTAAATATGTCCAATTAATCCATTTGTATAAACAAACTGGATGTGTGTGCAGGGAACATTGGGTACCATCTTCTCCAGAAGAACCAGCTTTGCCTCTGGACACATCTTGGTTTTATTCAGTAGTGCTTCAAATACTGGAATAACTCCTACATTTTGCTCAGCCATTTTCAGGAGAGAACCCTAAAGTTTGATTCTTGAGTGTGACAGTGTCCCTGTGACAGAACAGTAAATAAAATCAAGTCCTCTTCCTAAACAGTAAAATTTATATTTAAGTGCCTTCCTGGGAACAGACTTTGAGTAAACAGGTATCTTGACACACTACTGGACTTTTTTTTTTTTTTGCCAGGTTCTTAAGGAACCAGCTGAGTTGCAGAGTGAGGAGCTGCACTTTCTCAGGCCAGGGACACAAAAGATCTCCCTTTCTTTCCCCCTTCATTGATGAGTGGTGGGTGGGCCTGGCAGCATACTGATACAGTAAAGCTCATTTCAGTTTTAAATTCAAATGTTTTATATTTGTTTGCAGTGCATAAGCTTCACTTAAGGCTCCTGTCATTACCTAAGAAGCTTTGCCTCTTCTACAGCTGTTATTTACAGAAATGATGTTGAGTATTAGCTTCCATGGAAAAGGATTTCACCTTGTGCATCTTCCCTGGTCTTTCAGCAGTACTTTCTCCATTTTCTTCCTCTTCTCTATCTTGGGTCGGGTCTGGTCTGGTCTGTTGCCATAACCTTGACGCTAAAAAGGCAGTGTTTTTGCAACAGTGTCCAAAATTAGAAGATTGCAGTCTGGACAGGTGCACTATTAGATCAGTAAAAACTGGGTGAATAGTTGAGCTCAGAGCACAGAAGCCAGTGGGTCATACTCCAGTTGCTTGGCAGTTACAAGTGCAACACAGCAAGGATCCATTCTGGAATGTGTCCAGTTTAACATCTTTATGAGTGATCTGGAGGAGGTGCTTTGCTATCAAACGTGCCAAGGGCACCAAACTCGGGGGAACAGTGGACATGCTGGAGGAAAGGGGCTGACAGCACTGTGTGAAATACAACAGGACTGGAGCACCTCCCCTACAAAGAAAAGCTGAGAGCTAGGGCTGTCCAGAAGGCAGAAACCTCATAGCAACCTTCCATTATGGAAGGGGGCCTAAAGGGAAGCCAGAGAGCGCCTCGTCAGGAACTGTAGGGATAGGACAAGGGGGAATGGGTACAGACTGAAAGAGGGGACTTAGCTTGGGCACCCTGGTCTAGTGGGCGGTGTCCGTGTCCATGGCGGGTGGGGTTGGGATTAGATGATCTTTTAAGGGCCATTATTCCAACTCCTTTACGTTCTATTATTCTGTGAACATGGGCAAGTGTGCCTTGCTGAAGGGACGGAAAAGTTCCTGCCAACCGAACAAACCGACTGGGCAAAGACACCCTTGCTGACCTCGGGGCGTTAACAGACACCTCCCGAGCTCACCTTCAAACCACGCTAT
>JBBMKD010000001.1:21722860-21734298 GCA_037834095.1 Argya squamiceps
TGCGGCTCCGGCGGGAGCTCCCCCTGCACAGCCCTCCCCGGCCGGGGAGCGCTGGGCCGGCGCTGCAGAGCCTCCCCCCGAAGCAAACCATTTCCCCAGGCACTGGAGAAACTGGAGGGACACCGGGGCGAGCCTGGGCTTTGAGTCACTGTGTGCGAAGGGAGGGACACGGAACGGGGCACGCTGGGGACGGGCGGGGTCGGGCTCAGCCGCAGCTCCCGGGGCCGGAGGGAGCCCCAGAGCACCCCGAGTCCTCCCGGGGCTGCGAGGGGCCCGCGGGCATCCTCCCTCCGGGCGGGGGGAAATGGGAAGGTAGGAGAGGAAAAGGAAAAGGAAAAAAAGGAAAAGGACACCCCCCCTGAGCCATATCCCTCCCCTGGGTGAACACTGGGTGCCTGTCCCCCATTCCCAGCGGGATGTGGGGGGGGCTGTGCTCTGGCCACACCTGCAGTGAGTTTCCAGCTCAGCTCTGGGGCGGGGGGCTGAGCCGTTGCTGGTGTTTGGAGCCAATGAAGGCGATGGGCTCTGGATGTATCAGCCGGCTCAGCTTCCTGGGGGTCACCCTGAGCAGGACTCTGAAGGGGGGTCTCCAGCACCCCAAGAAGGATGAAAGCCCTGTTTGCCAGGCCGCCAGTGAGAGGAGGAAGATGCAGGACAGGCCGATGCTTTGGGAGGTGAGATTGAGCTGCTGGAGGAGAGGCTCTGCCTTTCCTCAATATCCTGCTGTGCCCCCCTGGCTCCCCCAGGGCGATTTTCTCACCCACTGCCCGGGTTTGCTGTCGGGGGGAGTGAGGTTTGAGCAGGGCTGGGGGGATTTAAGGGGCAGGGGCAGACTTGTGAGCTCTGCTCTGGGGGGTTCTGCAGCCTCCGAGGAATATCCTTCAGCTATCGATTCCCCTTTATCAGGGAGCAGGAATATGTATGGGCTGAGATCCTGATCAATCCCCGCTCTGCAGCCGATCAATCAGCTGCTGCCCCAGGGCTCTTATCAAAGAGAGCTGCCGAATTTGGGCACAACCCATCACTCCAGGCCATGGAACAGGATTGTCTCTATCTACCTCTACCCCTCCTGCCTTATGGGAGGGCGGGGAGGGGGGCAAGCCTGGCCCCAGGCAGCACCCCACAGTGCTCAGGGACCCTCCTCACCCCCTCAGGGACCCTCCTCACCCTCCCTTGCCGGGTGCCAACGCCCCGGGGAGCTCCATTTGGGATGGAACAGGATGGCCACACTCCATCCCCAGAGCTGGGGGGCACACACAGGCAGAGAGAAGCCCCAGGGGAGGATTTTTGGGGTGTTGGGAAGGTGCTGCCTGGTTCGGGCACCCCGGGGAGCACATTTATGTCCATGTCCCCACATCCCTCAGTCCCGGTTGGGGCTGTTGGAGGCACGGGGTGAGCAGGGGGCTGTGGGGGGAGGAGCAGCTCCGTGGCCTCCTTTATTGATTGCTTCGTAGCCAAAGGTCAGCGGCGAGCGTGGCAGGGTGGGGAGGAGGGAGCTGGGCTCTGAGGGGGGGCTCACTGCCAGCCCTGGGGCTGTGCCACGGGGGGCAAGTGCCAGCCTTGGGCAGGGCAGGGTGGAGTGCCCAGCCTGGGCTCCCATGGCACAGCCACCCACTGCTCCCCCTCGTGCCTCAGTTTCCCCACCAGCAGATGGGCTGGCAGGACTGGGCAGTGGCCAGCAGCGTCCTGGGCTGGGTGTGTGGGGAAGGAGGTGCTGGGGGCTGGAGGGAAGGGTCTGTGCCCACAGAGGGGGTGGGAGGTGGGCTCAGCGAGGGTTAGAGGAGGTTTGTGCACCTCTGTGCAGCCAGGAGGGCTGTGCCTGTGGGGTGGGCAGGGAGAGGGATCAGTTTTCCCCAGCAGGAGCTCAGAGGCTGCTTTAGAGCTGGTCAGTGGTGACGGTGACAGCGCTGGGAGATGGCGCTGGAGCCCCAGCCCAGATAACATCATTTTCCATGGTCTCTCAGTCCCCAGGAGCCTGGAGGGCTTTGCAGTGCCTTGGGGACACCGGTCCCCATCTCTGCCAGGGCTGTGACCCTCGTGCCCGCCCCCAGGGCTCGTCCTGCCGGGTCAGGGCCGGGCTGGAGCCCCGGGGCAGCTCCTGGGTCCGGCCCAGGGACAGCACCGGGCTCACAGAGCTCCTGCCCTCGCCCGGCCGTGCCGAGGGGGAAGATTTACAGGCTGTCAGAGCCGGGGCCAGAGGTCAGCAGGGGTCACAAAGTCCATTTCAGTGAGGTCACTGTCCACTTCTTTCAATCTAATGAAGCCATTATTTGTGAAAGCGGCCGCTGGGCCGGCGAGTCCCTTGAAGCCGAGCAGGGCACAGCGCCCGGCTCTGAAAGAACAGGAAGGAGTCCCCTTCCCTTTGCCATTCGCCATTCAACAGGCCCCGAAAACAAATACACCACACACAGAAACGTGACACGGGGCCGGCCGGCGCTGCTGTGGGCTGGGACAGCGGCACCGGGGAAGGATGGGATGGAAGGGGACGGTCCCTGGAAGTGCCGGGATCGGGATGTGGCTGCATCACGTGGCTGGAAAGTCACCGAGGATGGGCAGAAATCGGGGGGTGCTGAGGAAGTTGCTGCTGCCCGTAAACAGTTACAGGAAAATGCCCCCGGGGCTGCAGGTCACTCCTGCCCGTCAGGAAGGGGCTGGAGGGGGAAGCTGGTGCAGGGTGTGGGTTGTTTGCAGAAGGATTCGTTGTGGAGGAAGCAGGAGCTCATTCCTCACCACGTCCTTCCCCCGTGCCCTCACACCCCTGCAGGGGAGCAGAACATGCCGGCTGCGCCCTCCCCAAACCCCGAGTGACACGGGGAAAACCGGGAAGGAGATGGGATGGCAGCAGGGATGAGCTGAGAGGGCTGGAGCCGTATGGAGGGTGGGTTATCTTCTCCCCTCTTGCCCCAGTTATCCCAGAGCCGAGAGGAAAAGGAGGATAAATGTGCAACCCTTGCAGCCAGGAGAGGGGGCCAGACGCTCTCCTGCTCCCGGGATGATCCCGGAGTGCCGGCAGAGAGGGGAAGCACGGACAGGCAGCGTGGTTTCCTTCTCGCCGAGAGTGACACCAGCGCCGTCCTGGGCTGGGAGTCCTGCGGCTGCCAGAGCCTGCCCGGGGATCAGGGATGGGCGTGGGGATCCCGCAGCAAACACTGGCCAGAGCCTTCCCTCCTCCTGCTGCCCCTTGGCTCTGGGGAATCGGCTCAGGGCTGGCGGTGAGAGGCCAGTGCAGTTTCCTTCCCAGCCCGGTTTGTGCCCGTTAAGAGCAGCGTGCAGGGGAGGGGACACGCTGTGACACCGTGTGGGGGGACACGCTGTGACACCGTGTGTGGGGACACGCTGTGACACCGTGTGGGGGACTCGTGGCCTGTGTCCCGTGGGACACGGATTCACCAGCCCCGCGGGAGTGACAGAGTTCTGGCGGGCTGGGGAGCCTTCACAGAGAAAAACCGTCCTCTTCCATCTCTTCCTCCTCCTCCTCCTCCTTTGCCGTCCGTCAGCGGGACCAGCGGGGCTGCTCAGCTCTGTGGGGAAGGAGAAACGAGGAGTTCCCCGGTGTGGGGCGGGCAGGGCAGGAGGAAGAGGCTGTTCTCCAAAGAGCGTAAGTCGGGCCGGGGCACTCAGCTGAAACCCCGAGCTGACAGCTATGGGGTCCCAAAACTCACTTCTCCTCTCCTGAAAGCAAAACAGCGGCTTTCATTATGTGCCTTGGCTGCAACTGCAGAAATCTGCCATGTAGACCGCCCTCAAAAATACTGCTAGTGCACCTGTGAACCTAGCTGTGCCCAGTCAGCTGCGCTGTCACTGTGCAGTGCTTTGCAGCCTAAATGAATATTCTGAGAGCCCGTCCTCAGATACGCTTTTCTCTATGAATAGCTCCTGTCCCTACAGGGCTTTTGTTGGCTTCTGTTCATTGCATGTACGTTTCCTCAAGAATTATGCTGCCGAGTGCCGTCCTGGTGCAGAAATGTGCGGGCTGGTGAGCTCTAACTAGATGTGTGTAGCACTGAATGGATCAAAGAAGCCTCACGCTGAGTTTCTTTGTGCAGTAAGGTGCATGATGTATGGATTTGGGGACGACCAGAACCCTTACACAGAATCAGTGGACATTCTTGAGGACCTGGTAATAGAGTTTATCACTGAAATGGTAAGTCAGCTCTAGATGGCATGGTCAAAACATCTTCACCAGAACTTTAGCTTCCTGAAGGTTAATACCTCTGACTCAAATACTGCATTATCCCTGGCCCCGCCCACTAAACTCATGGCATTAGTAGGAGAAACATACATTTGGATTTTGTTTTTCCAAGAGTAAAGCAAAATTTATGCATCTTGTTCCATGTGGATTTAGTCTTTAAGTCACAGTGAGATTAGTATTGTAGGAAAAGAAATACCCACCTGACTTTGGGATTCACTGTGGCATCACTGTATGTGCAGCTGACAGAAGATAGGGCCCAGATTTTAAAGTGTCAACTTTTTCTGTTTGCCCAGTGTCTGTACATGGATGGGAACTTAGCTCTGCCCTACAAAAGAAATGCATTCTTGGGCCTGAAGTAATTTCTCTTCCAGACCTGGATACCATTTCTAAGTATCCAAACATTCCCCTTTCTTTTGAAAGGCTGGTCTTTCCTATCCTTATCAAAATGCCCTACACTGTCCTCTGATACAGTTACCTCACATTGCTTCTAAGCTGTGCCTAATCTTCAGCCATTCTGCAGGCTGTGTGTAATCTGGCCTTAGTTTTGATACTGTTGAGTGTATAGTGGTTGTGTTCAGGGTGTAAGTGACAGGCAGCTGGAGACAGCAGAGTACATCCCTGGTGTACTGGGAAGTTCTCTGTGACTAGGATGATGGTGCCCAGAACCTGCAATTGCTTGCTTTTTTATTATAAAATGACAGGAAATAAAGTGGAATTGAGAGCTTAAAAGACCACCATGGCAAAGGAATGCTGCTGACACCTTTTTCCTCTCCAACAGACACACAAGGCCATGTCCATCGGGCGGCAGGGTCGGGTACAGGTTGAGGACATTGTCTTTCTCATCCGCAAGGACCCCCGGAAGTTTGCCAGAGTTAAAGACCTCCTAACTATGAATGAAGAACTGAAACGAGCCAGAAAGGCTTTTGATGAAGCAAACTATGGGTCTTGATTCTGTACACAAGCTGCTCTGGGGCATTATTTGGGCACCTGCTGCCCAGTAAGAAGGAAGGTCGTGCGTGTTGTTTGAAGGGTTTTTCAGGATGGAGGTCACTGCTGGGATGTCTGCCCTCACTCCCAGCCTTTGCTGAGAAATATTTAAGCAGCTGAAACATTACCTGATTGTATGTGGTGTACTTAGGTCTTTTTTGTACTATTTGATGAAATGAAAAAGAGCTCTACAAATTCCTGCAATGGTAGGAGTCTCTTTGAAGTAGGCGTATGTTGAATCAAATAGCTCAAGGGCTGATGATTCATGATTCTCTAAAATTGTTTGAGTTGTCACTGGGTATTCTTTTGACAGGAAACCTTGAAAATAGATTTTGGTTATCTGTATAAAGACCTTAAGCCCAAACTACTATCAGAGTTCTGCTCTTTGCTCTGTATATGCTTGTTGAATAAAACATAAGTTTGTGCCCATGTTTTGTAACTAAATGTGCATTCATCACTTCATACAAGGTGGGTAATACAGGGTTACTGTTGCAGGCCACAACTGTGCTTTTCCCTTGGTCTGGAACAACTCAGGGGAGGTAGGTTCAGTTAACTCCTCATTTCAGGACAAGCATAACAAATGCTGAAACAGCAATAATACTGCACATCAAGGCTGTCCCCTCTAGAAGCAGCACAGAAGGAAGGGTGTAAGGCTTGGAAAGGTGTTGGCAAGTCTTTTGTCCAAAGCAGCAGTGGGTGATCAGCTGCAGCCTTCCTGCCATGGATGGGAACTATTTGCACTGTGGATTTTTAACAGCAGCATTTAACATGTGGTCGGGCAATAGAGAGGGGACAAAGTAACTGTTCCTGGACAAGGGTAGGTAAAAGGATGGAGACTATTCAGTTATTCAGGACACCCTTAAAAATATAAAAATAAACCATTTAAAAAAAGCTGTTATAGAAAAACATAATAAAATGGTTGTTATTCTTCTAACAGAATTCAGAATGTGAGTTACTGAGACACCATTAGCATTCAGAGGGGTTTACTTAAAAAAAAACAAACAAACCAAAAAAAAAACCCTAGAATCACTTGACTCCTTTCCTCCTTCAGGTCCAGGGTCAGACACCTATTGTTGCAAAAATAGAATCAATATCTGTATTCTCAGCATCTTCTTTCCACACAGGCCCAGGGCGTCCTTCCAGCAGCAGTCGCTTAGGGGTCCCTGTTGTGTTTAGTCTGACACGTGCTGTATCAATGCTGGAATGTGCTTCCTGACTCGGAGAGCCATCCTGGTAAGCTGGGAGGATGAGTGATGAACTGTTCTGACAGAGCCCCAAAGGCTCAGGAGGCTTTTGCCCACCAGTCTTTAGAGCTGTTTTCAGGAGTGCAGATGATCTGATCCTCCTTGGGCAGATCCGTGCCCTGAGCTGCTGCCTCGGCCAGCGTGTGGGTTGTGACCCGTACAGGAGGTATTTACAGACAGATGTTCTCACACAGCCCAGCTTCTTCTTCAAGCTGAAGGGGAGCAAAGTGCACAAAACAGAACCTGATCAGCTACTGAAGTGGTACTTCATTTGGAGTTTGGAGAGATTTCCTTATTACCCATCTGTATCATTTTCCTTATCAGACCAAGGAAACAGAACAGCACCTTGTACAATAGCAGCCAAGGCAGTCTGAATAAAGACAACTCTTGCCTCATACAGTTGTTACCATAAAACATGCAGATGATTTAAGCTGCATTTTCATCCTCCCTCCTAAGCATTGTACATTTGTTAGCCTTTTAAATCCTTTTTAAACCACAAGTGACTGAAACTAAACAGAATGCCCATGGTCAGAGCACCCAGTAACCTGAACTAGTGATCCTGAGTTTTAAAAGAATGGCTTAGACCACTGTGTTTCACTATACTACAGCAAAACACATCATATTAAAATACAGTATTAGACCCAGAAATCCCACACCCAAGCAAAACTACCTGCATCCTTGAGCCTCCACATGGTGTAACCGGTTGCTTTTCAACAACTTGCTACGCAGAAAATAAGCTTCTGTTTTGAATTTGTTGTTTTTGCACCACAGAATAGCTTTTCTGAGTGCCTCTGACAGCTCCCCAAAGGATGCAGCTGTTTGGACCATCTGTACAAGAGATCCAGTGTGCTGTGATTTTGCTATCCGAGATGGAAGTGGTGATGACTTTGCTTTAAAAGGTGTTGATGCAATGCTGAGACCCTGAAACAAACAGTAACAGAAATAGTGTTTTGAAAAGATGATGTGTCAGATCCTTTCTGCTGGAAGGAGCAGAACACAGGGATTTTTGCAAGAACATTCCTTATTTTCTAAGGAGAAAAGGGAAGAACAGTCTTGTCTTGTGAAATACAAAAAGAAGAGGCAGATATTTAGAATTTTTATTCCTGTCTACTACTGACTTGCTCTCTGGTCATTTCACTTGACAAACCAACAAATGCCCAAGTTCCTAAGCAGAAATAAGTAGTGATTGATTTTCTGTGCAAAGCTTCCAGACTAACCTGAGCTGTTGGACAAGCAAAAAATTATGCAGGGAAAGGGCACGTTTTCAATCAGGGGTATCGTGTTTCAAGCGTTAGAGTCTTTAAAATAAAAAAAACCCAACTATTGTGTAAAAACACCGAAACTACCAACCCAAGATGTAAAACAATACCATACAAACCTCCTGTGTTGGATGTCTGGCTGGCCTAAGCAAGCTCTTCACATCAAACCCTGGGTGCTTCCCTACAGAGAGAGGAGAGTTCCCATTAAAACAACACTGAGACAGTTTTATGTCTTTGCACAGAGATGCCACAGAGCTCTCCACAGGCTCACACCTGTACTCAGCATTTCCAGGCCAACTCAAGGGGACTACAGTCATTGTGCATTGCAGCTGGCAAGGAAGGAAGAGCATGCAGAGGTTTACAGATGGCTGCAAAGGAGAACTTAAGGGGTAAAAGCTTCACACAAACAGGTGGATAGCTGCAGTCACTGGCCATAGCCCTGACTGCAGAGGAAGATTTGGGCACGGTTCAGAACCAGCAAGCACAGGATACTTGTATCCTGTATCTACAGCCTTACCTACTCAATGGCTGCACAGTGCCCATTGCTTCTGAGCTATGCAAAAGCAGGAAAGCACAAATAACTATTTTCAGGACCGGTATACTGCACTCATTACCTGCTTCTCTCCAGGCTGTATCCTGTTTAAAAGAAACCCCCCCCCCCAAAATCATGATCTGACATTATCCACAGCTTTATAAGGGCAAGGGCACATGCAGCATTCTCTTCTTCCAAGGACAGTGAGTTTGTACTAGAACCACACTGTGGGTAGTGGAAGTGCTGGTGCTGTTGGACAGAAGGTGCAGTAAGTGTCTGAGATGTCAGAAATCATTACACTGGCACAAGGCTTTACCTCTCCTGGCTGTGGGCACCACAACTGCCTCTCCAATGTCCATGGCACACGGGATGCTGTGGTTTTTCATGGCACTTGTGCAGGTCTTGGATTTTCTCTTTTTCCCAACTTTTGATACTGCCTCTGGCACTGGTGGGAAGAGCTTCTTCATCCAGCTGGCAGATTTTTTTGTTTTAAGCATTTGAGCCTTTTGCTTCTTTGCCTCAGAAGATATGTTAACTCCAAGGAAGTCACTGATATCAGAAGGGAAGGTAAACCCCTTGATATAAGGGGTCTGTTGGGTCTCAGACACCAGCTGAAGCGTTGTCGACAAGGCACCGTACAAGGATGTGAGGGTCTGCAACACACACCTGTACTGAATCCTGAAGACAGAAGACACAAAGGAATGGAGTCTCCTCCAGCAAAACATGATGCTCACTCAACAACTACCTTCAGCTCAGCTGCCCTTTCCCCTCTTTCCCCTTTTTACACTGCATCATCCTGCTTTCCTTAAGTGTGAGCTTTAAGGAACTCTTCCAGATCAGAATGCAGGAGTGACTTAACTGGGAAATTCCTGATCCGGAGCCCCTCTGCTTCCGTAGAGTTTTGCTGAGTGCCACACTTGGGATCCATCAGGTTCTTGGGTCACGTCCAAGGTGCCATGAGGTCTTCCCACAAAAGCACCCTGCACCAGCCCAGGCCTGATGCCATACAATTGCCTGCTCTATGTTTTCTGGAGTTACAAGATTTCTTGTGCCAAAGAAAGTTGTTCTAACAATGTTGTTACTCTTTCAGCTAGAGACAGCAGTTACTCTCCCAGACTCAGACCAGAACACAAATTACCCTGGAAAACTCAGCAGAATAATAGAACATGTTTATCCCAACCTTTTGATTTCAGCATGAGGCAGGACTTATTCTTTGCTGCACAGAGTGCCAGGTGTGTGTGGAAGGCTGACACTAACACTGGAATTTCATTAGAGCTCCATACAGTTTGCTAAGATCCAAGAACAAAGCCTTCCATAAGAGTGTCTAAGAAGTCTCTCCACTTGTACAACTCTGCAAGTGCTAGAAACAAGTCCAAAGGCACGGAGGAACCCTCCCTTCTCCTACTCCCAACTGAATAAACCCCCCTTAGCAGCAAGGTCTAATTACAAGCCCTTCTCCCTGACAGGCACATCAAACAGACAGACACAAACAAGACAGACTTTTGAACACACAGACCAGAGCCGGCTCAGGAGCCCCAAAGCCAGAGTATTCAGGAGTATGAATTCCCTGGAGCAGAGGTGTTTAACGGACAAGCTGAAGATTGCAGCAGTTAAGGTTAAAAAAATAAACAGCATGTAATGAGACTTGCTGAACACACCAACTAGAGGCAATTCATAAGGTGATATCCTGGAGTGATCTGGGAGACGAGTATCCAAACTTTGGATTGCTCAAGGCCAGAAGAGCTGCCAGCCAAATAGCCTGAGGTTCCTACACAATAACTTGAAAAGGTGTTTGGCTATCAAAGAACCTTCAAGTTGCAGGTATGAATCACACAGTTGAGTCCATCAGCAATACAGGGCCTACACGAGACCTAGTTTTGGTCTCGTGAGGTGCTACTGGTGAACTCTAAGGATGTTTTTGTGATGAAAAAAGGATACAGAAAAGCTTTACAGCAGCAATCCAGCAGACGCAGTATGAGCTTGCAGCCTCCCAAAACCTTCAAAGCCACTGTTTCCAGCATAGGCTGGCTGGGAACCAGGCACTCTGCCTGGGCTTTGGATGCATTTTTCCTGTTGATACAGGGATGAAGAGTTGGTTATGATCTAACATCCTCTTCCTTTAGCTCTGCAGATTGAGTTAATGGATATGGGAGATATGGGATCACAACACTTACTTGGGAATCAGTTCTATCAGGGTTTCCAGGCAGCCCACCAGATTCATTTTCCACAGGCGCTTCAAACATTGCTCTACCTAGGAGAAAAGAAAACTCCTTTGACTGGTATTTTGATCTAAGAACTGTCACTATATTAAATGACACCTTCTCTTTATCAGTTTAACAGCCCACACTGCAGGTTTGTGTGATGGGATGTTCTGGGACATTTCTGTATCTGCACTATGATGAAAAACATCCCTTCACCAGTCTATGGTAAATATAGAATTAAGTGAAGGACTGGAATAAGTCGTGTTTAATTGGTGCGGCATGATTTCCCTGCTGTATACAAGGGCCTTTACTACTGGATGTTGAGAAGGAAAACACATAAATCAAGAAGGTAAGGACCATTCCTGCATTTCAAAACAGTTATTTGAAGATGCTGACAACCCCTTTCGTGGAAAACTGGCAAGGTGTTCACTTTTCATCTTAAAACAGAAAGCATCTAATAAGTAGGATAAGATTATTATGCCTCCCTCCCATTATTACAATTAGTTAAGAATGATGTCCCTGTATTATTCATGTATTCAAAGGTATCGAATTGTACCTTCTTTAGGTCTCACCGTGAGTATCAGAGACAAGGACTGGAAAATGGAAATTGCACTTGCTGCACAGGGCCAAGAAACCCACTGGACTCAGCCGTGAGAGAACACAACTGCAGCTGCTCCCAAACTTTTCTGCACGATGCTCTGGGCGCCAAGTGCTACTCCAAAGGCTTTTCGGGGATTGGTGACTGGGAGTACCCAGCTGCCGGGTCCCTGTCGCCCAGCTGGGGCTGGTGCTCACCTGCTGCAGAGCCAGGTAGGGCCGGTGCCGGAGCAGCCTGCTGTGGTACACATAGAGCACGGAGTGCAGGACGCGTTCCTCGGCGGCCAGGCCCGGCCCCGACAGCCGCTTCCCGGCGATGTCGCACCGCCGCCGCAGCACCGACAGACACTGCACTGCAGGCGAGACCCGGGCACCGCCTCAGCGCCGGGCACCGCCTCAGCGCCGTGCACCCCTCAGCGCCCGCCG
>JBBMKD010000001.1:21734398-21817259 GCA_037834095.1 Argya squamiceps
AGCGCCCGCCGCCGTTCCGGCCGCTCCTCCGGCTCCCACCGACCAACCACCCACCGCTAACATCCGGGAGCGGCTCTAAACACCCCCCACCCCCCTCGGCACCGCGCCCGGACCTGCGGGGTGCTGGGCCGCCAGCGGCACCGTGGTGCTGTTGGCGGGCCAGGGCACGTCCAGCCGGTTCCAGGGTGCGTCCCGCCCGTCCCACGCCGCCCTGGGCGCCGCCATCTTCCCGCTGCGCACGGCGAACCCCGGCGTGGGCGGCACCATCCGCGCGGCCCGGCGGGGAGAGTTGCGGGCTGGACCAAGTCACCCCGCGGGGGTGCGCCATGGTCCCAAATGCTGTCAGGGAGAAGGGAAATAACTATAAATTATGAGTGTTATTGACACTTTCTAAACCTCAAAATTGTGTGCCTCGGGAGCTGTTGGGAGCTAGCGCAGCAGCAGCTGAGCTGCTCCATGAGGCGATGCAGGGATGTTCTGGGGGTGACCGCTGCCCCCAGCCCTGCAGCTGTGCCCTCCCATGTCACACACAACCCTCAAAGGGCTGAAAAAAGCTGCGTGATTGGCTTCACATAGTGAATTCATATCCGGACTAGAGGATATAGCCTTAAGATGGATCAGGGAAGGTTCACGTTGGACATCATGAAGAATTTCTTCACAGAAAGGGTGCTCAGACATTGGAATGGAGTGTCCAGGGAGGTGATGGAGTCACCGTCCGTGGGAGTGTTCAAGAAAAGAGTGGACGTGGCACTCAGTGCCAGGGTGTAGCTGACACTGGTGTTCGGTCACAGGTTGGACCCAAGGATCTCAGAGGTCTTTTCCCATCCAACTGATCCTGTGATTCCGGGATAGCGGCGTTCTGAGCAAGGGAGGGCCTTGCTGCCCATGCCCCAGGTGCCCGCCCGGCCGTCCCGATCGCTCCATGCTCACAGCCCCCGCTGCTGGAATTTGCTGTGGCAGGGGGCTTCTGCAGGTGCCCCGTGGGGTTGATTGATGTAATTTATTAGCGTTGTTGGAATAGTGTCCCATCAAAATTATTTTTGTGGTGTTCTAAGTTCTCCTCCCTCAAGTACATGACATTTCTTGCCTCTTTCCCTCCCTGCCTGAAGCTGAATGTATTCTTCCTACTTGCAAACATTGGTGCAATTAATGTATTTGTTAGAAACAAAGGAGCAAAATTGAGCACAATTTTTGTACACTCTTACCTTCTCTTGATTCCATTCAGTTTTACACTCACTCTATTCTTGTAAGAAATCTCATACAAATACGGATAAAGTCATGCCCCTTTAAAAAGACAGAGTAAAAATTGGCATTAGTTGTTGCACCTGTAGGGAAGAGAGATAAGAGCAAACCAAGAGGCTGAACTGATAAAAAGCTGCTGTGAGCACTTGCCCAGCCTGGAAAAATGGAGTTTTAAGCTCCCTAGGCTAAGAGTAGAGGTTAGAGGTGAAAGGAAAAATGGAGCCTCCAGGGTGTGAGCAGAGGGTCACAAAGGTCTCTCTAGCTGACCTTCTGAGGTGTTTTGAGCAGCCTATAAGTGAGGAGCAAGCCTGGGCTATCTGCTTTCAGTGTTGCAGAAAAATAGAGCAGTTGGGCCAGGGGCTGTGCCCACCACTCCATTCTGTGTTCATAAAAGGTACTGGGAGCATCTTTATCCATGCTGATGGTACTGCTTCCTTCAAGGTCTACCACAAGTCTGGTAAGAGCATAGGATACCAAGGGTTGTTCCCATAACAGGCTGAAATGTGAGGACAAAGCAGGGGAAATTCCTTTTCCCCTGCTTTTTTTGCTTTTCTTTTCCACTCTCTTTTCTGTGTGTGTTGTCATGAAACCATTCTCCTGCCTATACTTTATTTCAGAGGACTGTAGATGGGGAATAATACAGATGCATGACCTACTAATTTCTCTAGTAGTGCTCTATTGAGTCATTTGGTTCTAGGGAATAGCTGTGATGAAAGCCTTCTACCACTTATGTTATTTGAAATAAATAGTCTGAGGCTTTGTTATGCATACTGCTCTGTTCATCTTCCAGTGTATGGTTCCTTTGTTATGGTAACTCTCACAGCAGATTTATGATTGGTACTTTCCCCTTTTCTTTTGGCCAGTAAGTGGTAATAACTGTATTTTGTAGGGCTGGGTTGGGCTGCAGCAGAGGTCAGTGCTAGGCTAACTCTTCAGGGACTAGAGTGGGTAGTAAAGAATAAAGATGAAGATCTTGTGCTTCCCCTGGTGGTTGGATATCAATTAGCAAACAACAAAATGCAGCAGCTGTTACTTTGGGCTAATGTTCACAATAATATGAGTCTCCTGTGTTGTTTTCTAGGACTCCCCCAGTACAGATAGCACTGACTTTAGTCAGGGGAGTTAATTAACTGAGTTAGTTATTAAAACAATGCTTCCTGTTCCCCTTTCTTGAAAAGGGTTCTAAAAGCTGTTTATCATTGCCTGTACAGCTGTCTTTCTCCCCTGACGCTCATTTTTCCCTTTCAGATGTTGGCAGCATTCAGCAGTCAGAGGACAAGGTAAGCCTGTGTCTTTACCTTCATTGTGTGTGCAGATACAGTCCTGTTGTAGCAGGTCTGCTCAGGAGATGCAGATGTCTTGGGAAACTACCAAGGTGCTTGAATTTGCTGTGCCCTGTGAGACTGGGAAAGGAGACAAAATACTTGTACTGACTCAAGTAAGACAATGAGACTGGAAACAATGTGCACAGATGCTGTCTACTGTGGCATAGGCCACAGTCTTGTTGTCTTAAAAACAGATATCTTAGGGGTGCCAGTTAAGGCCATTTAAAAACTTTAAATGGGGGTTATTTGTCATCCTGAGAGATGTGCTCAGTCCTCAGGAGCAGAGGAGGGCACACACGTGGCTGGAAAGTGAGAGCTGTGATGTTCTCCACAAGGCTTTGTGCTGCATTGCTTCCTTCATCTCTGTCTGCAGCTGCTGGAGCACTTGGGAGTGGTGATCTATGAAGCCCTGGACTGGGGGATCGACAGCCAAGCGGAGCGAGAGCTGAGCCATCCTCTGGAGAAGCTGCTGTGCTTTATGTTGAAACTGGATGAGGAGGCACCAAAATCACCAGTCACCCTGCAGGGTGTTATCAAGGTGTCCTTCTTCCCCCTTAGTAAATACAGCAGCTTTAGAGGAGCTGTTGGAACAGTGCTGTTGACCAAGAGGCAAGACCATTTCTGGGAAAAAGCTGGGTGGGCTGCTGGAGGAGAGAGAGGGAACACTGGTTTTCCCATCAGAGGGAAAAGGCAAAACCATTTAAGATATTTGCCTATGGAAAAGAATTAAGAAGGAAGACTGAGTATGGCTCTTCCACAGTTGTGTCTACAAAGTCCTTCTGTACACAGTGTCCAAATTCAATACCTAGAACATTATGGACTCCCTTTCCATGGTATTTGGCTTCTGCAAAGGCTGGGATTTAAATGTCTCAACTCAAACAGATATTTTTCTCTCAGCCATAATTTAAAGGTATGAGAAACTTCCCATCCCTCTATCTGATCAGGACAGGGAAGAAGAGCAGGGCAAGTGACTCCATCTACTGTGAGTTGTTGTTCTTGAACTGGAGGCTTCCCCTTTCAGGTGCTTGTTTCAAAGCACACCTTATAGAAAACAAGATATACAAATTACACATCATTATTGTACATAAAAGATTGAACATCTTCCTTCTTTTGTTCCTCTATATCTGCAATAGGAAAAAATAAAAAGAGACAGTGAAGTGCTGTGAGAGAACAAAAAAAAATTAAACCATGGATTGAGGAAAGAGAATCTTGCTTTATTCCTCCTACCATGTTTGGGGGGTTTTTTTGGTGGGGTTTTTTGTTTTGTTTGTTTGTTTTGTTTTTTTGGTTTTGTTTTTTTAATTTCAAGATCTTTTTTAAATAGCTGCACATCTTTCAGGCCTGTGAGGAGCACTTGTCCAGGCCTTCTGAGGCCACCAGCCATTATGAAATGACCTGTAGAAGTCTGTTTACTGAATATATGGAACTTCAGAAGCTTTTGACCATCATCCAGACCTCCAAAGAGGTATGTTTAGGATTACACCTTAGCTGCTATTTCCCCTACCTTCTGACACTCACCAAGTTCTAAAATAGAAATGGAGAACTAGAAATGGAACACCTGGATGAAGTTCTGTTTTCACAATATGAATAGCTGCTGTCTCTGGAGCATTTTTATTTATTGTACCATTTGAAAGTTTAGGTGTTTGGAGCTTCTAGGCTTTTCAGATAAACATTAGTAATTTATGCTGGATAGATAGGAAATCACTGACGAGTATGAAGTGATGTCCTCATGTGCTTGCTTTTCTCAGAGACTGAGAAAAATGGATGTGGAAGATTGGGTGGAAAATCCCATTCAAAAGAAGAAAACTCATGGTGTAAGAGATATATTTTCTTTATTATGGGGGACTGGGTTTTTTTTTTTTGTCAGCATTGGCTCTCTGAGGCTTTTCATTGGTTCTTCTATGAAAAATAGAGCTTGAACCCAAATTAAACTGCTTAGGTTGTTCAGGAGCCTGAGTAGTTAAAGACTTGTTTGCAAAACAAGCTGGGGAGTGAACTTGAAATTAAACTATTTCATATGTCAGCCTCACGTGGACTTCTATTCTACCCAAAGATTGTCTTTGTGGTCCGACTTAAACCACTTCTAAAATTGAAGTTGGAGGCAGTCTTTGGAGTAAATGCCCACAAGTAGCTACACAGGCTGTTTCTTCCCACAAATAAGCCCCAAATTCCAGCTCTTGGCAGGAACTGGCACCTGCCAAAAGCAATCTGCTCCTTTCTTCTCTGTAGCTTCCAGTAGCTGAACTGAAAACTTCCAGAAAACTCTTCTGTTGTTGGTAGTCCTGGGGTGGACTAGTTCACTCTTATTATGTGGGATCTCTGTTGGTCAGGACTGGCAGGGACTGCAGGCCAGTAGCACTGTCCATCTTTGTGTTTGTGCAGCTCCAGCAGCTCAAACAAAGGAGTACAGGAGGGTGAGGAGATGTCACTCCTGCCTTCTGTGCACTGCTTTTTGTGTGCTTCCATTTGTCTTCTGTGCTTCCATAGGTGTTGGACTGTGTGTTTGGGGCAGGGAAAGCAACTTACTGTGCTTTTTTCAAGGCCCTACACAGTCAGGGCTCAGTCAGGAGCAAATAGTTCTCCAGGCTGGAGCTCTGCCCAGCATAAACAAATGCTCTGTAGTCTGGAGTCTGTGGAGACAAACAGCAAGCCCCAAGAGACTTGTGGACTCACTCCCTTTGTCTAAATAGCACTCGCTTTGAAGCGTGCTCAAACTATTCGTATGAAAATGTTTGTGAAATGTGTGTTTGGGCATATTCTCAATTTTGTGATCTATTAAAATAAACTGGCAAGCTATCTCAAACCACAAACTCATCAACTGCTATAGCTCTTTCCTGCAGGGAATACATGAATAAATACATGGCCTTTGCCGTGTGGCCTGAAGGCCGGAGTATTTGGCCTCTGCTCCTTCAGGAGGCATGGATTCCAAAAGATGGATGTCTGTTGTAAATCCTCTGCCTCTAGTTTCCAAGTCCCCAAGCACCAGTTGATTGCATTGCTTTGACAATCTCTTGAGTTTAAAATAACCAGGATGCCAGTTTCTCTGGGATCCCAGAGGTTAGAGCTGATGTCTCGAGTGGTGCTAAGCAGGTAAGGTGCTATATGGACCACCCTTTTTCATGTCAACTGATACAAAACAGATCTTCAGAAATCCAAACCACAGCCTGACAGCATGCAGTGTTGTACAGTTTCAGCAGAGCTTATCTGTACATGTCCCAAGTTGATGTTCACCTTGAAATCTAAGCAGTGATACCTGTTAGAAACATGACTGTCTTAGCACTCACCTGTTGAACTCAAGGTTTTAGAGTTGTAGCATTTTGTCTTGTACTGCATAGGTCGTGGAAAGTTTAGGTGGCTTTTGACAATACATGGGATGGCAAAAATAGAATAATTGCAGTGATCCAGTCAGTAGGGAATAAAAGCATGAGTGATCATGATGTCACCAACATATGAAAAATGTTCTGGGTGTGTAAGTTGCTCTGAAATGCTCAGCTGAAAGCAATTCTTGTCCCCATACTAATGTGGCAATATTACAGTACAGAAGTCTCTCTTCAGGTCACGTCTCTGTTCAGTCACCATGTGAAATACAACTCTAAAGTGCAAATGTCTTGGGATAAGCTATTTCAAAAGTCTCTAGTATTGATGAGTTGGCCCAGAGACATTTTTGTGTTCTCCCATACAGTATTAAATGTAGCCTAGGAGGTATGGCAACTGCTTGGTTATTCTTTGAGAGTTCTAGTTTTCTGGAGTTGAAGTATGACTACCAAATCCAGGCTAAAACAATCCAGCAAAAATATCTGTTTTCTTGAAGGCAGCCATCAGTCAGAGCTTGCATAAGACTCTTCTGATATTACTCCAAGATACAAGATATCTGAAGGGATAAGTAGAGAGAAGATGTTTCATGCTGTTAGTAGAAAAGAGAGAGAAGCCTGAGTCAGATACTCTGTTCTGAGGCAGTTTTCTAAAATGTTTTGCTTCCCTTTCACTGTTTATAATACAATGACTTGTTCTTACTCAATTTGCCACTGGGATCCAGATAAGCTGTTGATTTAGCACTTCCATTACAATGTTGTCTAAACATGCTATTGAGTTGATTACTTTTTTGCCTGTCTTTAACTTTTATTGGGTTATACTGCATGTCTGAACATCCTCAGATACTAGCACAGAAACAGGATGAGCAGATGTCAGGGTTTTAACTTCTGTCTCTAGGCTGAGATTGCTAACCTATGCTGCTGTTAAGTATGAGATCCTTTGTCTACTTGTCTTCCTCTTTTGTTTCTGGATATTTCAGCCTTTGGTTTTCTGAAAATTTGGAGGGTTTTAATGGTAAGATTTGGGATTTTATTCGCAGTGTTTCCTAGGATCAGTAATATGAAAACACACTGGCACCTGGAGCATTTGCAGAAAGAAAATGGGTCTATTTATTTACCTGGCAGCAAAAGCTGTATTTTGCTGAAGTGCATCCATAACATTAATGACAAATTTTGGGAATAAGCCTGGTGAGCCAGCTATTAACTTCTGGAATGCAAAGCAATTCTCTGCTTTGGTACTGCACCCTGATCTGGGAGTGAGTAGAAGGGCATGTTAAGGACACAATTCTGTGTTTCTGAATGACTTCAGCTGCTCAGTGTGCACTGTTACATGGGGGGAGAGGATGCTGCTGTGTGAGTTCCAGCCAGCTGCTGACTTGTCCCTGTCTGGTTTCTCCAAGGTGTCCCCATGGCCTGATGTCCTCTGTGAGCTGCAGACGGGTGTAAGGCTGCGCAAGGCCGCCGAGCGACCGCAGCGCCGCGTGTCCCTCAAGGAAGGGATCCGCTCTCCCTATGAGATCCTTTTGGATGACATTCAGCACAAGAGGTACACCCTGAGGAAGGTGAGGGACTGGGGTCGACAGGCAACTTTGGAAACATGCCTCTACTTCATTTCTGAGCAGTATGTGTTGAGACCTCTTCTCCAAAGGCATGTCTTTTTCAAAGGTACATCGAAGACCAGAAGTATCTGGGGCTCCTTCTCAGCTGCAGCTCAACATTAGATCATCCTGCTTGTCCCCCCAAGTACTTAATTTCCAGTAACTTTTTAAGTCAGGAATAGCCACAGTTTCATGAATCTGCATAGTAAACCTCTTCTCCCTCCAGAGTCAGCCACTCTCTTCCCTGCTGCAGTTATTCTGCCCTGCACACAGCAGTTTAATGGAAGACACTCTTGCTTCCTTGTGCTTTCCACCTTGAACATTTGTGTCCTTCCAGGCTCCTTGAGCTGAGCTGTGCCTGGCATCTTTTACTTGCTGCTTTGCCTTCCCAGATGCTGTGGTGTGTATGCAAGTGCAAAAGCACTGCTGAGACAGTTCCCTGCTCAGCCTCAGGCAGAAGTCTCTGGGCAGTGCACTCAGCCACTGCCGGAATTTAGTCAGGGTAAAAAATGTTGAATCCCTCACAGGGAAGGGCAGAGACTTCCACCTTCACCACTTGGTCAGTGAAGATGACCATATACAAAAACATCTGGGGTGTCTCTAATGGTTTGTGATGCTCTTTGCTTGCTGCAGCTTGAGCTCGGAGTGATGAGCAGATCTAAAACATTGGCACAAGGCCTTGTGGCATTGGCATGCTCTGCAAAAGATGTCTTGGCAGAAGATGAGACACAACTCTTCTTGTAATAAAGAGTGGTATTACAAAAAGTGAAAACTTTGCATACTTCACTAGACATCAGCTTTTTTTTTCCTCTTTTTTGGTGCTGCTAGAGTGTAGCAGGTTTAAAAGCTTCAGCTAAACCATGCACCTCTATAAAATCCCAGCTCTTGCTTGGCTTGACTGTGGTTCCAGCCTCCAGGTAATGCTTTGTCATGTGTTTGGAGATGGTATCTCGATGGATATGTAAATTAATATTATTGGTAAGGAGACAGTGCATCATAACTAACTTGTATTCCTTACAATGTACTGTGTATCAATGTACTGTGCAGTACAGAACTGTAACTCAAGGTGGCAGGATGATCTGGCTCTTGGGTTTTTTGTTAGGGTTGGGTTTTTTTTCTTTCTTTCCCTTTTTTCTTTTTGGTTACTTTTCCTTTTGTCCACGAGAAGCATAAACATGTTTGAAGAGTAGTAGACAGAAATGCTGAAAGAAGGCAGAGTGCTACTGCTCAGGTCTTTGTGAAGGCTCTTAAACTAGGATTTCCCCATCTGCAAAGCTATTTTAAAGCTTCTCTAGCAAACAGTGGTCTAATTTGCAAATGAATGAAAGCACAGCTAGTGTGGGGAGCTGTAGTGTTGTTCTACCTGCACTCCCACGTGTCCTGAAGTTGTGCACACAAGTGAAAGTAAATGGCATAGCCTCAAAATACGACTAAGTGAACAAGGCAGCTGAAGACGTGCATGTGCCATTGACTCTTTTGTCAGTTCTCCCCTCTGCAGCAAGCACAGGGCTTGATGCTTCACATGAATATCTACTCTGCAGTTCTATCTTGCTATTGTTCCTAGTTCATGTCGGGCTGTAAGCCAGTCTCTGGGACTCTGGCTTAGGCATACAGCTGCAACAGTTTTTGTTACAGTCTTGTTAACTCGTTCAATTGCTCTCCTCCCTGGGGCTGAGCTTGTGGTGATGAATATGATGTGACCATGGTGGTTGTTGGGATCACTCCTGGCATTAATATCTGAGTACAGTGTTTTCTAGCTGATTCTCAGAGCAGTTCATGAGCTGTTGGGGCTGGAAGGCTTTGTGCTCCTTGTGCAAGCCTCCAAGGGCTGTGCAGTACTTCTGATTGCCTCTGGTTTGCTCCGGGCAAATCTTTCCCTACCAAAACCCCAAATAAGGAAACGTCATTATTCTACACTTCCCAACTCCTTGTTTTTGTGGGGGGAGTGGAAGGCGGTGTTGTTTGTTTGTTTTGTGTGGGGGGTGTGGTTTTTAGGTGGGTTTTGGTTTGTTTTGGGAGTTTTGCTTGTTTGTTTGTTCTGGGGGTTGTTTGTTTGGGACTTTTTTGTTTTGTTCTTTAATGCCTTCCCCATCTCCCCTGTTCCCAAATCCTGACTTGTATCATTCACTGTGCCACTGAATGGCAGAGGGTACAAGGAGCAGAGATTTCTTAAGCATCAGTTCTGCTCTTTCAGGTGACCCTCCAGCAAAAGCACAGGGCCCCCAGAGTGGATGCAGCTGCTCTCGAGCCTCATCTAAAGCCGGTAGGTGACCTGGTGCTGCATCTGATGGTAGAAAAACAAGGTAATTCTGGAGCTGACAGGACATTTTGAAGGAATATAAAGCAAATACCTTAATTACTGGTTTGTATTTGGGAGGGGGTTATATTAACCATACTCACCTTTTGAACAGACCCTCCTGCCAAGCATGGTGCTAGAAAAATGGGAGTGGCCATCTTTGTAGAAGAAAGATGATCTTCCTACTTCCTCCACTGCTTCTTTAGTTTGCAACATTTTGTGGTGTTGTAAGAGCTCCTGGAGTTCTTGATTTCAAATTTGAGGGCTGCTAAGGTATTTTACTATGCATAGTGCTGAAGGCTGCCTCATGTGCAGGGCCCAGGGCCCTCTTGGGTGACAGGCACTTGTAAAGCAGTGCCATTGCTGATGCAGTTGTTCTGTCACCACTGGTCTCCCTGCTCTGTCCAATGGCTCTTTGTGGTGCTGTGCTTTGCCTGCAGATGTTGAAGGTGGATCTGAAGCAGTGTGTGCCACAGGAGCCCAGCTGGCATGAACAGCTCATGGCAGAAATAAAACAAACACCAAAGCTTCGGGCAGCAGCAGCACAGGAAAAGAGGAGCAGGCCCAAAGGTACCTGCTACAGAGTGACCAAGCAAGCAAAGTCAGCATTGGCTAAAAATAATCGATGGCCTTGGAAATGAAAGCCCACTTATCTTTTCAATAATATTTGTAATGTAAGGGGTGAGGAGGAACAGAAATTTTGTGGGATAGAGGTGGTATGGCATAAAAATAGTTATTTCTAAAAAATCTGTGGCTTATTAGGACTCAAAAGATATTTCAACTTGGGCTTCCTTTTATGGATGTTCAAATTTTCTGTCCACTGAGTGTGATTGCAGGATTTTGACCATCACCTAAGAATAAAAGATTGTGTAATTACCAGGACAAAGCCTAGGTGAATCTCAAATTCCAATATGTGGGTATCAAATTTGTCATTTTCTGGTCCCAGCTCTATCTCATTTAGTCTGTAAGTATGGGGGTTTTTGTTCTCCCTCTCCCCTGCAGAAATGCTTGTGGCATCAAATACTGCCTTGAACTCTCCAGACAACAATTTCTTACATCTCCAAGATGCCAGTACTGAGTTTAAAACTGCCAACACTAAAACACAGCAGCTGGGAGCAGGAGCTCAGGTAAGGAACTCTAGGTGAAAGGACTATGGAGAGTTATGTATACTTCAGGAAATAGAGCTGCAAGCATATACGTAGCCTGGAAGGGCAGGAACAAATCCTGGTGCAGGAAATCTTGTCTCAAAAGTGAACAAATGTGATGCTGCTGGGTTCACTGAAGTCCTTTCCTCTACAGAAGCTCATTTCATCTTCAAACACTTCTGTTTGTGGCATGACTGCAGCCTGTAGGTACTGATCTCCTCTCTGACCAGTGACAGCATCCAAGGGAATGGCCTGAGGCTGAGTCAGGGGAGGGTTAAGTTAGTTATTGGGAAAAGGTTTTTCACCTGCAGGGTGGTTGAGCACTGGAACTGTCTTCCCAGCAAAGTGGTCACAGCACCAAGCCTGACAGGACTCAAGAGGCATTTGGAACATGCTCTCAGACACATGGTATGACTTTTGGGGTGGCTCTGTGCAGGGGCAGGTGTTGAACTTTAGTGATCCTTGTGGGTCCCAACTCAGGATATTCTATGATTCTGCAGAACTGAAGTCTGCTCTGGTCTCTTAAAACTGGATCCTGCAGAAGTTATAATAGCATAGGAATCTGGCCAATATGGACCAGAATATTCCCACTCTCACCTCACAGTGAGGCATTTCATGCTAAATGTATTGACATACTTTGATTTCATGTGGTATGTGAGCTCACAGAAGGAAAACTTAATGATATATTTTGAGGAAGGAACTTGATGGGTGAATTCCCACTTGTCTGTCTGTGGAGTTATTTTGGGAGCACTGTTCTTCAGTAAACCACAACACACAGTCTTTGGGTTCTTTAATTCCTGGCTCTGTCATGAAAAGCTTGACTGCTTGGTTCTGGGATTCAGTCTGAGCATATTCCGAAATTCTGTGGACCAGAATTTTAGCCCCCACACATCATGTCTAGCACAGATGCTCTGACATACAAAGAGGAATCTGTTTTCTGTAAATATTTCTGCATGAAGTGCAGTTGCCTAACTGAGGAAAACAGATGAATTATAAAAGCAGAAAATCTTAGCTATATTTGTCCCAGTCTGAGCTGCTTGTGGAATGTTCAGCATTTGAGAAGCCTGTGGTTGATGTATTACTGCTAAACTAGAAGGATTTTCATATGGAGACTAATATAATCAAATTTGTTTTCTGTTTTTCTAAGCAAGGGAGAAACAGTGCTGTTGAGATAAAGCACTGGGTTTGAGTTGAGTTAATGAGTTGGGTTAGTCACAGTCTCTTGAACTCTTCTCCAGTGTTGCTACGTGTGAGGTGGAGCCAAGAAGATTGTTCCAATGCATTCCGTGGGTTGTGTTGGGGAGCATTTTGCAAAGTTGGTTCCTGAACAGATGAAACTTTAGTACTGGTGTCCACTGTTGGACTTGGGCAAGGGAGAGAAGAGGTGACTTGGAAGCTTCAGTAACTTGGCTGGAATTTCTTAGCTATGGAGTGCAGGGGGAACTAACTTTATATTCCAAGAAGAAATAGAATGTATTTAAATATACTCCATTGCTTTTTCTCTCTGCTCCACTTCTGGCTGAGCCTTGAACATTTCTGATGAGTTGTGGGTGTCCTAGGTATTGTTAGGCAGCAGTACTTCTGATGAAGTGGCCTTGGTGTCTCTGAACATGCAGATTATGAACATCCTGTCCTCTGGCCTACAGGAGACCACTCCCAAGCTGCCTGCCAGCACCTGCCTTCCCTCCACCAGGCCATCAGGAGTATCCTGCATCAGCACAGGTCAGTGCACTTCTGGCTGCACATCTAAACCAGGCGACAAGTACAGCCAGGGGCCTGATGGGCTCCCAAACCCTTGGGCTGGGCTCAATGTACACTTCTTTAATCACCTGAAGATACTTCACAAGAGAAGTTCCAGTACTAAATAGTCTGAGGCCATAGAAAATAATTTCTCTGCAGTTGACTGAAGCTTGTGTAGCTCCTGCAGCTTCAAAACAATGATTGCATGTTCCCAAAGGCCTGACTGAAATTTGCAGTAAAAGCTAAATGAGTGGTTTGAATATTCAAGTAGAAAGTGCAGCACTTCATTTTATTAAACTAAGTGGTGCTAATGAAGCCTCATCAGTGCCTACTGACAAGCATAATTACTGTAACCTCTGCTTTTTTTGTGATCTGAAATGGATTGGAGGGGGAGAGATGTAAGCCTTGCTACCTTCAGAAGGCAGTGTAGTGCTCTTGCGTGTCCAGCTTTCAGGGTGAATACTTAGAAACTGACAGTGGGTTTTTTGCACCCTAAAACTCTCTCTTCCCATCCAGGTCTCAGTGCAAATTGCATGTCTTCTCCCATGAGTGCACCCACACCAGGAGACATTAAGCCTAAGTGTTTCCAGAGCACTGGCCAGCAGCAGCTGCCTCCTTACAGAGGAAGGTCCAAATCTTTAGAGAGAGGCCTTCAAAGCAAGGAACTTGTAAGTCCAACATGTCAGCAAGCAACCCTGGTCTGATACATCTGGTAATGACTTGCACCTTGATCATGATGAAAGCAGTAAGCATGTTCTGTGGTTTTTGTCTTGGGAGATAGGGTATACCCATCTGAAATTGGCATATTATTCTCTCCTTGGAGACATCTTAGTAGGAGACTGGATGCTGTAGTGTCCTTGTGGTGGCTTCCCCCTTTGAGTGATATGAAATAAAGTTGTTTCTCATACAAGAAGAGAAAAATACCATGACATTACTTAGAAGTGTCCATCAAGGCTTCCCCAAGCAGACTGTAATTGAGAGTGGGACTGTCCTAGTTTCTTCTTGTCTCTCTAGATTCTGATATGCTCACAAGTATCTTTTAAGCTGCAGTAAAGGGCAATAAGTAGTTAACCAAATGTGGACAGCACAGCATCAGTGACTTTTAAATGTGTAATATATGTAGAACTAAAGTCATCAGGCTCTGAATGATGGCTGTGGGAGAAATACTGGGGTCTGTGTGCTTCTATGCAACCCTCTGAATTATGGCCTCACTCTGTTCTGCCCTGACAAGGTGTGTTGTGCCCTTGTCTCTTTCTTTCCTTCTGCTTCCCTCCTTGCCCCACCTTGGCAAGGCTCTAAGTGACCTCTCTGATGCCTCTTTGTTCAGCAGTGTGGTGGGGGACGCAGGTGTGTTGGGATTAAAGCACAGTTGTCTCTCCTGGCTGACCATGAGACCACAGCTTCCATTTGTATGGGGTCAGTAGGTCTTGGGAAAGAGAAGGACAAGTGAGTGTTGTGCTGTGGAAAGGAATTTTGTATCCAGGAGAGGCCAGGGTGGTGCCTGTTCCAAAGGGTAAAATGTCTCAAAGGAATCTGCTTGAAAACTGTAACAAGCACTCACCTGCCTGTAGTAGTTTCTCTGCTGGTATTGTCAGTCACCTGATACTCCCCATCACAAGCAAAAGAGGGTTTTGGGGAAAAAATGCTCCTGATCCTTTGGGACCCAGTTTTGAGATGACCTACCCTAACAGCTGCTTTCTTCAATTTTATCTGATGTTTAACTTCTGTCTTTCAATAGGACTGTCCCTTTCCTACCAAGTGGCCAACCATTGCTGAGCTGATTGGAACCAGATATGCAATGATGGTGCAGGAAGGGCAAGGCCTTTTCCAAGGAGGTAGTGATGGTGTCCTTCCAAGAGCAAAGGTATGTTTCTCCTCCTTCACTTCATGCTGCCCTTGCCTTTTCAAAAGCTGGCTGGTTTCATGGCCCTCAGTGCTGAACTGCAGAGGCACCCTCTGCTTCACCTTATCCTCTTCATAACAGCTGATCTGACTTTGGCCCTAGGCTGGAAAAAATTCTTAGTATTTGTGCAGTGATGGCTTCTACTCTGTCTTAAGCTGTGTAAGTTGCCTAGAAAGTAGCCCAGCCTTTGCTTGTTGCTTCTTGTCTGATTTCCCTGCAAGGAGAGCTGACTACCATGACCATTGGTCAGCTCTGAAACCCCAAAGTAAATAGTTGGGATTTGGTGCTGCTAAATAGTGGAACAAAGGCATTTGAATCAAGCTCCCACAGCTGAACTGTGCTGACTCAAACCACCTTGCCAAGTGGACATGAAGGTGGGGGACATGGGGGGACAGGGAAGGAGCTGTATAGCTCAGGGCTGTTGCTTGTTCACATTTCTCAGTTTCTGGCTTATCCCTGAGTCTCCTTTAGAGGGGGTGTGGCAAGCACCCCTCCAGAGCAGATGTCCTGAGCACAGGCCCTTTGCAGCACAGATGTGAGGAAGTCTGTACTTCTTGGCTGCTGGGTCGTTTTTCTGCCCTCATTTATTTAGCAGTATGGACAGAGTCAAAGGTTCTACTAGCAGAGCCATGCTACTTCCACAGGCTATCTGATGCTCCTGAGACTGAGTCCTTGTTTACTTCTCACCTTACTGACCCTGCTTTAACTTGCCTGCTCTATGACTATTCTAAAATGGCTTTCTTACCCACTGCTGTTTTTTCAGCTTTCTCAAGTACTTCTCAAGATAATATCACTTCTGACTGCCAGCTGTGTATGAATGTGCTCTTTTTTATAAAGTTCAAGCGACTCATCAGCTTCCTTATGACTCATTTTTTGCTTCAGGATTGAATTCAAATTTGCCCTGATTTAATCTCTTTGGGATTGCTGCAGTCTACCTCAAAGAATGTCTCTCTTCTTCCCTCTCTCTTAACTAGCTACTGTTACACTCTTGCACAATACAGCTATTGTTTGCTCAAGAGCCTTTTTTTAAACTCCTGTTGTCTGGCAGCTGCCCCAAACCTCTGCATTATAAAAACACTGGCCTACAAGTAAGAATTTTTTTTTTGCCTTTTTAGCTTTTAATTCCTGTGTCTTTGCTATCCTTTATTGGATCTCTGTTATTGTATATGAATCTAAAGCCTTTAGAAAGTTTGTTTACGTGCTTGCTCTTTGGCAGGCAGTGGATACTGTTGGTACAAAGATGTTTCCCTTTTGCATTCAAAAATAACTTTCCTTTCCGCAGATCTGTGTCAGCTGCCATAAGCAGATGTTTCTTAAGTGGCCTTACAACTGTTACCTCTGCAGCAGGTGAGCTGGTACAAAAAGACCGAATGAGGAGGGAGAAAAGAGTGAAAGAACAGTGCTGAGAATTTTCAATATTCATTGGTTGTAGTACTGCATAGAAACAGGTTGCTGAGCCCTTCAGCTTTGCCTTACTGCACAAGCCAGGCGGGAGTGTCTACAGCTGGGGAGGATATAGAAAATCTTGTCTCAGAAGTTGTATCTCCGTTTTAACTCTTAGTATTAAGTCAACAATAGCCAAATTTCCTGTGCCAGTATTTAATTAATTTCTCTAAGATTGCCCTCTGTGTTTTGCTCTGAATATATGCTCTAACTTCAGCCAAGGGCTTGAACAGGTTCTGGGAGAGGGTCTACACCAGAATCTTGTTTTGAGGACTGAAAACAAGAACTTCAGACCTTGTGACTGGGAAAGGAGCATACTTGTATCCACTTGTTTGTCAGAGGCTTTCTGTTCATGGGAGAGAGAGAGAGGAACTTCAGGCTCATTAAGGCTCACTTAAATCTATTTGAAGCAGTTGTGAAGCACTGAATTGATTATAAGCAGCAAGTAAACAACCACTGGAAATTGAGCAACTGTCTGGTGGTAGTGCTGGGTGAAGTGTAATGAGCAGTTGCAGATAAAGCCTTGAAGCTATAGATGCTGACACATTTCAGATGATTTAAACTACCAGAAATAGGAAGGCTGACAAACTGAATAGTGGAGTTCTCAGCTTGCTCACTTTGCCATCAAGTGATTCTACCACAATCATGAATTCAGATTTACTTGGGAATGTCCTCTGTAGCTGCAATATTGGTATCTGCTGAGCTTTACTCAAATGGTAATGCTGGAGACTTTTTTCTTTCAGGGTTGTCTGCTGTGATTGCTGTGTTAAGGCAAGTCTAGTCTTTACAACAGCACATAGGATTTTTACATTTTCTGCTTTCCCTCCTCCTCATTCTAGTCATAAGAAGCTTTCCTTCACCTCACTGATACCTCAAATCTAGCCTCTAGCTTGTTTCTAAGAAAGTAGAAGAGGGAATAGTATGAGGTGTAAAAGTAGCCAGGGTGACACAGATATCTCTTGTCATACTCAGCTAAAACAACTCTGGTTCTTCTTTCTTTCTTTCATCCTGTGTAAAGTGGTTGGGATTACACTGGGCTCTATTTATATGAGGGTCAGGAAGTTCACTGCATTAATGTCTACCTTTTAAGTGCACCAATAAATCAATTGCATGGCATGCAAGTTATCCTGCTAAGGAGGAGGATGTGTTTCCCTGGGATCTCAGGTGATTTGTGATTTGATTCCATGGCTAGATGTCCATGCCCTTCAGAACATGTGTACATCTCCCTCTTCAATTCCTAAAATTTTTGAGACTCTCCAGAGAGGAGGATCCAGCTACTCAAGAGCAGAAGATCTCCGAGTTGCTGCATGAAATAGAGCACTGGCAGTATTTTGGGTAAGCTGGGACAGGGTTGTTCTATTTTCACCTTGAAAGATGTCACCAGTTACTTATGTAAAGCTACAAACATGCAGAAAGCAGTATGTAATATTGGCCTGTTCAGCTGAATGTTCTCTTGAATGACTGGTTTTAGCCACTGGTCTAACTAGACCACAGTTCTCTGGAAGTATTGTGGATTTTAGATGACCCAAAGGGAGGAAGTGTAAGTGGTCTGAAATGCATTTTCTGTTTTAACTATCAGGTTTGTGACATGGATTTAGAAGTGTCCATATTATCCCAGACATAGAAGGTTCCTTGCAATAGCTTCATAGTATAAGAATTTCCAGACCCCATCAAACTCTATCCCCCACAGCTGGAGGTCTGTAACTACAATCCAGGAGTGTAGCCCCTTTGTACACGAAATATCCTAATTGTGGCTCAGGTGTAACTGACTGAACAGTGATGCCACAAATGGTTTCTCGGTCCCTCCACACACAAACAGACCCTTTCCTTTTTGTCCTCTGAAAATGAATTATTCCAAAAAGAGATTTTGACAGGTCTGGGTGAAAAAGACAGACAATGTGTATATAAGTGCAATATACAGGACTGAAAACATACATTATCTTTTCTTTATATTCTCTTCTTTCCAAAGCAGTTTAATTTTCTACTGGGCGAACTGGTACCTTCTTTTTCTTCCTATGAAACCATGTTTTAATGCAACCATAATAAAGACACAGTAGTTTCTGGTTGTAAGGCTGGTACTTCAGTTGCAAAAATTAGGAGTAGTGTTCATTACTGAAGTTAACTGCATGGGGCAGGCAGTGGTTTGGTCTGTGTTGTAATGCAAGTGCTGCAGAAGAGGCCTGAGACTTCATTACTGTCATACTGGAGGATGGCAAAAAAAAAAAATCCTACAGCATGAGGATGTAGCTGTAACCTTGGACCAGACATAGATATCCATTAGCCCTTTGGCTGATATACTGTCAATAGAGAGAAGGTGTCAGTAAATGAAGCTGTTCTGGTGCTTTTTATCCTTCCTAAGTAGTGCTGATGGCTCTCTTGAACCTATGCATTTGGCTAAATCACTTAGCAGCCTGGGAGAAGGCTGGAAGATAAACCTGGGTCAGCTTTCCTGCTTTTGTTTTTCTCTGCCCTTCCAGTGTACCCGTTGTTTTGGAGCCCCATGGCCTAGCCCAGCCCCTGTGCTGTTACACAGGGACCATGGCAGACTGGCTGACTGCAGACATCTGTACGTGCTGTGAGCAATACCTGTTGAATGTGGCTTCCAGTCAACAGCACAGCATCCCTCTCAGGAGAATTTCCTGGGCTTGAACCAAACTGGAATGATTCTCCATGTATTTCTCCTGTCACTTGTTATGTACCTGAAATAAATGAAACAGCTTTATGCACCTACTGACATAAAGGCCTGAATGAAAGACCTCCCTGCTGGTTAGTCTAAGCAGGAAGCACAGTTAGCATTTCTGTATTGTGAAGTATTGTAAAGCTTTGTGCGTTTTAGAACTGTTTTAATTCTTTTTATGTGTCTTGGGGAAAATAAATGTTGAGCACTATCACGCCTCTAGCATTTCTTTCTTTGCACCTGCAGCTGTCATTGTTCCATGGCAGTTTTTGCATTCATTGCTGAGCAGACTTCATCCAGTGTACTGAGCACAGGGAAACTTTTAACCAAAAACCCCCATGAGAGGCTTGGAAAGTAGAGCTCTCAGTTATGTGATCACATCACTCTGCATTTTGCAAACACTCCTTCCTGACTACTCATAGCACTTAAAGCTTATGGCTTTAATGCATATAAAATGGCAGTGATAGCTGCTCTGTCTGCTTGCATTAGGAAGCAGATTTGACTTAGGAAGCTTCTTTTGATTTTTTTCTATGCACTACTGTGCTTTGGCACCAGAGCTTTCTGTGCATCTCAGAGAAGTACCTCTCAATGCTGTCATCACCTGAAGGGCAAAGAGTTGTTCTTGAGAGATTCTTGCTCATTGTCTTGGCCTTAAGCCTTTGCCCTGGAATAGACTGGACTATTGCAATATTCCATAGATTTTTTTGTGTGTTTAAAACAAAAAATGAGATAGTGGATAGTATCTTTATTTATCCCCAGGAATTGCCTGTGTGGAAGGGATGTGGGGCTGATGGAGTTTGCCTTGGTGAGTTTTGCAGGGCCTGGATAGACAGTATAGCATGGACTTGTAGCTGGAATGAGTCATGCTGAAGAAAATGGCTGGGAAGGGCCAGTTCTAGATAGAGGAGAAGAGAAGAAAGACATGTTTAAGCTGAGCCCAAGGTCTGCATCCAAACTGCCAGAAGGGTCAATACCTCCAGCTGACTTGCACTGGCCTGACTCTGCTTCCTCCCAGCTGCCTGTCTGCAAGCTGATGCCTACTTGCAGGTTTGGGCAAGCTCTGCAAGTAAATGAATGTGGGGAAGCTGGAGCTTGAGCTTCCTTTTGGAGCAAGTTCAGGTGTTCCTTGTCCTTCAGTCAATTAGGAGGGGTGCAGCCTGCCTGCCCAGGTCCCCTCCTGTGTGTGCCAATCGCTGGTGCTGCTGGAAGGCACATCCTTATCGGGCAGGTGGGCTCCTTGCAGGCTGCAGGGAATGGCAGCCAAGCCACAGGTGTGCTTGCTGGCAGGAGGGGCACAGTGTGGGGCCAGGGGCATGAGGTGCTCTGGGACACTTGCTGAGTGAGGTAGTTTAGAGAGGGCCAGAAATGAGCTGAGATCAGTCTGCTTTGAGTAATGTGAGAGGCCAAAATGCTGCTCAGAGACTGGGTGCAGCAGCAGGGAGAGAAGGTATCCATATGGCATTGAGGTAGACCTGAGCTCACCTGTGGAGCAAAGGTAGTTCTTGGTTCTGTCTCTTGCACATCTGTTGTGGGGTCATATGGGCTTGTTTCATTGCCTTTGTCTTTCCCTACCTTATGACCATGACAGGGGTGATGGAATGCCCTCACTTGCAGAACAGACAGGCAAGGAGTGGGGGGTGAGCTTGTGCTAATAGGTAGCCTGACCTTCCCTGTCTGTCCCTGATCTAGCATGCTGATGGGATAACCCCTGTTCCCATCACTCCTCTCAACGACAGTGGTTGCAGTGGCCACGGGACAGTGGCAGTAAAACCCTCTGTCCCCTGTGCCCGAGTGCCATCTTACCTTCTTCGTCCCGGCTGAGCCCGGACACCGCCTGTCCGCCAGGGGGCAGCCGCGGGCCGCGCCACCCAGAGCCAGGGCGGCAAAACACGGCTAATCTCAAAAATAACTGAGATTTACCTCAAAAATAGCAGAGTTTTGCCTCAAAAACTACACAGATTTTACCATCCTCATTTATCTTTATTTAATTTTGTCCTTCCCGTGGCACTTCCCTAAGTCCGGGAGGGTCCACTGGCACACAGGGCCTGGGTGACTGCAGTGAGGAGGCTGAGGGGGAAGGTGAGGGCCCGTGGGTCAAAGACAGCTGAGACAGAGACACAGCAACACAAAAAGGAGGGTTTTGGTGGAGAGGAGAGGCGGGAGACGCCTGGCTTCAGTAACATCGTGTGGCTGTCAGAGCAGTTTGGTGTTTGCTGTTTGAAACCAGCTGGGGAAACATGCTCCAACAGAATCACAGAATGGCTTGGGTTGGAACATCTTAAAGAACATCTCATTCCAACCCTCTGCCATGGACAGGGACACCTTCCACTAGACCAGGCTGCTCCAAGCCCTATCCAGTCTGGCCTTGGACACTTCCAAAGGAGGATGGTGAAACATCTGGAAGGGAAGCCTTATGGCTGAGGCCACTCGGTACAAACTTGCTTGAATAACCTCACCCAGGGCACTGCTGCCAGCACCTTCTTGTCTAGGTTAAAGCTGGCTTTGAGTGGGGTTTCCTTCTACATCTGAATCAGTTTGGCTTGATTTTTTTTTGTTATATTTTGTTATAAAGGAAAAACATGAGGACTTCCATTTCACACATGAAATAAAACAATAGATGCAGTGTTGGGCAGGATTAGAGTTTAAAACTGTGTGGGCAAATTGGGGAAATGATCTGGAAGAAACAGGCAGCAGTTGAATAAGGAGAAGTGGAAGGTTGTACACTTGAGCAACAATATGAACTCCCAGAGTACAGAGGAGGGAGTGATGGGTTAAGTAGCAATTCTTCAGGAAAAGGATCAAAAGCTGAATGCAAGTCAGCTATGTCATGGTGTTGAGGTGATGGAAAATAAGTTAAGGGGAGATGTGGCGTAATTGGATCCAGCCCAGCAGAGAGCAGGGAGAACAAACGGAAATGGAGAAACCATTACCTACCAGGGAAGCCTGAAAGAACTGAAATTCTCTAACCCAAAGGAGGAGAGAACTGAAGTCTTTAAGCACATAAAAAGGCACAACGATTGCTCCTTCTCTGTGATGGAGGAGAGGAGAGAAAAAAAAAAGAAAAAAGAAGGCTTAAGTCACAGCAGGAAAGGCTCAATTTAGATGTTAGGAAAAACTTTCTAATGACAGGGATAATAAAGAATAGACTGCCTAGGGAGTGGAGAGCTTTAAGATCAAGTTAAGCAACATCTGTCAGGGATGTCCGAGGTTTAGGTGATCCTGCTTGGGTTAGTGGAAGGGACTGGTCTGACCTTTCAAGGTCCCTTTCAGCCCTAATTTTTCAGTGGTTCTGCGGGCTGACATTAATCTTCTTAATGGTATTTAAACAGTCAGCAGCTTCTCTTAAGTAACTGCTAGCAAGTCTCTTCTCTTGCCTGCGGTTTAAAATTAACTTAATTTCCATGCATCACTTTCGCCCTCCAGCTCCCAAGTCCTGCATAGCAAAGCAGCAGCTGAATTCCTTGACTGCTCGTCAGTACCTTCCTTGTGGCTCTGTAGCTACACATGATAAAAAAGAAGGGATAGAAATGCTGCATATTGGTGGCTATGCCATCAATATGAGGGTGCCCTCGTTTTCTACATTTATATGCAGGAGGTATGGTCCCCCTTCTTGAGATAGCCAAGTGTCATATGTGGGTATTTCATTTTGCACGCTCCAGGCACCTTTCCATGTTGCCTGCAGCCTTCTGAGGCAGTTTGTCCTGCCCTGCCTCTGGCCAAGCCCAGTTTGTTCCTGAAAGGAATCATTTCAGACCATGGGCCTTCACTATTGGTTTGTCACAGGGGTCTGGAGCACAATTCTTATGAGGAGCAGCTGAGTGACCCAGGAGTATTTAGCCTGGAGAAAAGGAGGCTCAGAGAAGACCTTATCACTCTTTACAACTACCAGAAAGGAGGCTGTAGCCAGCTGGTGGTCAGTTTGCTCTCCCAGCTAACAGGACAAGAGGAAATCACCAGGAGAGGTTTAGATTGGATATGAGGAAAAAAATTCTTCACTGAAAGTGTTGTCTAGCTCAGGAAAGGGTCAGAGTCACTATCCCTGGAAGTGACTGCTGATGTGACACTTGGGGTTATGGTTTAGTGGTGAACATGATATTGCTGGGTTAATGGTTGGACTCCGTGATCTTAGATGTCTTTTCCAACCTTAACAATTCTATAGTTCTATGACACACTGGGCAGTGTCGAAGCCCAGACATTGCCCAATGTGTGTGGGGCTTCTGTAAAACAATGTGTGCAACAACAGGCACTATAATTAACACATTGTTCACAAGTGATCTCTCTTCAAATCGTTCAGACTCCAGAAAGAAGTCTGAAGTTGGCCCTGGGGCTGGGTCCCCTGAAGTTACTAATGAAGGTGAATTATGTTTTTCATCTGCCAGCAACAGAGTAAGAGGGAGAGAAAACGTGAGGCCATGATGAGCAGAATCTGGTCCTTGACTAGTGCTGTTGGGAAAACAGGAGAGCTAGCAAGTGTGTCCTGAAGGCAGCGTCTGCAATTCCTTAGTTTTTTGCATTAAACAAAAAATGACATTTCCATAGCTGGGAAAAACTGTCCCAAAGGAAAGAGGGAACCACTGCCTGTAAGTCCTCTCCTTTGAAAAATAACTCTCTACCAGGCACTGAACTGCATGTAGGGAGTGTGTGTGGGGGGTGACCCTGCTCAGTGTGACCAGGAAAACTGGGTGAATATGGCACCAAGAAGATCAGAGCTAGGAGATCAGCAATACAGGAGATAGCCATAAACCAAAACAGGTTATCTGTAGTGAGGAAAACACAAGGTTTCAAAACCTTTGTTGCATACTCCTTAGTTGTTTACCTAAACCAGAAAAGGTGACATTTCTATAGCTGAGAAAAATCCTCCCTAATGAGAGAGGGAACCACAAATATCTGCCACAGAGAAACAGTCACAATTCTCCCACTAATCCTATCCAGTGGTTTTTACCTGCCAGGATAATTGTGGGCCCGACACAGGGGCCTTCACATTTGCTTTTGTTAACAGAGCAAGATCTGTCTCATCTCTGCGTGACGAGCATTGAGAACTTTATTTCATACGTGTGGGTAATGTATAAAGAAACGGAGTGGCCACCACGGCAGCAGGTTGGAACACAGGGCCTTTCACTCTGGGCTCTGAGTTCCTCCTTCCAGACCAGGCTGCCAGCTCCCAGACGTGGCGGGGCTGTTATTTATACGCGCAATAAAACGCCACCTGAATGCAGCTGGACTCCTACCTTTGAGCAACGTTAGCACGCCAGGGGCTTTATTTACAGCTATTTCACTTTGCCTCTCTTGATGCTGGGAATGAGAGTTTCAGGTGTGCTCTCCTTTTAAGAAAACATCGTGAAATATGCCTGTGTTGAAGTGGGTTGTGCTTTTGTGGAGCCCGTATCCCAAACTATATAGTAGCTGTTTTGTGCACAAATTTTACAATTCCACTCCAGTGAAAATGTATTTGTCAGAACCACAACAGCATGAATCTGACTCATTAAATAAGACCTCATTTTTTAAGGGAATGTTGGGAGTTATACAGATAGAGCAAGCTTATAAGGCCCTTGCAAGGAAAGGGCGAAGCAAGCTTGCTCCTTAACTGCTTCAGTTTGGGAGAGGTGTTTTTGGAAGTGCTATAAAAATCATAACTTTCTCAAGATATTCTGAATAATGCTGTGCCCCACAGGATTTGGGGAAAGGATGAGATTAGCCACTTAAATGTAAATTCATTTGAACAAAGAAATTTGTGGGAAATGCAGCAGGATTTTTCAAGGTAAGAGAAGATTATGACTTTTTTCATTTTTTGCCCAGACACCTGGGAAACTCAGGACCAGCTACACTTAAGCACTCTTCATTTCAGGCATTGAAAACTCAAAAGTTTCCCAAGTGAGGGGTGCTGCCAGCTGCAGTGAGCTTGATCTGCGCTTAGCTGTGGAGCTGGAGCCAGACGGAATGCTGACGCAGTATGGCTGCAGGCCTTTCTGCTGTTTTTACTCTGTGGAGTTTTTATGAGACCATATCTGTCAAACGTATGTGTGAAGATAAATCAAACAAGCACAGCCACGGCTGTTAAATAAATGTGAAATCTGAGTGGCTTCCACCAGCCCCTCGGTCCCTCCCCCTCGGCTGCCGTGTGTACTGAGTGTTTTATAGACACAGCACGGTGAAGGATGGCTGCTTATGAGAAAGGGAAAGCAGCAGGGAGGCAACTCCAAGGGAAGGGGGTGATCTTGCAGGGGAAAGCAGAGATGGGTTTGGGGCTCATGCTGCTGAAATATTTGGGTCTGGAAAGAGCCTGGTTTGAATCTCAATGACTTTTGAAGAAGGAGAGACTCAATAAATTCCATCAGGGATGTGGTCTGACTGCTGTGATGGCATCCAAAAATGCAATTTTGGGGATTCAGCAGAGCAGACAGGAAGGTATTCCATGCAGAAGTGTAATGAGACAGATGTTTGGAGTTAATGCTGTGTGAGCACCACAAGGTTCCTGCACCTTGAATGCCAGAGCATGAGAAGGACATCAAGCTTCTGCATGCCTCACAGCCTGCCTTCTTCTGGAAAACAAAATAATCTTGACCTGATCACCACTCCCATTTTCCTGCTATTCCCCAAACTGTTCTTCCCCAGGGAGAAGGATGGTCCTTCCAAGGTCAGGGTTGAGGTTACTGACAGGTCAGGGAGGGCAAGGTCAGGCTTGAAGCTGACTCTCTGTACCAAAGCTGTCCCACATAGCGAGAGGGCCCTGCAGTTTCCAAAGCCATCAATCTCCTCCCCACTTTCACCAGCTATTCACCTCTCCCAGTTTTAAGTGGAAGAAAATACAGCCAACCTCTTCAAGTCCTTGTGTCGTGCCTCTGGGAGCTGCATTCCTTCTCTCGAGTGCTCAGTCACCAAAACAGAATAGCCAATATATCACTCCCATTGTTTTATTTGGGGGTTGAAGTTGGATCAACGTATCTGAAGGCTACTGTAACCAGGAAATTATTCTTCTGATTTCTGACAATGTGGGGCTGCTTCTGCTACCAAGAAAGCCTTTGTCACTTCTCCCTGGCTGCACTGGGCTTTGGCTGAAGGTGCTTGTTTGCCCTGGCACACAGGGAGAGCATCCTCGCCAAGGGGAGGGGGACTCTACAGCAGTCAAGGCTCACAAACCACGTGATAGCAGTGTGCAGTGCTGGTGCCAAGGGTGAAGCAGGAGGGGCTATGCCATGTGCTCTGGACATGACCTGGAAGGCAGGAGTGTGGGACAAAGAAGATTTGATGAGGCTCCTACATCGGTGATAACATTGTGCCTCCCTCTATTTTTAATGCTGATTGACATTAGGAGAGGACCCATAGGAATATAGCATCCTGCACATAGCAGCATTTAGGGCAGCTCCTGGTCCTTCTGTGTATATCACCAATGTTAAGCTGAAGGAAAATAAATACTCAGAGATGAGTTTTGCCAGTAAAAATACACAAGGAAAAAGAAGGCTAATGTATTAACAAGTGCATTTCTGATGAATTGCTAGTGCAATGCAAAATGATTATTAGCAATAGTTAGCAATGCACACGAAACTGCCCTTGAATAAACAATCTGTGAACACTCAGAAGGCCAGGAAAACATTTACAACAAATCTTTCTTTGAAAGTAAATAATTTAGATTGCATTTTGTGAGCTCATAGGGCCAGGTTGCTTTGTTGATGTTCCAAGTTTTCTATTGATCATCAGAGACATTATTAAAGCTGAATATTTAAGGGACTAGCTTTTCATTCACTGTTGGAGTTGGGGTTTTTAAGAGTGTGTTGTCAGTTCTAGTGTATAGCATATACATGCAGTTCCAAGTGATTCAGCTGGCACTTACCAGCTGAAAAGCTGAGCCTATACCATCATGTCAATGGGGAACAATTAAATTCTGATCCCAAATAACAGAAACACAATTCAAAGGTCCCAAATCATCATCCTCTGTTGACACTGCTGCCCTTTAGCCAGGATAGGAACCTTGCTGAGATCAGGCTAGAGGTGCAGGTTGGCTTTGATGTCTGCTGTCCTGGACACTGGGGGAAAGCCTCTCACACTGGGATGTTTAACATGTCCTAAGGCACAGGCAGCACAGGCAGTGCTCGGGTGTCAGACCTGCCATCATTCTCTTTGCTTACTCCAGAGGAGACAGGTGCTGGTGGTGACACGGACCATGAAGGCGAATCAGTGGTGCCTCACCTTCCTGCAGGCCTGTCCCTTCTCCTGTCACCACAGGCAATGATGGCTGCAGGCAGCTTCCTTCCACAGCAGCAACAGCTGCTTCCTCACCCCATCTCTCCAGTGGCACTGAGAGCAGCAGGCCCTACCTCCAGGGCTTTCAGTGCTCTCCCATCTAGCCTTTCATCCTTCACCTTCTCAGGACAAGGCTGGTCTGGATGGGTGCCTCCTGATCCTCAGGCATTCAGCAGCAGCTGGAGAAGTGCAGAAATCTCGGTGACACCTGCTGCAGATGAGGGACTGCAAAGGGAGTAAGTGGAAACAGGGAAAATGAAGTTTTGGGGGGCAGACTGAAGAAGGAGGAAGGAGAAACCTTCCTAGAAATCCTAGTATTTCTTCCTTCCTGTCCTGGTGAATACTCCTAACAAGGCCTTCTGTGTACAGTGGGCGCTTCCCACTCCTTCCCCTCAGCTCCCCCAGGAAAGATGCAGTCTAAACCCAAATCTCTGGTTCCTCTCCAAACCCCCGAGGCAGGACACTGCTGTCATTCCTGACGGCTACCCAATATTCTTGAAGCTCTCCCTGTAGGGAGGCTTCATGCCTGGACACTTCATGCATTGCCTCCATCTATTTGCCCTAACTTTTTTGTGACATCAAGTTTGAACTTTCTTGCTGCAGTTTAAGCCTGTTATTATTTCTGAGTCTTTCTGGTTTTGGCAGGTAGAAGCCACTGGTGTCTTTCTCCTCTTGTTGCAATCTTTCATGAACTTACAAGACTTACTGTGCTTGTTATAGTTCTTCTTAAGGCTAAGCTTTACCAAGACTTTCAGATTTTCCTCCCAGATCATATTCTCTAGACTCCAATGTTTCTTCTTTGTTTTGTCTGGGTTGTATTTATTTAGCTCACTTTTTTTTTCTTTTTTTTTCTTTTCTTTTTCCAAGAGTATGGCACTGATGACAAACACTTCAGGTTTTATTCTGCATTAAACCCTAACCCTTACCCTAACCCTAAGCCTTAGCTCCAGTAGTTCCATGTCCATATTTGTGCAGTCAGTTATTCCTTAGTTTGGACTCTCACATGGATTCCTACTACATCCTTTCATTTTTTTCCCTGGTGGTTTCTTGAATTTGTCAGGCTGTTGTTTGCTTTTTAAAAAAATTCTAATTCCGCCTTTGATGTCCCTGTAAATCCTTCCAGCTTTGGGCATTCTGCAAATTCAGTCATCTTTCTTCTGGTCCACAGTCTGAGTCACCAACAGACTGCAGCTGGAGACAGAGACCTGTACACCTCTGTTCAATAGGTTCCTGTCTGTGGAAAATGAAGTCCTGCTCACAGCCTCCTGAGTACCACTGCTGTGTCTGCTCTGCAGCAGATAGACCACACATTCCTTCCTGGTTTATGAGAATTTCATGCAAGACAGTGTCAAAGGACCCACTCGAGTCAAGATACTGACATCTGCTTCTCCTTACTGGCCTGTGAGGTCTGTCTGCTTGTTTTAAAAGGAAGTTAGATGGGTTTTTCAAGACCAGACTATGAAGCTAATATTGGTTGTTACTCATCATCTCATTACATTCCAGTTTCTTACAAAGAGATTTTTTCATTACTAATTCCAGAATTTTTCCTGTAATTGAAAATGAATTAATTAGCCTATAATTCTACTTTTTTTTTTCCAAAGACTTCTTGATTTTAACTTCCCTTGCTTTCGCTATGCTTTTATATTCATTCTTAGTAAATCAGCCTAGATTTCACTCTGTCTTCTTTATGCTCAAGGTCAATAGTGGCATTCTAGTCAATCTGTTCTTTTTTTGTACCTATATTCCTTCCTCTGCAGTGGTGTAGAGTTTGCTTGGGCACAACCTCTCTTGCTGCCTTCCTAGCTCAGCATCTAGCAGGGTGCAAAGCATCCCCCGAAATCTGCTAGTTGTTTCCTGGCTCAATGGTTTGCAGGACACTTGTCACGAGGCCCACACCTGGTGACCTGTAGGCCACCCTCTGCTGTTGATGCTCCTGTTTTCTCCCTGAGCTGTGTTAACTACAGAATTTCACCTGGCAGAAGTTCTGGGCCACACACCTCAGCACTAGTGCCATCTTCTTTCTCTTTTTTTAGGCCTTGTCAGAAATAGTTGGCATGAATAAGACAGACACAACTCCTGCCATGCCCAGCAATTTTCCATTCCCACTGCTCCACAGGAGAGGGAAGGAATACTGAGGACCAATGGCAAACTAAAGTCTCCCCACTCAGTTACTTTTCTTACCTTCAAAGTCAAGGTTAGATCTGCATTAACATACTGGCAGTGAAGTCCTAGTTGAAGCCAGCTTTGGATAATGTTTGCTCAGGTGTAGTATCTTGGAAGTGAAATCATTGCTGCTCCTTTCCCAGAAAATATAGTCATTGTTTGCCACATTTAATTAAGTTTCCCCCTCTGTTCACACAGCCTCCCCCACACAGATCTGAAGTTAGTTTTACAGTTTCCTCTCAGCCTTTTCCTTTGATCCTAAAGTAGCTGTCACCTCAGTACCTACAGCCCTTCCTTTCTCACCTTGGCCAGCATAAAATGTGTTTGTGTGTTAATGGCTTTCTCCTCGGGGCGGCTGACTCTCTTTAGCAGTCAGCTGGATGCTGGATGAAATCATTCTCTCTGCTGCTTCAAATATGTCACACATCTTTATTTCCCAGCCTGGGTTTTATGTTCCATCCCGGCTTCATTCATAGGAAATGGTTCTGCTTGAGTTCATTTTGTTTTGGAAAGTGAATCCGTTGCCAGGAGAATGTGAGAGATTTCCAGAGACTAGGTCCAAGTTTAGTGCAGGAAGGTGCTACACAGACTTTGCCACCCACAGGCTGCTGCTGCTGTGCTGCAAGAAGCTGTTTCTTTCTTAGAGCCTCCTCAGCACCAGGCATACTCAAACCAACATGTCTTGAGTTCTGTACTCTCTGCTCTGGTCAGCAGTGTCTGTGACCTGCTGTCTCCACCTTATCTGGCTTCTGGTAGCCAACTTGTCCTAGACCTGAACTAAAACTAACCCTCAGGTCTGCACATCTGGGAAAAACCTGCTTCAGTAAACAGAGCTCTTACTACAGCAACTGAAGCAGGGCAGGAGCAAGCCTTCAGCTTACAGTGAAGTAAGTTTAAAATAACAACAACAAAAAAAACCCAACCCAAATCCACTTGACATAAATAAATGACAAAATAACCCCATGCTCAAGATCTAAGTGCAATTATGAGTAGTGCCATTTTTAGACTGTTGGGATAAAGTTCTGCAACAAAAGTTATTAATAAAATGCTTTGCCACGAGTGTGGCTTCAATAGCGTGACTCAGAAACCTCAATCCAACGACAGCCTGTCTGCTGTAGAGCCTAATATGGATGCTGCATTTGGCCATGCCACAGCAGGCCAGATTCAAAGTGCTGGATTAGTCTGATTAACCCAAAGTATAAAACAAACTGCATTTTCTCTGGTGTGCTGTTGAGTCAGACCTGTTCAGATCTGGTACTGGGATGGGACAGATCAACAGGATCCATCTTGTGGGCCTGATGTATTAAGAGGGCTAATGGAGGAGAGGGCTGATTTGAGGAGGTCTGGAAGTGCAAATCTGGAAGGGAGGAGTGACAGCATGTGGAGTGAAGTGCCAGAGCAGAGTTGTGTGCAGTTACTCACAGGGACCCCAGTGTGCTCCCCCTCTGCTCCTCAGAGGTAAAACCTTAAGCTGCTGTAATCAGTGACAGATGCTGGCTGCTGAACCAGAGCTCTGCTTCATCTCAAGAGAGGGAAGAGAAGAAGGCACAAAAGATGTGTGTTACAGTGGTACACAAAGAACTGTTACAGATTGCAGTCTCTGAAATGAACAAATGTTGTTCTCTAATGTTTGCTGTAGATTAACTTTCAATTACAAAGGAACCCACATTTGTAGAGAATAAGGTCTAGAGAAAGTCTCTGTGATTTTTGCATACTTTTTTTTGTCATTTTGGTGTATTACTATGTCAACAGGCTCATTAAATCTTACTTCTATGGAGCATTTTCAAATCCATGCTTACACTGTGACCCAAAAGAATGAAGGAAAAAATACTTCCATCCAAAAAATGTCTGGCAGAAGTTGAGCAAAATGTGTGCTTTGGGAATGTGCACTGCCTCTCCCTCTCTCATATGTATGCACACATACTCTTGCTGGGCACATCACTGCAAATCAGGATTACTAAGAAGAGTTAAGGCCAAATCTGAAACAAGGAAAAACTCTGTCAGTAGAAACAGCTCTGCAGATGCACATTTATTATATTCATTGCAGCAACACAGAAAACAAAATAAAACAAAATGAAACAAAACAAAACAATTTCTTGGTGCCTGCATCTGATTTGCCTGCAATGACCTCTCTTTGCTTCAGTCCAAGTCCTTTCTTTCTGCAGATCTCCATGTATGGTTGGCATTCCACAATTAGGGAAGCATCAATAAATCAGTGACAGACAAGCAAGGACTTCAGCCTTCCCTAGAGCTTGCAGTGCTAAAAGTTCATCTCCAAGTGCTCCTTCTTCATTCCAAGCAGCAGCCAGGATGCTTAAGGTTTGCAAATAGGAACAGCATGGGCTCAGTGCTGGCCAGGCTCTGAAACTGGAGTGGGAGGGGGTAGAGATGCAGATAATATTGGGTTGAACTGAACACCATTAGATATTGGGTTACACAACGAGCCAAGAACTTGGGTGGTAGCTATTGTTGTGAATCATGGTCAAGAAATGTTGTTATTACATTGGGCTTTACATTGGGTTGGGGCCTGATGCGAACTGCGGGAATTCAGCTTTGCAGAACACAAAGACCAAAAAAAGGCTCACAGAGCAAAGGGGCAGAAAAGCCTCTATTAAGAGGGTCCAGTGTAGCAGAGAGGATCCTGTATGAAGCATCAGTGGCAGGGTTCAGGTGCACAGGTAGCTTCTGTGCTACAGTATACCTCAGGTGAGACAGGACCCTGGCAGGCTCCAACTTTGGCCCCCACTCGCAGCAAGGCTGTTTTCAACAGGTTGTGTTGTTTAGGTTGTGTTGTCCAGGACTCTGTCCAGTTCAATTTTGAAGATCTCCAAGGATAGGGATTTCACAATCTCTCTGTGAAACCTGTTCTGATGATGAAATATCCTTCCAGACAAGACTTTTTTTCCTTAACTTCAATGAATATTTTGCTAATTGCAACCTGTGCCCGTTGTTTCTTGTTCTCTCACTGGCCTCCTCCAAGAGCAGCCTGGCTTTGTCTTCTCCCTAACTTACTTTACCTAATTGAATACTGCAAGTAGATTCCCCCATATCCAGGATTCCCTTTTTCCTCCAGGTTAAACAGGTCCCTGTTTGTCACTTGTTGCTGACACACTCCTCTGTAGCCCCCACATCTCTTACTGAGCAGTAATTTTCCTCTGTCCCATCTATTTACACAGTAAGGTCTTTGGGATGGGTAGTATTATTTGGTACATGCATGGCAAATAGAGTGGGGAAGCAAGGGACATGGATGATCACTTCATAGCTTTCTCCTTGGAGTAATCCTATTCCCTTGCCTTGCTGGAGGTCAGAAAGGGGCTGTAATTAAAGCTGCAGGTTCACTTGGGGAGCAGGACAGGGAAGGAGTGCAGCACTGAGTGCCTGGTTATGGTTTCATAGATGCCCTCATCTTCTGAAGTGAGATTTCCTATACCTGAACCCTTCCTGACAAGTGTATCTCCAGCTCCAGTTACAAGAACAACAATCTGCAGTGTCCCTCATCAGCTCCAAAGTTTCCCTATTATTGCTCTGTTGGCCTAAATCCTTGCTGCAAACCAGCCCCAGTTCTCCTCATTCTCCTTCCTTGGACTCTGCAGTCTTTAGGACAAGCCCTTATGTATGTGAAGGGATGTTAATGCTCCCTCTTAGTTTTCTCTTCTCCACACTAAACAAACCCAATTCTTTCAATCTGCCCTCATAGATTATGTTTTCCAAAGCTTTTGTGGAGCTTGCTCCTGCACCTTGGAGGGCTCCCCAGTTTGTTTACCCGGTTTGGAGAGCGCAGTGCCCAGGGCCAACTGCAGCACAGTCATTTTCTCCTGTGCCTGCCCTGTGAATCTCTCGTTAATGGGTCCCATCAAGATACTAGACTGTTTTGAAACAGCATGACAGTGTTGACTAATTTATTGTCTGCAATCCTGGGAGCCTTTCCTGCAGCAGTGCTCTTTATCCAATTAGTCCCCATTTTGCATTTGAGTTCCAACACCTCACTGTGGTATTTTGCACTCGCTCTTGTGTGATTTCCATCCTGCTGATTTGAGACCAATTCTCCAATTTATCTAGATTGTTTTGAAATCTGCTGCTGCTGCCTTCCCCTCCACACAGACCCCACGGCTGCAACTCCTTCCAGCTCAGTGGTGCACATAAATGTTATCCTGATTTCTCCGCAATATCCCTGACGCTGTGGTCCCTATTATCTCCATTTCTGTGGTCAGGCAAGCTGTTGAATTGCCTGGGGCTTGGGGCTGAACCCTTTTTGCATCAAATACAGTTGTTAACCTTTTGGGACAATGTTACAGTGATCTACACACCTGCTTGTAGCAGGATTTCACACACTACAGGTTCCTGGTGGTTTATGAGGCAGTTTTGCAGCGCACCAGAGGCCACTGGGTATTGCTGGGCCATGGTCTCATCTGCTGGTCCTCTGGGAGCAGCACTGCTAAGTGCAAAGGATTGGGAAAAAAATTGTGGTCCACAGCTGTGAGAAACTGAATTGAGAAAATTATCCAGAGGGAAGTTTCAGGCAGAAAGATGCACAGAAGGATCAGCGAGACTTCCCTTTATATGGCTTCATAAATGCCTGAAATACCCTGGCCAGCTGGCGAGAGGAAGGTTATCCCATGGTCCAGCCTCAGGACCTGGGGGCTTGCATCAGCCCTCCTCTGGTCCCATGAACTCTTGAATGACCCAAGAGCCCCAGGAAACACCAGCTCATGCCCTGGGACCAGGGGCTTCCCCACAGGCTGAGCCTGGATCAGGACCCCTTCCCCACGCTCCCTTCGGTGCCTGGCTGTCTCCAGGCCCCGGCTGCCAGGCTGGGATGTGGGTTAACAGATTTTTTCCACGCTGTTTCTCCGGGATCCCTGACAGAGCCCATCAGAGCTGCCTTTTATCAGCACTGCACGCCTTAGTGAGCCTGTCATGACTCACACACAATGTGCTCTGTGCCGGATTAATCCGGCTGGCTTTCATGCTCAGGATGTGGGTGACGGGCAAGGGATGGGGGTGGGGGGGGCATGGGACAGATGCAGGGCTAGTGGGGGCCTGGGACATGGGCAGCCTTGAGGGCCCTGAAGTACTGAGGAGGAGAACTTTGTTTTGATATGATCTGGAGGGACAAAGAGACAACAAGCCCACAGGCACAAAAATGAAAGGAGAGCAACAGGTGGCATGCTGCCTTCCAGCTGCAGGTACTTGTTGCTCTGACTTTTTATCAGGAGCCATGCCAGGGAGTTGTGCAGAGGTGTTCAGCCCCATCAGTGAGTTTGTTTGCACTGCCACGCCCTTAACTTCCTTCCCTTAGCTTCAACTTCCAACTTCCCAAGAGTATCCGAGTTCTAGCCTGAGGGAGCCAAGGGTGGGAGGCAACTCTTGCCATGTACAACCATAGAATGTGCTGAGTTGGAAGGGAATTACACCATGTGCCTGAGAGTGTTGTCCAAACACTTCTTGAACTCTGTCAGGCTTGGTGCTGTGACCACTTCCCTGAGGAGCCTGTTCCACTGGCCAGCCACCCTCTGGATGAAAAACCTTTTCCTGATGTCCGGCCTAAACATCCCCTGACTCAGCTGCATCTTGTTTCCTTGAGTCCTGTCACTGGTCACAAGAATGAAGAGATCAGTGCCTGCCCCTCCTCTTCCCCTCACAAGGAAGTTGTAACTACAGTGAGGTCTCCCCTCAGTCTCCTCCAGGCTGTAAAAACAAAGCGACCTCAGCTGCTCCTCAAAGGCTTCACCTCCACACCCTTCACCATCCTCGTGGCCTTCATTTGGAGATGTTCAAAGCCAGGTTGGATGGGGCTTGGAGTAGCCTGGTCTGGTGGAAGGTATCCCTGTCCATGGCAGGGTGGTGGAACTGAAGGAGCTTTAAAATCCCTTCCAACTCAAACCATTCTGTGATTCCAAAATTCTATGAAAAGCAGCAAATACAAGACATTGCATGCAGCTACTATTTATTTACACAGTATTTTATAGGTGGAATTGGTTAAGAGCAGAGTTAACCTTTTGTCCCAAAGCCATGAACATGCTGTCACCGTCTGGCTTTGATTGTCTCCTGCCACATCTTGAGTCCCTCTAGCTCCTGGCATATCCCATGTTATTTCTTCCACCAAATCATCCACTCAGCCAACCATAACTTATCCTCAGCTTGTGGGCTCACAGAGTACTAAGCATGTATGGAAGATTTCCTGCAGCTCTGCTGCTCCAGAGACTCAATGTGATATTGGTCCAGCTGGGATCATGCCTGTATGTTGTTGCAGGGACATGAGTATAGCTTGGTGTTCATCTCCATTATACAGATCCTTCCTAAGAGAGAGAGAGACAGATATTTGCTAATGCATGTGCAAAAACATTCTTTGGGGCTGTTAATACTTTTGATTTAGATGTGACATTTCTTTGATATCTAAACACATCTGTTAAAGCAGATCACTCAAGGGACTTACATGTCTGTGAAACAGGTAGGTCTGAAGCCTTGGTGCATGAACTGAGGGAGGACAATGTTTATAGCTCATCTTTCTTCTTTTCTGGACTGCATTTCCAAAGTAATTAACATTTCTCAAAAATGTATTGCTTATTAAATGGATGTCTTCAGAAAGGGCTGCCATGACAGTCCTCCCTGAAATGTGTGGGAAACTTGAGGAAAGCTCTTAACTTTCATCCCAGTTACCTGCATGCTATGCAAATTTGGGATCTCTTTCTGCTTATTTGTAGAGAATTATTTGCCGAGAATTATTTGCCTCTGAAATAAAGAACTGTGAAGCTGAGCTGAGAGAGTTACTTCTCCTAAAGGTAAAAAATACCCAGTAATTTATGTTCCCTGCATAGTTAATTTCTGTGAGTCCATCATCATGGGCAATCAACTTGCCTCCTAAATCATGTCCAAACTATGGCAATTCAAGAGGAGTGCAGGAAAGTCATATTTGTGTTTTCCAGACTCTCTTTGGAGCAAGTATTCCATGACAAGAGCTGCAACCTGACCAGTGCCTTTTGGTGACAGTCACAACAGCTCAGACAGGCACAGAGGAGGGAGCTCAGCTCACCTTCCTGGTGCTGGTACACCTTGTAGGGCAGGTTATGGGCATTGCTGCTACCTTCTCTGCTGGCACCTTCCTAGTGGGAACACCACAAGGGGCTGGGCAATTACAGCCTACAAGTGCCAAACACAGACTGTTTTGGGAGTTTTCCTACATCACATGAGGGTTTTGGGGCTATCAGTCCAGTACTCAATTAAGTGGCCTGGTTGTTTTTTATATGAAGAGTAGTAAATTTGCTCAGGGGGCTCTGATATGCACTGATTTCTTGGTTATTGGTTTTGAGGTATGCAAAATGGATATCAAACATTACTGTGTCTTTCTGAACAAAGACATGCTTCATATCCTAGTCAACATAAAGAAGAAACAGGAAGGAAGATGCAGTAAAGTATATACATATTTCTTGCCAGTTAAAGGTATTCAGTTGTGTAATACATCACCACATAGCTCTTTCTCAGTGGTTGATCATTTCATCTTCAGTCACCAAGTAACAAGGATTTTCATTTATCTTCATTAACCATAGAATGGAGAACCTAAAATGGTTCATTGTTCCAAAAGCTGCTCCTCTGTTCTGCTTTGTCAGCTTTTCCGTTTCACTTTCCTCAGGTGCAAGGCCATAATTTAGCAAGGTGTTTAAACATCTCTTTAAGTTTAGACATATAATTAAGTTTATTCCTACCCAGCAGCGCCTCTAAGTGTGCTCTTAACCGTGTGCTCAGTGAAGTAACTGAGCAACTAAGCAGGTGCTTTGCTGAAGCAGGGCCTAAATGACTACTTTTAGTCCTTTGTAAGGAGGAGTATAAATCCTCCTCCTGACAGGGGTGGGAGTGGGGAGGGATGCATTTTATTATCATCCTCCTCTTTAAAGCTTGACTTGGTCTTGCAGACAGGCCAGGTCCTTCCTTGTGCTGGTGACCAGCTGGTAAGCGGCTGTCACCTCTCTGAGAGCTGCGGCCATGTACAAAAAATTCAGATTTACAGCAACGTTGACAAGATCATCTTCCCTTTTATGGAAATGCAGGCTGGTGGCAGGGATGTTGGGAGCTGGCTTGTGTTAACCCAGACAGGGGGAGGACAGCAGGGCTGCTCCAGTTTACACCTGCTGAGGAAGGGGCAGCAAGGGAGGGAAAGGATTTCCCTGGTTTTGTTTCACACCACCTTCCCACAGGGGCCGCGAAGCCCTTCTGTGGTCACTGTGCTGCTTGGAAAATGTCTCTGTTTAATTTTAATGCAGCCCATTAACTAAGCTGCCTCACTGCACTTTGTCCATCTGGGTCGTCCCATGCCTGCCAGAGTTTCCCTTTCATATTATTCCCCATCGATTCAGGAGGCCCTTTTGACTCACCCCCTCCCCTCCTCCTCTCTCCAGCCCATCAACATTGTGTTGCTCAGCCCTGCAGCACAAGCTGCAGCCATTCCTTGTGTTCCACTGCCAACACAGAGAGGCATCAACCTGTGCAAGGATAAATTGCACCTACCTTCCCCCTGCCCCAAGCCAATAGCCCTTGCTGCCACAAGAAAGGCAAAAGGCACGATGGAGCCAGGGACCACAGCTGTAACAGTGCAAACTTGTTAACCAGGAAAAAAATGGAGAAGGAGGAGGAAGGAAAAGAGGAGCATAGATGTAGCAACACCAGGAGCTTGGGCAGGAAGGGGGCTGGCAGCAAGGGAGGCAGCCAGACAAGCAGGGTCCCTCTGCTGATACCATCAGCTATATGGCTCAGGGCCTGTTTGTTGTCATTGCTGGCAGCAGGGAGAGTTGGGGTTTGCTTTTTTAAGTTCTCCTTCTTTTTTCCTTCTTTTTCTGTTTATGTTTGTTTGTTTATTTGTTTTGGGGGGGTTTTTGTATGTGTGTCTGTGGTTTTTAGGTTGTTTTTTTGTTGTTTTTTTTCTCATGACGTCTGGGCTGCAGTTCAGCCAAGGAGGGCTGGGGCCGGGGAAGAAAGGTTGAATATGGGATTTTGCCCAACCCACTGATTCTCAATGGAGGCTCTAAGCAACACTCAAGGCGCTGTGAGGCAGCACAGGCCTGAAGAAAGGAACCTTCCTGGGCTGTGGGGGGAAGGCAGGCAGTGGCAGGCATCCCTCCCAGCAGGTGAGCGGGAGCCCAGCCACTCTCCCCTTCCCCCAGTCCTATTGCCCAGTCAAATCTCCCAGCGGAGATTTTGGCCCCTGAGCTCAGGCCAGGCGGCTGTGCAGCTCTATAAGATTGAAATGGGTAAATAAATAGAGTGTACAGAGCAGACCTTTGGCTGGAGGCATGCTGGTCTATGCCAACTGGGGCCGTACGTGTGAAGCTGCACATATACATGTGTATATGTATATAAAAACCCACATTCCTGCATGGAACATGGGCTGTAAGGCTGGTGGCAGTGGCAGTGACTGTGACTTTCCAGCCTGGCCCTGCACAGTTCCTTCCCTGAGCCTGCTGTCCCTGGCTAGGTGATATCACCTCTTCCAGGAAAACATCTGGTCCTGATTTCAGGCCTGCCGGGGACCGAGCCACCGCTGGCCTTCCAGGCAATGTGCCCTACAGATTAATTACTTTCACAGTTGAAAACGTGCACCTTGATTTTCAGTCTGAATTTGTCTGGCCTCAACTGCTGGCAGCTGGTTCTCATAAATACCCTTTTCTGCCAGATTAAAGAACCCTTTGATATCAGGACTCTCTCTCTCCCTCAAGGTGCCTGTAGATCAAATCACTCCTTGGAAGAACCAGGGAGATCGTGCCTTTTTAAATTGCACACCGTAGGGTGGGTTGTCCAGACTTCAAACCTTTCCAGATTAAACCATGTGGCATTAAATATCCTTTGGCATCCACACCTGTTCCTGCAACCCTCACCAGCACTGTGAAGGGCTGCCTGCCAGCATGGGAGGCTTGATGCCTTCAAGATGTAGACACAGCCATGCACAGACTGACAGAGGAGCAGAGATTTGGGGGAGACCCAACAAATGCATTGGGCCATGGAGGGGCTGCTCCTTATGTGTGAAAGGACCAGTGAAATAAAATCTTCTGCTGTGTCTGCTGCTGAGGAAGTCACGGCACGCTGAGTGGGTCAGAGCAATTGAGGGTGACCCTCACTAATTGGGAGGGTGGGAGGGAGGGAGATTGCAAACTGGCCAGCACATTGTGTACCAGCAGCCTTGGAGGAACAGATTCATCTCTTGGATCAAAGGGTGTTTAGCCACAGAAGTCTGTATATGGAGAGGAAAAAAAATAAAAAAGAATGTTGGTTTGCAACATTGATTTTTTAGATTTTAACTTCTTATTGTAGTATGGCATAAAAGTGGGAAAGGTTTTGAATGAAGCCTCAGGTTCACAAAGTGCAAGAGCTATCTCCGTGCCCAGTTTTGCAATAAAAAGATGTTAGTGTTAGCAATGGAAAGGAGAGCTTTTGTTTGTTTGTTTGTAAGCTCTGCAGCCCAATATTGCTGCTGTGTTTATGCTCTGCATGCCCAGAGCTCTTGCAGAATGGCATTTCCAGTGCCCACGTGCATCTCCACTCAGTTGCTGGAGTGCCGCAGTCTGTAACATGCAGAATCTGAGATGCTGAGACACTGCTACTCCACCACACTCAAAACTCCCTGGGGTTATAACCAGCTGAGAGTACAGCCAGTTGGGTATAACCAGCCCTGGCTACAACTGCTGGGGAATATGAAACACTGTCCATGGCCAAGTAATTTGCAAAAGGTCTCCCAGAGCATCTTCAACATGGCAGGATCTGAACTCTGCTCTTCTAACTCTGGCTTATCATCACAGAATCCTCTCCCAGGTGAGGCCACTCTTCAAGTGCTTTAGAGCAGGCAGAGCTGTCTGGGCAGCCTTTCCCACTAAACTGCATTTCTGAAAAATAGGATTCATCTCTCGCAGTCGTGTATTTTAATCAGATCTACAATCTTAAGCTGAGGGCAAATCAGGCCCCTAATGCCCATCTGATGAGACTGGGAAATAAATCCATAGGGTAACTCAGGAGAGACCACCACAAAAGACTAGCCCAATGCAGACCACAAAACTTTTCATCAAAACCTGGATTAAAATTCACCCTCTAGGAATATTTAACTTATGTACAAACTTGGTGCAGTCTCCCATTCTGCAAACTAAAGCAAATGGTAAAAGTCTCTTTCACCTGCCCAAGGAGGACTAGTGGAATTCTCCATCCCACCGGGATGCTGACTGGTAGGACCTTTCCTGTAGACCTGTATCTCCTTCAGGAGAACTAGGGAGAGCACTTTGGTGTTGTGGCATCAAACCTTTTCCTTCCTGTGTGGTGCTCAGTGCTAATGGGGATGTAAAGGAGAAGAAAGATCTTCTTTCTTGCCTGAAATCCTCCTACCCCCCATCCCAGTCCCAAGGGTCCTGTGTGATATGAGATGTGTTTTCCTTTCATCCCTGCCTGAGAAACTCATGTTTCGGTATTAGCATGCAAGATGGAAGAGAGCCAGCATTTCTGGGAGGATTTCAGCCCAGAGATTGCTTTCACCTTTTCCTGACTGCTTCCCCAACACTGACTGCAGCAGAAAACCCTGTCAGTTTGTCACTTGCTCACTCCCCGGGGTGGTGAGCTGAATCTCTTGACTCTGTCAGTGATGCACTTAGACATGGTGACAAGCACCTCTCACCAGAGGCTGCTTTCAGCAGCTCAGGTACGAGGTGCTCTGCAGGGCACACGGCAAAGGAGGCGTGGAGAGGGGAGGTAGCTTCTTGTCTCACCCAGTGAAGAGGTGTTAATTACAGTGACTACATTAACTTTTTCACGCCCTGACATTCTTTGTCAGGCTGATGAGAACGCCCATGACCCAAGTGGCCTCCCAGGAAGCGCTGTGTGAGATCCACTCTCCTCGTTGGCCACTCTTCACCATCCCCCCGTCGTCATCATCTCCCGCCCACCTCGGTGCTGCTAATGCATTCCATTATTTATGAGACGTCCCTTGGTGTTTCCAGCTCAGCCTTTCTCATTCTTCTTGCTTTTTGCTTGGCATGTTGAGGTCCATGGCCCAGAAGTCAATATGGCTCAACACTCATCTACCAAACACTAATCCCTTGAATATCTCCTTTCTGGCATAGTTTGATTTAAGTGAGCAATGTGTGATTGCTGTACATGGCTGTACAAACAAAGCAAAAGGCACAAGTTTTGGATTCATGTCTATGGAAGCCAGTACCTTCTCAGGCTGGCCGTAAAATATGTGACATACCATCAGCAGTAACATGGACCAGAACCATGTCAAAAGATGGAAAAGAGAATTCATCTTTTCAGACACACTCTGTTTTTTGGACACTCTCATGTTTTGATGGTTCATCTATGAGGCAGCCAGCTGGTGCCATAATGCTTACAGGTTTCTGCTGCCTTGCTGTGCACAAGGAAACCATAAAAGACATGATCAGTGCATCTCTCATGTGCCATCATCTGACAAATCCTTGGCCATCACCAATCCCTTGCTCAGGATACAGAGCATTTTGTTACTGAGTACTCTCCATGTGAATAACCCTTTCAGCTGCAGCACAAGTAGGTCTGAACTCCTTGTAGCGAGTTCACTCACTGCAGTACTGCTCTGTAGGGGAATGGGGAATATATTATTCTTTTTTACAAGGCCTGCATTTGCACACTGATAGAGGAGGCCCAGAGGAATGCTTCCTCACCAGACAGCAGCCAGACCTTAGCTGTATGACCTTATGGCTTGCAGACAGCAGTTTTACTAGCACATCCAAAATAAACCTATCCTTTGTCCTGATGCAGAAACTGCACGGAGGCTGTTTAATTTAGAAGCCAGTCCTTGGACAGCTTATTCCTCCAGTGGCCTAGGAATGCTGTCAGCTTCTCCTGTGAACTATTTACCACATCTGCCTTTTGTAACACCAAGTTATTTTGCTGCCTTGTTCCCTCTCCAGCCCCCACAGCACGAAAATAATAGTGCACACCCAATTTAAGCCATGCACAACTCTCCCAACATCTTCTGCTGGCCTTCAAGGATGTCCATGGGTTTTCCCACTGCGAGTGAAGGTTTCTCATTCCCACTGTAATAGCCCAGAGCTTGTTGTCTAAATCTGATTTTGAATTAGGCAAGGGTCCATGGTTCCATGTCAATGCCAAGATGTGGGTGGGAGCGGAGGGATGGATTTTTTCCTGGGGATTTGAAATCTCTTCTTGAGCTGTTTCTGAAAGATTTCATCTCTCCAGGAAGCAGAATTCTCTCGAGATGAGCTGTTTGTGCAAGACTCTGCCGTGTGGGCTTGAGCTGGAACCTTCAGATGCAGCCAAACCAAAAGACTGCTTTTTTCTGGGGTTGGGACCAGTCGGGATCCAAACTTCAGAAGAAGATTTTGGTCCAAGAAAGTGAATCTGAGCTGCTCTTATCTTCAAGGATTTCAGATGAAAGGACTGTCTGTGCCCAAGAAGGCGTGTGAAATGCAGTCACCCTGACTTAGTTGTGCCTCCAGGCAGGAGATGCGATGGGACAGTAAGGGAAGCTGCTCATGGCTGGGGTGGGAGCATGATGAAGTGACTTGACAAGGGACACACAAACAGCCCGTAGCAGAGACAAGGAAAAATTTATCTAAATATTGTTTTGTTATCCCTCTTTGATCCAGAGAGACTACTTTGGCTGGGCCAAATCCACAGCTGGCCCACCCTCCTCCATATTATCCAAATGTCTAGGAAAGATACAAACATAAAGTTTGAGTTAGGAGTGAGTGATCCCCATTTCTAACTGGAATTTATGACAGGAGCCAAAGCTGGAGTTCACACGAAACACATCCCATTTCAAATCACCAAAGCCAATGCCTGGGTTGGATTTTCTTCCATACCAAATATCAGGGCTGAAAGCGTGGGAATGGCTTCTCTTGAAATATATCTTATTTCCACGGTCTTGCTAAAGAGGTCCCTCACTCCCAAACCATTATAGCCTTTGTTTCTTTCCTAACTCTCATAGCACCGACGTTTGCCGTGAAATCACTGGGTCAGCATCCCCCTCCTGGCTTTACTCCCCCATTCTCTGTGAGCTTGCTGGGTAACACTCCAGGTTACAGGCAGGGAGATGAGCTGAGAATCCCCAGAAGGGACAGATAAAATACTGCCAAGTGAAACCCACACTTGTTGCAGAGCCGTGTTTTAACCTTGTCCCATCCCCTCCCCTTCTAGAAAGCCAGCCTGGGTGGGAAAGTCGAGGAGAAATAAGATGTTACGTTCATCCCGGGGAGCTGAGAGAGGGGGGGGATTTGTAACTGGAGACCAGGATGGAGGCGGGGGAGAAAGAAACACACAGAGATATTGATGACCCCCTAGGTGGGCAGGTCGGCTGTCCCCGGCGCCCCTTTCACAGCACGTTTGGCATCTCTCGGCGCCATGCATCCCCCTACGTGCATGCCCCTGCATGCAGGCGCGGGAGGTGGGATTGGGGGGGCGGCTTAAAAAGCCTCGCTGAGAAAGGTATTTCTTGTGGGGAGAAAGACGCGGGCGGGGGGTGGGGGGGAAAGAAAGAGGGCAGGCCCCCTCGCTCCCCACTGAGTCCATTTCTCCTGCTTTGCCGGAGCTGTCAGCCTTGAATCCCGGTGGCGTCCCGTAACTAATTGACAGCAATGGGGGCCTTTGGGAGCCGAAGAATACGCATCCTTGCTGGGCGAGCGCTGGAGCAGGGGCTGCGCGGGCAGCTGTGGGGGGATATAAAGGGCGGCTTTGAAAGCCTTTGTGCCCGCCCGCGGTGCGTGCGTGCGTGTGTGTGGCGGGTTTGCGGCCGGGGAGGGGAGGGATGCCGGGCAGGGCGGCGCGGGGGGAGCCGCAGGGAGAAGCCGCCGTGCTCTAGCGAGGTTCTCCCCGAGGAAAGGGGCGGGGGAGGGAGGAAAAAGCCCCGAACGGAGCGAGGAGCGAGGTCCCCGCGCTCTCGGAGGGCGTCGGCGCTGCGAGCAGGGAGCCGGCTGCGGGTTCGCTCTAAAGCCAGGGCCATCGGGCAGTGGGAAGCTATGGGGCCATCGGGAAACTAGATCTCTGTTTTTCATCCTGCCCTGGCCCAGACTGTAAAATATGACCCGCTGGCACGGCCGCCAAGCGCTCCGAGAAACAAAACCCCTGCTGTGTTTTTTCTGGACTTGGGGAACGGGCAAAGAAATCTCCCCCCTCCCAGGTGTAACCCGGCAGCTTTGTCCCTGTGGTCATCCTACTCCTTCCTGAGATTGCTTTGATACCCATCAGAGGAAGGGCTAGATTTTTTTTTTTAATTGTCCTAAAGGCAGTTGCACAAACATATCCCAGCGTTGCAGACAAAATATTGTCTGGGAGACATTTTTATGTTTTTGGTTTGACTCATGCAGAAATGCCCCATTGTCTGTGACATTTTAAGAAACAATCTCTGATAAAAGTATTTATTTGCACGTTTCCAACTGAAAAGAAATAAATTAACCTCTTGCATTTCTCTAGTGTCTGTCACTTTGGAATTTAATAACAGAAGCTACCAAATGGGGACAAGTGTAGAAAAAACAGTTCCCAAGGCAGCTGGGCAAGGGTGCAACTATCAGACAAGCCCAGCACAACCTTAGTGGCAACAATGGACACTTATATTTTAGACCTAATCTGCACCCAGTTTTTGAGAGGGAAAGTGAGTGTTTGAAAGATGGGGCATCAGTTCATGGGTTGGAAGGCCAAAAGATATCATTAGACCAGGCAGTCTGATCTTCTGTGTTTTAAAGACCCCAGGATGATACCCAATTACATTTATATTGAGCTAAATGCCTTGTAGCTGACCAGTAGCTGCTTTTTTTTTCCTTTGTCACAGCCTTTTGTCTCTTTATTTCAGCTAGGCCTTATGCAAAAAATGCTTGGACTCAGCCAGTCAAGAGCTCCCGGGCATTTGGCAAAATGCATTTTTCATCCTACATATGCCTCACTTAAGTAGATTCTGTATTTTTGCTAGATCCTATGTGTGGCAATAAGGCATAGGAAATCCAGATCCTCACAGGTTTGCTGGCTGAGCAACGCTAATTGCCCAGCTCTAGGCTAAAAGAGAAAGGTGCCCAGCTATCTCCCAGGTCAAGTCCAAGAGACCCTTGGAAGTACCCCAGTTCCCAGAACTGTGGGTGAGGCAATGAGTCCTCACTCTTTCTGTTGCCTGTGAGTTATACACTACAGGAAAAGGGAGCTGGATTTCCTGGGAATAGTAAACAGCTTTTTGCTTAGCAATAGGTCAGTGTGGTAAGGTTTCTCCATGAAGCTGGAGTGAGCATGTTAAATGCAGGGAGCAGGGCAAGCCCTGGGCAGGTGGCTGGGCCTGCTCAGAGCATCCAGCCCCTCTGGTACCCATCCAGCAGCTGACTAGTGTCTCTGCTCATTTGAATTAATGATATTAAAAGGTGGCTGATCAATTTGTTCTGTTAAAAGAGAATTCCTTGACTAACTGGAAAAGCAGTTCCTCATGTTGTTGGTTTTTTAAAAAAGAGATAGAGAAAAGCGTTCTTCTTCTTCTTCTTCTTCTTATTATTATTATTACTATTATTATAAAAGCACATTTATCAATATTTTTGGAAATTTTTTTTTCTGGTTTGGTTTCAGTCACATGGGTGATGGTGTTTGTTTCTCCATCTCCCAAGCACCCCAGAGCCAATACTCTGTCCACGCTCTGAAAGATGATGTTTGGTCCATCTAATAACCACTGGCTTGAGCCCAAGCTCCCAATGAACTCAGTAAAAAGATTGACTCAGCTTAAAAGGGAACATGACCTTAGTCTGTTCCCTGAACAATAGTTCAGAAATGCCTGCCTGGCTGCAGGCTGCAGTGACCTGTTGCTGCTTGTGATGGTTGCACTGCAGGCTTCGGGCAACTCCCACCATCTTTAGGCTCCATGTAGAGCACCCAGTGTGGAATCAGTATCAGTTTTCTGATGGATGCTTCAGCACGTTGTCGCAGCAGATAAGTGATAGCAGAGCCTGTCAGTGCAGGTGTGAGCAGGGATGGCACTGCTCTCCCCCTTCCAGCTCTGGAATTTCAGGCAGCTGTTTTGTCTGCACAGGGGTCGCTGGTTTGTGTGGGAAGAAAGACTGTGACTGCTGGCAGAGCCATCAGTTCAAGCCTACTGATTGCTCTCTCTCAGCTGACAGTAAAAATAATTCAGTTTCAGATAATACAGCGTTGTTCTTTCCATGTGGAAAAAATCAGAAAGGCATGAAAAAATCTCCCTCTTTTTCTCCTGCTAATTGCCTTGATTTCTGCTTCCACATTCCCAGCTGCCGCTCCTCTTCAGGTTGCCCTTTTTGACTCCTCGATTAACTTCTTTGTCCACCCGTTTACCACTCAGGACATGGCGACCTTTGGATGTAAATCTGCGCTGACGTCCCTCCCACTTGCGTGCTTTTGTCGGGGCTGACATCTGCGAGACTCCTTGTGGTGGAGATGGGAGGGAGCCGGGTAGATGTGGGATCTGGGCAGTGCCCTCCCCTGCCAGGGCTGCTGCCCACCTCCACTCTGTGCTGCTGGCTCCCCATCCCAGAGCTCAGTGCCTTAGCCTGGGATGAAAGAATTACAGATTTTGGTCTTCAGCTCCCAGATGAGACATGAGTGTAGGTGCAGCCTTCACCCTCTGCTGTCTGCTGGCTCAGGAGTTCCCTGAGCTGCTCATGGCACTGCTGGCTCTCACCTCCTCAAGAAACAATCTTTATTATCAAGTTAATTTGGACAGGCATTCTTGGTGAGAAAGCCCAGCTCACATACAGTGCCCCTCGTTGCACCCTGGAGCTGCTGCTTTTTGAAATGGGAGGTTTGTTTGGGGGACACTCCTAGAGCCAGGACAATCCTTATGTTACCTCAGGGTCCAAGAGTCCTCCCTGCACAGCAAATGTTTGACAAGCCTTGCAGCAGTGAGGGGGCCACAGACCATTGCAGAGCCTAGCTGTGCACCTCACATCAGAGCTGACAGGTGGGGTGGACACAGCACCATTTTTCAGAAGCAGGGCCTTGGAGATTTTTGAAGCACAGACAGATTTTTCCCAAATGATGTCCCAGGTTGCAGCATAAAGGCCTTCTTTGCTGTGAAGTGAGTTTTATTCTGCACAGAGTTTGACCACTGAGATGTGAAGTGCTGCCTCCTGGGTCCCTTGAGATTTTTGGCAGTATCTCCTGAATCCTGCTCTGAAGATTTCTGCTCTGAAGCTCTTCCAAAATCCCACTCAGAGCCCCCACCAGAGATGTGAGATGCCAGTTAAGGTTCAGCTTTCCAGCACTGCGTAGGGCGTTTGGCTTTAATTACACAGAGCCCCCTTCCCCCAGCCTTCCCCTTGTTCCCAGCACAATGAGGTCAGACACCTGCAAAACTGAACTTTTAGGGAAATGGCCCCAGAGCAGGACAAAGGCATTCGGCAGTGGGGGACGGGGACGTGAGGGGCAGGCAAGCAGCTGCACTGGAGGAGGCACAGCTGGATCCCTGCACAGCACTGCCTCCCTCCCTGCCCCTGCCTCATCCTTCTAGGGCCTGTTAGAGTCATTTCTCCTTGAGAAAGCAGAGTGGTTTCTCCTTGAACTCCATGGCAGCACTATAGTTACCATGCAAAAGAGTCCCTGGACAAGCTCCTTGCTGAAGGCCTCTCTGAACAGTTAAGGGAAGTGGTCTTGTTTGATGTTTTTCCACTGAGCCCTTTTTTTCTTCTCAGTTTTACCCAAATAGAGATAATTTTGTGGAGGTTGAAATAAATGATCCCTCCCCATCAGACCTGTAGACACTAGGAATGGACAAGCTCCAAATCCCTGCCTTGCCTCACTTAGATCAGTCTTTCTTCCTTCACTGAAGGTGGAATGCAGATGGCATTGCTGAGCTGCATCCACATGCTTGAAAGACTTGGTTTAAATACTTTCCTAAAGGAAAAGGAACAATAAGCATTGCAATTGTGCAAAGTGATATGAAGTTGTACTTACATGCTCAAGAGGTCTGCGAGCTTTACAGAGCACTCTAGGCAAATGAGTTTTAGTGAAATCATCCATAGGTTGAGCTATACCAGGTTTTTGTTTGTCTCTTCCCACTCAAGAGAAAGGAGATAATAGGACCTATCCATTCCTTTAAAATGTAAAAAAAAAAAAGGATTTAGAAAGAAGCAAAGAAAAAAGAGAGCAGGACTAATAGGTGACCTATGTTCCCACCACCAGTCTGCTTCTCTGTGTTCCCATATGTAAAATGGGAAGAAAAACAATGAGTAGATAATGAAAATGGGATGACAGATAGGATGGAGTAGGTGGATAATGAGGGGAAAAAAAGATTAAAAGGGACATCAGTTCTCATGCTTATGGATTCAGCTCAATATACTACGTGCCAGGAGAAATTCTGTGGAGTTGCATCATTCAACTGCTTCCAACAAGATTTTCTTGTACTTCCTGTTGACATTGGGCAAGTGGATCTTGCCCAATAATACCTGTTTTCATACAGCACTTCTCCCTAAGTCATGGAGGGCACTGTATGAGCACTGCAGGAGTATAAGAAAGCATCTCTTTAATAAGAGATAACTGGTTGGAAGGGCCAAGTGAATTCCCCACCCCACAGAGGTCTATAATGCAGCAGTTATTACAAGGCAGCAAGTTAAGCTGGACCTTCAGACAGTGTTGGGTTGAGGATTTCCAGTTTAGGCTCCTTCTCCTTTTGGAAGGGTCTGCTCTGCCCTGGAAGGGTATGAGGCTTAAAGTCTTCTTGCCTCGCTGTCACACTGTGGGAATGTTGCTGTGGGGGTTCTGTGCCTCCCACCATCACTCCTGAGGTACGACCCACTGTGTTGTTGCCTGGGCCGAGAGGTGGTGGTGAGGGGCAGGGAAGAAGGGGAGGGGGTGGGGGGAGAAGTTGGTGAAGAGGGTAAAGGAAGCAACTTTTTAAATAAAAAAAATAAGTGATGAATAGATCGGCTAATCCCGGGAAACCTTGAGAATATAGAGCAGTGTCTGTGGAGCCTCCCTTTTTTCTTTTCTTTTTTTTAATTTTCCTTTCTTTAATTTCGCTGCAGCACGTATAATCAATTATGGCTTGAATTGGGGATAAGGGGAGGGAAAGTACTTCAATTCATAAATCAATTTTATACGGTCATCAGTCAGGTTGTGAATGCAAATACCTCTGTCGGTTTAGGTTATTCAGAATTAATTGACTCCCACCGGGCTGGGCTGCAGATGGAGAGAAGCTTTCTCACAAAGTCTGCTCAGGCTCAGCATGGGGGCAGGCAGGCGGGCTGGCTTCCTCCTCCTCCTCTTCCTCCTCTTTCCTCTCCTGGAGCATTATACTATTGGCGTTGAGGAGAGTTTTGTGTGTGCGTGTGTGTGTCCCCTCTGTGAGAGGGAGAGATGCTTGAAGAAAGAAAGGGATATGCAAAGATTAAAGTCACAAGCCCCCTCTTCAGCCCTGGCCTGCGCAGACACTTTTATGTGATTAGGAATGCTTTGCTTTCAAGGGTTTGCTTTTAAGCCTTGAGCTTCTCTTGAACTTCTCCAATAAGAAAACAAACAGCAGTGTCAAAGCCTCCCCTGTGCCTGGAATTCGAGCTCGAGTTGTGTCATTAAAAAGCCACTTTGCTACTGGGACTTCGGCATCTGAGTCACTGTTTCAAAGCCAGTCTGGGGCAGGAGAGATGGAAAGTCATTAAAAATCTAGTGGTTGTTTTGGTGGCCTATTGAAAAATGAGGTTTGGAGGGTTTCAGGGCCACCGGGAGGACACACAATAAATGCTGCCACCTGAATCCTCCCTCTTCCTCCTCCTGCACCTTTTCTCCAAGGGCTGCATGGCTGAAATATCTGGCAAGCAGGGGCTGTATGGAGAAAACCCAAAGGATGGATTTGCTGGAGGGTGAAGAAGGCTGTCACCTGCAGCCCCTCTTTTCCTCCCCCATTAGCACTACCCAGCCGGGCAGAGCTGGCAGTGCACCACGGAGGGGGCTCTCTCAGTTTCCTCACACACACCCCCACACACCTCGGTCCTCTCAGGGGACTGCACCCAGCCTGGAGGCTGTCACCCCACATGGTACCCCAGGGCTATCAGTCCACTCCCCTCCTGGCCCCATGACCCCTTCCCTCCTCCCTGGCCAGCTCCCTTTGTCTCACTGGTTAGCTGATGCCATGAGTTCCCCCACACAAGGCACAGTCGTGGTTTTTGCATGGCCTCACCAACCAGTCCAGGCCTCAGACTGGCTGGCGTGTCCACCGCATCAGCTGCTGGACGTTTGTGTCTGGTGTTGCCCCTTCCCAGACATCCCACTGATGGAATGGGGGGGAACAGCACTTCACTACACCCCCTGGGAAAGATAATTGGTATTAACACACCTTTCCCTCTTTGTTTTGGCTTGTCACATCTAGGCTTTTTCAGACCAGGACATCTAAGCTTCAAACTGCAGGAGCTCATCTAGAGAAGGAGGCCATCAGACATGCATCAGTAGATACCTAACTATGAGATCAATTGCCAAAACCAGTCAGAGTATGTAACCCTGTTTTCTGCCTGGGGAAACTGAGGCACGGATAAAGATGTGGCTCAATCCAAAGCATCCTACTTTAAAAAGTGGCACAGCTGGGAATAAAGCCTAGGTCCTATTGTCTGCACCCTTGCTATGGTGCTCCCCAGGATCCAGACAGCAGACCACCAGAGCTGAACAAGTGGGGCATGTCCATGTCCTCTGCTGTACAATGGGCAAAGCACAACGGGTTTCAGCAGGGCTGGAGGCACTGGCATGTTAGTGGAGAGCCAGAGATGACCCAGTGGAGCTGATCCCCACAATGCCATGGAAACAATAGGTCACAAACACCAAAAGCTTGGACGAGGGTGTGGAGGTGGCAATAACTGGAGAGGAAGCTTGGCTGTGCTTAAAGCACCCCAGGAGGAGGAGGAGGCTGCAATGGAAGATGAAAGGAGCTGTCTATAGCTGTCTGCAGTTAAGTGGGGAGGTGGGAAATGGTTTTGCAGTTCTTCAGCAGGAAATGTGGGGAGCAGGTCTTGGCAAAGGGAAGCAAAAGGGAGAAGCAGAACAAAAGAGCCATGCAACTTCCACTCAATGCTTCCCTCCATTTTGGGCAAATCTGCTATTTGAACAGCAACCAAAGAGCCAGGTGCTTTGGATGGTCTTCCACAGGCTCTGCCAACTTCACAGCACCCCTCAGCTGCAAAATTCTCCGCTGGTTTTCACAGATGCAATTTTGTCAAAGCCCCTTCCCACGGCCCACTCTGCCCCCTCTGCCTCTGCTGCAGTCACGGGCACTCCTACACACACCATCCTGCCACCCCATTTCCCCTCACTGCTTCCCCTTCCTGAGACACACTACAGGCAGTAATTGATGAGAATATGAATGCCCCAACTTCCTCATCTGGTATTTTTTGAAATGAATTTGGCCCATAGTCTAGAGAAGGTAAACGTGGGATTGTTAGCTCCAGCACCAACCTGGAAGCCTTAAAGAATTTATTACCCCTGCCACATGCTGAAGTACAACCCAGTAGGAAGGATGGGCCCCGTGTTTGCAAGCCTGTCATGTTTTTCACACTGAAAATGAGAATTATGCAAACAAGTCAGACTCACTTCTGCTGCAGCTGTTGCACCTTGTAGGTTCTCCATGGCCAGCACGTTGTCTCTGCTGCACCTTTTCTATATGGCAGTGCCAGGGGGATGTCCTGCTCTGGACTGGTGCTGACTTGGAGCTCAGGATAGGAGCATATTTTATGTTTTGTGCGTGGTGTGGGAGTCCCAGAAAGCTTTTGCCATATGGCTCTTCACATGGCAACCCTGTGCTCCTTCTTCCTGTGACAAGCACCAGGAAATCCATGCATTAGATAAAAAGTGTCATGATGGCCTTCTGCACATCCAAGTCCCATCCACCCACCAGCCTGACAGTAACCGGGTCTGACTCTTGCTAAACACAGGTCCCCAGGGCCAAAAGCTGGAATCTGTGCTGCCTCTGCTAAGCCTTGTCTAAATTCCCTGCTGAATATCCCTGAGAAGATCTGCTTGGTGCTCATCAGGTTGGAAAGCAGTTTTAAAAAAAACAAACACCCTTTGGGATCTTCCAGCAAATCCCTAATATGTGAGAATTAACCTATTTTTAATGCACTGCCTGCTTTCCCCACACTCCCTTGCTGGCCCGAGGCTGGTTCATCTTTCAGAGCTGAACAATGCTTCGTGTGTTTCTGTTTGCTCAACATTTAGAGGGGAGGCCTTCCTCTCTTCAGTGCTTTCTTAGCATTTTTTAATCATGTTTATAAAGTCAAATACCTAAGTGACCAAAAGAGCGGCGAGAACTGCTTCCCTGCTCTGCAGGGTACTGAAATCTCCTCTTGAAGTCAATGGGGAGAGCCATGCTCTGCTGAAATCTTGATCAGAGCTGGAGCTTTAGCAAAGGGGAGGAGTGAGCCCCTTGCTTTACTACACAGCTCCTTTCACAGAGGCCCGGGGAAGGAGGGGAGAGGTGTGGGGGGAGAATCTTTACGCCCATGGTGGGACTTCTGAAGAATTTACAGTCATCTTTCCTAGAGACACTAAAGATTTTACAGCCTTGGTACCAGTGGTTACAATGCCCTATGGAGCACAGAGCTGAGTCTATGCCAGGGACCCCTTCATCTCACCAGAAGCTGGAAGGTGGCCAGGGGCTTCACACGGGGAAGTTTATTTCAGAGAGAGAAGGGAGTGAGGAAGCGGGAGGGAGAGAAGAGGGGAGAGAGGCCGAGCAGAGGGGGAGAGGGAAGGGAAAACAAAAGCATGTGAGACGGGAGAGTGAGGGAAAGAGGCAGGATGGAGAGCAAGGGTGGGGGAGCGGAGGGAGGCAGAGAAATGAGAGGATGCCAGCGTGGGAGGAATGAGAGGAGAGACCTAGATAGGAGTAACAGAAGGGAGAAATGAAAGGGAGGGAGAAAAGCATTTTAGAAGTGTCAGAGGGAGGAAACATGAGACGAAGGAATAACAGAAAAGCAGCCAGAAAGAGGGCAAGGAAGAAATAGCAAATAGGAGTAAAGTTAGAAAGCAAAACAGGTACAAGAGGGAGGCTCAGAAGCAGCCTACAGCCCAGTCCCCCAGACAAACCTAGCACAGAAAATGAGGCTTTTCAGTGACTGTCCCCATTCTCCTGCCAAGTCTTTAAACTGAGAGAGGAGCCAGGGAGCTCTTCTGCATACCCAATTCTGCACAGACCTGCACACTCAGAGTCCTCTTGGGCAGATATTTACAAAAATGAATATGCATCTATATATGCATGTGTGTGTGTGTGTGCATGTGTATGTATCCTTACACGTGTCATATACCCAATGCTATGACATCCATGCTTTCCCTCACTTCACACTTCTGTGCACCTGCTGTGCATGTGCAGATTCTGCCTGTACTTTCACCTGCCTCCACAGCCATCCACACACCCAGCTTGAGCTCCACTCACTCCTCGGCTGGCTGCAAAACAAGGCCTTCACTTTGTGAAAAATGCTGATGTTTGGCTGTTTGGGTTCATTCCATGCTGGGGAGAAAATGAGTCTTTAAGATGTTGGTTGTACTTTTTTTTTTTTTTTCATGAGGGGAAAAAAAATCAGACAGAAAGATGAAGCCAGCAAGTGCTCCACCCCAGAACATGAAACGTGGACATACATTTGAGAAATGGTTTCTCTGACCTGGTGGTCTGTGAATTCAGATTTAATGACAATTGTGGAGGTCAATTATAGCCTGGTCATTTATAGCCCTCTGAGGCTATGCTTGAGGCTCCCTAGCCCAGGAGTTACAGTGCTGTCAGAGCATTAGAGAGCCAGTTCCATGTTCTTTGTCCTGAGTCCAGCAAAATCAATGTGCTGGCATATCTCTGGGTGCAGTGGGGTGATCTGTGAGCTCTGCATCTGCTTGGTGTGCAGATGGGGGAGTGTTTGCCCAGGGTTCCCACACAGTGCTGTGCCTCCTGAGAGCAGAGCCAGGCAAACCTGGGGCTCTGGGGCCAGAGCGGATGTCGAGCTCCTGCCAACAATCCAGTGCCCATCGCTGTGTTTCTAAAGCACAGTGTGCCAGCTCAGCCTCAGGGAGGGTCAGGGGCAATCATAAAACTCCCTTAAAGTGAACATCACACTCTTCATGCTTCTCTCTCATTATAATGGACTGAAAGGTGCTTGTAGCAGAGATTTTCTGTACTTTTATAGGTGTTGCCAGAGCCCAGAGAGGGTAGGGAACCCAAGGGCAAGAGACCTGGCAACTGTACATTGGGATGAAGAAGCAACAGTGGTTAATTATTCTATTAAAATTGCTCCCCACAAGCTGTGCAAACTTTCTCCTGTTAGAAAAACACTGCACAAAGGCCCTGGGTAATACATTGTTAATGGGTCTCTCTCATACCGACAGTAACCACAGCTCCACACTGGAGGACTTGGCAAACCACCAGAGGAGGTAGATCTGTGCATGCCACTGCTGCAGGAGCATGTCCTGACATCTGAGCACCATGGCAGGGCCATGGGGATGCCAGGGGAACATCCTCTCCATGTCAGTGTTAATGTCAGACCTCCTGGGGGACAGCTGCATGTTTTTGGACACTTAAGGGCATGCTGTCCCCTGCCATAATTTGGCACCAGTTGAGTGTATTTGACTTAAGATGGATGAAATGTAGACGCAGACCTCCAGTTAGACAGCTGTTGGGGAACAGCTTGAGGAAGGGATGCTTTTATTTCAAGACCTTCCAGATGCACATTTCCTTCAGCTTGTAATTTAGCCTTTCACTTGTTTGCTTGTGCTCATCTAATGCCATTGGTTTTACAGCCCCCCTGTGAAACACCATTGCTTCAGAAATGCCCCTGTCCTCTCTCTCCCCACATTTTCTTTGAATTTTTTTTGCTTTCCTATAGAATAACCCAGAAATGCATAGGGTAAAGTGCCTCTGGCAAGGCAGAGGAAGCATGAATCAATAGAGTAACAGGAGTGCAAGCTGAGCACATCCTCTGTACCCAGCAATGGAAGTCAAATTTACTTTATTTTTTCTGTTCTTATTTGGTCATCAGAAGCAGCCATAAAGGCCATCTTCTTTGGAGGTGTGTGGTCATTTCTGCTAGGAGAGAGTACCAGTGAGACTGCATGTCAGGGCAGGAATAGAAAGGAACTGGCCCTTGTGCCAAGACTTTCTTGGTAATCTAAGGAATTCACCCACAAAAAATGCTAAATTAGTTCAAACTATAGTCCAGAGAGGTCCTGGCATCCTCATGCTATAAACAGAGAAGAGAAATGGATCTGATAAAAAGCCACATTTCTGGTAGGCTTGGCAGAATGCAGTGTGCTCAGTACGGGAAGGGAATCTGCATGGCTGTGCCCAGGTCTTTACTCTGGGGCCATGCACTACTGGCCCATTAAATTTTTTACTCCTCCTGGTGAATAATTATCTGCCTGACCTGTTCCACCACAGGCAGCAAGAACACCCCATTAATGACTTCTTCCCAAAAAGAGTGGGGAAGAAGTCCCTTATCTGGCTCTACCTGGTCTTTGGCAATGATGCTTAGGCCAGAGGTTTCAGTGCCAGGTGCTGGGTGCTGACAGGAGCTTCCCCAGGTTCAGGGACCCCTGCAGAAGACCTGGCTCTTGCAGGTGGGGCAAGAACTGCCTCCCAAAGGAAAGAGCCTGGCACCTTGGGAGGTGTGGCCCAGAGCCTTAGTTCTGATGTTATTTTGTTCCCTGATTTTGGAAGGAGCAGTGGAAACAATTAGGTCTCTTAAATTCTCTGAGGCAAGATCCAAATACAGAAAAGAATACATCTCCCAGGCAGGGAGAAGTGGGGAATTAATTGCCTTTTTTTGGATGAGATCAGAGAAAGCTGATTTATGAAGCAAAGAGAAAGCAAAGTGCTTTTATGGGTAAAATGTTCCCTGCTTATTTCCTTTCTGTCAGACTACGTTCCTCCCACGCTTCTGGCTGCGAGCTTGCTCCTTGGAAGCCTGTTTAAACATTTCAGCATGTGATGATTTAACTGGGCATGGATTCTGACAGATCTTTGCAAATAACATCACAGGAGTTGCTGGAGGTGACAGCCTAATGCCGACTCAGGGCACGTTCAGGAGGACAAGGCTGGCAAAGAGAAACCCATGCATCCCTGTGTGCTCCCAGCCTCTGCCAGGGCCCCTCTGAGCATCAGGCCCTGGGAGACACCCCTGGCCCTGCGCTGAGATGGGGTGTGCCTGGCAACCTGCTCTGTCTGTCTGCTGTGTCCCTGGGACAGACCTAGGAGACGTGGCACAAAGGGCTCCAGAGCTGGAGCCTCACGGGGAGCAGGGGCCTTTGGTTACAGCTCAGGCAGAAAGCAGAGGGAAAGCAGAACAGGGGAGAAATCCAACAAGTTGGGTGTGGAATGAGAAAGTTTCTGCAATTGAATTTCCATGCACAGGGCTTTCAGCTCCTGCCAAAGTACATACAGGAAGGGATGAACTCAGGGGAACCCAAGAGACTTGTTCCTACTGAGGGAGAGTGTAGCAAGCAACTAATGCTGAATTATAGGGTACCAGAACTACATCTGGGACATCTCAGGTGTTGATGGCCAGGCTGTGCTCTCTGCCCCAGTGGCATGGTTCCTAGTGACAAAGACACCCACCTGTGACAGATCTAGCTGCAAAGCTGCATCTGCTGCACCCACACATGCAAGTACAGCCCAGTTTTCACTTGTATAGGTGGGGGCATCAATACTGTCTGCACTCTCCAGAGGAACCACAAGTGGAACCACATTGGTGATCTGTGGAGCATGAATGTGGAGCAGTTCAATGCACGGATGTAGCAGGTTTTGCACACCCAGCAGACCATTCTGGGGATTGCTGGAAAGTTTTGGTACAACTGGCTGTCACTTCTCCTCAGGTACCACCCTGCTGATATCAACCAGAAGGGACTCTAGAGCACCCCTAAGGACACCACAAGGTCCAGGGATAGGAACAATCAAACACTTGACACACTTTCACAGGAGAAAATTAGCAAAGGAGATTAAATGAAATCAACCCCCTGTGAAGTCAGGCAAAACAAGAAAATATAGTTTAACAACCGATAATGATATAGAGAAGCCCCCACGTTTAGACCCCAAACTGCGGTAGGTTTACAGGGAGGAGGGGAGGGCAGGGGTGGGAGCTGGGGATAGGGAAGAGAAAGCTGTACGAATTGACCTCTCTCCCCGCTGCCCCCTCCTTTTTCTTCAAATCCCCACCTAGTCAGGAGTGCTCATTAAGGATGGCTCTCATTACCCTAATTAGGCTGCCTCCTTCCCTTCACAGGGCTCCAGACCTCTGCCATTCAGCAATAACAAGAATAACAAGAAACTCGTTATTTTACAACCTGGGCCAGGGAGGAGGGGAAGAGGGAGAAGATGGCTTTGTGATGTGCTGCTTGGAGGAAAACAAGCCCAGAAAAACCTGGGTCGAGGGAGGAGTCCCTCCTGTCAGGGAGACCTTGTCTCCTCTCAAACACTCTCTTGCCCTCGTGCATGCCTGCACTAGAAGTAATGCTATAAGGAATGAGGATTTGTTTGGGGTGTTTCTCCCCTTTTCTGCAGGCTCATTCTTGAAAGTTGTTTTTCTTTCTAACAATCACATGTGTGTGCACTTGATTTTATGTGAAAAGTAACCTCTCAGGACCTTGACAAGGCATGAGCCATGGCAGCCCTGAGCAGGAGAGGAGGAGGAGGTGGCAGCAGTGGCAGTGGGACACTCCACGTGTTATGTGGTCTATATTTGGCATTCCTCAGCGTGAGGGAGGCTGTGATGGTTTGCCTCGGGGAGGGCAGCAGCAGAAGCCTGGGCTCAGTCTGGCTTTCCCAATTCCCTTTCCCTCTTGGATGCCAAGGCTGTGCACGCTCACCAGCCCGGCTGTGCCCCACCTGTGCAAGGTGCCCACTCCATCCACGCCACCCTCCCTGCTGTGAGTGCCCCTTTGTGAATCCAGTCTGCATCCTGCTGCTGATCCCCTCTGGAACCACATCCCAGCAAACCTCCTCACCAGCAGATGTTTGATTCCCAAAGCTGCTGTGGGAAAAAAAAAACAAACAAATCCCAACAAAAACAAAACCCCAAACAAAAACCAAACAAAAACCCAAACAAAACAAAACAATAAAAATGAACCAAAGAAACCTGTGCCTGTTTTATACCTGTGGGGCAGAGATGGAGGGTGAGTGAAATGGGGGCTCCCTGACACACTCTTTGGGTTGCTGTTACAGCATCAAGACATGGCCTTTCCTGAGCGTTGTGTTGTGTAGCATCCCACCCCAGAAGCAAACAAGCCAAGTCAGCACAACCAAGCATGTGTTTAAGTGTTGTTCTGGATGAGAGGAAAAAAAAATAAATGCTCGCCACCTTGCAAAATCAGACCCTCCCTGAGCATTTGGAATTAATTTTGTCAAAACCAGCTTATCATCTCCATAAATTGTCACAAATCCACTCTGTTTTGCAGAGCTAAACATTTCAACATTTTATGCACATTACCAGTTGCACCATCTTTGCTCAATTTATGCCTCATTTAAATAACTTATTACATCAGATATAGGGCTTTTTTATAGCTCAGTTTTAAGTCTCTTTCTCATACTCCCTTTAAGACTTGTCTAAGTCTTTCAAGATGTTCTTTCAAGCCCTCAGACCAAATTAAAACATCATTCACTGCAGCTTCAGCACTTAGCAGTTTCTCAGAGATCTGGCAAATACTCTTTGAAATATCTCAGGGGGAGAAGAATTGCCAAATAATGTCTGCCTTAGCTTACACATTGACATTTGAAGCATGAATGTCCAAAGTTATGCCTCAAAAGTAGGTGCAGGCATGTAAGCAAGGGATCCTGAATTTCTTTGAGGTGACAAATATCCCATAATAATGTCTTGAATGATTTACGATATCAATTACTTGGATTTCGCCTCCAAGCCTTTCTTACAAATGATGGTTCATATTGTTTTCTAAATTCATGTTCATGTCTTAACTCAGTTACATCTGCTAGCGGGTTTGGATTGTCCTGATTGTAAATAGACAAACAAGTATGTATCTGCTGGGACTGAGATTCACTGTGCCAAACCCTCTTTGAACACTCTTCCTCCCACAAAAAAGAAAAAAAAGAAGCCAAAACTCCCTAGATTTAGAGCAAGAAAAATTGTTTCAGCTGAAACTGTTTTCTTGGGGTTGGATTTTTTGTGCCTAACCCTAAAACTTTGGGTCACCTGAAACATTTAGCAAATTAATGACAATTTTGCTGAATTATTCTGACTTAAAGAAAAGGAGCCTTGTCTGCAGAGATAAGAAACACCCAACCTCCTGCTTAGTTCTTCCCTATTTGTATGGAAGTGAGGTGTCCCAGCATATCTGTCAGACTTAGCAAAGATTGTTGTTCCGCCTTTGGCTGTGGTCAGCTTTCCCCCACCAAGAAACAGGCTGGAGAGAAAGTGTGTTACAGCTTCATGGACAGCCTGGGCTGGTGGACCCTCTTCCAGCCTATGGAAACATCCAGGACTTTGCCTCTTCCTGCTGGTAAAATACAGCTTTGCTTTTCCAGTTACTCTTGCCCTCCTGCCAAGAGGGGAACTTGGATATTTTGTCTGTGCTGACCCTCCAGCTGGGGCTGGGATGTCTTGGCCACAGCAGGAAGGAAGAGAGTGCCCCGGATCACACATCTGGTTTTACATCTCCTCTCACTTCTCCTGTTTCAAGCAGAAACACATGGCAGGTATCTTTACAAGCAGAGATATCTGCATTACACCAAGTGCATCTGGATTGCACTTGGAGGGGAGCCCCAGAGCTGCTTCCAAAGGCAGACTTGATGTCTATACTGAAAGTAGCAGACATAGGAGTGTGGGAAGGACCTGGTGAAGGACATGCTGATCTGGAGGCATCAGTGTGGTTGCCCAGGGCCTGATGGATGATGAGAAGCACCTACCCCACTGTGTTGAAGCTGGGCAGCACAGCTAGCGAGACACATCCCCAAAAGGCCAGAGTCACGCTTGTGCCAGTCACACACTTTCCATTTTCTCCTCAGTCCTCTTGTTAATTTTGTGCTGCAGTCACATCTGGGTGGACCAGTTGTGATCACAGCTGTTGGAGTGAGAGGCAATCCCAGCAGATCTCACATGTGCTGGAGGTGGAGTTGGAGGTGAGGGAGATATTACCTTCAGACAACAGCAGCCCTGGGCTGTAGGGTCACCTATCCCACAGTGCTGGCCACGCTGTCATTCACACGTGTGAGCACAATGGGAAGCCAGGCGTTCCCAGCTGGGAAAAGACAATTGGCAGCTATTCTGAGCTGTACTGGTTGGAGCCCTCCTGTGAAAACAAACCGAGAGAGAAGTCCCTGGTTGCTATTGACTAGCACTGCTGGGACAACACAGGCAGCTTTATTTGGTGAGAGGGGGGATGGAGGAAAAAGCCCCAAGTTCTCCTTCCGCCCCGCTCTGCTCCATCCCTGCTGCCCTGGGGCGCATTGTCCTGCTTTGTCCCCGAGAAGCACGTGTGTCCGGTAGCACCGCGGTTATTTTTAGGCGGACTTGGCCAGCATCCACGGTGGTGGTGACTTTGGTGAGCCGGGAGAAGCAGACTTTTCTCTCCCTGCCTTTCAATGTTTGGAAACAGTGAGGCTGCCAAGGCAGCCTGTCTCCTGCTCTGCAGTTCCAGCCTCTGGAAAGTGAGAATGAGCCCTGAAAAGCCTGGCAGGCTGTCCGGGAGAGCCTGCCAGGCAGGCGGCAGCACCCTGCCAACAACGGCCCTTTGCTGCCATCAGCCAGGGAAAACTGGGGCAGGGGGATGGAGAAGGGGAAGCGGCAGTGGAGGGAGAGGCTGGAAAATTGGTCAGGTCCCTCTTGGGAAGAGCCTTTTCATTTCCTGAGCCTGACTCTGCATTTGTTATTGATGGGAGCAGCATGGGAGGTTGGAGCAGAAGGAGGTGGGGAAGGGAGAGGCATCCACTGCAGTCATTCTGGGATTTCTCACACGTGTGTTTAGGACTGGGGTAATCTTGCTCAGGGGAAGGAGGCTGCTGGCATTGGCCAGGCTTGGAGACCAGAGCAACTTGCAAGTGACAGTGCAGACACACTGGGCCAGGACACTTGTGGGGCTCCCCCTTGTCTCCTGACACCTGGTTTGGCCATCCCTGGTGAGAAGGGACTAAGACATCCACAGATGGGACAGGATGAAGAGGCACAGGACTGCTACACCAAGGGATGCTGCAGACCATGAGCAAGGCTGTGTTGTGGGCAGCCCAGCAACTGGATAATGGAGAAGTGTACTATATCCCTGATGGAGCAAAGACCAAGACTAACACAGCAGACCACTCAGCCAGCTGACACTGATACTGCTACTTTTGCCCCAGCTACTCAAATCTCACCTCTGAATGAAAGCAATTGTTTTCTTGAAAAAGGAGCAGGAGGCATGCTTTTCTACCCGAAGCTTTGCAGATACCCTGTGCCTCAGCAGGAGCAGTTAGGCCCTCAGCAAGGCAGCGGTGGCAACTGGGGCTGAGGCACAAGTCTTTCTGAAATGCTGGCGTCTGTTTCACCACAGACTCTTGTGGGAAGCCCACTCCATACGACGAGCAGCCTCTCCTCTCCTGGCTGCATGCCAGGATAGCAGGTCCAGGGCAAGAGGCTGGAGCCCCCTTTTCCTCTCAGAGCCCCTCCATTCCTGGCTCTGAGCCGTGCCACTGCCAAAAAGGCAAAGGACTCCAGTGTCTGAAGGGGAGGGAGAAGGAAAAGAGGAGGCGCAAGTGTGTGCGTGTGTGTGTGTGTGTGTGTGTTGGGGGGAGATGGAGACATCGGGTAAGAACAGACCAGCTTTCAGCGTTTGGCTAACACCCTCTCCAGCCTCTTACTCAGCATACGCAGGGTCCCATGATCTGAGTAGCAGCCCCTCTCAAGCCATTGTGTGCCTGACCTGCTTAAATAAACGGTGTTATTTTAAGCAAGGGCAGTCGAGCATTTGCCGAAGGTCCTTCTCTTTCTTGCTCCCTTTCTCCCGTCCTCCTTCCCCCCCTTTCCCGCTGCTTCAGTTTCCCCTCCCACCCCACTTTCCTTTACACAGCACGATTAATCCATCAAACCGAATGGGGGGGAGGAGGAGGGGCAATGAGCCCGCACTCCACTGAGCACTGAAGAGGCCCCCATTCATGGGTCAACAAAACCAGGGAGGACTCTTGGACTTAATCAGCCAAGGAGCGCTCCAGCCCTGGAGACAATTAACATCAAAGCAGTGCAGGAGAAAGAGGAGACGGGACAGCCAGGAAGCCTGGAAACCCACATACAAATCCTGATTAAAAAGGGAGGGAGGTTAGGGAGGAAGCAGGGAGAGGATGCTCGGCAGCGTGCGAGAGGAACTGATCCATGTCTGCCTCCAGGAGGGGGAAACTGAGGTGCGAGGAGGAGGCAAGACTTGCTTGAGGTCGATGTGTGGGGCAGCAACACGGGCTTGCTAAGGCAGGGTCCTCATCTCCCGAATTCTACTAAAAGCCCCTTGCTGGGGCTGCCCTGGGGTAGGAACCCCATCCTCAGCAGCTGTAGCATGTATCCCTTACACCAGCTGAAGTTTCGTGACTGTCAGTGGGGCTAGGATTAAGAAGCAACATGTGGCTGGGTGTTGCTAGCCTCCCACACCTCATTTTGAAGGTTGTTTCCAACAGTCTTGTCATAGTATTGTCACGATCCACATAATTGAAAAAACTTAATAAAACTTTATTGTTACCTTTGGGCACTACATCAAAGACTGCGTGCACCTAAACATAATAATCATATTTTGCCTTTGTACCAGATGGTCACTTGGCTGCTGATGTAAACTGGCAGTGGTTCCACTCAGTCCTAGGGAGCAGCAGGGGCTCCGTGGCAAGAGCCTGGCTGGTGCTCAGGCTGCATCGCCCATGGGGAGGGACAGCCAAGGCTGGAAACTCTCCTTGCACTGGAGCCTGGGGTTTAATTGCAGCTTCCTTTGGAAAGAAAAGCGGCAGATGAAGTTATAGGTGAAGAAGGAGCAGCTCCTGCCCCTCTGGCTGTGGGCCCCCACACGCACGAGTGCGCTGAACCAAAAAGAAGGGGGTTGCACACTGCTGAGAGGAAGGGTAATGGCAAAGGAGGCTGCAGGGCAATTTTCCAAAACTTTTGCTGCACGTTTCCCCCCTTCATGGGCCCCACTCTGCAGAGATCTTTCCACACCTCAGGAGCACCATGAGGAAATGTTAGGCTGCTAGTGAGCTGTTGCAGTTGCAATTTACCATCTTCTTGAGTTACCACGGGATTATTGAATGGAAAATCAGATCCATGCCACAGCTTGCTAGCACATTCCCTCTTCTCAGCCCCAGACTGTTACGATGTCTCCTCCCTCTGATCTCTGCAACAGGTAGTGCTGTCACCAGCCTCCAGCTGCAGCTACGGCTGTGCTGAGATCTTACAGTCTGTGTCGAAGTGTCAGCTATGATGGGGTTTGCATTACCTCCCCTACCATCACTGACAAAACACCACGGAGCTGCCAGAGCCCTCCTGGAGGGGAGCAGGGTCTGTGGGTGCTGTCTTGTTAAACCCTGGCAATCTCAGGTGTTCAGAGAGCAGAACATATGGTACATGCAGTGACTCCACTGGCATTTCCCCTGACTGTTCTTGCCTGTTTGAACCAGTAAAATATCTGGGACTGGGACTTTCTCCTGTTTTGGGAAAGCACAAACCCTTAGAGCTCAAAAGTTGGCACAAACACACAATTAAAGTATGTGGAGTGGAGTGCATGATGTGTCATGATGGTCTTAATGCCTGATTTGGGGGAAGGGGGCATTCTGGCTCATGGTTTTTGAGGAAACCCTTAAGAGGTACAATTCCATTGAAGACTATCAACAGAAATCATGGAAAACAGAGTACAGAGACCTGGAAAAGCTGGGCAAAAGCATTACCAACAGGATCTACCTCTTCTAGTTGAAAGGACTTTCGTATAAAGAATTGCTAGGAGGCCCAAAGAAACACTATGTTTCCATACCAGTGTTTGACTCAAGAGTACATCACCCAATTCATATTATGTTTTTTGATGTGTAAATGTTTGCTCCAACCTTCGGTACACTTGAAGCCCTGATCTACACAAGTGTCATTGTTCAGAGGACAAGCTGACAAGTTTTCCTGATGCTGATCTGTGTAGCTTTGAACAGGGAGTGAATATCACTGGGTACAGGGATAGGGCTTAGTGCTTCTTTCAAAAAGTGGGGCCCTGAATGACGGGCTTGGGTCAAGATCAGGGCCCTGGGCTGGTTGCAAGTGGTGCACCAGGTTCTGGAGGAGTAAGGGCTCTTTCCAGAGGGGCTGGGGCCACAGACAGAGCAGGACATGAGTCAGGTCCCACTGCCTCATGAACACATAGGTGGCAGCATGGACAGGCCCAGGCAGACAGTTACTCCCCACAGGAGAAAGGGGAACTTGGAAGCAGCCCACATTTCACACCACTAAAATTCCTTGTCCTGCAGGTTGCTCTGGTGAGGTTTGGCTGCTCTGGCTGAGTTTGGTAGTCACACAGTAGCTCTGCACAGCTGGGTCTATGCCTGGCATTGTTGTCACCATGGGCAGACAGGCATAGAGGAGGTGAGGGAGCACCGGCACCAGGGACCAGCTCTTGGTGTATCAGTTACATCTTAATTGCAGCTGTCTGGTTGCAAGGAAGAACAGGAAGGGGAGCAGAGAGACAGCCTTGGCTTTTGTTTCATGCACTGAACTTTTGGGCTCCTCTTTCCTTTCTTCCACCCACCCTCTTTTGCTCAGATACAGCCACCCACATGCTCGCACCAACTCACTCATGCTTTCTTGTTTTGTCCTGTCATGGCTCTTCTCCAAGCCCTTGGAGAGTCTCTTGAAAAAAAGGAAAGGGGGAGACAGGGTTGTGTGGAGGTAAAACACTATGCAGAGCATTCTTTCACCTTCCTCCTCCTCTGTGCTGTCTCCTGAGCATCCCTCCCTTTTCCTCAGCAGGTACCTATGGAAAGTGACACTGTCAACAAACCCCCAGCAGGATCAGCCTTTGGTCTTGCTCAGGCAGCTGGTTCCCATTAAATGTTCTCAATCATGGAGAATTCTTTCTCTCTCATCTGAAATATTTTATTATTGCTTTTCCTTTCTTTGAGTTTCCTAAGGAGAAGGGAGGGAATTTGCATGTGTGCATGCAGTGAACTAAAGAAAGGGAATTTAGAACTCAGTCTTATCACGCTCATGTGGAAGGGTATGCATTAACCAGCTGCTGTAACATTTATTCTTTCTTACACACCCACTGAAATATTGTTCAGATTTTCATTCCCCCACTGTCTCAGGTGGGGTCCCCAAGGATGCGAAAGCTGCTGTTTCCTGAGCACAGGCCCTCCATCTGCTTGGGTGCAACTAATGGAGGCCAAGATTTGAACTGGGCTGGGTTACCTTCAGTGGGAGGCTCAGAGGTTTCATAGGAGCAGCTGAGAGCTCCCATTTTTCTCAGGTGCCACTGGTTTTGGAGGATAAGAGGAATTACTTTGCTGAGCAGTTTGTCAGCACCCTCTCTCCTGAGCTGCCACATGTAAGACTGCTGGGTTTAACACATGTGAGCCCACTGGGAGCTTGGAGACACAGTCCTGGGGAAACACAACAGGGCTGAGAGGTAAAGCATTCCAGGTGCAAGAGAAGGCATATCTCTCAGTCTTTGCCCAGGGCACCCCAGTCTTACCCCTCTGCCTTGCACAGTGATTCTTTTGGCCAGCAAGATTTCTCATTCACGCTGAGCACAGACAAGTGATTTCAAGCCCGAGGCAGCTCCTTGCTAGGTGATTCCTCCTTGCCCATAGCTCCCAGAGCTGTCACTTCTTGCTGTGGAGCTCTTCCATTCTGGGACCTCCCACAGGTCAGGAGCCACCTGGCTCCATACCTCAGATCCTGTGTGGGGTGGACCATGTGAGATGGCCAGAGTTTGCCACAGTTTGCTTCAAGCACTATGGAAAATTTCAGTTTCCATTGAGAGATGCTGAAAAGAGCAGCAGGCTCTAATAAGGAGGACCATGGATTTGGGTGGTTAGTAGACAAAGAAGGGCTCCTTAAAAAGAGTAAAATGTATATGACTGCATAAACCCACAGTTTTTCTGAGACTGACTCATGGCCTAAACAGCACAGCTGATCCTGGAGCTTGTTGCAGAGCTGCCTCAGCTCCAAATGACAGAATGGGTTATGTAAATTTTCCCTGGTTATTGTTCAACCTCTGTTGCCTTTGAAAAGACAAAGAACACATGAAGCCCCCTGCTCTCTAATGAGAAAATGCCTGCACTTGGTTTTCTCCTCTGGAATTTCAACTCTTTCCCTCTGCTGTTTGTTTCTGCCCTGCTGCCTGGCCGTGGCCTGGTGTGATGCCTGCAATCTTCCTCGTGGGACAAGAGACACATTTCTCCTCAGAGCTAATTAGTAGCAACCATCATATCATCTTCAGCCATCTGAGAAAGTATCCTCATCTCCTTGCTCGCAACTGGCTGGCCAACAATCTCCCCTCAGGGCTGGATGGCAAAGGATCCTGCAGCTCTCCTGCCTCAGCATGGACACATGAGAAACAAATCAATCCCAAGTGTTGCACAGTAGGGATGCAGCACTGGAAGGGATCTCCTATTTTACATCTTGGCCCTTGCTATTGTCAGCAATCACATCGTGCAATCTTCCGCACAAATGTGAAGATCCAAACAATCCTAATAAGTTTTAAGATTCTCCCACTACCCCCAATTAGTACACTCTTCCAGAACTTGACAGCTCTGAGGCTTAAACCATTCTTCTTATTTCCAGTCTCAATTTATTCCTGGCTGGAGCATGCCCACTTGTTCTCGCGCCAACATTGTTCCAAGGCTTAAATAGCACTGCTCCCTCCCTGGTGCTTATCCCTCTGATGTGTTTACCAAGAACAATCATATCCATTCTCAGCCTGCATTTCACTGGGCAAAATAAATCAACAGTCTCCTGCCTCCCGATAGGCACTCTCTTCCCCTAGCCTTTGTCTGCATCCCCTCTCAACATTTCTCTTTTCAGTGCAAATGGCAAGAAGTGGAAACCATTTTCCATCACCTGTGGCCTGAATAAGGTCCTGAGCAGCACTCCATGTTTTCCTGGTACCCCAGTGGCCAAAGAAAGTCTGAGAGTGGGGATTTTTATAGGCACAAACTGTTTTTCCCAGGGGATTCTGGTCTTGACCCTTGAATGCTGAGTAATAGTGCCTCATGGCAGTATTTTGACACCACTTAGGAGCCAGCAGCCCCACTCTGCTCTGAAGCTGTCATGTTCTTGGTAAAGCATGCAAGACTTGCTCACAGAACTGTAGGGATAAAGTTACTGTGGAGGTTTTGACTCATTTGGTGGCACTAGCTGTTGAAGTTGGGTCTCTGATTTCCCACCATAGCAAGGCACCCTGAGCAGTATCACTGGATGGGCTTAGCAGAAGGTTTTGTTTTCTGGTGGTTTTCTTACAGTGCAAAAGGTCCACATAGGTTTTGTCAGTGATGTTTTCCTGGACATTCAGAATTCCTGTGAACACGATATTGAGTGGCCCAAATAAATTACCTGAGTGTGAGTGTGCTTTTTTTGTAATTTAGTGTGTATCTGACCACTTCATTTCTCACTTAAAAAGAGTGTGCGAAGTGCATATGACAGATTTTTAGGCTAGGATATGCTGCAGCAGGAAGAAACAAATAGGTCTACTTTTCAGTTAAGCCAAACCTGGACTTCAGGAAAAAAACCCCAAACAATCAGTTTCGGCTCCTCAAAGTATGGAAACTCAGCCATGCTCCTAATTTTCCCTTACTGACAGCTGTCCTTCAGTTTCATTCAGTTCTGTTCTATAGATCTGAAACACCACTTTTTGTATCTTGGTGAAAATCCTATTTTGACTTTGCCAGTTCCAAGATCTCAGCAGATGCATTTTGTATAGAAGCAGCACAGCAGAGTGATCTCTCTCTTGATGGATTGACTCCCTGCTTGAGAAAACGTGACTCTGACAGAGCACCCCTGGCCCAAACTGCTTTGGGCACTTCTCAGCACCAGACAAGTGCTGGTGTTGTACCACAGCATGCTTTGTGTCCTTACAGAGAGGCTGAGGTGTAACAGGGAAAAAATACTCAAAAACTTAAATGGCTTCTTCCCCCCACTAAAGTCTTTTGTTTCTGAAACCAAGGCACAGTAAATCAAGGGGTTCTGCCTTAAATGAACTTCAAGTGCTCTTTATTTTTAAAAAAACAACCCCCAAACCAACCAAATCCCCAAGTCCCCAAAAGGAAGAGGAGGAGGAAAAAAGATGGGACCTCAGAGAGGATTCATAAATCAAATTGCAATGGACCTGATTGCTGCATTCAGCCCACCAGGCAAAGCGCAGCACCATAATGGGACTGCTGGGCCACGTGTGCAAGCAGACAGAATGCAGCTGACTTGGAGGAGATGTGGATGTGCTCTCTCTGGCACATACAACACGTGCTTGGTCCCTGCCCTGGCCTCACTCAGTCCCTCCTGCCAAAAAATAAACAAGCCAGATCAAACCTGTCATGGTCTGGAAGTCTTCAGCTCTCCCTTTATTTTAACGTGGTGTGCATGTTCTGGTTTACCAGCATTTAATGCTTTGGCATAGTGCTGAAAACCTGTTAATTCTCCACTTCTTGGACTGTGGCTTCCCACCTGGTTGTCCAGCGTGTGCCTGGACCCCAGGCAGCAAGAAAGTGGAAGGAGGGGAAGAAAAGGGCCAGGCATTTCTCCAAAGCCAGACCCTTCCAAGATTTTTCTTAGGGCACTTCTTGCAGAGTTGCCCAGGAAGCCCCAGGAGGGCAGCCCCTGAAGTCCAGAACACCACTGCATGACCCCCATGCCCTGACGCAAGCAGACAAGGGCTGAGGCAGCATTTGGGCACACAGAACCAGCGAGGAGCACTGCAGGCTGTGGGGCTGGACATGCCCATTGCCACATGGATCCAGAGGTAAATCAGGCTGTGTGCCCATCTCCTGGGGCACAGGCTGCAGGGTGCTGCCACCACTTTGCCTGCACACCAACTGCAGGTGCCAAAGCACAGTCTGCCCCCAAATCCTCAATCCCAAAGCATCCTCATTCTTATCTAAGCATTTTGAGGCTTCTTCCTCAGTTCTCCAAGCAAACAAAAGGTCAAGGTGTTAGAAGGTAACAGCTCACGTGTCATCCAATGGCTATGCCCTGTATCTGGGATCAAGGGAAGGTAGGTGGCAAATTAAATTAAAGGCCAGGTTTTTCTGTGGTTTCCCTCAAAAAATAACTTCTCCTATTGCACTCCCAAAGCCTGAAATGCTTCTGTTGTCAGAAATGGCCTCAGGATGTTCACAAGGGTTTTCCTCGGTGTCCTTTGGTGGATACCCACAACAAGAAGATTGGAAAGAATTCTTGCTAAATCTAAGTCCTAACTGTTCTACAACAAGCTGCAGAGAAAGTATACTTTTGTTTCCTGTGCACCTGGATACTGACCTGAGAGTATCCTGAGGCACTGATGGGTTCTGAGACAGGCATCCCCCTTGCCTTTGGCCCCCAGTAGCCAAAGAAACAGGCAAGTGTGATGTGATACGGGATATATTTCTTTTTTCTTCTTCTTTTCTTTATTTGTCCTTATTTCAGGAGGAAGGAATCACTCTCATTGGGACTGTTTTGGCCTTTGTGTAAGAAAAGGGAAAGACAAATAGGGAATTCCAATGGGTTTTGGGGCAGCCAACACCTGGGTGGTGCATTGTGCTTAAAATGGTCTCCAAAAATAACTAGGAGCACAAAAGGGGAAAAATTAATAAGGATAATTAACTGGTTTCCATCTCCAAGTGCTTCGGAGACATGAGCTAATCAGTCTGTAGGCACATCCAAAGCACACACAATGTCTGTAATTAGTTTGCTCTTCTACTTCCTTACCCCTTCCCCCATAAGATTGCATAGCAAGATTCCTATCAGACAGAACAGGTCTCTTTCTGCCCTTTCTGCAGAGGCCTGACAGTCTTGCCTCCTCTTCTCAAAATACACTGTCTCCCTGTCAGTCTGTCTGTCTACTTCCCTCCCCTGCTGGCCATGATCAAATTTCACTAAATGAATCACAGTCTAGTGGAAACTCCCTCCCATCTTTGCCAAGAATTGCAAAGTTGATGAAAATGGGACTCGGAGCCAAAGGCATTTTAGCACAGTGTCTTACCAGTTCCAACCAACTGGGTTCCCATTTCAGTTGGTTGCTTCTGGTTGTCCTATTTCTGCTTTCAGCTTGCCACCTTTCCACATGGAGCATCTTTCCCAGGATTATCATTCAGATTACTTGATACTGCAACACACCTCCAGGGTCGTCCTGGCAGCTGCAGGCTTCCTTCCACCCCAGTGTTACCCACTTTTGGGTTTGTTTTTTGAAATGAAGAGGATTTGTTGAGACCAACTGCCCATCTATCCCCCCAGCATGGGTTTAAACATCTTGTCTGTTCCCACTTACCTGGTGCAGCTCTTCCCTTGAACCTTCCTTCCCTCTCTGACAATTTCATGGCTCTGCTGGTTCTTTATGCTAGACCTTCATGGTCTAGCAGGTACCCCCTGATTGACAACCACAAGTCCTCTCCCACGTGGGACCTGGATTCTTTGTGGAACCCAAGGCAATGTTACTTCACTTTTCTCCACCATTAAAATGAGTGTAATGAACTCCATTTGGGGAAGACACTGGATTTAATGCTGGAGAGGTATCTCAAAATAGAGAGGAACCACTCCCAGTTTTCCTGGGGCTCTCCAGCACACAGAAAGGAGATTTCTCCATGCCACCCTTAAGCTAACTCCCAGGGACTTAGCAACAGCCTTGTTCTCAGGCCCAGGCTGAGATGCTGAAGCAAAGTCTCTTTGTTTTGATGTCATCCACAAGTCCAGAAACAGACCTGTCCTCAGGCAGTTAAGCCTGGTGAGACATTGAGGAGTAGTCCTTAGACATTTATGTGTTGATAGGAAGTTTTCCATCCCTGAGGCTCTGCAGTGAGGTCCCAGGGCTCCCATGCAGGACAACATGCACAGTTCCCTTTGGGGCTCTCAGAGAGGCTGCAGCCCTGTCTGGCTGCTAGCACAGCCTCCCCCAGGCCACAGTGTGGTTGTTGCAGGCTGTACAGGAGCAAGAACAACATGTTATACACCATTTCCTTATTCTCCAGCCTGCGCTTCTCCTTCTTGCCTTTCCACTTCTGCCCCTTGCTTTTTCCATTTGTGGTACCTACTATTCTGTTTCCTCTCCAGGCCTCTTTCTTTCCTTATCCTGCCTGCTATCACCTCCCCAACCCCCTTCCCTCTTGTTTTCTCTCCTCTCCACCTCTGATCCACATCCAATCACCCCAGCTGGCTCCTCTTCTCCTGGAACCCACCAGGAATGCGAGACAGATGCTCTGGATCAACAGGGAGCCACGGCTCAGCATCAGCCCCCAGCTGCCTCCCAGCTCTCGTGTCCCAGCTTCCCATCAGGAGAGCTCAAGCCCTGACCAGTCTGGGCAGTGATAAAGCCCAGGTGTGCCTTGCTGCCCCAGTGCAAGGTTAAGCCTTCCCACAGGAGCAGGGAGCAGTACCCCAGCCCCCAGCACAAGCTGGGCTCTCTGACAGGAGAAGGCAACATGGCCTCGGCCCAGCCATCCCACACAGGACCACCTAGCCTCGAGGGAAAACTGCAAGCCCTTATCAGTAATCGGCCCCTTGCTGTGAGGAGGAGGGATCGTTTTCCTTTCTGGGTCTCCCTGCTCTCCCTCTAACCCTCTGCTCTCTCCTTCCCTCTCATCCATTTCCTTTGACACTGGTCCCAGGCCCACTGCCAAGTCTCAGATCCATTAGCGAGGTGCCTTGCTGACTGAAGCACAAATCAGGACGGATCCGGGTGCAATTAGCAGCTTCTAGCACCTCATCTGGAAGGCATTAGCTTGGCATTTGGGGGAGGGGGTTATGGGTTGGGAGGAGAAGAGGGAATGGATATAGATGCCAAACAGAATAAATAAGCTATTTCTACCTCTCCTAGGAACAGCCATCAAGCATCTGACAGCAACACACAGACTCATGTGCAATAACCATCTGTGGGGGACACACCAAGCTGGTGTGACCCAGAGACCTTCCCTCCTGAAGGATGTGGTTATCATGCCCATGAAGGGACTGAGATGGCATGAAGGTATGCACTTAGCCACAACTTGTGGGTGATATCCCTCCTGGTTTCCCCTCACAAACAAAGGCTTGTGGTTATTGTAAGTGAACTTGGGCTATTTTGCTTTCCATCTGGCTCCCAGTGCACTAAAATCCCTGATAACATGATGATGGTGTCTTGTCTCATGTGTGAAGAGCCAAGATATTTGTTATCACAACCTATTTATGTGGTAGACACGGTCCCCAGATAAAATAGTTCTCATCAAGACCAGGATTCTGTGCAAAATATATTGACCTTAGTTTTTTTCACCCAGCATTGTAGATACCTTTTAGAAAAACCTTGGCATTGCTCTCAGCAGAGACCCAAGCCATCCCTTGCTGTCTTGCCAGCTTGCTCCAGGCTACAGCTGGGGTGCATGGATGCTCAGGAGGCTGTGACTCTTGGGCAATCTCAGTCCCAAACAAAAGGACAGAGCAAACATACTCAAAGTGCAGCCTTTGTGTTCCCAGAAGGCTCCTGCTCTTTCACAGGCACAACGATGTTGTCAGGGAACATGTCTCTGAGGGATTCTGGTATTACTGACTATTAGAAAAGGTGACTGTCAGAGTGAGAGAATCAAAGCCAGCCTGTTCATTACCTTTGCTTTTTCTTTCTGATGGATCTCAGCTCTGGGATGAAGGCAGGATGGGAGTGGGGGGCCTGGGGGCTGTTCTGGGTCCCTCTCTGGTGACCAAGCAGTCTGCTGGGACACAGGACCCAGAGGGAGACAGGGAGCAGCTGGCAGCAGGTGGCTGGCATGGCTCTGAAACAGTGCACGTTGAACTGGGAAAAACCAGGGAAAAACCAAACACCAATCCCAGTCACCTCTTGCAGGAGACCCCATTAGCCAGCAAAGCAAGGGGGCTGGCTTTTATTTATGCATCTATGTATGATCCCCATGCCCACATGCCAGGTCCCGCTTGCCACAGCACGCACAGGCCATTCCACTTCCTGAGGCCACCTGCTGATGGCCAGGGGCTGGGGAAGCCAAGGCTTCCTCTGAGCCAGTGATCTCATGTTATTTCTGTGCAGGCAGCAGCTGGAAGTAGCTGGAAACATCTCTAACAGTAATTTTTCCTACACCGGCTGTTGCCAGATGATGGTCTGTGAGGCTCTGCTGGTTAATGAGCTCATGGAAAGTGAGCTGCACCTGGGCTCCAGGGCCAGCCATATTCTGAAGATTTCCAGCCCTGAAACTGTGGTGACATAGGTGTGGGAGTGCCTTGTTGAGGGCTGATGAAATTTGTTGGTTCAAAGAGTTGGGCACATGTCATTATGTTCTCTGTTCTCTGCTGGTTACCCCAGTAGGTATAAGGAAAAGGTGGCAATGGTTTATCCTGCCAAGAGAATGGAGACTGGCAATGGATAATGCTGGGTTAGGTTAGAAGAACAGTGGCTGGAAGGACCCTGTGAGTGTTCTCTCTGGTTTTTGTACAAAGAGGTAAAATTGCAAGGCAGGAGAGAAAGCCTACGCCTCCTCCCGTCCCATCTATGCCTCCTGCTTGCCAGCTGTGGCCAGAGCCAGGGATGGTAGAAACTGTGACATTCATCCTTTCAGCATCCTTGCTTGCTGACCCAATGCGACAAGGAGGCAGCCCAGTGGTACTCAGTGTTTCCCAAAGAGCAGAGGCACAATGCCTGGAGGATAGTGTACAACAGCATGTGGGAGCCTCCTCTAGGTGACAATCACCAACTCGATGGGAGAGGGGCGGAAAGGGGGGAGCGGATGTGCAATAAAGACTGTGGATGTCAGGAAGTACACCCGTGCTGTGCCCTGGGGGTGCCACATGAGCGAGTGTCTGCCCTCCCTCTGGCTGTGAGTGGCTGTGCCTTGCCTCCATCCTTGGAGACAGAGGAGGACACCCGTGCACGCTCTCTCCGGTGGCTGCCTGCACGTACTCTCTTGTTTTCCTGGCTGAGGCAGAGGGAGAAAGCCTGGTTTCTGTTAAGCCTCGGTCACACAAAGATGCCTTTCCTATTACTCTTTTGTTTTTCCTTCTAAGCAATGTTCCCATTTAACTCTTCCAACTCTCCCCTGTTAGTGCAGCCTGCCCTGCCTGAGGGCCAGCCCAGGTCAGAGATAATTCAGGAACAAAGAGGAGTTGTTGGACCGTGGGGCTGGAAAACCCTCGGCCCTGCCGAGAAGCTTTGGGAATTTCAGCATGTAAGAAGCATCACACTCTTGAGACGATCTAGGAGGCCAGGATGATGATACTCCAGTGGTTTAGAGCATGGTAGAAATACCTAAAGAGTCAGTCATGGCATTATCATGACTGAATTTGGCACCAAACTTCAAATCCACAGAGGGGGAGTGGGGGAGGCGGAAAAGAAAACATGCAAAGGCCTTTTCAAAACTCAAGACCACAAGAAAAAACTTCCTATAAACAAATCAAATGGAAATATTTTTTTAGTTCTATAAACATTTCCCCTTGAAGCGTTCAACCCAAATATTGCATCACTGTGCTAAGACATAAACAAATCTTGCAGTGAAAGAGATGCACACCAACAATAGACTGGCCTGTTTGCCTTGTCCAGGCTGTAAGAAGTGCAAAAAACAAACAAACAGGGCAAAGAGTGACAAGCAGAAGAGAGATGTCTGAGGAGTACTTGTTTGAATATTCAAGGGAGAGAAGAATCACACACCCCACCCCCCAAATCCCACTGAGCTTCAATGAGGAAATTCATCTCCTTCAGGGTCCTTAGAAAATCACAGCTCTGGCAGGTCAAGGACACCAGCCAAACTTGTCTTTCAGAAAGCAAAGTAGCTTCTGATTTTCCCCAAATATATTATTTTAAAAAATATATTCTTTGACATGAATATCTCTTGGGTAAAAATTTATTTATTTTTAATAATGATTATAATGGGGATATCAAGAACTACACTGGCCAAGCTGTCCTGTGTTTTACACCAATGTTGTACTTCCTATACAAGGAGCCAAGCCACACACCTATTGGAAGGTTGTTGCCATCTGAGAAGTAGTTAGCAGGACTTCAACAGGAGGCAGGGGTCTGGGTCTGGCTTTTAGTTGGTAAAAATCTTTAGAGGCACACTAGGAAGAAGAATTTGGCACTAGATTAGAAAATGTGAAGCATCCCACAAGAAGCACACCTCAAAGGAACAGCAGCAAAAGGTGATTTTGTTCTATCAGGACTGCCATTTGCTCTGGCTCTACCTCCTCCATTTCTCACATTTTTGGAATGCAACATGACCCTGTAGACATCATACCTCCAAAAGCACATGAAGAGATCTGCCTCCAGTTCCTCTTCTTGCTCCTGTGCCAGAGAGAGCACTGTCCCTGTGTGGGAGAGTGGACAAGGACATGCTGAGTGGCAATGGCAGTGAGGGACATGGTGTATTCACCATGGCACAACTGTGCTCAGCAATTTTGGTGCTGCCTGGTGTCATGTGTTTTGAGTGATAGTACCATGCTGGGACCAATATTTGGCTCATACCTCAAACAGACACTGTAAAAGCTGCCAGGGACCTACTGGCTTTGTCTCTCTCATCATGAGACACAGGCGAGGAGCTGCACAAGTCACTTGGGTGGGAGGAAATTTCATTCTTTTTCTAGCTCACACAAGAGAGACACTGTGGAAAGGGCCACCAAAAAAAGCTGCTTAGCAGTTCAGTCTTGTGGGAAAGTTTCACTACCAAAAAGCTAGTATAAATTGAAACCTCTTGGGCAGGTAAACTGGCTCTGTATTCAGCTGAGATGAAACAGAGACATGGTTATCCATGGTTCTTCAGCTGGGATCATACTGCAACAAGCAGAAACAACTATGATTTCTCTGGTGGCTTAACGTCCTCCTTCCACAAGCCCTCCTGGTGCCAAGCCATGCTGTGCATGGTCCTCACAGCAACCCTGGCTGAGGTGCCTGCTGCACTGCGGGGAACAGCGAACCTTCTGAGACCATTTGATCTCCCTAGACTCTTGACAAAACCTTCTCATGGCATGCTTTCTTTGGTCTTGAGAAAATGACTTCAGGTGCTGCTGTGGGAGCTGATTTATGAGGGGAGGCTGACAGAATAAAGGGCCTCACACACTTCTCATGTTACACTGCATCTAGCTGGTGTGAATTCAGAGACATTTACACCCAGCTAACTAAGGGAGAATTGGGCCCAGACCCAGTTTATCTGTCTGACAACAGAGAGGATTAAAGACCTGTAAGTGCTAAGCAGGGGTGGTCCAAAAATATTAGAATCAGAAGTAATGGAATGAAGTATACAAGAGTAAAATTAAAGTTGTAGAGAAAAAGATTACAGCTGACATCCATTCCCTAAGCCAAGTGTTCTGCCTTCCACAAGAAGCTTCTAGGTATGGCTTACATCAGTCAGAAAAGGGGATTAAATGGGTTTTGAGCTCAGCATGGCCTGGCACGCAGCAGGCAGATTGGAATGGGAGTATTTTGAGCACTGGTGTCTTGCAAGACTTCAGAAGGCAGTCTGCAAGTGGATTACAGCATCCTTCTCCAAATTCCCACCCATACAGTCATGCCTCATGCAATATCTAACACATGGAGTCAAATGGAATGGCGACAAATAAAAGCAGCTGGTAGAAATGAAAAATGAAGAATTTCAAAGCCTTGCCTGATTTTTATTTGCCTATAAGTGCTGGCTGCTGCATCATATCATGCCACAAAAGAATGTGTGGATTTCTTTTTTCCTCCCAGAAAGGTTAGTTTGTTCTTTGGATTAAAAAAGGATCAGAAACACTAAGTTATATAACTTTTTAAAGTTCACCTAACCCTTGTTCTCAGAGGCTGTAAATTCCTGAGCACCATGGCCTTGGCACCAGCCGTGATTCTTTCTTCTGGGAGAAGACCTAGTTCTTAAAGTTTCAAAGAAATGACTGGTAGGTGCTCTGCTGTCCTGCTCTTTAAAATGCAATGGAAGTGTATTTGTGCACAGCCTAATGAAAAGACAAAGCAGGGCATAAATGCCCAGAGGCATGGAGCTGTAAGACCAGCTCCTTCTCTTTTTGCCTCTGCCTGAGTCTCCAGATTGCGGTGGGGAGTTGGTATTCAGTGGACACCATATACAAGTAGAGAGGAGAGCATTAAGAGGATACTGCAGATAGGCAATGCATAGCCTGGCTGACCAAAAGGAGAGGGACTCATAATGGTTCAAACATCAGTGTCTGCAAGGCTTAACACCAGAGAGCTGAAGATACTGAGGAAGAGGATATTAAAGGGTCATATGAAAAATAAGGAACAAATAATGGGAAAGTGCAGGTCGGTAAAATAACACTGTTTTGAGAGACGTATCTTCCAAGTCAGGCAAGAGAAGTTTCCTTCAGGCTCACCTAGCAGTGCTGGCCACTGGGACAGAGCAGGGGAAAGTAGGTTTAAGGAGAGTGACACCTCTGACATTGGGGGTCAGGAATGTCCTTTGGCCAGATGTGTCAGCTGGGGAGAGGGAGGTTATCCCAGGGTGCATCCTCACAACCTAGAGGCTTGCATCAGCCCTCCTCTGACTTCATGAGCTCTTGGATGACGCCAGGAAACACCAGCTCATGCCTGGGACCAGGGGCTTCCCCACAGGCTGAGCCCAGAGTGGGACCTGCCAGTGCCACGGGGGCTTCCCCGCGCTCCCTTCGGTGCCTGGCTGTCTCCAGGCCCCGGCTGCCAGGCTGGGATGTGGGTTAACAGATTTTTTCCACGCTGTTTCTCCGGGATCCCTGACAGAGCCCATCAGAGCTGCCTTTTATCAGCACTGCACGCCTTAGTGAGCCTGTCATGACTCACACACAATGTGCTCTGTGCCGGATTAATCCGGCTGGCTTTCATGCTCAGGATGTGGGTGACGGATGGGAGGGGGGCTGTTGGGGGGCACGGGGACAGATGCAGGGCTAGTGGGGGCCAGGGAGACTGGGGATCCCCAGGCTTTTCCCTTCCTGAAATTAAGGACCTGTTGAGGGCTGTTGCAGAGGACAGGGTAAGCACAAGCCTTAAGCAATGAAAAAGAAGGAAAGGCAACAGGTGTGTGGGAAAGTGGTAAGGGAAGAGAGATTATAGGTGAATAATAGGTGAATAAATGGACTACAACAAAGAGAGAATGTGATGTAAAGGGAGATCGGTGTGTCTTAAAAGGTAAGCTCCTTTGTTGACAGAATGACAGGTAGCTATTTCCCACAGGTGTAATTATACAGGGACTACACTCCACCTAAAGGGATCTTTTCAGTCTTCAGCATTAACCTGGAACACCTTTAAGATGCCTCCCCATCTTCACTGTTGTTGTCTGTAAACCTGCAACAACGTACTACAGATTAGGGAATCATAAAAAGTGTGAAATCCTAAACCGAGTGGAGTCTGTACTGATGGGAATAAGATTTCCATCAACTACTGTAGCACCAGGTTTCCATGTAGAATCTCCACTCTCTCTACACAGATGAGAAAAAAAATCTCATGTGAGAAGAAAAAACCCACTTTTTACAACAAACCTCTACAAAGCTAAAAATGGATATCAGGGGGAAAGGATCAGTCAAATACACCTAAGCCAACTCTACTAAAACATCTCATACTATGCCATGATTTCCAGCTGAAGGGGTGCACACACACAAAAAACCCCAAACTGATTCTTAAAGAGCTGGTGATGCTGCTTTATGTACATACACATAATTTGAATGCATATGCTAAAACATTATATACATCTCTCCTCCAATTTGAGATTCACAATGTTTGAAATGATCCATGCTACCTAATGCATTTCACCCATGAAAGTCCTATTTTCAGCACCTATTGCCCAAGTTCCCATCTCCACTTGGAAGGCTGAACTGCTTTATAGCACCCCATCCCGTCTTATCCACTGTACATGCATCCAGAAGTTTTCAAATTATTTCCCACTTAAGGATGAGAATAAGCTTGCCTGCCACTGAAATCTCACTGTCTCTGGATAAAAAGAACACTTATTTAACATCACAGAGCAACACTGTCGCTGCAAAAGATGACATGCATAGTCTTGGTTTTACATCCTGTCCATCAGGGGAGCATTTCTTATCATAATTCTGAGATGGACTTTGGCAGTGAACCCAAAGGCAGGACGGCATGTCTTACCTCTTTTTGCACAGGGCAGGGTCATGGTGCTCTTGTGTCCAGTCTCAAGACTTCCCACATCCAGCACTGGCAGTGAGGTGTGTGGTCATTACCACAACTGTGGTTATTATATTGGCTTTCACTGCAAGAGAAGTTTTAAACTGTAGGAGAGTAGTTGCTAAGTTCTGAGGAAGGAAAGCAGGATTCTAGAGGGGTTGGAGGGGAAAAGCTATTTATTTAGGGCATTTGATTGATCTCCTTATTCAAGCAAAAAGTTTTACTAATTGCCTTTGATAATTTCCCATTAACAAAACATTTTCTTAAAGACCCTGTCCCATTAACAAAACATTTTCTTAAAGACCCTGTCCTCCACTCAAAATGTTCAGTGACGTTGTAAAACACTTGCCAAACACAAGAGCATTTCTCTGACTGCTGATCCCTGAACATTTTAAGACAGGGGAACAAATGGACCTGAACCAAATCTTCTCATAGACTTGAGAGCCCACTAACTCTCCAAATATTTCCTATCAACGACCTAACTACAAACAGAATAGTAGTTCTTTACAAGATCCCCTGTGGATATGTAGCACAGAACAGGCATAGCTGTACCCATATATAACACATTTTAAACCAATATATAACATGTTTTATACCAATATATGTGTAACTGCAAAAAAAGAGAGAATGATACCTTTGTGGGGCTGTGTTTCTTTATATTATTTTTATCATGTCTGAAACAGGAACAGTTCTAGTAAAACTATCTTGCTGCCAACCCCTCTCTCAGAAGGAAAAGCTACCACTGGTTAACTGTGGGGTTTTTTTATTTCAAATACGTATGTTATCCCTTGTGTGTGCTGTTTGTGCATGAGGGGTAACATCTATATTCTGAAATAAAAGAAACGCCAGTGAATGTATGATATTTCTGTCTGACATGAGGATGAGCTTGTCACAACCAAGTCTATGTCCCTGACTTGGACCCTAGTGGTAAAACTAAACTGACATTGAGTTGGTTTAGTTTACACCAGTAGAGATTTCCTAATATAGGCAGGCCCTATCTCTTGTACTTTCATCCCACCCCCCTCTTTAATTTGTCTCTGAGTTCTGATGATTGAATCACTTCCCCCTTTGTTTCTCTGATTTCTTTCCTAATCTTCTGCTCCTGAAAGATGCTTAGTTCCTGAATCCCTATACAAATACACTTTCCTTTCTAAGCTTCTCACCAGCCAAACAAGGTTTTATTTGTTTATTTAATTTGACATGCTGGAGAGAAATGATCCCGTTTCCTATGGATTATCGAAGTAACAAATAGCTTTACAAGAGGGTAAACAAAGTAAAACTCATGCTGAAACTCCTTTGAACTGGGGGCTTCCCATTCACATCCCTTTATAATGTGAGTCTTTCCCCTCTCCTCTACACAGTACACAAGATGACTTTCTGGTCACTTTGGACCATGGGCACTCCTGGAACTGAGCTAGCCATCAATTCCTCATCCATCCTTCCACAAACTTATCTTGAATTTCCAACAACATGGCCAGACAGCTTTGAACTCACTTTGAACTCACATTTTCTCCATCTTGTCTTTGCCTCACAGCAATTCCCCCCCATCAATTTTTCATTTCTGCAAAAATGCAGAGCTAGAGGAACCTGGTGGTGAGCCTGGGAGTCTCCATGGAGGCAGGGATACCATGGTGATTTTTACTGGGAGTTTTGCCTAAGTCAGGCGGCAGACATGGTACACCTAAAGCAGCACTCTGCAACACACCTCCTTCAATGTACTTTTCTGTAGAAAAATAGACAAAACAACAAAACTCAGGCATGAATCTAGGCTAAAATTCATAAGGACTCAGAGCCAGAGCTGCTGATGAGCTGCTCCCAGGACAGCAAACCCCAGCAGTGCGCAGTTCACATTTTTTCAGGGCACTTAGGTTTGGTGGCTGGGGCCTGGCTGGCTTCCCCCCACCCCCAACATCCCTTTCTGTTTATTACCCCTGCTGTAATTGGAAGGCTTGTGTGGATGAATTAAACATAGCAGGACAGATGAGAAAACTCTCCCTCTTAGCTGGCTGAATGAGCAAATTTAACTGAGCCTGTTACCCACTGAGTATCGTGCCGACATGCCAGGGTCCGGTTTCCTTTGAGCTCGCCCTTTCATGCGGAGTCCCTCTGTGCCCCCTGCCTTGCTCCTCACAATATCAAACAGCTGGAGTTTCAGCGGCCCCAAGGAGAAGCCTTTGCATCTGACAGCAGCAGCAGTGGGAATTTTGTCTGGGATCAGAGAGGGACAGGGCCCAATATGGGCAAATTGGTAGCTGAGGATAAGGGGGGCTCTGGCATCTCCAGAAGGAGATGGGACACCCCCACCCCCCAGCCATAGCCTGTGCTTGGTCAATGCCCAGAGTAAAAGTTTCCTTATCCCTGAGGAACGGGGGTTAATGAGGGGGTTTGGGCTTTCACACTACTTCGAGCTTCAGACAGGCCAGTGGCATCCAGAAGTTGGTTCTGGCGGGGAGTTTGAAACAAATGCATGCCAGCCTAGAGCAGGCATCCCCAGTACAGCAACAGCAGGGCTTCCTGAGAGCAGGACTGCCACTGGCTGCACAAACCAGCACCCTGCTTTGTCCCAAAGCATTTCTTTCCGGAGGCAGGTGAGAAGAACAGCATATGAAGGGCATTGCTGCGTCCATCTATTCCCTCAGCCCCAGGGATAAACAGGGAATGTAATCCTGCAGGGCTGCAATCTTTTCTTTCATACTGTTTAACAAGCCCTCGGGCACTTCTTTGCACAACGTAGCTCTAATTCTGCTCTCTCATTTTTTTTCTCCCCACCTCTGTAAGCCTAAAACTAGTCCGGGCTAATTCAATTCCTGCTTTAATTTAGGAGAGTTTATGACTGCTTTAAATTAGGAAACCAGCGTTTTTCAGACAAGACAGGTGCTAGAGGTCTTAGCACTTGTAAAAATTAGGCCACTTAGTGAGGTGTCTACGTATGGATTTAGCACCTGAGGAGTGTGTTACTGAGCAATATAAGGAAAAACTTGGAATCTTGGAAACAATTCTTTAAAAGATAATTAGAGAGTAAAGTTATTCTTTCAGAGGAAGGAAGTTTGTGTTCAACCTGATAAACTTACCCATTGAAATGAAAGTTGAAGAAGCCATCAACACACCCTTCCTTGGAACTCAAAAAATCCTACAGAAAAATCAATTTTAATCTTTTCAGTGCCCCTGTAATAAACCAAGGAAGTAAGAACCCCAAAAACAAATAGGAAAAAAAAAACCCTAGGAAGTCCTTTGCATCATCTTTATGAGAAATGAGGAAGCCAGGTCAGAACTCTCCTAAAGTGCCACAAAGCAGGAGTAACTCTGAAACCCAATGATGACATGATGAAAAACTTGAACTCTTTCACCACCTTCTTTGAATACTGAAGGACTTCACGTTTAGAAACTACAGATTTTTTGCTTGTCATCTATGCTGTTCTGTACATGGCAAAAATGTGAGACCTTTCAGTGACAGATTTGTTTCAAGATAATCTTTACTGAAGGGCCTTGAAAGACCGAAGATACCACTCCCTGAGATAAACCCCCACCACTTCCTCATCACTGCGTCTCCCTGCACCTCTGGGTAAATTTAAGTTTTGGGTCATTAATTCACTTTTTGGTGCAGGGAGACGCAGTGATGAGGAAGTGGTGGGGGTTTATCT
>JBBMKD010000001.1:21817603-21841637 GCA_037834095.1 Argya squamiceps
GACGGGGCCCGGCCGCTGCCTGGCTCTGGGGAAGGGGTTTTGCTTGGAGTTTTCTCCCTCCTCTGGCTCATCCTCTTCTTCCCTCCTCCTCAGGGGGAGGGGAAGGAGGGAGGCTCTTGGGGCAGGAGTAGCCGGAGCAGGGAATTGTTTGGGAGTTCAGTCATCCAAAAGCCGTCTCCCGTATGGAGGGTCTGGCTTCCCGCATCCCGGCGCCTCTTCCCTCCTCCTCCTCCTCCTCCTTCTCCTCCTCCTCCTCCTCCCGCCGCGCCTGAGCTCAGCGCGGCCCCCATCCCCAGCCCGCAGAAAAAGCACAACCACGACCCCCAAACCAAGGTCCCCCTCACTTTCCCCTTCCCCCCAAAACAGGCTTTCCCCCCTTTCTCTCTCTTTCTCTCTGTCTTCTTCTCTCTGTGTGCGTGTGTGTGTGTGTGCATGCGTGTGTGTGTAGTGAATTCCCCGCAGATCCGGCCTGGAAGTTCCCAGCTCCTGGAGTTAAGCCTCTTTGTTGCTTCCCTTCGTTTGGGGCATCTTTGTGTTTCCCCCCGCCTGCTCCACTGGAGACCGCGGTGAGTGAAAGAGAAGGGGGCCCGGGCCTGCTGGCCCTGGCGAGGGGCTGGGAGGACGCACGGCGGTGGCGGGCGATGGGGCGCAGGGCTTTCGCCCCATCCATCTTCAGGCAGCGGCAGAGTTTGGGAAGTTGGTGTGGGCATGTGAGGAAGGGGGTCTGCCTAGGGATGCAGCAGATGTGACAGGGGAGTAGTGGAGACCCGCTGGTCCCCACCGGGACGGGGCTTGTTTTCGCTCAGGCAGGTGAGATGTGGGGGGCTCGGATGTTTCCCTGCAGCTCTTCCTCCTCGGCGGGTCGGCCAGAACTAATGGAGGGCCCAGGGCACGCACACGGCTCCGCGGTGCTCCAGGGCTCGCCTGGAGCTTCCCCAGCAGCCTGGTCCACGGGCTGGCCCCGTCCTCCCTGCCGGCTGGGCGGGGAGGCACGGTGAGCAGTGTGGGAGAGGGAGAAGCTGTGCAAAGTAAGCCGCAGATCCATCCTCCATTGCTCCAACTCTTGTCAAAAGCTGCTGGGAGTTTACAGGCAAGAGCTGTCTCTGGCAGATGCGAAGGCATTTCGGTTCGTGCTCTGTGAAGGGGCTGATGCAGAGAAAAGCGGGGGTGGGTAGTCTGTCTGCTAGTAGTATTTTTGTCCTTTTATATGACCGAAGAGTTTTTAACCCTGGTGCAAGGATGAGGAGTGATTTGGGTCAAGGGAAGTAATTTTCTGCCCGGCAGTGGGATGTTGTAGGATTTGTGCATGCATGCCTCCCTGCTTGGACTGCAACTTTGGCAGATCGTCTGGATGGTGACTGTAAATAGAAAATGTGTTGGGGAGAAAGTGAGATGCTGAAGTCGTAGCTGTGTCCAAACAAGACTTTTTCAAGTGCTCTGAAGATACTAATACTTACTTTGGAAAATAATAAACTTTAACCAATACCCCTGGCTGGCAGAAGGTACTTTATACAAATCTATTTTTGGGCATTTCTCCAACTGATTCTGGTATCCCAAGTGTTTTTTCACTGGCGTTGTGTGAAAGGCAGTTCACGTCTATTAAAGTTGGGCTTTTTTGTCCTTGTTTGTTTTAAAGAAACTCTCTTGACCTCTCTGCAGCATTATGTGAGTGGGATAACAGGAATCCATACACACAGTCAGCACCCGCATGTAATTCCCAGCATGTCTTAAATGTTTTTCTTGGTGCCCAATTCTCTTAATTTCCATACTGCTACCATAGTGTCTTTTTGATATGTTCATTTGCAATCTGCCATTAAAATTTATTTTCCCATGGGCTAAAAAACTACCATGGAAAATATTAGAAGAATGTGGGTGTTTTGTAAGTAGAATTTTATCTCAGTTTTCTTTTGAAAGTAACTGACTCGGCGTGCCTATGATTAAGAGGAGGGTTCCTCCATATTTATGCCTCTGTACTTATATGGCAGACACTTCAAATTAATGGGCTGAATATTGAAGTTCATGTCTTGGGGAAGGATTTCAGCAGAAATCATGGGTTCACAGTGAAGATTTGTTCTGTTTGTTTAAGTGACCTAAAGAAATGAAGGTGAAATAAATTCCCATGCTACTAGGAGTCATATGGGGATCTTCTGAAGTAAATAGGACAATTAGGAAGAGCTGTGAGCTCCCTGCTGGGTGCATGATATTCTCTTACAAGAAGTAAATGGAGTTTTGTTCCATGTCCTTTTCTTAGTCCTCCCCTTCAGACAGAGTTACAGGGACTCATCCTGCATACACCAAGCAGAAGAGGTCCCAGTAGGTGTTTGCTGTGAGGGTTGAAGTCAGATACAGTGCAGTCCTCCCTGCTTCCTGCTGGGGAATGTGAGGCAGGTTCATCTGAAGGGTACACAGAGGTGCTGTGCAGATGGGAAAGGCAAGTTCAGTTTTCTCCCACTCATACACACCCACAGGACCTTTATTGGAGAGATAATCCAGTACAAGTAGCTGAATCTGCACATTTCTTCTCTGCTTGGCACAATGAAGAAGCATGGAGCTGCATGATTCTGCATGTGTGTGCTCCAAACTAGCATGTAAGTTGTTTGAGTTCTGTATTTCCCTGCAGACTGGAGAAGGCAGCTTTTCTGTGCCTTCTACTGACATGATACAGAAGCACAGAGCAAGAGGTTCTTTGGGATTGCAAAGTGAAACCCGGTGTCTGGTGTTTGCAGAGGTCTTTCCAGCCCTCAGAGTGTGACTCCTGGATTGGAGTTTTGCTCCATTGAAGGACAGGTGAATGATTGCTCAGTTCACTTCCCTGCTTGAAATTCTGCTGTGTCCTCGAAACTAACAGCAGACAGATCCCTCCAAATCTTCAGTACCAAACTGGCAGCCCTGCAATAGCTTCATGATGCTGGTACAGCTCCTCCTGGCTGACCAGGGCCAGCAGAATTGCCTCTTTGGGAGCTGGCTGGAGCCTCCTGCTGAGCAAGAAGCATCATGGGCAGGGCAGTGGAGCAAGCAGCCTCTGCTTTGTCCTCATATTCACCAGTGCTGCAGAGGAGAAACTTCCTTTCCTGAGTTAAGAAAATTTACTCATTTAGGGCAGACCTGAATTTTTGCAGTTTCTGTCATTGCTACTGAAACACTTGACTGAAACACCACCAGATGTACCTGCCAGTGTTTCCTGGTCTATTCCTGAACCACATGCCCTTGGGTGCACAGAAACCTTGCAATCTGATAACAAGCACAGGAAAAAAAGCCACTATTGCTTCTTCTACCTGGGCTGTGGGGGGGAACATGGGTGACAGGACAGGAAAGGCACTTCAGTTGGAAGCATGTGTTTGGAAGTGGAGGTGTTTGGGCTGGGTCTTCAGCCCGTGCACATGCCCTGTTGTGAGCTTGAATTTTCTGCACAGCCCTGTGCCTTACTGTTCCCATACAGAAAATGGAACTGGAGCCTGTGCTGGTGGGTTGGGCACTGTAGGAGGAGGCATTTATTGCTGTGTATGTTGGCTCTTGCCAGATGGCCTGTACCCATCCTCATATCTCTTAGAGCAGAGCTCAGGTGCACTGGGGAGAGCTCTCTCTGTTGTGCTGAGCCTCCTCAAGACTGCCACAGGGCTGGACAGTCACCTCTGTGCCTCCAAAATCACTCTCTTCCCAGGCAAAGACTGTCTCCCAGCACCCCACCTTGTGTGCCTCATGAAGCAGGGGAGCAATGATAGGGAAAAGTGTGTTGGGGACCACGCTGGTTGCTTTAGCCCAGGGTGGCCTGCAGGTGGGTTTTCAGAGGTTTGAGCTCAGCTGGGCTCAGTTTAGTCACTCAGCCTGCAAGGTGTTGCAACAGCAGTAGGGCAAGGTAACTTCAGGTTAACAGAAGTTCCTTTGGCAGTATATAATGGTGGGTTGTTCATTTTATTATCTGATGCACAGTGCCTCAGAGACATGAGGCACAATTCCCTTGGACTTCTTTAGTGTGCAGAGGTGATTTTGATACATTATTGCTGGCGTGTTACAGACCAGGGCTTGCAAATCTCTTGGTTTAAACCATTACCTCCCAGGCTAAACATTTGCAGTGTGAATTTTGCAGTTAGGATGGCATATCCCACAAGGAAAAAGTTCTCTTGCAAAATCTTGGGAGACTTCCTGTTTCTGGTTAGACTGAAAACATCCTGAGGGAAAAAACCTGCTGCTGTGTGTTCTGGTGCTCCTGTGGTCAGTCTCAGTTTAAGAGGTTGTTATGTATTCCAGTTCCCAGGCCACAAGAACGATTTAAGGCGAATAATGATTAAATGAATTGCAGGTCCTTAGGTAGAACGGGGGTGAATATCATCTTTCAGGTTTCTGAATGTGCTTTGGGTAATTGTTCAGCGTAAGGTATCGCATGCATCTTTTTGTTTCCTGATACTGGCTTTAGTTCCTCTTGGCTCTGAATCATACAACATCCTATCTGCTGCTTCATTGGCTGAACACAGTGCTTGAAGCTGGTTCTCTGGAGGGAATGCTTGCAGAATGGGAAGCTTTCAAAATTTGCTTTGTATGCATATTTGTGCATAAGTCTTCTAAAATCTCTCCACAGGAGTGTGTGCTCCAGCAACACAGCTGTCCTGAGTGTCCATGGGAAGCTAAGACAAAAGGAGTATGGACACAGTGGAAGCAAGTTGGCTGGAAAGCTCAGAAGGATATTTATTGCAGGGAAAAGAAACCACTTGGTGCTTACACAGTCCCAGAGCTGCTGTGGGCGGTGCAGAGCTTTCTGCTTAAACAGGGAGCAACAGATCCCTGCCCTGAGGATGTTATATGCTCCTTTGATTAAAATGGCCTTTCTTCCCTGCAAAAGGACAAGTGGGATGGGAGGCTCAGCTCTGCCTGATGGGGTTGGTAGCAGAGCACCTGGACTGGGTGCCTGTAAGGGTTCTGAGGGCTGCCATTGTGTGTTGTTGGAGCTCTTGAGTAAGAGGCAGTGCCAGTTTATTTTGGCTCTAGTGGCATCAATGGAGAGAAATGTGCGTCAGGGAGCGTGTGGGACGTGCTTGAGCTTCTTTGCCCTCCTTGTGGGCAGTGTGCCAGCAGAGGTGAGAGCCAGACTTTATCCTTGCTTTCTGCTCAGCTGCTGTTGAGGCTGCTGCCCTGTGTCCAGTCCTCTTCCCTGAGCAGCCGTGAGATGTGAGGATGGCAACTGCACCTGGTGCCTGTGCAGAGTGTTGGAGGCTTGCTGGGCAAAGTCCACAGCACACCACAGCCTGTTGCCCCTATGGAAACCCACCATTGTCAAGTTTGCAGAGGTTTTGGGATGTGGTGTCTCTATATATGTGTGTGAAAGCCAGATGGTGTTTTGGAAAGCAGTCATATTCCATTAACTTCTGTGCCTGGCATAGGCAGTAAATCCTTCACCCTGAGCCCTGCAGCAGTAATGCCATTTTAGCTGTCTCAGGTCCATTCTGGCAGAGGCATTAGCCAGCAGGTTGTACTTTCATGCACAGCCATAGACCCAGGGCCCTGCCAAATGCAGGGATGTGTTCACTTGTTGTAATGTCAGCGAGTCAGAACAAGCTTGAATATCTGAAGACTGTACATCAGGCCCTTCTGCTGTTCTTTAAATCACCAGTGCAAGAAAAAAAGGTGTAAAGATCCCTGTCAGAACTGTGTTGTCAGCTTTCAAACACCAGAATGAAGTTACTTTTTGTTTTCCTTTTAGTTGACAAAAGGACAGGTTAGACAGAGCCCTGTGCTTTAATGTGTTGAGTTTAGTGTGGTTTAGAAAGTCTGTGGTAATACAAACATAATGAGGTAGTCTTTGAGAAATAAAACCTAAAATATGGATACACTGGCCTGGAATACAGCATTTATTTGCAAAATTTAGCTTTTTCTGATAACATCACTGTAATTTATCCTGGTGCTTTCAGGGAGAGCAGCTACCTTGCTTAGTGATGCCAGTGTTTTAGGGTGCAAACCTGGGATGTGAGGGCAGCTGCATTTGATGCTCCTCTACACCACAGATTTCCCCCCAAGATGGGGCAAGTAGCTCTTTGCCTCAGCTCTCCACCTGCAAAACTAAATGGCACTTCCCTGCCTCCTTGTGGTGTTGAGGATAGTTCTCCTGGAGATCAAGAGAGACCAGAGATTTGCTGGCCCTCAAAAAACCTCTTGGATGAGGACCGCAGTTGGTTTCAGCAGAGGCCTCCCGCGGTACTGACAGCCCAGTGGGCAGCTCCTGTGGTTGCCTCAGGGGACACGTGCCCCTGCTTGCTGGGTGGATGTGGGCTCTGTAGGGGCTGCAGGATGCTTTTGGCTTGGAGGGCAGGCTGCTGGGCAGCTATAGCAAAACCCTCTCTGGTGTGACCCTCGGGGAGCCTCGTGTAGGTAGCAGCAGTGCAGCTGCAGCAAACTTCTGGCTCCAGCCAGTGGTGGTACAGAGAGTCCATTGTAATCCTATGTGCTGTACAGTGTACATCTCAACAGGCAAAGTGGCTCCAGGGTTGGTTGTTTTTTTTATTTTCCCCCTCCTCCTCTCCATTCCTTCAAATCTACTTTATGAAGTTCCTCCCCTTAAATTGAAATTTTGGCCTTATCTTCAAAGGAGTCCTTTAGTGCCAAGCTTTTAAAGGTGGGGAGAAGGCGAGAGCAAAAACATCACATCCATTAACAGCCCAGTTGCCAGAGAAAATGTTTTTTAAAACATAATCTGAAACCTTAGTGTTTGGGAGCCAAAGCTGAGATTGAATACAAGTATGGGCCTTGTCCCTAGGGAGTCGCAACGCTGGGAATATGCTGGCACAAAGACAGACCATGGAGTGAGGATTCTTGTGCATGCACGCACACAAATAGACAATTATTTGGAAGCCAATAGTGCTCTGGATGCTGAAGAAATTTAATCTAGTGCCTTCTGTCCCAAGTTGCTCCCTGAGCTGTAGCTGATGTGGAGAGCATTCTCGTTGCTCCAGCACTTCTCTGGATGGCAGTCCCCTCTGGAGCAGGAAGATTCTTGCTATTTGTTGGCCATGGGTGGTAAAAAAAAGACTGGCTGGTCCAGCTTTTTTGGAGCCTGCTGCTGTCAGTGAGAGATTTCTTTGGGGCCTCTGAATGGTGATGGGCATATGATTTTTGTGTTTTATTTCTCCAGAAGAAAGCTGCTTGTTTAACAAACCCAGGCACTGTCAGATTGGGTTTGAGTTCCCAGTGTCAAGAGATGTTTTCCGAAACATGCTGGGTGGGATATTTCAGAAACATCTGGGCTGACTTGGACGATGCAGTAGAGAGTCAATGGGACTTGTACATTGAGATGAGCTCCCCTCCTTGCTTGTCAGTACAGGGTCACACTTGGTGGGTTTGTGGGACAGTCCCACTGTCACCAGTGTAACAGCTGCCCAGATTAGTCCTCACCACCCACTCCTGCATGGAAGTGGACCCTGTTTCCCAAGTGGCTGTTCAGGCATATCTTGGCTTGAGAGCATATGAACTGCAGCTTCTAAGCCAGAGTCATCTGGGCAGAAAGAGAGCAAAATGGCCCAAACAATCAAGTTTAATGGGGTTTGAATCCAGTGAGGAGCACCCCATTACTAATTTCTTCCAGGCTTGGCCAGCCAGACCACAACAGAGCTGTGGGACTCTTGCAGGAGGAGGGCTTGATATCTGCTAGCTCTTGAGTCCCTGTGGGGACTTCCCTAGCCCTCAGCTGGCCAGGCAGGGTATCAGGCTTGTAGCTGTCAGGCATTTCTGTAGCTGGAGGCTTGTAGGGCAAGACAAGCTTGTGAGAAGCTGGTGCATGAGGAGCTCCTCAGAGCAGCATGCCATCTGCTTTAGATGTGTCCTTCATCACCTTTCCTCACTCTGACTTTTCCCTTGGGGTGTCTGGGATTGGCCTGCAGGGAAAAGGTGTTTGCTTTCCACCAGATGAAGAGCTGATCTCCTGCTTCCATGCCAGCTTGTGCCTGAACACCTCTGTAATGCTGTGGAGAAAGAGTCCAGGGCCATGCAAGGACTGGTTGCCTTTGAGGACTTTGCTGCACTGGGTGCCTGAGGTGATATAAATGTTGCAAGAGTAGTTCAGCTATTGTTACCCCAGTTCCTGCCACAGGTGGCTGCCCAGGCAGCAGAGAGGAAGAAGGTCTTGGCATCATGATCAACTATGCCAGATAACCATGCAGCCCATTAGTTTGATGATGGATAGTGAGAAAGAGAGGTCAGTACCAAGGAACAGAGCTGGAGCTGCAGGAGCCTGGGTGTGTTTGCTGACCCTAGTCACCTCTTGGTAGGGAGGTATGGAGCCAGTTTCAGGAAGTCTTAGGGAAGAGTGATCTGGTTTATGTAGCTACAGCAAGACAAGCCAGCCCTGTGTCTCACAGGATAGGCACGAGTCTACTCCTGCTCCCACTAGAGCTGCTGGCTGTGCCTGCCTGGTGTAGTATGGGCTGTGGGATCCTGCTGATGGCATCATGTGGTCTTTTCTGGAAGGAAGGGTCTGCTACTTACATCATGTAGCAATTTAGGCAGGAACATAGTTGCTAAATATACAGTTGTCCTGTTTTCCTCACAGTTGCCTGGGCTGCAGGTTTGGAGAGAAGGGAATAGGAGCACAAAAAGAACAACATCAAGACCAAGTGGCAGGCTGTGTTTATCATTGATGCCTGACCCTATAATCTCCCTGGGGATAGCTTTGGACATCCGTAACCTCTGAACCACTTGAAAGAACCACCTTGAAAAAAATTTCCCAAACTAGTGACCAAGCAAACAAGTGCAAATTTCATCAGCCACAAAAATGTGAGTATAGCCCAGTTTTAGCATAGCTTCAGCACTGAAGATAAGTACAGGTTTCTTGATTCTCAGGATGAAGGCCTGAGAAAGGCCTGCTATGCCATCTTTCCCCCATCACCATATTCCAAAACCTAAATTATTATTTGTGTTACAGTTATGTCTTCGAGTTTTAACCAAGGTTGGGACACAGCTGTGATAGATGCTATGTTAACTTGTAGTGGGAGACTGTTCCTACATCCCCATTCAAAATAGTGAGGCAAATGTGGAAGAGGGGATAAAAATAGAGCATGAGAAGGACACATGTGCCTTGGAGTGAGGCAGCAGGTCAGGATTGGAGCTAAGTACAGAGCCCAGGGTGCCTGATAGTCATTCTCATGCTCCATCCTCCACCATGCCCTGAGGTCAAAGCTGAGTGTCACTAAACCTTGATTGAAAGTTGTCTGCTTTGAAGCTGAGAGTTGTCCATGGCAGAGTCTCATCTTCCTTAGCCCTCAGCTCACGTCAGTGGCTACGTGTGCTCCAGGGAGTGATTTCCCAAAGGAGCCCTTGGCACTGCAGGTGGTGTTGGTAGCATCCTGCTGCTGTGCATGCCTTACATTGGGGCAGGCAGTGGGGGAGCTGCAGGTGGGGAACAAGAGCTTGTGGCTGAAGGGAAAGGAAAGGAGCCAGTCATGTCTAATTCTCTCCTGTCAGCCAGTTTGCAGTTGCGGCATCGTGCTTTGAAAGGCAGCTGGAAGGGGAGAGTGCCAGTGTAATAACAGTTTTGCTTGCAGCATGCAATCTCAAGTTAAACAGTACCATTACATAAATACTGTGTGCCTTCTTTCCACAGGGGGTCTGGGACTGCTTCTCCTGCTCTGGAGGCATTGCCTTTCAGTGCACAAGCCAACAATAAGCTCTAACAGATGCTGCTAAGGCCAAGTCCATGGCTTTTATTGTGCCCAGGTGCAAGAGGAGATGTTCAGGTCAGCAAAAAGGTACCTTACACTGTAAGGAGGTGCAGGACAACAGGGAAGGACAGCAGGGTTACAAAGAGCTGCTCTTCCTGAGCACATTGAGCACGTGTCTGGGGACATACATGGATACCTGAATGCTAATCTGAGCCCTGCAGGCACAGGTAGCCCAGTAGGGAGCAGCTGTGTGGACATCAGTGGCAGGACACAAGCAAAACCTGGCTTAATGCATTAACTGGGAACTGTCTCAAGGAGGATAGGATTGCTTCAGTGAAACCTGGGCAGGTTCTTTCCCCTCTCCTTTCTTGTCTGACTTAGAGCACTGTTTGGGTGAGCAGGTGGGGATTCAGATGTATCCTCTTCTGGTATCTATTTGCAAAAAGCTGCAGGCAAACTGTCTTGGGGGTGCTGCTCATGGCCGTGCCCTACTGCTGTCTGAATAACAGCCTGAACTGCAGTCACGGGCTTTTTGCTCAGAGGAATGCTTTGGAACATACTGTTTTTAATGGCACTGTGTTGCCAGGGGCTCTTTGTGTCTAAGTGAAAAGATGACTCTTTGCTCTACTCTGCAGGAAGAGGAGCCTATCTGGAGTAGGACTCCTCCATTTGGCAAGTGTTTTGATCTGCTCTCTGCAAGCTAAATAATTGAATCACAGAAGAGATCTCAGATGAGGTGTTTGTGCCCTTGCAGTCACTGCCCTTGCAGTCAGTGCCTTCCACTGGCACTGCCCTTGCAGTCAGTGCCAGTGGAAGAGTGGTGGGAGATGTCAGACAGCTGCACAGTTATGGCTTTTTCTTCTCTGTTCATCCCAGGTCACTCCCTGTGCATGAAAGACTGCGAAGAGGCCCCAGCATAGCTGCTGCCTTCACTGCTGTCCAGCTGAATTAGGGCATGGGATGGAAAAGGTGTTAAAAAATGGGTTTGTGCCACCCATCCCTCCTCATACTTACTGAGAATAATCTCTTCCTCTCTCCTACCATACAGCCCCCTTTCAGTTTTGCCTCAGACCTCGCAATGAGAAGGGAGAACAGGACTGCAGCTGAGGATTCTGGCGTGCCGCTGTTCCCTGCGTGCGTGCTGCCTCCCAAAGGATGTGGGTGCCTCTGCCAGGCCCTCGCACCCCTTCTTCTCCCTGTTTTCTGCCTTTAATTTCCCCTCCTCTCCCTGAGGTGCCAGTGCTGCCAGCAGTGGTTGCCAGGGCTGAGAAAGGCTTGTTGGGCCATATCCTGGGTGCCCCTGCCCTTACTTGTTTTGGGGAAGGCTGATAAGGAACATCTCGGGGTGTCTCCCCGGGCGCCAGCCCCGTGCTGGGGAGATGCTCCCAGCCCTGGCCGACCCGAGGCGAGCGCCGCACGCTGCGTGTCGGGGCGGGTCGGGGAGCCCGTGCCCGGGCACGGTGACTGCCTACAGACACAGGCAGGGCTGCTGCCTCCCCACGGGTTATCCTGGAGAAACACCATCCTCCAGATGAGATCCCTGTCTCTCCTTCCCTTCTTTCCCCTCAGCTGGTGGATTTGGGCTTGAGGGTTCAAAGGCAACGTTTTCAACATGTCCCCACCAGTGTTTCTGATTTCCTGGCGTTTTGCAGGCTGGGAGGGTTTTGTGCTGACCCGTCTCCTTACAGGCAGCCAGAGAGGCGGCGGGCACGGTGTGTACTGACGTGCCAGCATCTGCAAGGGGCATGTAGGAACCAGGCCAGAAAAGCTCAGTGAGATGTTAATGAGCCACAGATGGTCAGCTTTATCTTGGAGCCTGCCGATTTGGGCTTCTAGAGCTTTCTGCTGAAGAAATATGTGAGTGAGAGCTGATGGTAGGTAAGAGCTGGGAAGGAAGATCCTAAAATAAAGATCCTTAGGCATATATGGGGGCTCTCAAGAGATCATCTCTGCTAGAGGCTCATTGTGTTTTTTCTGAAGGTTTCCTTATCTACTTGAACTACTTGTGGGCTGCAAAAAAAAGACCAATTTTCCGTGGAAGAATTTTGTAGTCAATAAGTAAGACCAGCAGAGGTTTATCTCTGGCTGTTACAGAGGAGGATCTCCAGAGGCTTTGCTTGAGTACAGAGCCCTGAAGGCTGCTATGGATGTGTCCCTCTCTTGCACAGGGCAGGATGCTCCCAGCAGATGTTTGTTATCGGCAAAGTAAAGCAGAGGAACAGAAAAACTTCAGCTGGCAAGAAATGCAGAGGAAAATTATAATTGTTTCCCTGCTGTGCTTGCAGAGAGAATTCTTGAAGCTGCTTTCTGTCCCATTGTAACATTTTATGTTTATATATCTTATGTCGTTTGTGAGGAACTGTTAAATCCTGCAGCACATTGTGGATGAGAACAGTTTGTTTTACCTATCCCAGGGCAGAGTGTGCCAGCTGCATAACTGGATCTAAAATCATGGAGCAGCATTTTCACAAAAGTGAGTGCTTTTCTTCCTGAAAGAGTTTCTGGTATTTTCCAAGTCAAGAAATGGTGAATAATTTCCCTAATGGTAATTCTGAGATTGTATTTCCCTTAGATAGGTGAGTTTTTACAGTTGCTAGAGGGAGGGGAAAGACCTTATTCCTTCTCACTTCTAATGCTGGCTTTGTGGTCTGTAGCAAGTGACAGTATTTCATGAAATTTGGATGGTAGGTACTGCCTGACCTTAACTACAGATGACTTTGCACTGAACAGGGGAAGGTTTTTCTGGGGGTGTTTTGTGCTATGGGGCAGTCACAGATTTCCCTTCTCAAAGAAAGTGCTGACAGACTCTGTAAGCAATTTGAGATAAATGTCCTTGAGGCAGAGGATGGCTTTTGCAGAGCACCTGAGTTCTTAAAGGACTCTCTGTACAATAAAGGAATCTAATACTCCTTTATGTTCCTTTACTGGACAGTAATATAAGGATTTTTGGAAAATCCAAAGAGTTCTAGATTTATTTTTCCTGGTAGACAAGCAAATGTCAGGGCTTTGCTGTGTCCTCCCAGCATACTGCTGGGTGAGTCTTTGGCGAAGACAATCTGATCTTTTCTGTGAAACAGTTGCTAACACCTCTCAAGTAAAGGGGATTTCTACATTGAAAAGACATTCTAAAATGATAAAGCAATTCATGACACAAAAGCTTCTTAGTCCTTTGCAACAGAAGACAAGGTAGACTTCTTCAACGAGATTATTATCATGTTAGACTTAGGTTTTAAAAATGTCTTAGGCTGAGCTGAATACATTGATAGATGGAGAACAGATTAGGATCTCCTGTTGTCACCCTCAAAGCCCAGAAGCTGGTGTCATTGTTTATTTCTGGTCTCTTTACTGCTTACAGTTTTCTCCAAAAATGACTAAACATATAACACAAGGATTGGGTTTGGGGTTTGAGGTTTCTTTATTTTTCCTTCCCCTATTCTAGGCCAGACTCTGACCACAGTCATGCATTTGGGTTTTTTCTCCCTTGCTTCCAAATGCAGTCACATAACAATAGCCTGGAAAAAAAAGTCCTGGAAATGATTTGTTCATGAATTTATTTCCTTTTTTGGGCTACAAGGAGTGGGTTAGCATTTGGGTAAGGAGGCTGGGAGCTCCAAGCCATCTCTTTCAAGGTTGAAGAGGGTTTAAATGGGAACCATCCTGTTAAAATGAGAAGTTCTGAAGAAAGGCAGCCTTTCTGGAGCAAGCATTTCCATTGCTCCATGTGCAGAGCCTCACGCTTGAGGCACCTTCTCTCAGCTGAACTTTATTTGCTGTTTGTGTAATAGCAGGGTCTTGTACAGACACTACTGAATAGGCTTTGTCTGCCACAGGCAGGCAGGGACCGACTGTGAGAGAAGTGCTCCTCCTGTCCTGGGCTTCTTCAGAAGTGGGTGATTGTTTGCTTTCCTTAACAGTCTGCTAATAGGAGGTAGTGGGTGGTGTTGTCTTTCTTATTTATTTTACGTAGGACATCATGACAGATGGTGATTTTGTCTGTTGTCCTCAGCTGTAGAAAATGCTTTCTAAACCAAACTAGCGGGATGATCTGTGGAAGAGGAAAGCCTATCAGAGACATCAGATTCCCAGCTGACTGTGTTCTGTCATCTCTCTCATGAAGAGCAGGAAAAGAAGTGTTTTGCAGGCAGGGTTAGGAGGTAAATTTTAAATGTCTGGATCTTTGGGTCTTGGCAGGTGAACACCTTTGATACCAAGGAAAATTAAAAATCACCAGGTGGGACAACAATGAGTATGTGATTGCTGTGCTGGTTAGGAGGGTGGTTGTTAAAATAGCAAACAGTACAGGCAGTGAAATCTTGATATTTTATTGATGTTTCAGTGGATTTGGTCCTTACAGAAGAGAAAGCAGAAGCAAGTGGAGCTTATGCATGCTGGAGAGGGAACATAATCTGATAAAGGCTGGACCAGTCAGTAAAGTTTTCAGATCACAGGAAATTTCCTCAAAGTATTTATTTATTTATGGCTTTGCTGAAAAATTTTCAACCAGCTGTGTTTAAAAATATAACAGTAATGAGATACTTAAAAAAGGAGTTAATCTCTCCCTCTCTTTGACATGCTGCAGAGCAGCAGCTGTAGCACAAGCAAGCCCTGGGGAATCCAAGTGGCCTGGCTGTGCAGCCTGCCAGCCAAAGTCACACCTTGGGAAGCCAAACCCTGGAGGGAAGCACTGGCCTCTGGCAGGTCATGGGGATGCTGCAGGGTGACCATTTGGCCATCCTCCAGGGGCAGCAGGTTTAGCCTGCACAGATCTTCAGCTCCCCAGATCTCCCCAGTTCTCTTAGACCCCAGCCACTTGTTCTCAGGGCAGCAAGACCCAGTTTTGTCTGAAATACTGGGAGGCCTTGAACTGTCTCTGACACCCCCGATGGGGAAATGCTGGAATGAGGAGGAGGGGAAACCAAGGGCTTTTGTACTGAAGGAACAAAAAACATGCTCTGCATGTCCCTGAGTTCAGCTATTACAGACTGCAAACCAGACTGGGTTTTTTGTTTTGCTGTTAAATGCTTCTTCAGCCAATGCAATTTTTTAAATTATTTTTTTCTGTCTGTCTTTTCGGGAGACAGAGCCAGTCTGGGACTCTTCATTTGGCCCATCCAGCCTATCCACAAAGCATGCACAAGCCATCTTTTCCAGGCTCATTTCCTCTAGGATTCACTATGGCTTTGCAATGGCCAAACCTTTGTGTTTGATGTCAGGGTGGAAAGGGCAGGCCAGCTGTGCTGTGTCCTCCAGTCCTGTGCCAGCAGGGCTCAGTGCTGGGTGCAGGAGCTCTGTGAGAGTTACAGCTTCAAGAGTGGTCAAAAATGTGTGTAGCAACTGGCAGAAATTGTTTTGAGGAAGCAGATGATGATGATGGCGTGGCACATGGTAGACTGGGAAGGCCAAGTATGTTGGTTTTGGTCCCAGGTGGAGGATTGTGTAGAGAAGTCTTGTGTCCTCTGGGCCTACTGGTTTCAGCTTCAAGATGCATATCACAACAGAAAAATCTCCTCTCTCTTGTTTCCTTTCTCCACCACTGGTAGCTAATCAAGATTTGATTTTAATGATTTCCCTCTACTCTCTCTGTTTGCTCTCCCTCTGCCCCACACATGCCTTTTTTATATTTTTTATGCATTTCTTTTTGGCAGAGGTTGAAACGCAAGAAGCGTTTGGACCGAGATGAAAACAGCGGAGGAGCTTGTTGGGCAGTGCAGTGCTTTGTTCTGAGTTCAGGGGGAGAAGAGGGGAAGTGAGGGGGGACAGGATGTCATTTCCCAGATGGGGACCCTGCCAAAGATGTTCTTGCTTCAGAAAGCAGCGAGGGATTTTTGAGGCTATACCAGGTTTAACCCTTTGGTGACCCGCTTCTGCCATCCAGGGCAACAGCAAGGGCCTGGACCAAAAGTGGTCCAAAAAGTGTCATGTTATGTGGCCCAGCTGATGTGGATGATCTAAAGCCAGTCTGCTCTTGTGACTAAATGCTGTCAGCAGTCCAAGGTGCTTGTTTTCCTGCTGGAAACCCTCATGAGTGGATGAGCAGAGTGCAGTTGTTTATGAGTGAGGGTCCAACACTAGCGCAATTGCTGCTGGAAAAACTAGATCAGCACATTCCTTACAGGGGTTAGGACTGCTGTGCTATCTCATGCCCTGCCAGAAGCACCTGCTCAGATTGGTAATGCTGCTGAACTCGGCTTCAGCTGTTGCCATTGCAGGAGAAGGAGCACTTTTGCCTCATGAAGCTTGGGAAACAGCTCGTCCTGTGACCAAAGGAGCCCCGCACTGCTGGGACTGCAGCAGCAGCAAGCCCCAGGTAGCTTGTGGTTGTGCTGGGAACCACTGGCTCTTCACAGCACTGGTTCCTTATCTTTGTTTTGATCCAGTCTCCTGTGTGAGAAAACTGCAAATTTGTAGGGTATGGGGGGTGGAGAACCTCTATAGGCATGTATTTACTGCCATATTTATAGCTCCTTGGCCTTAAATATTGCATCGTGTGTGTAGGCTGCTGATTTTACTGCCCAAGGGCTGTTGGACAGTAGCGAATTGAGAGTGAGGATACAGGAGGGGAGCAGAGAAGGGAAAGTTAAAGCAACTCTGCCTCTTCATTAATATCTCTTCCAGGTTGTAAATACTTGGAGCACTTATGTCAGGACTCTAGAGGAGGTAATTTATTTCCTGATGAAAAAACCTTAAGGGTTTTTGTGTGTGGTACTGGACTGTTTCTTAGTATGGAGGTTCAGCCTTTTAAATCTGGATGGGGTTCTCCTGTGAAGGCCACCCTCTTCCCTCAGAGTTGGAGTGCACCAATGCTGTATGCATAAAATGCATCAAGTCCCTTTGTGTCATCTCAGACAGAGTCACTGTTCACCACAACTAAACCTGCAAGCCTCTTGTCCTTTAGGACCAGCAGCCTCTCTGGGCCCTTTGATCTTTCACAGTCCTTCTTCTCTAGCTAAGAGGATGACAGCTTTCCTAACCCTCCCATGAATCTCATGAACATAAACACAGTCTAGGTACGAAGGTGTCGGTAATTCTGGGCTGCAGAACCACAAACTTCCTCTTCCCTGCACCTTTGGCTGCAGCATGTGAGTCTTTGATCACTAGGGCAGAATGCAGCTGGCCACAGACGTGCCAAGGGATGGTTAGTTATACCAACACTTACTGTGGGTGAATCCATGGCCAGTGACTAACAGAGAAGTGAGGCATCCAGTGCTGGCCTTGAAACATGCCCTGTGTCTCTTACACTTCCTTGAGACAGCCAAGGGAGGTCTGATCTATAGGAAATGAGTATAATGCCACTCAGGTGTCATTGTTGGGATGAGGTGTAGAAGAACCAGGGGCATGTAAACAAAAGATGCACGTGTAGGATTGCCTGTGATGGGTTTCAGCTTTATTTTTGACATGTTCAATCTTGAATGCTTCCCCATGGAGGTCAGCAGACCTGGTTGGAAATTTCATGTGCACGTCTTACTGCACGGCATGTCTAAATTTGCATATTTTCCATCCATTTTCTTGGATCCCTTAAGTCATCCAGGTACCCTTTCCAGCAGTCTCGTGAACCATGGGAGGGAAGCACTGGCTGATAGACACTTAGGTGGGAAGCAGAGACCAGTGTTTTCCCTCACTTGCCCAGTTGCCACTGGGCACCCTTGGCTTCAGGGCTGGGATCAGCTGGCTTGCCCTCAGATCTTTGGCCCTGGTCTCTGGCTCCTCATAAGAACAGTAAACACCACTGCAGGCTTTTAGGTAAAGTGGGACTTAAATGCATGATACCAGAGCTGTTGGGTATTGCATGCAGTCTTGGAGGGCCCCTTTCAGCCTGGACTTTGGCTTTATTTCACTTGCCCAGGTGGTTGCATGTGTGTGGTGCAGGAAGGTGTCCACTGAACCCACACAGACTGCTGTACTCACACCTGCCAGTTCTGCAAATCCTGTTCTGGGTGAAAACATTTTGAAGGTGTGAATTGCTCATTGTTTGTCCATCCCAGTGGTGGGTCTTCCTGCAGTAGTTCATCCCCTTGGCTTCACTAGTGCCTGCTGGTGGGCTCAGTTGGCCTGTGACTGCTGATCATGGGGTATTTGCAAATGGTGCCACATTGGCTCTGCTACTTCTCCTTCTCTGTTTACTTAGTTCTTGGCAGCTGGATGTTTGAATGTTTGCTTGACAAACACTTTCCCTGCAGCCTCTGATTACACAAAGTTTAGTCTGACAAACCCCAATGAATTACCCTGTTCTCTGTTGTCAGTGGTATCTCTCTGTCTCCTTTAACCACAATATTTTGTGTGTGGTGCAGATTCATATTTTCCCCTTGTTGCAATCAGCATGCCCCTCCCTGCTTGGTTCAGTTACGGAAGCAATATCCCCAAGATGCTGACATCTGTATTTTACCAATCCAAAAATCCTGGGGCTACCAGGAAGCAGTACAGATGATAACACCACATACCTGTCTAGCACCTTTCATAAGAGAATCTGAAATTGTCTGACTCATGTTCATCTCGTTACTGCTTGTACAGCTGGAGTTTGCTGGTTTTGCAGCCTGGAAAGCTGAGACACAGAGTAGGGGTATATTTTGTCCAATAGAGGAGGCAATTCCAGAAATGTGGCATCATAACCTCCAAGACTCTGAGTTTCTATCCCTCTCTGTCTTGCTAATTGGCTTCCAAAAGCGAAAGAGGTTGGAGTGGGATGGTTGGCTTTGAGCAATGCTTCACTTGCAGTGATCCGTGGCTTTATTTGGTGTCTCAGTAAATTCCACCCAAGAACAAAAAAGCAATTGCAGTATTTCTCCAAGGTAAGTTACCTTCCTTGGCTGTGATCAGGGGTCCATAATGCAGTTCTCAGGAAGAAAACTATCCAAACACTGTCTCTTGTCATCATAGCGGTGGTTTGGAGCGATGCTGAGGGACAAGTGTTCACGGCTGGCCCGGAGAGGGTAAAGTCCTTACTGTGTTTCAGGGGTGGTAATGAGACTTGTGAAAACATGTCTGCAGGTGTCTGGGTGGTCAGGCCGGGCTGTTAATCCATCCAGCTGCTGGCCTGTTCTGGACAGGGTCCAAGACCAGGTAGGACACTGCTGCTTTTCTTACAGCCTCCAAACACAGCTGAGGACCTTCCAAGCAAACCTGGGCTGGTTTATGGTTTTGGGTGGAAACCACAAGCAAACCACGTCAAATCGCTTGATTCTGCCCCAAACCAGGCAGAGTGCATATGTTTCTGTTTCATTTTGCTTGGAGATGACTGGGAGAGGGAGGAAAACCTGCATGGATCCAGTGTTGATGTAAGGCCATAGGTGATCTATTCCTAAAGCCTTCCAGTGCCATTCCCATGGCTAGACCAGACTGATTGAGGGCAGAATAATAAATAATACCCGAGCTAACATCTCCTGGGAGCTTGGGTTTAAGAGGAGGGATATTTTGTCTGAAACCCTTCCAGAAGGGGACAGTTGGGAGGGGGATTAGTGTAAATGTGGACCTTCGACATATGTAATCTCAGCCGAGGTGATGGGACAGTTGGGTCAGGGTTTCCTGTGCTGTGGGGCCCTGGAGCATAATGTGCATGGGAAATAGAAAACCTAAGAAAGAAAGAAGGGGAGGATTGCATGCCGAGGGGGGGGGGCGTAAAAGTGCATTTATTTTTCACGTGTTGCATCAGAACACACTAATTTTTGCCTGGGAGGAGGGGCAAGCACATGCAAAAACAGTCCAGCTCATGAGGAAAGGGCTGGGGAAGTGTGATGCCAGATAGCTCAGGAAATGTGGCTATAGGACTTTCCCCTCCTTCCACTTCCATGCAGAGTACAAGACCCTCCAGTGGGCCTGTGCCAGGGCTTTGTAACAGAATCACACTGTCCCCTGGAGCCCAGGGCTCCCCACTCTGTCCCCCTTCTCCCATTCCCTCTTCTCCCATGTGCTTTTATTCATTCTGCAAACGCTGTATGCCAAATCCAACTTCACAGCTGGCTCTGCTCCACGTGTTTGTTTTCTATGCCTGCGCGGCGCTCGCCAGCTCCGCTTGCGCCACGGCTCGGAGGTGGAGGCGGCGGGGGGAGAGCAGGGCTGCTGGGGAGGGAAACGGGAGCAGGCTGCTGCTTGCCAAGCCCTTATTTGTTTAAAGCTTAAGCCTGTTTGAGAGAGCCTTTTTGGAGTGAGGGGTAAGTGGCAGGGGTGGGATGCGGGGGAATGGAGAAAGTAGACTGTGCGTCAAGGAAAGCAAACTTTACAGCTGGAATTGCTGCTGATGCTTGTTGTGTGAAAGGCCTGGGGAGGGGCCCTGGGCTCTGAGCTCGTGCTTTTAGCGTGGGTTCGAGTGCCAATGGGCAGCAGCGACAAGTGGGGAGTCAGTGGCAGGTCTGTGCTGTGCCCAGCACTGCTGCTTGACAAGCCTGGCTGTGGCACTTGCCTGTGTGTCCTGGGAGCTGGCTGGGGCACAGGCAGGTGAGTCTCCCTTCCCAGGCGCTGAGGCAGCAGCATTTTGCCATCCTTTTGTTAGGGAGCATCCCCTTGGCAGCAGAGAGAAACCATATGCCAGCCCTGCCCATCTGTCTGTGCAGGACGACCTGAGGTCTTGCTTCACTGTTTGCCTCACTGTCCTCAATGGGAACATCATTTTTTGGAAAGGCGTCTTTATTGTTGTGATGATAAATGGGGAAAATCACATCCAAACGCAGCCTTTAAAAAAGCCTAAATAATGCAACCCTCTCCTCTTCATCTCTGGGAAGAGGGAAATCTGTCACCCATCCTGAGACCCCACTGTGAGTGTGTCCCCCATGATTTTTCACCTCGGGGTGGGCCCCGTGGGGTTTTGGAGCTGCGTGGCAGCTGCTGATCGTGGCACAAAGTAGGGCTCTGGCTCAGCCCATCTGGGTTCTGGCACTCTCCCCTAATCCCCACACCCCACCTTAGGCATTTGGCACAAGCCAGAGCATTCTCTATGGACAGTCCTTTCTATCCCTTTGTTTTGCTAGCCTTGAGCTTCCTCTTGTGTTTTTTGGAGTACTGACATGTCTTCCGGGGGAAATTTGTCCCAGCAGAGAGTTCTAGAGGCTTTTGACCTGCTCCCATAACGAAAATTATTATTGTTAGTGAAAAGCAATTTAGTGACAGCTATGGAGAGTAAAAACTCCCATTTATTCCCAAATTTATGAAAGAAAAAAAAAATCCCCAACTTTTAAATACCATCTTCAAAGGACAAGAAAAATGGGCTTGTGTTCTTTTGCATCCCAGCAACAAGTCACTGCTGAAAGGAGTGCAAACTAGAAGGCAGTTTCTCTTTATGGTGGTGATGGGGATGTCTCTAAAGCCAGCCATCTGGGGATTAAACTTTGTATTGACGTTACTGGCAAGTACTTTGTCCTGTCTCTTTTGTGTGCTCTTCTGGATTTTGATGTCAACTGTGTTAAACTAGCCTTGTGCTTGTTAATGCAGTTTCTGGGCCTGCTCCCATTGAAGTCATGGCAAAGATCAGGCTGATTTTGGTGGCAGTAGAATCAAGGCCTCTGTTATAATCCAGAGGATGTGTTGTTTTAGCAGGTATTTCTCCTGTGCCACTGGCTTATGTTTGTGGTAAGCTTGGTCAGTTTTTTAGTGCAACAGTTGTAGGCATCCTTGCTCTCCAAGTACACACTAGAAGAAGGTTCAGAGGCTAGGAAAGCTACCCAAGTCTTTGCTCTGCCAACAGGAAAATTTCCCCATAGCAGCTTCCCCCAAGGAAGGCTTAACAGTGTCACTGACAGTTTCTATGGACTTTTGGTTTGGACTTGGTTTGTGGTTTAGGTTTTTTTTATTCGTGTCTTTGTTTCACTCTATTACTGTTTCTAATTGGACATGGACAAGATTTTTCTATTGTTCCTAGACAAAGATTTTTTGGATTTTTGGTTTTTTTTAGTTTTGTACTTAAAGGTGGGGTCATGTTTAAGCATATGAAGATGTGGGCTGTTCTTAAAAAGCATCCATAGCTGCTGTCTCTGGCTTGTGATCTACTCTGTGAACAAGAGCTTCTGAGTCTCAGTTTGCAGGTAGCCATAGCTGACAGACACTGAAGTGTGTTTGATCCCCGAGCTGTGCTCCATGCAGATACTGACTGGTGGGGTTTGTCCACCACTCCTCTGTGCTTTGGTTTATATTATACAGAGAGAGGAGTGTTTCAGCTGGTGGTTACCAGCATGAATGGATGCTGGGATATTTATTGTCTGTCCTGTTGCAAGCTTGACCCCATCACGTGACAGAAACAATGAAATGGAGATGGGTCTTTTCAGGGCACTCCATGTCACACCTTTGCCATGATTTGTGGTCTTGCTTCCCATTCTTGACCACTGCTCTGCCTGCAGAGAGGCTGTAGGGTGATATTAGGTAGCTTAGGATTTGGGGTTTTTTAGCATTGCTGCCACATCATTGGCAAAATGGTTGTTCTGGTCAACATCTTGATGTCCTGTAGTTGGGGGGTGAGAGTTGGCTCTGTGTGCTCCCCAGGAGCTGCTGGGAAAGCAGTGCAGAGTGAAAACAGCTTTGGAGAAGAGCATCCTGTTCAGGATCCCCTTGGAAAAATGCTGTTTCACTGTGACCAGGGCATACTGTGGAAGTGTATCTGTTGATTAAGGTTTTGTCTTAGAGCAGCAAGGAGTTTCTGGTGGAGAACAGGAGTGGTTTTCCTGCTGTTCTGAGCAGGCTACATTTAAATTAAGTGGAAGAGTGTCAGCTGGGGCGAGGGATTTGCTTGAGAGGTGATGGTGTGAGGTGACAGCCCCTGCTCAGAGGAAAACAGGACAAGGACTTGAGCCTGGATACACCTGTGGCAGGTGAGCTGTGGCATTGCCATGAAGCAGTGAGGACAAATGCAACATAAGGAAATATGCAAAATCCCAGCTCCTCTATTTTTTCTTTCTTGAGCCTCTCATCTAAATTTAACTTCCCTGATTTTTCTTTTCTGTCACCTTTATTCCACGTTTCCCTTTAGTATCTCTGAGGGCTTTTCCCCGGCATCACTTCCCCTGCATCTGCCGGGCCTGCCTTCTCTCTGACCTCTCCTTAACCCAAGAGGCAATTAGACACTCAACATCAGATTTCAAGGTTTGGGGGGGGGTTTGTTTGCAAAGGATGAGAAGGAAAAAACAAAAGCAGTGCCCTGAGTAATGTAAACTACCCACAGGCACATCTGTGCCTGTGTGATGACAGCTCCTGGTGGGAACTGCCCGTCGCTCCCTGCTCCCTCCTCCACTGCAGCTGCTGACAGGGAGGGAACCTGAGGCCTGGCTCATGCTGATGTAGGATTCAGCATGGTGGAACCCAGACCAGAGCCACCTATCCTGTGGGTCCCACTGCATCAGCTGCTGGCAGAGCCATTCCCTGGGCTTTTCTTGCCCAGATGTACACTCTTACTTATTCCCAGCTCTCTGTTACATGCTTTTCCTCTTTGTCCAAAGGGCAAAAAGGTACAGACAAGTAAATTTTGTTAGTGCTTGTATCAAGCACCCTAAAGTAACTAACTCTTCTACCCCATGGTGTGAAGTCTAGAGGACATGGGCTTGTTCTTCCTCTGTTTAGTACAGCATCTGTCTGCAGCTCTGACTGCATTGACACTGATCTCTGGCTTTAGTTGTGATGGGAATGATAAGGCGAGCATTGTTTTCATATGGCAAGAGATAGAATGCTTCAGGCAAGTAATACAGTGCACTAAATCCCTTCCTTCTAAGACTGAAGGTGTGTTTTCACATCATACTGGTATCAGTGGGGGATCCCTTACCTACTGCCTCTGAAATATTTCTTACTGTGAAGATTCAGCGTTGTTCCATAGCAAAGTCTCAAAAAAGCAAGACTTGTTGCTGCACCATCAGCAGCTGAGTTTGTAGCAGCTGTGTGGAACACTGAAAACACTCCAGAGCAGATAACTCATTGCAAGTGTGTGACTACATTGATGTGGTTTTCAAGGGGATCCTCCTGACCCTTTTTTCTTTGCCTTGGCAAGAGAGTAGGCTGAGCTGCACCTCTGTGGGGCCTTGATATTGCATGACCTTGATAGCAGCAAGTCTGCTGGTTCTCTGACATTGGAAGATTAATGAATGCAGGGAGCTGCACCCTTCCCTGAGTGCTGCAGATGTACACTCCCTTCAGGATTCCTCAGCTCCCTGGGACCTTAGCTGCAAGGCAGGAGAGTCTACAGGTGCATCACGAATGAGAAGGATGGAGAGTGCAGAGGAAAAGTTGGTCTAAAACTGTGGCAGCTCTCCCAGTTCGGGAGTGAAGCTGGACTGAAAGGTTTTGATCAGAGAGGCATCATGTCCCAGCCACGGGGGCAGCCCCAGCAGCTGCTCCAGGGCCACTTTCTCCCTGCACGCACTTGGGAGAAGGAGCCAGAGAGCAGCCAGTAGTTCCAGGCTTGTTGCAGCAACAACATCTGTTTCCTA
>JBBMKD010000001.1:21842179-21914866 GCA_037834095.1 Argya squamiceps
CAATGTGTGCATTTGTTTCATTGGATTAAACAGATGCAATTGGTTCAGAATACAAAACACCAACTTACCTTTGGTTTCTGCCTGTTAGTGTTTCCCAGGGCAACACAGCTCCCATATGGCAAGCATGCAGCAGATTAGGGTAGGCCTCCGGGCTTCATTGAGGGCCCGAGGCTTGACTGGCAGTTGAACCCCATCCTTCCCCCCCCCTCCTCACACTTGACACTGCCTGTGTTTATCTAAAGCAAAAAGGGCCCGGGTGGGAGAAGGGGGCATTTGGGGGGTTATTGTCCCGGGCAATGGGAGAGGGCAGGGAGAGGGGTGGGGGGGTGATGAGGGAGGGAGGTGGGATGGAGGAGAAAGGGGGTGGGGGGGCACAGCCCCTCATACATATTCAGGAGGGGTCTTGAATGGGCAGAGGAGAAATAAAGCAGATGGAATTCATGTTAAAGAACAGCCACAATCGCCCTCCAAAAACAAGGAGAGAAAAGCGGGCAGCCTTAAAGGAGCGTAGGGAGCAGCGTTTATCCAATTAGCAGGGTTGTCAAATTGAATTTACTCAGAATGGAGGGGGAAGCCTGGAGGGGTGGGGGGGGAAAGGAGGGAAATTAAGTGTCTAGGGCATGGGGGGAGCATGATATTGAAGAAAGGACGTGGGTTTTCTTTTTTTCTTACACTTTAGCCTTGTCTTTTCAAGGACTGGAGCTGCTTTCAGGGCACACCAAGGGGCAGCAAAAGCCAGTGTGTATACTCTGTTTTTAGCACAGGGCTCCTGTCCTGGTAACTGTGGAAAAAAGGACTTGTATCCTGTGGGGCAAGGCCATCCTTGCATCCGTGGGCTGCCTGCACTAGAGCTGTCCCTGGCTGGCAGGTTCCACCCTGGGACCACCACACTACAGGCAGCCCCCAAGGTGCTGCACACTCGCTGTGGTGCCACCCCCATGGTGACACTGGTCACCATAGCAGGTATGAGGGTGGCATTTCACCCTTCAAGCGGCCTCACGCTTGCTGGCTGATGAAATGCCAACGTGAAGGGGTTTGCTGGGTCTCAGCAGTCAGCCTGATGAATGCCAGCTGGAAAGTGGCACTCAGTCCAGAGGAGCTGTTGGATGGAGAGGTGCCAGAAACTGCAGGCATTGGGTCCTCAAGGGTACGAGCAAAAGTCAGACAGGCTATGAGCAGGCTCTGCATCCTGTTGCTAATTCAAAGCCAACTTGCCCAGTCCTCTCCCTGGTGATACTGCAGGCTGTTGTGGAAAGGAACTGCTCAGGGAAGTAGCTTCATCTTGAGGAAGACAAAAAGTTACAGAGATGAAGCTATGTTTGGTTTGTTGCTGGTTTGGTTTGCATGAGCAGTTCTGTTCAAGGAAAAGAGATGTTTTACCTGCAAGTTTAGTTTATATTTTAAAGAGGTGTCTGTTGCTCAGGACTTGCTTGAATTAAAATGGTAATTCTTTTTGAGGGTCACCCAGTTGCAATTTTTAGGAAAACTGACTGATCTGTGGTGGTCGTGCCATGCCAGGTTTTATTCTGAATATTTTCCTTCTGACTACGAGCATGAATTTATCCCAGGCTTTCTTTCTTGTGGCTTTTTGATGGACTCTCTGAGCTCACAAGCAGCCACTAAGAGTCTTTCTTGCCTAATCACTTTAGAAAAGGGAGGAGGGGACCCCCTCATACAGTTAGTCAAGGGCTATGTTAAAAGAGCTAATGCACTCTGAAATCAGCAGCTCTCAGGGCTACAGAGGGAAAAACAGGCAAGCTTTTATCCCTGTTTCCACAAGCACTGTGCTACCTCCTTGACTTCAAACATAGTGGTGTAACATTGGGTTCTGCCTTTCTGCCCTCTCCTGATAGCAGCCACTTCCCATTTGGGATCCTGCCACTCCCTGTGGCACCTGCACACCCATCCCCATCAGCTGCCCATGCTGTTCTGTGGGAGGGGGAGCTTCTGTCCTGCACCAACCTGTCCTTTTCCCAAACCCTTTCAGAGAAAATGAGCATAACTTAACAGTGTGAAATTAATACTTTGAAATGGAGATGGAGGCTGGGTAGAGGTTAATTGTGCTCTGTGGGATGTTACTGTTTGATGGGTTGGGGAAAAGCTGTCAGGGATGCCCAGATTGCTGTCCATGCCCAGGAATCATGCAGGGACTTTGCAGCTGATCTGCTCAGGTATGTCACCTGGACAGTATTTTTGTGGCTAGATGATGATGCAGTTGTACAGTGGGATTTTTTAGAGGGGATGGAAAAGATTTGGGATCCAAGAACAGCCTGCCTGATGGGATGGAGGTTCCAACCAGAGAACTTTAGATTTCCAGCCCTGCCTGCCAGTGCTTTACTGGATAACCTTGGGCCAGGTTGGCTTCCTCTTCTAGCCCTCAGATTCCTCAATTTGTAAAACAAAGGGGTACTGCTGCTCTTTTCTCTTTCACATTTTTCTTTTTCAGCGGTTTCTGCTTTAAGGGAGGGAAAAAAGTGCTGTCTTGTATTAAAAAGTAATGATTACAAGTAAAATTGGCTTATGATACTGTGTAAATCATTGCTTTTTCTGAAAAGCCGAGGTCTCAGTGTATGACAGAGAGCTGCGAGTATCACTGTCCCTACTTGACCTGCTGGAAACAGAGAGCAGCTGCAGTGAATTCTCCAGAGTCACCCAGGGTGTCCCCAGCTGGTAGTTGGACTGAGGTTGTCGCAGCCTTTCCCTCGGTGCAGAGCAGTCCCTGCCCCTTCCCACTGTTCATTCCTTGCAGGAAGAAGTTCCCAAGGGCCGTGTGCCTGACACAACCCCGGACCACTGCCATGTGCATCGGTCTCTGCCTGTGCATTCCCGCATCCTGCCGGTGGGGCTGGGCTGTGCCGTGCCGCGGGGATGCTGCCCCGGAGCTGGGGCACAGGCTGGTTCCCATTTGGGAGCCTTGTAAATTACAGGCAGTGTGGCAGTAACAAGGGCTGCTTGGCTGGCCCTTGTTAAGCAGGAGGGGGCTTGGGGCTGTGAGCCGCATTTCCTCAGTAAAACCTTCAGTTTCTAATCAGCAAACACCTCTCCCGCGGCCTGTGCTTAATTCAAATCCCTTCTTCCTTTCGAGCTTTGTCACCCCCCCGCGCAGGGTGCGGGCTTTTCTTCCCTTTTATATCCTCACCTCTGGTTTTCCTTTCTCGCTGGGCCGCCTTTGCAGTGCCCTCCGTGGCCGCGGCACAGCTGGGGCTGCAGGCGGGGGCCTCGCTGGCCTGAGGTGTGTGCTGGGAAGCCGAGCCGACACTTTTTACACCCCCACCACCCCTCCGTAACTGATTAAGCTCTCGTTAATTTTGTTCCCTTAATGGCCCCGTCTTTTGATTTACCGGGCTGTCTAAAAGGAGCTTAGAGCTCCACCGACAGGAAATTGTTACTTTAACCTGGCAGGAAAGAATTTTAAATAAATAAACAAATAATTGTTTGTTTGTTTGTTTTCCATCCCTCTTGAAGCTCTTTAAATTACTTTAACTCTTTTTTTTTTCCTAGATAGCAATTAAGCAGGAGCTGTCAAGGCTGGTCTTGTTGGTGGCTGCAGAAGTGTTGGCAACTGGGGGCAGTTCACAAGGTACCTGCCTTGGGGAGGGGAGGCAGCAGAGCAGGACCTTGTCATGCAGCAGCCCTGCAGCCCCTGCCTGGGACCACCACCTCTGGGAAGTCAGCTGGAGTGCCTGAGGTCTCCTCCACTCCCCACCTCTGACTCCTCTCCCACTGCAGTCCATTCTGGTGCTGCTGGCAGGGACACGAGGCAGATCGAAAGCTGCCTGATTAATAAAGTTCCTTGCTTTGCACTATTGCAGGCTGCTTAAGGGCAGCATTTTCAAAAGAGGTCAGCTCCCATTTAGGCATCGAAATAAGTTGGTTGCCTATTCAGGAGGGCTCAGCATGTCAAGAACTGAATGCTTTTGAAAATCTGGCTTCAATTGTGGAAGCTGAGAATTTCAAAATCTGGCCCTGGATCCTAATAGTTCTTTTGGAATTGATGTTTTCATTCATTTTCCTCATTATTTTTATGCTGGCCATTTACTTTTTGTACTTCACTCAGCTGTGAAAGAAGTGGCCACATGTCCCTATTTAGAGCTGGTACTCTTGCCTGGAGGTTTGGGGAGGTACCATACATACACTTGTTGCAACACACCTTCTCTCCTCATTCTCTGCTCAATACTGTTCAATCTGCCCAGTGCCATGGCCAAATTTTTTGAGCTCCCCTTTTTTTTCTCCCCACCTATTGCTCTTCATCTTTTCACAGACCTGGGGGCAGCCAGCACAGCACATCACATGGATGTGCCTGGGTGGTCCTAGCTCACCAAGGGTCTCATGCACAGTTCTGTAAAGCCTTTGGCTTTGCCCTTCTGGCCAGAGGCTCTGTGGGACACAGAGCTGCAGGGAGGTCTGGTTGGGAACGTCTTTGCCTACCCTCTCCCTCAGCCTGGGCTCCAGGGAGCAACTCCTTTCCGTCCAACGTTTTTCCATCCTGCTGCCAAACCCATCCAGATAGGGGGAATGAGTCAGCTTTGCTCCACAGGCTTCCAGCACTGAGGAACCAGACAGTAAGTCCTACCCCAAAATGTCTGTTCTACATCAGTGAAAGGCTTTCCATCTCCAGTAAAGCTTAGGGTGTGAGGTGTTTTTCAGCCTGAACTACCTCAAAGTCTTTCCCATATGAGTGTAATTTGTGGGATCTTGTGCATCAGCAGTGGTGTTCAACACTGCATGTTCTGGTGTGGACAGGCCCAGGGCACTTTTACAGCCATCATCAGTGGTGGCTTGCCATGGTGGCTGTGGCATAATGGAGGGTGCTTTGGTGGCTGTCTTACATGGAGAAATAAACTCGAGCAACCCGAGTGGGTCTCCAAGTCAATCACTAAAGTATCTTGTACAACACTGTGCACTGGTTGAGGGGGGAAATTTTGAGACTCTTCTCAGGTGAGAAGAGTGAATACCAAGAAGGATGAGGTGTGGGGGAGGGAAATTGCTGTCTTGTCTCTTTGGCACTGGAGGTTACCCACATTTTCACATGTGATGGGGCTGTGGCCTGCAGTAGCTGGAGTATGGCCTAGCTGTTCTCTCTGGGTGCCTGCAGGATATGGCCAATGTCTGAGCTCTGCCCATGCTCCTGGATGCCTGGAAGCCACATTGGGCCATGCCAAGCTTGACTTAATTTACTCTGCCTCTCAGCAGGGCTTCTTGTTGTGGCCTCACGGCCACTCTACCCATGACAGTGTAACTCCTGTAAAGAGCTGTCTTGTGTAGAGCCTGCTGGGCCAGCCAGCACACTGAACTCATACTGGCCTGCAGAGGGCTGTGTAAAGATGCTCTTTGTGGCCTTTCCAAAACTCCAGCAGCATGTTGCTTTACTTGGTGTTTCTTCCTTTTCAAATCACCAACTCAGAGGAGGCTTTTCTTTCTTCCCAACTTTATATGGATGTCTCTTTCTCCATGACTTCTCCTTCAAGCAGGGCACTGGGATGTGGGGGGAAAAGGGACAGCCCAGTTTGCAGAGAGGTGTTCAACCCAGCCTGCTGGATTCTTGCTGTCATGATGTGGACCTCAGCATGGCTGGCCATAGAAATTCCCCTGTGCTGCACTTTTGCACCTTTGCTGTCACCAAAAGCCAAGCAAAGTCATTTGAGAGTAGCTTGGTGGTATTTCCCCAAATGCTGTGCTTTCCTTCCTAGCAGTAATCAGCCTTGCCTTGAACAACTCGCCAAGCATCTCAAGGGGAGTATGTGTCAGTCCGTACTTCAGGAGTTAGGAGGTTTAATTTTGGGAGTTATGCTTGAAGGGACTTGTGCCCTCTTTTTGATTGAGATAGGTATGGAGAGCACATTCTCAAACAGTGACCGTGGTGGAAGTAGGAAATGCCACCCTGCAGAGTCAGGTGCTCCTGAGGATGGTGGTTGTGGCTAATGAGCTGATTGCTGCAGGGGGAGCAGGCAGTGTAATTGCTCTTTGGGCTGGCTGCCATGGCTGCTTCGGGTTTGGTCTTGGGTTTCTTTCTTGTAGACATGCTACAGGATCAATTCTGCAGTGCCCTAAGAACTTGCAGGTCATCTTAGTGCTGCAGCTGAAGGGAGCTCGAAATCTTATAGCTGCATTACAGTGCCAGTAGAGGGAAATCTCCTCTTGACTTCAGCCTGTTGCCTTGGTTAAAGATGAATTCAGTCTGACATCTGAGGTGTCTCTTAGGGCAGCTACTGAGGTCTTTAATCCCCCTGACCTGGCTTGTCTGTTTTAGTGCTCGTTCGTGAGTCTCCAAAGCAGCTGCTGCAGTGTGCAGCTCTTCACAGCAACCTGGGCTGTGGCCTTACATTTCTAGTTTTTTTGGGCTAGTTGATGCTTTCAAATATGGTGGTTTTGTAGACTTAAAATAGGTGGTGTGTTGCAGGCAGAACAGTTAATATGAAGTATTTTCGTAGATTGAGTCTGTTAGTTAGAATGGTTATAGTACTTTGTACTGCTCATTTACTTGAGTGTTCAAAATAGACTGTATTCCAGACATAGCCAAGAAGTGGCAGCAGCACTCAGTGGATATCTTCAGTGACACTTTGTTGGAAATGTTTGTGTTTTGCTCCTGAAAATTGCCTGGTGTGCATCACTGTCATTCACTGTGCCAAGGATGAAATGGGGAAGGGGAGTGTGTGTCTGTGGGAGGATGGGATGTCTTGGGAGACTCCCAGCCATGCCTGGGGGAGAGGCTGGAGATGAGGAATGCTTACATCAGCATCTGTAGTCTCCTCAGGCCACTGACTTGGTGAATCTGTGGCAGTTTGGGGATGTTGGTAGAGAAGCCAGGCAGGGCTGGAAAGCAGAGAGAAGAAGCCTGAGGGGTTTCATCTATCATGTCTCTTGTCATCCACAGGAATCCACTGCCACAGATCCACTGCATCCCCTGAGGCAGCTTATGGGACCCTTCCCTGGGCGCCCCAGGGCACAGCACATGGGATGGCAATGACACGTGGAAGGAAGAGGCCCATGTCCCCCATCCCTTGCCTCGTGCTTGCGGCTGCCAGCTGTTTTGCCAAACTGAGTGAGTGTCTTTTCTTACCCATTCTGCTTTGCCTCGATGCTGTCTAGCATAGCCATGCCTCAGGGACAGAGATTTCCTCTCTCTGCTGTTTCCTGAGTAGCCTTGACCAAAGGTCTAGGTTCAAACTCTCCTCCAGAGGAGGAGATACATTTGGAATGAAACATTTCTCTCAGGTGGTGCCAAGAAGAAATGGGGCTGGTGTAAATCTCTAAAAATTAGGATGGGTGTGTGAGGAGTCAAGGGGATGGTGCAACACTAGGAGAGGCCGTGGGGAATGCAAAAAGTACAGCACTGCAGCTTTTTCCTTTCTATTGCTGTGTCTCACAGAGCTTTCTTATTCCCATTTTTTCCCTTTGTGCAGGTGAATCTCTGCACGTCACAGTACAACCTGCTTCTATTGTCCAAAAACTCGGGGGCCCTGTCAGCCTGGGGTGTGTGGTGGATCCCCCTGGAGTGAACCTCACCTGGAGGCTGAACGGGAAGGAGCTGGCTGGCTCAGACGAGGTGCTGGGCATCCACGTGGAGCGAGGGAAGCTCGTCATCAGGGCCCTCAACAACCGCACCGTGGGGCGGTACCAGTGCATCGCTGGCGTGCCTGAGGGAGTCATCGCCAGCGTCCCCGCCGTGGTCACCTTAGCCAGTGAGTAGCTTCAGCTCTCTGACAGCCCCTGCTCTGCTTGGGCCAGCACTCACACAGCTTGAGGGGCTCATGCATTCTTGCTTGTTCGTGCTGGCATCAAGGGGTGACTCCTTTGGTGTAGGCCCTTTTGTAGCATTTTTGGTCGTGGATTGGCTGACAAGGTGTGGCCCAGTCTGACCCAAGCTGTTCTCCTGCGTGGTAGGCTGCAGACCTGTCCTGCAGGGAGAAGTTTTTGCAAGACCAGGGAATACCTGAGCTATGGGGTTTGTGGGTGTGGTTGGTTTCCTGACAGTCAGGGTGCTTCCTCTGGTTCTTGACTTACTGATGGAGTTCATAAATAGTACCTGCTGATGGCCCAACTGTTGCTGGGGCTGCTGCCAGACTGCTGCCAGCACAGGGTAAGTGTGTGCTAAGTTTTACTGCCGCTCTGAGCAAGGGACTCTGCTCCTATCCCTGATCTTATATGCTCCTCACTGCTGCCCTCTGACATTGGGAAATGTGTGTGTGGCCAGAGGTGTCTTAGGTGGGCATTTTTTCTTACAAGCACCTGGTTTTGGCCAGGTGTTGTGTGTATTTTGGCCAGATGTATCTGTATATTTGGATGTATCTGAGAAAGAGCAGTGGAGAGCCCCACCTTCTCAGAAGTCCACACAGTACTTGGTGGAGCAAGTGTGTGCAGAGGAGGCTCCCAGTGCCTTCCAGTGACAGTCCCTGAGCGTAGAAAGGGCTTCATCTTTCCCAGCAAAAGGGAGTTCAGGCTAAGTCCTAAGAAAATGAAGAAGTGAAGATGTTTGTGCAAAGTGGGGCCTGGCTTTGCTTTAAAGCCAAGAACTATTGGCTTGTCAGTGATACATTAATCAGGAGTGAAATGTTTAGGCCAGGCTGGGTGGGAGGAGGAGGAGGCCAGGGAAAGCAAGGAGAGAGTTGCTGAACTCTGAGGCAGGGTGGGAGGGGGTTGTCACGGGGCCGAATCTGTCGGGGGATTTGGCCTGAGCCCCATGCTGAGATTAAGTTTCGGAGAACACATTCCAGAGCAGAAAGGGGGCTGTGTGTGCTGGTGGCCTGATAGAGAGAAGGAGAGGAGGGGAGAGGTGGATGGGATTACCAAGGGCATGGTTTGCATTTAGGAGAGTAGGGTGTGCACAGCTCCTCAGCCTGAGCAGCTCCTGCTTAGCTGATCCCCTTTTCTTTTTCACTCGCACCCCAGCCCACCACCAACAGCTCTATCTCCTGGGAAAAGTATGTCTGACCTATCTGACTGCTTTAGTCTAACGTCAGTGGTGGATGGGAGACAGGTCCTAAGCACCAGAAGGCATCACCATGTCCTTCAGGGCAAATCAAAGCCCCTGAACAGTGCATCAGCCTTCTCCAGGAGCCAAATCACCTTTGCCTACTGGATTGCACCTGGGGATGTGCGTGCAAAAGAAAAGGACTTGGCCATTGCTGTGGTCCTTGTCATGGCAAATGCACTTCTGAGAGGAAGTCAGGAGCACCATTCAGTGGAGCTCACAAAACTAGAGCCAGAGGTTGGATGATCAACTAAGCAACCAATCCGTTGTGGAAAACCCCTGTGCTGTGCTGTGCTGTGCTGCGCTGTGCTGCATGAGTCCCTCGTCCTCAGGGGTAGCAGGGGGTGGCAGAGGCTGTATCCCACACTCCTGAATAGCCTCAGGTGATAAAGAGCACCCAGGTGGGGAAGATTTAGCAGTCAGTGAATAGGGCATCCCAGTAAAGATGTAGGACTGAAGGTGTGGGAGGAAAACCTTCTGGAGGGGTTCAAATAACCAGTCTCATGCTCATGAGCTGGAGGCTGCTTGCAGCAGTGGTGCTGCAGTGGTCTGAAGGAACAGGGAGCACCACTTGGTGGTGGGACTGAGTTTGAAAGCAGTGGTAACAGGTGTGCCCTGGTCTCTCTGTCCTGCTCCAGACCTCCTCTACAGGACCTTGCTCAGAGCTGATTCAGTGGCAACCATGGTGAGAGGAAAGCCCCTGGCAGGTCAGCACTGCAGTTGATACATCTCCTCCAGATGACCTTCAGGGCTGAAAGAACACCCTCTGAAAGTCTTAGTCCCATCCAAAAATTATTTTGGAGTGGCAGGGAGAGAGTGAAACTGGAATGTGTGAATAAAGGCAGTGGGGGGAAGGAGGGTGATGGAAACATTTTCAAGGCTTAGGTTTATTTTGGAAGAGGACCTGGAGTCATTGGAAGAAGTGACTTGCTAGGTTTTGAGGAGTGTAGGTAACAGCATCTGGCCAACTTTTAGGGTATTTCCCCTCCTTTCTCTCTCGGCCTTCTTTGAAGGAAACACTCTGGATTGCCCCAGGCTCTGTGTGCCCGTGCCCCGGGGCCTGCTGTGCTTTGCTGACAGTCAGCAGCAGATAACCATCACAGCAGTGCTGGCAGCCACAGCGTAGCCCTGGGACTGATACTTCCTTCTCTCATCTGTGGCACAATGATGCTGAGGCCATCTCTCTTCCCCCTGGCTCAGAGAGCTGGTTGAAACTTGCATTTAATTTCTCCAGCAGAGATAAAATAGCTGTTGTATATCCAAGAGGTGGAGGGAGAAGGGATTTGCAGAAGGGAGAGATTTCATAAAGGGACAAAGGGAGCAGCACTTCAGGCATTACTTGGGCACCTCTGAGTCCTGTTAGACCTGAGCTGGTGCTCCACACAACCTTGGCAGCCCATGGCATATCAGGGCAGGTCACTGCAGGTCACACCTGCTGATCACTTTGGGCCTGTCTGTGGTGCACAAGATCAGCCCTGCACGCCCCAGGGCAGCACTGTAGTCTGGGACAGCTTGTATGGATAAAACAGGAGTATTCCTGGTTTTCCAAGCCAGGCTTTAAGCCTTCATATGAATGGCAGCTGCAAAGAAGAGAGAGGTGTTTTTTGTGCCTGATTCTAGATAGCAAAGTTGCCATCCTGCCAGAAAGCCCTGCCCCAGCCCCTCTCCTGAGCAGAGGTGCTGTATGTAAAAGGCACGACTGCAGTGGGCTCTGGTGGAGCCAAGTAATTCCACCAGGGAATTACATGGTACAGAGGGCTGGTTCTGTAACAGCCAGAGGCTTGGAAGGTTGGGAGCTCTTCCTGGAGCTCACAGGGACAACTGAAGTGCAGGGCTGGAGCAAAGCTGATGAGCAGAGGTAGTGAGACCTGTGTAGCTCCCAGCATTAATCTGTATGTGTAGACAATCATAAATCATAGAAAATCAGTGTAGCAAACACAGCAGCAGGCCTCACCTGGGTAGACATGACATTTGAAAACAGAACAGAAAAACAGATCAGGGGTGCAGCAAAGGAACTCCACCCATTCCAGTGTCCTTATTGCCAGGGGTGTGGGATTGCAGGTACCTGTGTCCCAGGAATGCTGTGGGCACGGGAGGCTCGTTGCCCTGTTCCCTCCATGGGTGCCAGGGGTGAGGTCAGTCCTTGGCCCCGTGGCAGCACGTGTGGGAAGCTGGGCCCCAGCGTGTGGTGCCTGTGGGCAGTGACCCTGCACGGGGTCGGGCTGGGCATCCCCCAGGAATTTGCAGCTGCTTTCTGAAGACAGCCCCATTCATTTTCCTCCGCCTGGGCCTCTCTGCTGATACTCCCCAGAGGCAATGGCAGGAGGGAGGGAGGGAGGGAAGGAAGGGGGTGGCTGCCTGTTGGAAAAGCATTTGCAGAGCAGGCACAGGGGCTCTGGCCCCAGGACCGAGGCGGTGTGAGGAGGGGAGAGAAGGAAAACACAGGTGGTGTTTTGTGAGCCAGCGGAGCTGTGGCATGAGGAGGACTGTGAGATGGGCCCAGGGTGGGGGAGTGGGGCTGAGGGAGGGGTGTGAGTAAGCAGGAATCTGTGGGGCTGTGCCTTTGTCAGCAGGGTGGGAGGAATCTGGTGGTGACAGCACCAGTGCTAGGCTCCTGTGGTGCTGGCTGGATAGGGGGCAAGAGCCATAGCCCTAGGCTGCTCTCACAGCTGAGGGGGGAATAGCAGAAGGTGCCTGCCCCAGGCTGGAGGACCCCACTCCTGCCTGTTCCCCTTCTCAGGCTCCCTCCCTTCCCTCTTTCACTCTTCTCTCTGTCAGGGAGAACTTTTACCTTAGGGGCCTTAATTTTATTTACTATTGCTTCTTCTCCAAAGTTATTTATGGTCTCCCATTCATTTAATCGGGTCTGTCTCACTGCTTGGCCCCCAGCCCTGGGATTCAGCTGGTTTCCCTCCCCAGTGACAGCAGCACAGTTGGCTGCAGGGCTGACCCTCCCTGCACCCCGGCTCACCCCATCACGCCTCGGGGCCAGCTGCAGATGGACACAAGCAGTGAGGCAATGGCCTTTGGTTGCACTCCCTCCTAAACAAAAAAAAAGGGGGGGAAAAAAGGGGGGGGGGGGGGGAAGCCCTCTTATCCCAGCACAGCTGGGATTGGCAGGGCTCAGTCTGTCTGTCCACAGCACCTCCTGGACAATGGCTGGTAGATGAGGACTTGCTTCACTGTGGTCAGGCGTGTCTTTTAAGGACAAGAACATGGGTTGGCACGCTGGGTGCTGCCATATGAGAAGGAAAACCCAGCCAGTGAGAGGGGATGTGGTTTCTCCCAGCTGCAGTGGTTGTTAGACTCTGGTGCAAATTGCATGTTAGGTGTGGGGCCTGGCTGCTGCTGGCTGGGCAGCTGAAGGGGCAAGTGCTGCATATCCCCCTGGCATGGATCCTCTCCTGCACCCCTCCCTGCTGGGGGGGGACATGCATGATCACCCCACAAGTCAGAGACAGCTTGTTTGAACCCCCCAGGACGAAGCTGGTTGTCCCAGCTTGGCACTGGCCCTCTGTTCTGCTGTGCTGGGGCCAAATCCAACAGGATGTGTGTGGGGGAGCTTGTCCATGCACAGAGGGGGCCAGGGGTGACCTGACCACCCCTCACCAGCTCTGGCTGACCCATGGGCACTGAAGAATGGCTCTACATGCCTGTACCAGCAGCAAGCGGGGCAGTTGAGATTGCCCGTGGCCAAAATCCACTGGCAAATAAACCAGTCTTGTTCTCTGTGGGGAAGCAGGAATTTAGGAGGGTAGTTTGGCAGGAAGCTCATACTCTTGGCATATGAGAAAGTAGTTTGTCCCAGTTCTGCTGTTTTTCCCCTCTCCCCTGCCAGTTTCGCTCTGCTTCTCCAGAGGCACCTGGTTCTTGCTCCCACAGCCACCCCAGGATCCCATTCCTCTGTTCTTTCCCCACTCTGGCCACAGTTTCACCCCTTGTCCCTCACTTCTGGGCTGAGGGGAAGCCAGGAAGAGCTGCAGGTCCTGCCTCCCTACTGTGGGGCTGCAGCACCCACAGCTGTGAGATGTGGGCTGAGCCACCATCTGGGGAGCTGCATGTGAAAGGTCCCCCTGTCTGCCCAGCCCACAGTCATCCCAGGGGGTGCTCATCATTTTCCATCTTCAAGATGGCTCTGCCATGCCAGGACCTTGGGTCTGCTCTTTTTCCAGGCTCTTGGGCCCCTTCTTCTCTTCAGGGTATGTGTGCATGTACACGTGCTCGTGTAAGTATGTGTGTGCAGATCCCTGCCAGCATTGCTGGAGCCTATGTCTTGGCTCCAAAATCTTAATTTGGCTGCGATGAATCCAGACCACCAAGGCGCACATTAATTTTCCCGATGCTCGTTTATATTTTGTTGATCGGAGAAACATGCGCAATGTGGGCAGGCAGACACTGGGCTTTCGCCACTTCCCCACCTCTTTCCATTTCTGTGGCTCTCACTGTTTTATTCCTTGATCAAATATAAAAAAGCAAAGAGGGGAAAATATCCATCATCCTTCCCCTCCCGAGCAGTAACTTTCGTTGGAGGAGGAGTGTGAGGCGCTGCCAGCTTTTCACGAGTTAAGAGTTAACTTTCATCTGGCTTTAATATCCAGTGGAAACATGGCTCGCCTCCTCAGCTTGTCTTAAAGGATTAATCACATTTCTGAACTTCAGCCGTACTCCTTCTTTTTATTATTTTTTTTAATTGAACAATGCCAAGAAATTCCAGAAGTATTAAGCATGTTCATTGCAAATCATTTTTATGACATTGCAAAACCTCCCCTTTTCTTTTCAACCTCCTCCCCTCCCCTCAGATCTGGGCCTGGGACCGCTGGCTCCCCCAGCAGCCGCCCGACAGCCCCTCCGCACCGCGCTCAGGGAGGCTTTCTCCAGGCCTTGCCAAGAGAGCTGGTTTTTATTTAAACTCCATAAAGGATCTTGCTTTAATCAGAAAGTCTGCTTGAGAAATTTCATGTCACTTTTCCATGAATGTGGGTGGGAGAAGCTTGGAGCCAGTGTTGTCTTTTGCTCTTGGAGCGCTGCTGCATTTCCCAGAGAACAAGCCCCACATTTCTCTGCTGGCTGGGGCTGCCAGGGGAGGCTGCCTGCTGCCCTCCTGCTGCCCCCCAGCTCCCCAAACTGCCCGGGGTCACAGGTGCCATGTCCTGGGATGGGTTTTAGGGGCAAGGGAGCTGTCGACAGCACGTGGCCGTGCCGTGGCTGCAGATGCAACACACTGCCTTAGAGTGGGGTTTTGCAAAAGAAGTGTGGTCTCATCCAGATCCAGTGGCATGCCATTCAGGAGATCTGTTAGCCCTGTGTCCTGGGAAGAGGCACCAACCTGAGCCTTGATGTGACAGTGTGACCTGTCACCTGTGACATCTACCAGCTGCTGTTTTCACTAGTGGTCGCCTGGGCTGGTGTACAGCATTGTAAAAATGCATGAGGGCCTTTTTTCCGTGCAAAAAGCCTCCTGTCTCACAGCACAGGCTGGCTGAGACAAACTTATAGTCTGCAGTGCCTCGGCAAGATTTGCCATCATGCCTGGAGAGAATGGAAACCTGTTTTCTCTCTGGAAAGTTTGGTGGGGCTTGGTTGGCATGCTCCCTGCCCTGCCAGATCTGTGGGGTTTCAATGCAGTTCTCTCCTCCTGCTTTAAAAAAACAGGGAAAAGAAAACAAAAGGTCAGGTACCCCATTTTCTTAGTACCACTGTGCTTCCAATCCTGCTGCCCACATCATCCTGGCCAGGGTAGGAACTCCCATCCTGGGAGAGGGACATGGTGGGATGTGGTGGGACAGATTTTTCACAGCTGCTTTAGGGAAGGAGCAGCTTTGCCATGTAGAGAAGGAGCTGGTTTCCCTTGCAAGTCCCTGTTCTTTTAACTGGAGCTTGGGCACACGTGAAGCAACTTTCAGCTGCGAGATATTTGATGGGAGCAAGAGTGCCCAGAGCAGACACTGATTTCTCAGGTGTGGGAGGAGCTCAGGGGGCATCACACACTTCCTCCCACCTGGCATCTGTACACCCTTGAAGCAGGCTGGGCTCCCTGAGTTATGACTACAAAGTCAGTGTCTCAGCAGCAGGACAGCAGCAGTGTGTGAAATAGCAGGCGGCAGAGGAACCGTTTTTGGCCGCCCTTCAGTGCTGCAGTAAGTTGGCTTATTTTTTACTCTCGGGCCAGGATTTTTCACACCCAGTTTCCCAGCCCTGGAGCAGGCGGTTTCTCCAGAAGCTGTGTTTTAAGTTACTCATTTTGTAGGGAAAAGGAGGAAAAAAAAAACCCAACTGTAAAAGCAAGCCGGTTTCCCCTAGCTGCTGGGGTCAGAGCAGTTTTCTGCCAGCACCACGATGAAACAGCCCTGAGTCCATGGGGAGAGGATGAGCTGACACTGAGAAGTTTAGCCAGCCATTGAGATGCCTTGTCTTTTGCTGTCTTTGCAGATCTCAAAGATTTCAAGTTTGATGGCCAGCATGTGATTGAGGTGGACGAAGGGAACACAGCTGTGATTGCCTGTGACCTGCCTGAAAGTCACCCCAAGGCTCAGGTCCGCTACAGTGTGAAGCAGGAGTGGCTGGAGGCCTCCCGAGGTGAGGACACAGGGGTCTGTCCCAGCAGGTTCCCTCACAGGACCTTCAGTTTCGCCCTTACTTACCAGCAGTAGCTGTCTCTACCTGCTGCTTCCTTGCCCCTTTGCCACCTGTCTGAGCACAAATTAGTTTAGGATCCCTGGCATGGTCTCCCTGATGTCCTGATGTCTCCCTGTCCATGTTGCCTGGGACATCGTGGTTTTTTCTTTTCCCCTGGTCCACCTTTTCTTCAGGGCACTGCATGTCTTCCAGGAGGCTGGACAGGAGTATATCGTGTGACCATGTGCCACTTTCTCTTCTCTCTCTACAGACAATTATCTTATTATGCCATCTGGGAACCTTCAGATCGTTAATGCCAGCCAGGAGGATGAGGGGACTTACAAATGTGCTGCTTACAACCCTGTGACACAGGAGGTGAAAACTTCAGTCTCCAGTGAGAGGCTCCGTGTGAGACGTAAGCCATTCTCCCCTCATTGCACACCTCCAGCTCTGGGGGCACTGACCAGTGCTGTTGCAGCTGGTTTTCTGTGTGAACTACTGTCAGTAGCTGAGAAAACTCCTTTCCAGGAGCAAAAGTCCCCAAGGTGTGCTCCTGGAGTGGGTGTATGCAGCCGTGGGATTGCCATGCTTCCTTAGGATTTGTTCTTGGTGGTGGGTGGGCAAAGGCCCTTAGCCCTTTGGCAAGGTGGCTTTGCTGTGAGCACAGAACCCTTACAGAATGCCCCTCTTGTCCTGCATTGCCATTTACCTGCTCCAGCACAGGAAAACAGTGTGCCCTACCATTATCCCAACCTACCCACTGCACAGGGTGCTCTCCCACCAGCCACCTTCCTTCCCACACACCTCCTTCCTCCATCTCTCCTCCCCAGGCTCCACAGCGGAGGCAGCCCGGATAATCTACCCTCCTGAGGCTCAGACCATCATTGTCACCAAGGGCCAGAGCCTCATTCTGGAGTGTGTGGCCAGCGGGATCCCCCCGCCGCGGGTCACCTGGGCCAAGGACGGCTCCGGCGTCTCCGCCTACAACAAGACGCGGTTCCTGCTCAGCAACCTCCTGATCGACCCCACCAGCGAGGAGGACTCGGGCACCTACAGCTGCACGGCTGACAATGGTGTTGGGGAGCCCGGGGCTGCCTTCATCTTCTACAACGTGCAGGTGTTCGGTGAGTGCTGCTGGAGCCATTGTTTCAGGCAGGGCTGGGGCATCTCATCTTCTTCTAGGGGAAGATGCCAGCACTGAAGCACTTTTCCCCTCCCTGGACAAACCACAATGTAATGCAGAGGCCTGCTTGTGGTTCTAGTTTTCAAGAGACCAGACTAATTCTTTCTTGAGGGTAGTAGTTCCTTCTTCTTGGCTCCCACCATAGGCTGGAGATGCTGGATCCTCCCTTCCTCTGCAGAAGCTCTTCTCCTGTCATTTGTGGCACTGCTTTTGTTCTGAAACTTTCTAGTGAAAGCCTGGTTGCTTTTTAGACATATTTAACACAGGCATAAGGAAGACATTAGAGTGTCTTGGTTTTGTTCTGTTTTGTAGGGAAGCTCTCTGCGGAGCAGAAAATGTAAGGGATACTGCACTTTAGATATTTTTACCACACATACTTCCCATTCTCACGGTTTTTAGGAAGGCTAAGCCTGTGTTTCACAGATTGCATTTCATCAGGTGCCGATGTGATGTTGTGGCACAAGCACAATCTTTGCAGAGCAGCATTTCAGCTCAGGAAAATGGGACTTGTAGATGCCTGATGTCATATGAGAGGGCAGATAGCCTTGGGCTACCTCCCTTTGCAGTTCAAATCTCTCTGCTCTCATCCCTGCCAGAGAGGAAGGTGCAAAGCCGTGACCGTGCCGTGCTCCCAGCCGAGTGGCGCTCAGCAGTCTGTGTTTTTCCCTCACACAGAGCCCCCGGAGGTCACCATGGAGCTGTCCCAGCAGATCATTCCCTGGGGCCAGAGCGCCAAGTTCACGTGCAAGGTGCGCGGGAACCCGCAGCCGTCGGTGATGTGGCTGCGCAACGCGGTGCCGCTGTCGGGCAGCCACCGGCTGCGGCTGTCGCGCCGGGCGCTGCAGCTGCTCAGCGTGGGGCCCGAGGACGAGGGCATCTACCAGTGCATGGCTGAGAACGAGGTGGGCAGTGCCCAAGCCATGGTGCAGCTGAGGACAGCCCGCCCAGGTAAGCCCCTCCCTCCAGAGTTGTGGCCATTCTGTGACAGCCTAACACACGGGGCAGGGACAGGGGAAGCAGGGGAGGGAAGTCGGTGTGCTGCCCCTGCTTCCTATTTAGCCTATGCTGCAAGTGCTGTTCTGCCTGAGGTCTTCATAGCTCCCTGCGGGAACACAACACCGGTTTTGCTTCTAAGGGCAGGGCTATGTGTGCACATTTGGGTGATCTCTACACAAGAGACACAAGACATCTGGGTGCAGTGCCTCACCCCATGGCTTAGCTCTGCCTCTGAACTTGCACTGAGCAAGAGCTTTAAAACTGAATTAACTCGGGTAAGAGAGGTACCACCTGATTCCTTGGACTCTTTTGAACTTACACAGGGTAAGAGGGACTTCAGAGAGACAGGGAACCCTGTGGTTTATAGCAGGGGAAGGAGGGATTGTTGCCAACACTTTTTTGAGTGGCATAGCAGGCAGCACCGCACAAGGGGCTCACAGCTCTGCCTTAACCACAGACTGGGATGGGTGTTGACCCTGCTGTGACTCCTTGTGTTCCAGGAGCTCCAGTCAACCCTGGGCGAGATGCCCAGCTGGACTTGGCTCAACCTCCAACATCACCTTCCAAGGACAGTGCCTTAAAGCTGCCCTTGGATAAAGCTGGGCTGCCAAAGCCTGGGACAACCCCTCTAGTAGCATCTGCACAGTGTGCAGCCAGCAAGGAGCTGGTGACTCCAGCTGAAGCCCCCATCATCCTCAGTTCTCCGCGGACATCCAAGACGGACAGCTACGACCTGGTGTGGAGACCCCGGCCTGACAGCAGAGCCCCCATCCTCTATTACGTGGTGAAGCATCGCAAGGTATCCCTGGTTTGCCCTGCTCCATCTTCCCTCTGTGCTGTTCATGGGTGGGCTGGTGGCCTCACCACGGGTTGCACACCTTGTGAGCAGACACCTTGGGGCAGGGGCACCCATCACTCGCTGGTGGCACTGGTTAGTGGGACCTCCTGAGCTGCAGCCTCAGCCTGTTGAGGTGTGATGGATACAGGCTGTCACAGGAGGTTTGCTGAGCTGTCCAGGAAGAGCCCAGTGGCAGTGCCTGTCTGCCTAAGTATGCAGAAGGCACATGCACACACTTCTCCAGTAGCTTCCATGTCCAATTCCCAGCTGTGTGCTTACACAGGTAGGAAGCCCTGAGGACAGGTTGCACAATGACTTGCTCTGGAATGTGTTTGTCTTGGCACAAGCCACAGGGGACACCTCTGCCTTGAACAGCTTGGGCTGCAGGACACAGAGCAGCAGCCTCTCTGTTGAATGAGCCTGCCCTGCTCAGCAGCACTGAAGTGCCCATACCCAGTGAGTGCGAGGAGCCAGCAGAGCTGTCATATCCATGCTAATCCTCTGGGGAGGTCCTTACTCCCAGGTTCTATTCTGGAAGCTGGAAGGCAGTGCACTGTGGAGTACATTGCTTGCAGGTGGCACCGTGTGAGCACACTGTGCACAGCCAAGTCCTGCTGGAGCCCAAGGGCTCCTCCCTCTGGGGTGCTTCATGGCACCACGGGCACAGTGCAGGCACAGCTGTAGCCCAGCAGCTTCTTTAAATGGTGAGGGAAAAATTCTGCTTTTGAGGTCTAAAGTACCTCTTTCCATTTTGCTGGGGATAAGTGGAAAAAAGGGGCTTGAATTTATTTGTCTGCTGCTTTTCTTTCCTTTGGGTAGGCAGGGAGTTGCAGTAGAGAGGCAGGTTTTGCCTCAAACCCCAGAGGGTTTGAGTATATTCCAAAAACATGGCAGATCGCGTGTTTGGTGTTCTCAGCCACTGCAAGGCACCGTTTTCAAGTACATGTGAATATATGTATCTACTTTCCTGGAATTGTGTGCTTTTGTGAAAATATAGTGTAATAGAAGACTGTTACTATTCTTGATTTCTTTCTAAAAAAAATTTAAGACAAGGATTTCAGCTAACCATCTCTTTAAAGAGCCCTTTAAAACAAAGGCAGAAGATGCCAACACAGGAACACAATAGGGCAAGCTTAAATAAAAAACAGAGATGCCAAAAGCACCCCCAGACTATTGGCTGTGGTTGTCTGCCAAGAAGAGATTTATTCCCCAGTGGTGTATCATGTAACTACCAAATCTGCTTGCAATCTTAACTTGCAGCCTTGGAGTTTGTCCATATTTGATTTGTTTTTCAGCACGTCACCTGGAAGGGGCCGTGGGGCAGTGAAGGTCACCATGGGTCACTGCAGTTTGCAGTAATATGTTTTCAGTGTAGTCCAAATTCTCAGCTGGAGACTCTTTCTTGGGATGCTTAAGGATTGTGTGGAAAGGAATTAGTCCCAATAACCCTTAAACTTGTTTAGAAAGAGTCTCTTTCTATCCAAGATCCTTAGGATCAAGTTATATAATGATCTGGTTTTGACATTTCTGACTGGAAAAGCATGTGTGTGGAGAGGGAAGGAATCAATTCGGCAACAAAAGAAAAGGCTCTTTGTCTAGAAGATGGCTGTAAGGAAAGTTAGACCTACTGACAGGAGACCTACATTTGTACTGGGCAAGGTTCTGCTTCTTCTCTAGAAAATATCTGTGAATGTCTCTTTTTACTCTGTTCCTACACTGCCGCTAAACTCCCAGCAGCCTGCAAGCAGTCAGATGCCATGCAGCTCTTATTTTTGTTTCTTAAGAATTTCTCTTTTCCTTTCCTGGCCCTGGCCTCACAACTTTGCAGGCTCAGGAATAAAAATAAAACGAGGCAAGCATTAATCAGTCAGTGTCAAATGCTTGGAGAAGATGAATGATACAGCAGAGTCTTGGCATTTCCGTTCTCTTGCGTTGCCTGCATTACTAATGCTCCTTTCGGCACTGGGTCACTTCAGTGTCCTGCCTATTTGCCTGCAAAAATATTATCTTTGCAGCTGGGGAGAAGGAGGGAGGTTCCACCTTCCTCCCCCTCTGCATGGGCCATCAGGGTATCACCAAAAAACAAAGTGTTTCCAAGCTTTTTTGAGGGCTATGGCTGTACACAGTCTCTCCTCTGCAGAAACCTTTGCTTCAGCATTATGGTTCTTCATTTCAGCCCCGAAGTACCTGGGGTGAGGCTGGATAAAACTCAGTAAAACAAAGTTGTGTCTGGGTACCTCATCCCATGGAAATGGCCAGTATCTAAATGAGCAGTTCAGCAGCTGGGCTGCAGGAGAGATTTGGCTCCTAAAGCAGCTCAGTCCTGTGGCTAATACTGCATTTTGTGGGGCACGTCCACTCTGGAGATTTCCACACATTGAGGGTTGGTGGTATCAAAGGGCACCAGAGGACAGAACAGGGCTGACTGAACCCTGGGGTCAAGAAAACACTCTGGGGCTTGGGTGAGTTGCCTTACTTATACCTGAATTGCTTTGCAAAATCAGGCTGGAAACGTCTCCCTCCTTTGCAGAGAGGGAAGGGAAGGTAGATGTGGCTGGGACACAACTTACTAATAAAGTTTCTGAGCTCAGTGCGCACAGGAAAGCCCAGCCTGCCCCAAGCTCTGCAACCACCTGCATTGTTCTCTCAGCAGGTGACCAACGCCTCGGACAGCTGGGCCGTGAGGGATGTTCCAGCCTCACAGCACCGCCTGACCCTCACCAGGCTGGACCCTGGGAGCCTCTACGAGGTGGAGATGGCTGCTCACAACTGTGCCGGCGAGGGACAGACCGCCATGGTCACCTTCCGCACCGGTAAAGGGCACAGCTCTCCCAGGGCTCTGAGTCAGGGGAGGGCCCCTCTGAAACACCCTATCCCAGCCCTGAGGCACAAGGCACCAGCCTTAGGACAATGGGAGTGTCTCTGCTCTGGAAACCCGTCTGCCCACAGCTTAGAGCAACTGTCAGAAGGGAAAGTGGAGGGTAGGATGGGGAAAATTCCAACCAATCCTCCGTTGGGTTGGGATAAATCCCTTCTTCCCTTGATGTCTCAGTTGAACACCTGCAGAACTGTAGAAAATGGGTTTAGTATAAATGTCAAGAGGTTGTTTAATACATCCTCTGCCTGGAGACAGAAATCTAGCAACACTTCAAGAAAACTAATTAAAAGTTGTAGAAAATGAAATGTGAGGGGAATCTATTAACAAATCTGCACCTTTAGCTTTAGTTCCTGCCAGCACGCTGAGCACTTTGAGTCCCTAGGGCTGTTAGAGTCCAGGAAGTACTTACCTCCACATCCTATCTGGGAATTTTTGCTTCCCTCATCACAGCAAAAGTTAAATCTGAGTGCACTTCTCTGTTACTGATGCCACCTCTCCCTTGTTCACAGGCCGGCGCCCAAAGCCAGAGATTGTAGCCAGCAAGGAGCAGCAGATCCAGAGGGACGACCCAGGCACGAGCACCCAGAGCAGTCACCAGGCTGACAACAGCCGCCTGTCCCGTAAGGCCCCCCCTGAGCTGGCAGTGGGGTGGGTGAGGGGTGCTGGTCTCCTGTGGGTGGCAGTGGCCAGGCCATGCTGGGGTTGAAGTCTCCACTGGATGAATCAAAACTGCAGTGCTGGATGGGTGGTTTCTAGCTTCTGACAAGGAGAGGTCCTTCTTGGACACCCCTGCCACTGCCCTTGGTAGTCCTGGAGAGCAGGCAAGTCCCATTGCCTGGCCCCACCTTTAGTGCAAGGATGTCTCAGCAACTCTCTGTCTCTTGCTGAGTTACACACAGAGGATTCAGAAAGCCCTGTCTTGGAATCTGTGAATGTGTGGGGCACAGGAACAACAAACTGCACAGCACCAGTGGGTGCTGATGGAGTGGGAGGGAGGAACGGGGACCAAATCGCTGCATGTCCTGGCATCCTCCTCTCTCAGCCAAGCCCTGGCTAGGGGCAGTTCATTCCCATTCTAGGGGTGCAGAGTGCTCCATTTGAGTATCTTGCTGCACTGGAGAAATATCAGATCCTTACTGGTCAATCTCATTTGTTGTTTCCCACCTTGTCTCTATCATTACTGTTGCCTTTATAATTTCTGTGAAATTCTCTCCTTCCATCCTCATTCTCCTGTGAAGTGCCATCCTTCAGTCTCCCCCATACTCATTCATTTGTCTTTATTTTCATATCCATAGTTCCATTTGTCTCTTTCCCTCCATCTTTTGATTGTTTTCCTGTCAAATTGCATTTCCACACTTCAGAACTTTTCCTTATTTTCTTCTCAGCTGTTTCTTCTCAGTTTCTCCTGTCCCCATCTCCCTGGTTGTCCCTAGCATCAGTCTCCTCCTGCTCACTGCTTCCACATCACCCAGGCTTTTTGCTCCAACTCCAGCCCTGCATCCACCCCTCTCGCTGCTTTCCCTCCCATGATGGGTGATCACACCTCAAACCTTGTCTCATCCTACTTGAGCTGGGAGTGGAAAAGGAGCAAGATGCAAGCAGGAGTAAAAGGTGCTTGTGGGCACAAACTGAAAGGCATGAGGATTTGGGGGTGCCAGCTGTAATGAAGAGACAGAAGGAAGAGAGCATTCAGGAGCTGCAGAGCATGTGGCTGGGTGCAGTGCAGGTAGTCCTTCACCCACATACCTCTGAGCTACAGGATCCTCCAGATGGGGTGACAGGAATATGTTTCTTGTCCTGATGTCCTTCTGGGTCCCTTGCAGCTCCAGAGGCACCGGACCGTCCAACCATCTCCATGGCATCAGAGACATCTGTGTACGTGACCTGGATCCCCCGTGGGAATGGCGGGTTCCCCATCCAGTCTTTCCGCGTGGAGTACAAGAAATTGAAGAAGTTGGGGGACTGGGTCCTGGCCACCAGTGACATTCCTCCCTCTCGCCTCTCTGTGGAAATCCCAGGCCTGGAGAAAGGTAGGCAGGTGCTCTCCTCCCTGCTTCCTGGAGGTCTGTAGGAAAGCTGCAGGGTCCCTGTAGGATGGTTAACCATCTGTCACATCCTGCTCAGCCCTGGCATGCGTGAGCAAAACAAAGCTTCCCTGAGTCCTGCCTTAGGTGCGTGGGGAAAAAGCTGCAGATGCTTCTCCAATTTCTCCAGCTGCAGAGACCAGCACAGGTCTGACCTCCCTCAGGGAGGCTTAGGCATGCTTTTCTGTAGTACAGGATACAGTTACTAAAGGCATTTGGTTTTGCCTTTTACAAGACAGGACAGAACTTTCCTTAGCCACAGGCAAGACAGATGGGCACACAAATCCCATTGCACTTCACGTGAGAGAAGATTTCATCACAGAGCTGGACAGCTTAAAAGGGGAACATAACTACCCCAAAGTAAAGACCAGTAAAATGAAATTTGTGTATAAATTACTTAGACTTTGAGCTTTGAACTGCTGTGCTTAATTTCCGTGGAGTAGAGGAAGAATACCTTTCCAAACCTGCTTTCAGGTCAGGATATCCTTTCTGGCATTTCTTAACCCCCTACACACCTTCCAAAACTGCTATCCAGACAGGAACTGGGGAAGGTAAATAAAAGCAGCCTCCATTTAGGATATGACTGAAATGTGGCCATTCAGTGCTTGGACATCCACAACAAACTTGCTGCAGACTCCCTGCCTTCTGGAGACGTAGCCGCTCCTCAGAGTCAGGGCCATGCTGACAGTAGGAATCTTGGAAAACTCCAATCCCTGCAGCTGTTTTATTTCCCATTTTCCCCACAGGCACATCCTATAAGTTCCGTGTCCGGGCGCTGAACATCCTCGGGGAGAGCGAGCCCAGCGCGGCGTCTCGGCCGTACGTGGTGTCCGGCTACAGCAGCCGCGCCTACGAGCGCCCCGTGGCCGGGCCCTACATCACCTTCACCGACGCCATCAACGAGACCACCATCATGCTCAAGTGGATGGTGAGGCTTGTGGGGTGAGAGTGGAGGAGCCAGGCTGTGAGGGTGCTCCTCGCCCAGCTTACACCTCCTCCAGGTTATCACACCTGCCTGTTGCCAGCACAAATGGATCTGAGATCCAATAGCTGCCTCCACCAAAGGAGGAGCATTGGCTTGGGACACATAGAAGGGTGGGAAGTCAGAGAGCCTAGGAAACTCTTTCCATCTGAATCCAAAATTCCGTATGGGAAGATTTCAGTGGATAACCGTGGGGTCCTGACCATTTTGTTCAATAAGCACAGCTGAACAATGCATTGGGTAGCTGCTTGCTCTCCTGGCCAGATTTCTGGAATCAATTAGCACCTCTCTCTGTCCTGGTATTTTCCAGCAGATACATCCTTCACTCTCATTTGCTGGATAACAGTCCTGAATGCTGATAATCATTTACAGCAGTCCACTCCTGAGGATTTTTAGGAGTGGATAGGATCTTTTGGATCACAAGCGCAGATCCAAGTGTTTTCAACAGCTTAGAGCTTATTCAGAGGGATGCACTGCTCTCTTCTTGTAGCTGCTTCTATCCAGAAATTGCCACAAGGCAGGACGGGCACAGTTGTTTATTTAAACTCAAACAGTAGCTGATAAAATACTGGGTGAAAGACAGCAAGAACACACAGAGCTGGGACAGTGCTGCCCTGGGTGTGGGGGAGGAAGAGAACTGTCTTCAGAAACACAAAGCTCCTGCAGTGACCAGTTCATGGCAAAACCCAGTTTGTCTGGAAGCCATGAGCCTACCAGAGTCAAGGTGATGTTGTGCTTGCCCATGCCCAGATGAGTCACTGTTGATGAGGAATTTTTTTTCTCTGAATCATTGGCAGTGGTTGCTGAGGGGGAGCAGAGCACTGGATGCCTGGAGTGACAGGCCAGATTCACAGCTTGTCTGTTACCTGTGAGAACCAAAGCTTGAGAATAGGAAGTAGCAGTGAGCTTTTGTAGAAAAGCCCTTATTGTGCAAACCAATGTCAACATGAAGAAGATGCCTCTGCTAGATTATCTTCCTGTCCCATCCCATTTATCCCAGCTGCTCCTCACCTAGTCCAATATGAGCATGAACATCTCTGCTAATTTCTGCTCTCCCCCTCATTCTCTGCAGTACATCCCAGCCAGCAACAACAACACTCCCATCCATGGATTTTACATCTACTACCGCCCCACTGACAGTGACAATGACAGTGACTACAAGAAGGACGTGGTGGAAGGTAGGAGAAGTGGAGAGACTGGTCCCAGCTGCTGGTCCCTACTGGAAGCCAGCACGGCCAAAAGGAGCCCTGTGCACAAAAGGCAGCAGCTGTCCAGGCTTCTTTACCAGGCACTGCTGCAGAGCTGGGCCAGCTGCCTGGTCCCTGAGGAAGTTTAGAGCTCCATGTGTTTGTTCCCTCCTCAGGAGACCGGTACTGGCACTCCATCAGCCACCTGCAGCCAGAGACCTCCTATGACATTAAGATGCAGTGCTTCAACGAGGGAGGCGAAAGCGAGTTCAGCAACGTGATGATCTGTGAAACCAAAGGTAAGAGGCTTCCTGGGGCAGCTCTGGGAGCACAGCCTGCTGCCCTCCCTGCCTGCAGCTGTCAGAGCACAGCAGGGCAGGAACCATCCCTGCTTGGCAGTGTGTCACCCAAGCTCAGCAAAGTAGTGGAGGCAGCACTGGAGAGAAGAGTCAGGCTCGTCCATGCTGTTGATCAGTGTGACTGGTCTGTGTACTCACCCCTTGTGCAGAGTCCATCGCTGTCCCTCAGAGCAGCTGTTACCTTTTGTTTTCCTAACTGGCACATAGGTGGTGACTGGGAGCAGAAGGGTTGACTTTCCCTTGCTGTGCTGAGCTCCATGTTGTGTTAGAAGCAGGCCCCATGTTGTCTTTCAAGAAGCTGCACTGTCATGACAGGAATAGCATTAAGTCCAAGTGTGTGCTTTGGAGAAGCTCTTCTGGTTTTGATTTTGCTCAAGCAGTCCAAGAGCGTATCTGGCAAAGCTGTGAGCCAAGCACAGAGGCCTTGTCTGTACTGCCATATGCATCACCCTAGGAATCCTGTCATCCAGGAGTGCTTCTTTAAAGCCACCATAGGAGTCTGGCCACTCCACAGCAGCATAAACATCCCTGAACTGGGCTGCTGTGCCATCTGCCATGTCTGTGTCTAACATTCTCTCTCTTCCTTCCACAGCTCGGAAGTCTCTTGGTCTGCCAGGTCGTCTTCCACCCTCCACAGTGCCCCCCCAGCAGCGTCCCCCCCTCAGTGGTGGGCACAGTGGCCTGGGGACAGGAGCCATGGTGGCCCGTTCCAGCGACTTGCCCTACTTGATTGTGGGCGTTGTGCTGGGCTCCATCGTACTCCTCATTGTGGCTTTCATCCCCTTTTGCCTTTGGAGAGCTTGGTCCAAACAGAGTAAGGGTTGTTTCTTGGGGGCTGATTTACAGGATATGGTTTGCTTCAGGATTAAATCTGACCCTGGGTGTCATTGCATCAAACATGCAAAATGTGAGGGAATTCTGGGAAGCAGGGAAGGGGTGGGCAGAGGGCAAGTCTTAGATGTCCTGTGGAACCCCATAAAGACAAAGGCCACTGTTTGTCCCTTGTCCTGCTTGCCTTGTTGCAAAGGAACCTCAAGGACTAGGGGCAAAGGGCCCCTTTCCACCATTTGTCTCCAAGAGTGCTTTGAGTGCCAAAATAGCTGCCTGATAGGATAGCCTAACCCTATACATGCTGAGTTCCAACAAGCTTGACTTCATCTCTCATTTTTGCCTCAGACTTTCTTTTCCTTCCCTCCGCAGAGCAAACCATTGATATGAGCTTCCCAGGAGCTGGGCTGCTGGTGTCATCCTGCCAGTACACCATGGTGCCTCTGAGAGGCATCTCTGCTCCTCGTGCCAATGGACATCCCTTTGTTAATGGGCAGCCCTATGCCAGCAGGGCACACCTGAATGGCATCTGCACCTCTGCAGGACTGGGGTACACAAGCACCAAGCCCCGAGATTACAGCCCCGATGAAGTGCCGCAGGTGAGTCCACGCCTGGGATCAGGAACTGGTTTGTTTGGAGGCTGCACTTGCAGCGAGAGGGCTTCTCCAGATGTGGCTGGTACACTTTGCAGCATGTAGAAGTGGCAAGGCTGGCTTTCCAAAAGAGATTTCCCCTTTTGAGATATGGGGGGAAGAGAAAGGTTACCAAAATGCTGGTGAAGGGGTGGATTGTTGGGCCAGTGCCTCTTGAGTATGAAGGAGGCAGTGAGAAAAGGCAGCTCGTAGGGGAACAGTTCCTGTGTCCCCTGAGCAAAGCTCACAGGCACTGACAGTGCTGAGGACTCTGTAAAGGGTAACAGGCAGTGCCAGAGATGAGACTATAAATTGCTTATCCCCCACTGATTCAGCAGTAAGTGTAAAGTGAGTTGTTCAGTGGTCAGTTCCACTGCCCTCAGTACCAGAAGAGTTTCAGCTTTTTCTGCCTACTGCTGTAAGAGCTTCAGCAGTCTGCCCCAGGGCTCTGACTCAACACAGATCAGCACCTGCCTCTTCATGCTGCTGTGTGCCATTGCTCTGCTAAGAATCCTTCTCTCTCCTTCCAGTCCCACGAGGAGACCAACGCCTTGCTGCAGGCAAGAGTGCTGCAGAATGGGAGTGCCCAGCAAGACTACCAGCCCTCCAGGTTAGTCCTGCCTTGTGGAGGGAGAGTGGAACAATCCACCAGGACCCACAAGACTACATTCTCATGAAGTACACTGCCCTCAGTACACTCCTGTCTGTCTCAACTCTTGAGAAACAAATCCATGCTCCAGCACTAGGACACTCTTTGCACAGCTCCTTCCTCTTAGGATTTCAGGAAGGAATAATTTACTTGTAGAGGTGGCCAAGACTTACTCCCCTCTGTCCCCTTTTCGTCCTCCTGTTTCTAAGTGGGAGACTAAAAAGCAGGATGAGAGAAGCAAACATCTGTGATTGATGCTGATAAACAGCAGCCCCAGAATCTGCCCAGTGTCCAGTTGTGAGTGCTTTGTGTCTCACTGTTCAGACATCTCCATTACCATGCTCCCTGTGAGGCACTATTCCTCCCAACTACTGTGGCACTCACCAGCTGTTGGATCATGGATACCAGGTCCCACATCACCTCATTCCCATCCCACAAATGCACCCCAGTTTCTGCTTTTCTCATTTAGGAATGTTCTGAGTCACACATTGATGAGCTGGCTGAGACATGACATGAGCTTTCAAGGAGGAAAGATCTGTAAACACTAAACCCCTTTGCCTGCTTCCCTAGATTGCCCAGCTCCAGAACAGAAGACAGCACTTTCCTCTACAGTCTCCCAGATGACTCCACTCACCAGCTTCTTCAGCCACAAGATGACTGTCCTCACCTTCAAGAGCACTTTGTTGGCCTCCATCATCCAGTGATGGGAAGCAAAGTAGGAGGCCCTAGCCTGGATTCTCGACGAGACACCCTCTTCCACCAAGGTCAGTGGTTTAGAAAACTGCATGCCTCCTTCATCTCATCATTTTAGGCTGCTCTGGAAGGGAAATCTCACTGCAGAGCCTTTCTGATGGCTCATGTTCAAGTCACATGAATCCGTCTCCCTAGCACCTAATACACTGATCCACCCCTGTAGTGCAGATCAAACTTGTTTTGTGTGATCATGGCATCAAATTCCCACACAGACTTTCAGAATGCAGATCTTCCTCTTTGATCAGAGTACCCTTCCTCATAAAGTGAACTGTTGACTTGAAACCTTCCACAGCATCTCTCATTCCAGTGTGCATTGTAATAATTTCTTGCTCCTTTCCCCCTCAGGAAGCCCTTGCTGCTTAGGCCTGGTGCCAGTTGAAGAGGTAGAAAGACTAGACTGCTGCCAGTCCAGAGGAGATCTCCATGCCCAGAATCCAGTGCTCACATCTTTGGGTCAGGACCTACCAAGACATCTGAACAGCAGCCCTCCACCACTGAGACCCTTAGAGACTCATCCTCCCACCAGCTAGGGACCAAGCTGCCTTTTGCAAAAGACTTATTCTAAAGAGAAAAAGAGAAAGAAAGGGTATTTATTTTTGTATAACACCCCTATTTATATATTTATGCACTTGTATATAGATGTATATGTGCCTTTTATAATGCTATGGAGACAGAAGGCATCCTCAGCAAGGTCACAGGAGGACCAGGAAACAAGGCAGCAGCTCCTGTTGGCACCATCAGAGCACACGATGGAATCAGCTGGACAAGGGACACTGCGGGACACGGGTCCAAACAGAGCTGCCACCACAAAGAGCCATCGCCCTCCTGCAGTGAGGGCTCCACAATAATGCTGTCCAAAAGGTCTTTTCCTCTCCCCCCAGGAAGGTTTGTTCCAGGAACACACTCCTGTGAATGGACTGGAGTTATGCACTCTGCCTGATCAACGTAAACAACCTTTCACATACACGCCATCTGCAGCTGCCTATCTGTAAAGACAAATCCACGCTTTAACATCTAAAATAAAGGCTTTAGTCTTTGCTGTGCCTGGCTCTGTGCTAATTCCTCACACAGAATGGGCCTTCTCTTTTTCACTTGCAGACATACAGCAAGCAGGACACCTGGGGAAAGGTGACATTTTCCTGTTTTCCAAATAGTCACTGGTGATACTTAGTCTGGGGTCATCTTGTTCCCCGTCTCCAGCTGAGTCTCTGGGTGCCTGGTTACCCAGCTGGCACTGGATGTCCTTGCCCTTTGTTCGGAAAGGGATTGGTACCAGACAGCCCCTTTCCTGGGGCTCCACCCATTTCCCACTTCCCAGGGCACAACCTGCAGCTGCACAAGAGCTCCCAGCACCAGACATGCTCCTCAGCAGGGACCCCCTGTAAAGGCAGGCTGCACAAACATCACTCATCACAGGCTTGTGTTGGGACCAGCAGGAAGTTCTTGTGCCTGGCTGGGATATGGCTGGATCCTGCTGAGCATACACCAGACAGAGACACAAAGACCTGTGGCTAGAGGTGGGAAGTGTGGAGGAACAGCAAGAGCAGCTGGAGGTTGTTTAATTTTTCCAATTAAAAATTAGCACCTCAGGAGCCTTGCATGGGAAGAACACAACCACTCCACCCTAGGGATGAAGGTTTCACAGTCAGACAGGGTAAGTGCTGTAAGTGATCACATGCTGCCACCACACCAAATGAGAGAGGCAAAAAAGAGCAACACCTGAAGACACACAGAGCTTGGCCCTCTCACTGATCAGGCAGGTGCAAGCCAGTGGAATTACAGGCTGACTTTGCCTTATTACACCCTCCTCCTGCCAGGTAAATACCACATCCTGCCCTGAGGAGAAAGGCCCCTTTGCTTTCTCCTGGCCAATAGCACATCCCTTGACTCTAACTAGCTCAGATAGTAGAGCAGGGCCACTGCTGTACAGCACTGACAAATGCTCACTTGAGCCAGACTGATTTTACAGTTTTTGAGAACAAGATACCAAACCAATATTTGCCCCTGTGAAACTTCAAACCAGCTTTCCACAGCCACTTGTTTGAAGAGTAGACATAGACATAATGCACATGGACACACACATGGCACCTTGTCCAGTGCAGCCCTCTGCAATGGACTGATAACAATATTTAGTTCTTTTATTTGCTTTTTTTTTATTCCATATATGTTGTTACAGTCATATTATGATAAAACAAATATAACCCTTCACAACTAACCCCGTGGATAGTCAAAACAATTAATTTTGCACTTCCAGACATGACTGCTGCTACATGTTAATTTTAAGGGTGACTTGGATTGTTAGTTACTATTTCTGAACAGGGAGCTGGAGTCTCAGAGTCCTGTGGTAAAACTTGTAGAAAGAGGCACCCACCTTTTCTGCTAAGGAAAGCAAGTTCTTTTACCTCCCACACACTCTGCCATGGTTGATTTGCTGTCTCAGAAAGGCCACCTCACAAGTTATGTTCACGAGCCGTGACTCCAGCCTGGCTGTCTCTTTGATCTCAGCACTTCGGGAGCCCTCAAATTCTCCTCTCTGTAGAGGAAAAAAATGGAAAGGAAAAAAAATGGCTCCTATAAAACACGGAGAATGAACAGTGGAAATTTATTTCAAGTAGGGAAAGTGAAGCTTTCCAAGAACCACGACATATCGATGACTTCTCCACACTTTAGGCAGAACTATGTGAAAGAGTGAAGGTTCACTGACTTAGACTTACTCCCTGGTATAGAGCAATAAATCCATTTCTCCCTGGTACAGAGCAATAAATTCATGTAATGCTCTTACATGACTGTAATATGACTGTTTCCATGTAACACAGGAATATTCTTTTAATTCTTCAAGGCATTTTTTAATTAGAAAAGAGTTTTTTTCAGTCTTAGAAAGCAGCTAAGTAAGAAATGGGAGAGATGCTAAGGTATGGAGCGACCATTCAGCTTGTCCCACTCCTAGCCCAAACTGCTGACTGCAGAGCAGGATGTGACACCAGGGAGCTGGTGAGGGTTCAGATGATCCCTTACCCATTTCTGAGCAGTCCCAAACCTGCAAGCACTGCAGTGGCTAAAAGGCTCACCTGACCAGTCGTCATCAGTGATTCTAGCTCAGTTTCCAGCTGATGCTTTTCATGGCAAAACCTGTTGAGCTGGTGCAGCTTGCTGGTGTTTTCCCTTGTCAGCTTTGTTAGCTGATGCTGCAGGGCTACAATTTTTTCCTAGAAAGATGTAAAACATTGATCTGGGATGAGAGAGCACAAGAAGTGTGGAGTGGGGAAGAAGTGCTTGGCCCAATGTAAATGTCACGGGTAAACAGCAGACTGATCCTGCCACAGCACCTGATCCCACAGTACCTTTAATGCAATGTCATCTTTTTGTTTTCAATTTATATCAATTACAAAGCCTAAGTAAATAAAGCATTCAGGTAAAAGTGTGGGAAAAGAAAGCCATTACATACATAGTACTTGTGTACCCTCCTGTGCTCTTTTGTAAGGGCAGCATAAGCTTGTTGTCTGCTTGTACCACAGCAGCTGAGCCTTAGGCCCCACCAAATGGAGACATGGACTTGTCAGACTGCACAGATTGGCACCCCAGGCATGAGCCAGAGCCTGCCCTGGACTCAGTTTGTCACCAAAGGCACTGAGAGAAGGCAGGAGGTGCTGAATGCCACCTGAGAACCAGAGAAAAGCACTCTGCAAGAGCTTCACTTAGGGAATGAAGTAGGACAGTGTGTTTGAGGAAAGCAAAACAGAGAGATCAACTACCTCAGTGAAAAATAGGATGTGCACCAACAACTGGAGCAGGAATGAGGTAGGAATGATGATAGGAAATTGGAGTTGAACACTATGAACACTAGTTGAACACTATTAAATACAAGTGAAAAAAAAAATCAAACATGAGCATATTTACAAAAGATTTTAGGGTAACTTTTCAGCCCCCACGGAAACGAAGCCTTAAGAGATCATCTCAACACTCTTCCTGCTGCTTACCTCCCATTCTTTGAGCTCCACGAAATGCTCATACTCTTTCTCCATTATTCTCACTTTCATCTGCTCCTTGGGTATATTAACAGAGTGAACTTGAACTGCTTCAAAATCCACCAGCCGACCAAACTTCTCCATCATCAGATCATTGCACCTCTCCTCCAGTCCTAACAGAGGGACATTGGCACAGATGGCAGCACTGTCATTCATTGGTTTGTAAGAATTTCTGCCTTACCCCAGCTTTTTGCCTGAGCTCTTTGGTATTTGCTCTGTAATAAATAATTCACACAAAACCACACAGAGCTCACAGCTGAGTCATGCCATTTTTCCTTGTCCATGATCATGCCTGTGTGGTCACTAAGCCACACTAGAAGCCAGTCCTAGTAAAGCCACTCTCACACCACAGGCTGTACAGGGCCTCTGCAGGCCTGGTGGTGCTAGACACAGCTTTGGGTTTGGCTCTTGGGAAAGTGTTTTATTTAGTGCATGTTTCCTTCTTCAGATGTTACAAAGGGGAGAAAAATGCTAGAAAAAAAGCTCATGTATCTTTGGGGAAACTACTTTTTTCCTAGGAGTTCTGGTTTACAAGCAGAAATAGCAAACGTGTCTAGACTTCAGTGTTTCATCTCAGTCAGCTCTACTTATACTCAGTTCCCAAATTATTTTGCACAGCCTGATGATGACTCTGCAGTGCTGGAGAGATGCTACTCCATCAAAACAGCCCACTTGATCTGTTCTATTTTCTGCAGTAACCCTCTGTGACATCTGTGCGAGTATAGAGACAGACATGATGAGCTACCCACACCCAGTGAGAGGGACAGAAGGAACATCAGCAATGCTGTGTTGTTCAGAGTCTGTGTTACTCACGTTTAATCTCCTTCTCCATGTCCTTTTTGTCCTGGAGAAGCTCCTTATGTTGCTCCCTGGCCTTCCTATGGATCTCTCTATGCATTCTCTTTTCATTACGTTGGTCCACGATTCTCTTCCGCAGGTACTGCAAGGACTGGTTGGTAAATACTAAAGTGTGGGAGAAGTCACGGGGCATCTCCCCATCAACCAAGCAGTGCACCTGCAAAAGCAGCCAGAAATAAGCAAGGCTGGCTTTACTTATTAAGAGTGATGGAGATGTCTCTTTATATCAAATGTGTGAGCAAAAGAGAGCTAGTGAGTGAGGTAATATTAAGTATGGACACGACTCTTTTTTTGGGTCAGGGAATTGTGTGAATGAATGCATTGTATCCAATCTGCTGCTATTGAATTGGGCAGAATTCCCATTAGTTTAAATAGATTTTGGGGCTTTTTTGATTTGTTTTTCTGAGGGTGTGGTTTGTTTTGTTTTTTTTTTTCCTCGGGAGAATATCAGTAGGTATGGACCTGAAGGAGAATACCATGCCAAACCTATACAGCACTTGAAGACTATGCACATTTCAGCAATGGGCCAGCCTGCCTGTCCTTACCTCATTTCTGTCAGTACAGGAGAATGAAAAAAAAAAAGGGAATTCTAGAGGAAATAGCAGCATGAAGTCCAGTTAAGGGCACTTCCCTCCCAAGAGAGCATAGGAATCAGGAACTAAGGGCCCCAAAGAACAGTAACACCATTGTTCAGATGTACACAGGTCACTCTGCACATGCAGATGCACAACATCTTGAATTACCTGATGGAGTCTCAAAGGCACAACTACATCCAGCTCATTCAGTCTGTGCAGCTTTTCCCACTGAAAGGCCTCCAGTTCCCTGTTTCTTGTGTCTAGACTGGTTTCTATTTCTTTTGCCTGCAGAAAGACAAATTGTGGGCAAGCAAAATCCTGTGATACTTAGAATACATAAGGCAACAAGGTTCTGTTAGAGTCCCTGATCCAAAGGGAAAGAAGTATATAAAATATATATGTGTTTTTTTTAAACTACTTATGATAGGTGAGTTTCATAGGCAAACCCAAGGATCATCTACATATATTCAAGCAAGATTCTAACCTGAATACTTTTGCACACATGTACACTCATTAATGTCTCCTTAGAGAAGCTCTGTATTTATCAAGAGACAGCTGCTTTGTTTAGCATCTAAAACACTTGTAAATCTACAGAGCTTGCAAGATAATTTTTATTGTCTTATGCCTGGAAATGCTTATTGATTCTGCATGAGAAAGAAACAATTCAGATTCAAATGTCATGCCCCAGGGTGAATATGTGGCAACTGGTATTTAGGAAAGCCTTTAAAAACTAAAAACCATTGTATGTTAAGCATGCTTGATGGAACATTTTTGAGACAAAAAAGTGCAAGACTTGCATAATGTTATTTTGGTAGCACTCTCTCTCTTCCAGATAACCCTTCAAAATAAGATATATTTTTAATTAATACAAATCAGATTTCTTAATGAATGCAGGAGTTCAAGAAAGCAAAATGAAAAATTTGTACCAAAAGAGTTTATTCAGTGATTACCTGTGACAAAGAACAATGGAAAACAACAAAAAGCAATCGAAATAGATGAAAGAATAGATTTTTTATGCATTTATTTTAACCTGGATTTGTGTTAGCGTAACAATTCTTCAATCTCTGTTCCCATACACACACACAGAGGATAGGCCAGACCACACTGTGTGTTTCATCCAAACCAGAGAATCCAGTTCCTGCTGTTGCATGAGGCTAGACAGCTGGGAAGGAACTGTACCTAAAGCCTGGATCCAGCCCCATGAAAACTAAGGTTGGACCAACTTGATTTCCCCTTTTCAGGAGAACAGGTGACCCATGTCAAGCTGCCTCCTACCTCTGTGCTACCACAGATCTCTCTTCCCAAATGGAGGCCCCTCAGAGGGTTAGGATTTTGGTTTTAAATCTTAGACTAGCACTAATCACTAGCACTACACTGAACATGCTGATGCTTGCTGAAAAACACTACAATACCTTTATGGCCAAGGCATCATATTCCTTTCTGAGGTCAGCAGCAATTTTCTTCTCCTCTGCTAAAGCTTTCTCGATGCCTATCCGCTGCTGCCGGAGCTGGATGGTGTTCAGGAAGAGATCCTCACTGCAGCCTAGGAGGGAAAGGGTCAAAGAAGAGCTTACATTCACTGTGGCTGCCCTGGAGTTACTGGGTAGAGCTGGTACCTTCTCCTGCTGTGCACATTCCCAGCATTCCCCACAATAACACCATGGGTTTGGTTCCCTAGAGCTTCCTTAAACATAAACCCATGGGCCTCCATGTCCCAGTGAATGTCTTGGATGGATCGTTTTCTTCTTTACATTCAGTCAAGACAGTTTGTTTCCAGAAGTCAGATTAAATGAATCAAAGCCAGCATTGAAGCCAAGTGCTCAAATACTAGCTTTTGTAGCTGTAATGCAGCCCCAGTAATTAATATGTGTTGCAGTAAAATCTTCAATGATGTGAGCACATAGTTGTTTCTCCATAACACCCTTCACTATAAATTATGAACTTGCTGTAGGGATCATTTACAGCTCTATTTGTAAACAAAGCTGTATTTCATAGAACCTGTGTCATGGTAAGGAAGATCTGTGAATTTCTATCTAATACTAGATATTTCAGTGATTTCAGTAATGCTAAACAAGTGCATAATTATGTCCAAATGAGCAGGCATAATAATAAAAAAGAGATCCCAATAAAGGCAAAAAAAAAATCCACATAAAGAGACAAATGAATGAAGAGGATAATGCAACATGTAATTTCCCTATTAAATTAGCAAATTGGACTTTTTAATAAGAAGTAAAAATCTTTATTTCTTCCCAACATTCCATTGAAAAATGAGATGAACGAGGAGTTAATAAAAAATTCAATTTGTGGAAATGATGTTGAAATCCAATTTAAAAAAAAAAAAAGGAAGGCGAATTGTTGGTAAGTTCGAACTTGAAAATGAAGCAGTGCTGTTACATGGTCATTGACACATCATTCAAAGATTTTTTTTAAAAAACAACATCCAAAATTAGCTAAGCTAAAAGAAAGGAAGAGAGAGAGGCTGGCTACTTTTTTTGAATGCACAAATGAAGAGGATTTTGCAAAGTAAAGCTCCTAACTTTTCAGAGCAGCCTAGCAACAGGCAATTCCCGCATAAATCCACAAGGTGGTAACAAAGAGCTTCAATTAACAGCATGAGGATCCCCTCAGAATTTCCCCGAACACGGAGGGATCCAGCCAGGCCAGGCAGCTGGTCTCCAGAGAGCAGCTACAGCCTTGCCACTGCTCCACTCCAGAGAGGAGCCTTTTCTCTCCAGGTAACAGCCGTGAAATGGTGAATGCTTCTTTACACAAAATAATTAATTCTTATGGCTTAGTTAAGTTTTATTTTTCCAAACTTTTTTAATTAGGGCAGTCTACACTGCCAGTGCTTTTATTATCTTACTGAAGTTTCCTGGGGAAAAATGGTGCACACAGGAGGGGTACACACATTCCAGGCCTTCATGACTTCACCATGCAGTGAATAATTTAAAAATCTGTGCTTTCTTTTCAAACACACAATGTTGTAAAGCTAAACAATTAGTTAACACAAGGAAATAATAGCTTATGTACCTTCTGGACAAACAGCATCACCAAGGACTACATCTTCAGATCCACAATTTTCTTCATCAGTCTTTAAGTCAGACTTTTCATCATCCTCCTGTTCATTCTCATTTTTTTCATCTGAAAGAAACAGAGACTGGCTTGCAAAACACTCCAGACCCACCAGCTGTGCATTATGCCAATGTGCTGGTGTACACAAGCCCAGTAACTCATGAAAGATCATTCTGGTGATATGTGAATCCAGGCACCTTGTGCCTATTGCACTGATCTGATGGGATGTTTTCACAGAAAGAATAAAAAGAAAAAAGGAGGGGAAAAGTGAGAAAGAGAGAGAAAGATCACCTAGTAGTAGAACAGGCACAGGGGCAGCCCATGTCTTTGGGACTCAGCTTCCATGTATTTCCTCTCTTCATATGTGTTAGGAACTTAAACAGTGTGGGTTTACTGTTCTACTACAGAGATTAATCAACCCAGCAGAATACAGAACAACAAATCTGTCATAAAAGCATCACCATTGCCTGCACTTTTTGCTAATCATGTCCCACTTGAAATCAAAAGCCAAGTCAAAAAGAGCACGAGTATTTTAGCTCAGTAAGACTGCCTAACTTTAACAGCTTAAAACTGAGTCACTAAGACAAATTAAATCCTTTTGTAATATGTTTAGTCCTGTGACTAATAGATGATTGCAGATTAGGCTTATGATCTCTCATTAGTCCATGGACAGATTAGAGCAGAATGTCACAAATGTGACAGACTAATCACTCATCCATAGCTCCCACTGGTACAGCAAAGGAGCCACCTATTTAAAGCTGTGCCTCTTCCTCTAACCAGTTATCAGTCCTCAGTATTGACTTACAGGATGTAAATTGCAGGAGCTGTTATCAGACCAACTGCAGCCATGTTAGAAACTGGATTACATCATTGTTATCATTCAAGATGACAGCCACAGAACACATTGTTAGTCTATAAACAAATCTGGGTAGGTCTGACCTGTGGTTTTTGAACTGACTGGAGTGTTGTGTGTACTCAGGGCTCCAGCTAGACTGAGAGACATGTATTTGGCCACAGGGAAATATGTGTAACAAATCCATAAAGCAAAAAGAACAAAATCTCCAACCTGCTTCTCTTCCTACTTCTTTTTTTTCCACATACTCAACTTCCTTCTTCAAAACATTGGTCAGAAAATCAGCAAATTCATTGTCTTCTCCAAGGGATGCTTCAAAGCTGGCATAAAGAGCTTTCTGACGTTCCTGAAGCATTACAATCTCACATTTTCTATCCTCTATTTGTGCAAGGTAGCTCTTCAATTTTGACTAAACAAACAAGAAACGACTTCAGTTAAAAGGTACAACCCAAGTGTATGTATATAGGATGCATCTGTGAAGACCTGGAAATGCAGAACTTGTCTTTCTCTCTTGATTAAGCCCATAGTTCAATTAATCATATTTCAATCACCTAGGAGTATGTTCCTAAAGTATGTGATTAGTCATTTATGCCATATCATGAAGGATCTATTAAAATACAAATGTTAAGATTATTTAAAAATTAAGTATTGGAAGTTAGAAGTGACCATCCTAGTAGGTTGATCATCAAGAGTTTCTTGTTTTTGAAAATTTAGCACTAGTCACTGGATCAGTGCTAAAACAAAGCCAAGAGATGCCATTATTTACTTTATGGTTTGCTTTTGTTTCAAGCCATGCATTAATGGTACTGTGAAATTTAAATTAATGGTACACGTGGTCTACTTACTTGTATGTCCTCCTGTTCATTGATGAGGGCACAGATTTGCTCCTCAAGAAAGTCCTCATGTACCTTGAGTTTCTTCAGGATAAGCAGCTCTTCACAGCACGTGAGGCAGCGCAGAGCAGCACTTTTCATCTGCACATCCATCTTCAGTTTCTTGTGCCTCAAAAGGCAAAGCTCAGCATCGAAATTGATCACCAGTGAGTTGATCTGGAGCAAAGGAGCATCAAATCAGGAACAGGAAAAGTATTGCCAGTGCAGTTAAACATACAGAGCTAGAGAAGGGAGCAGCAGGGAAAAATTCTCTGCCAAATCAACAACTCAGATGTGCTATTTCCTAGAGAGTACTGATGCACTTAGAAAGACAAAGTTAATCCCAAATGTGTCCCGGTTCTCAGCACAATAGTAAAAGAACCACCAGGGCTTCACAGGAATCTTTCACTGCATCTCCTCCATCCCTCAAGTATTTTACTCTTCAGAGAATGTTTTAGAGTAGTCTGTAGTTTACAGTGGTTCATGTAACAATCCCAGATGCAACAATAAATAACTCTTCTGCCTTGGTAGACTTCTTTTGAAATAACTGCTAGCTCTTCCCTTAGATATTTAGTTAAATAAGTACTAGCAGCTGCTGACATTAACTTACAGGTGTGTGATGTTCACAGCAAAATTTCAGTATTCCCTCAAAACCTTCATACAGATAAACATAAGGGGTCTGTGTTGAGGCAGACCAAAAACTCAATGCCCCGTAGCAGAAATTAGAGGAGAAATGATAAGAAATGGAGCAAACAAGTGAACAGTGACACACCTCTGGTATACTGCTCTCTGTACCCTCCTAAACTCTTACTTAAGGGCATCCTGAGCTTGAAGCAGGATGCTTGTGTTCAACAGTTTTGAATGGATTTTTTTTCCACACTTTCAAATTATAGCTTCCCCCCCATGCTAGGGCTGAGTTCCAAAGCTTAGCTAATTGTTGGATAGGAAAACTGTTTTCATTTGCATGCTTCAAGCTTTCTATGTGATTTCATTTGATATCTCTCCTTCTTTTAAGAGATGATTCACACTCTCTTTTTCTATGCTAGTCAGAATTTTATCACATCTCTCAAACCATTTCAGCTGCCCTTTTTGCAGACCAAAGATACTTTATGCACTTAGATGTACCTTTTAAAGAATCTTTTCCATGACTAAGCATTTTGATTTCTCTCTTTTGTACCTTTTTTAATCCTACAAAGTAATTTTTGGACCAACAAGTTGAGACTACATTTATTTAAGAGCTGAGAACATGAATCTACAAAGTTGTTGTGATGCTGCTTTTTAACTCTGATTTTTCAAGTTTTGTCTAAAATTTTACTTGTCTTTTTTTTGTTTGGTTGGTTTTTTGGGGTTTTTTGGCTACTAAGATCACAGTTTCATGGCACAATCAATAAGAAATCTAAGATCTTTTTTTCAAGTGATAATAGTCAGAACACAGGTTATAGTTATGGATTTATATTTATTTATACTGTAAATTTGCAACAGTTAGCATTTTCCTGGACTGCAGGAAGGCAAAACAAGCTGCAGTCCTGAGACAGAAGGGATTTTGGTTTCATTTATGATCCAGTGGGATTTTTTAATCTGACAAAAATAACTTTCAATTTCCTACCTTTTTAATCAAGGTCTCCTGCAAGTATAGATTTTTTATCTTCTCCCTCTTTAAAATTTCCAGTTCCATTTCTGTTGGCTCTGCTTTCTCCATCCCAAAAGGATTCTTCTCCTCTGTGACCACAGTTGATGTGTGACCCTCTTCCAGTGGAGGGGTTTGAAGAAACACGTGCCTAAATGCACGAGATGAGGGACACCCTTCCAGTGGTTCCTTGAGCTTTGCCTTGGCCTCCTGCTCCTCTTTGAACTTCAGCAGGACATCACTGTTGTACTCAACTATTTTTTCAGGAGCCTCGTCTGGGTGTAACTGAGGGATCAGAGGAATAGGGAGATGTTCTGATACATCTAAGCTTGCCTGTATGGATTTCACTTCCTTCACTAAACTCTTGATTTCATCAATAGTAGAAACCTTGAGATCCCGCAAAGATACAATCTCTTTGTTCATATTCACTTTTGTCTCATGGATCTGCAAAGGAAAAATTATTTTAGTAGGATTCTCCACCACAGGAAATAGTCTTACCCAACTCAAGAAGGCTAACATTAGAATTATTAATCATTCTGTGATAAGAGGACTGTATTAGTTGAGTCTTTTTACGTGAAGTAATAACTGAATGTGATCTATCATTAATATACTTGGCAGAAACTTTTCTGGTCTTTATAAAAGAAAATAACACACCATCCACCTGAAGCAACTGGAATTCCTCATCTGTAAAAACCCAGAATTTATGACAAGAACTATTCCCTTTGTTTGTCCTAATGAGTTAGGTTAATCACTGGATATCTGGTAGCACCAGCACTACACTGAAGTGCTGAATCCCAAGCATGAGACTAAAATGATCCAACAAATCCCCTGAGACTGTAGCTTTGCTTCTGTAATGCTTAGACCTTGCTGCCAAAGTTATCCAGTGTGAGTCTTTTGCACTCCAGCCAAGTACAATGAAAAACCACTGCTATGAGATGGATGGGGGGGAAAGAAGTCACAAGGAAAGCAACAAAGATACTGCACAACATTTGAACTTATTGTGTCTCTGTGGTTAAAAGATGTGTGGTAACTGTAGGAGTCCTACTATAGCATGGTGGCTCCAAAAGACCTGGTTTCTCAGGAAGATTCCAATTCCAGAAGCAGTGATTGCCAAAGTGCAAATAGAGAGAGGCTACACCAGAACACTTGTCCTTGCTCACATCCCTGTTTTTGTAAAGGTATTTCATGGCAGGGGTTATTTGGCTCAGTGCTTTACTAGATTGTAAGACTTATAATTAAAAAAGACAGACTTATAATTAAAAAAGACAGGTGTTTCTGCTGAAGTACTAGTAAAGGTAAATGCTCTTTCTCATTTATGAAGAGCCACCCTGGATTGATTCAGGTTTGGGTTTGGTGAAACACAAGACAGTTCACAAGAGAAGGGCTGATTTGTAACTAAATCTTACTCAAGACAGCCATCTGTCCTTCAAGGCCTATTCCCACAGTCACTTTGAAGCCCTTTCAAAAAATTTCTGTGATTAATACACTATCCTCACTTCCCCCCAAAAATGGGGCAATATACACAGTTTTACATACCAAGTCTTCCAGGATTGCAAGCTGCATCATCTTCTTCTCAGTGCTTATATGATCCTCTTCAGTGAGTGTGTAGTTAGTGGCAGTCTTCAGCCTGTAACATCCTATATTCTCCCGTGCTTCTTTGATCTCCTCAGCATCTTTGGCATTTTTATAGCTATCTCTAGGTTTGCTCTTGTATCTGGTAGGTACAAAATAAAGCTGAACTTCCAGACAGAAAGCATGCAAATGAACAAACAGCCATTTCATATCCTCTGACTTGTGCAGCAAAGTTTGGGAGGTGAAAGAGTGATAAATCTCTTTCAGAAAAGGGTGGCTACTTTGGAAAGAATATCCTTTCACATTTAAATAAAAATCCCAGATTTTTTTTTCCCCCTAAGAACTCTTAAAACATAGCTCTGCCATGGGAAAATTTAAACCTTCACACTCAGACTGAGTTCTGGGTTAAGTGAGTACATGCCATTATCAATTTCAGGGTGCTGCACATCAACAACCTACCACATTGCAGCACAGAATACTTGATCCTACTTTACATTGTTAAATAACCTTAAAAGCCTTGTATTCTGACTCTACATTGGTCCCATTCCCTGCCATTCATCTCCTAAGGAAGAACTTCTCTACTTCCATGAGCGTAAAATGGTTTGGGTTATAAGGGACCTTAAAGATCATCTTGTTCCAGTGCCCCTGCAGTGGACAGGGGCACCTTCCACTAGACCAGGTAACTCAAAGCCTCATCTAACCCAGCCTTGAAAAAGTGGTCATTCAAAGATACGACTTAGGTTAGATATTTAGAAAAAGGTTCTTCACCCAGAGGGTGGTGGGGCACTGGAACAGGCTCCCCAGGGAAGTGGTCACAGCACCAAGCCTGACAGACTTCAAGTGGTGTTGGGACAATGCTCTCAGGCAACAGGGTGTGACTCGTGAGGCTGCCATGTGCAAGGACAGGAGTTGGATTTTGTGGGTCCTTTCCAACTCGGGATATTCTATGATTCTGTGAAAGATGTCCTGTCCCCCTTTCTTGCCTCCCAAGACACAGACCAGCATGGAGCATGAAGGCATATCACAAACACTCACATGATGGCTGAGATGCTAAGACTGCTGACCCAACCCAGCTGTTACAGTGACTGCTCCATGTGGGGCTGGCAGGATTCACTAAAGAGTTGAGTGTAATGGCGAGTTGAATGTAATAGGTGTCTCTCAGGCATGATTAGACACATTTTACTCTCTATCTGAAAATGCAGCTACCCAGCTGAATTCAAATTTGATAATATTTTAGAGGACCCATAGAAAGTAAATATATTTTAATGTTCTCTGGAGGCTTACAGATACATGAAAATTTATCTGTTTTAATTATTACCCTTAGGAATATAAAAACCTAAGCAGGGAGATTAAAGTGCCATATGACAGCTAAATAGCATTAATTGACCTCAAACAAGAAGCAGAAGTAAAAGGGAACACAGTCCAGTTCAAGACTCACAATTCATTCCACTCTGCCCTCCTCTTCATGATCTTGGCTTTCAGAGCATCATATTTCTCAACAAGTCTTCTGATTTTCTCATGTCTGCTTTCTATATAACGTGTGGTTGACTTTCGGACCTCTGGTGTCTCCAGCATTGCATCCTCATCCTCAAAAACTACACTTTCTGAAACAAAACATAACCATGATTTGATACCAAGATGTAATACCATGCAGCACAGTGCAGTCCCTGCTACTGGAAACTCCCTCAGACAACTCCTGTAGAGCTGATGTAAATCAGGATAGTTCCACTGCAGTGGATGTTCTGAAAGATTCAGGTTCTTTGACTTGACTTTTAGTCACATTCTACCCATGGGGCTGACAGACAACTGCTGACATTGATCTAAACATGAAAAACTATGAGTGTTACTTTGTATGTAGGTACTAAAAAACCACATCATAGCTATATTTCTTTACCTGCACTTCCACATGTATTTCTTTATCTTGGACTCAGGAAAGCAAACTGAGATGAAAGACAGAGACCATATCACTGAAAGATTTAAATGGTTATCATTACCTCTATGCACAGGGCCTGTCTTCCTGGGGGTCTCCTCTTCTGCTTGTTCTGTCTCTTTAAGCACTGTCCGCTTCTCTTTAAGTACTTCCCACTTGCTGTCCTCGTGTTTCTTATCTTGGGTGTATTTCTCAGACACTGTTAGAAGGCTGTAGGTGGAAATCTGATGATTGCTTTGAATAGCATGAACAGTGAGAGTAAATTCCAGAGAGTCTCGAAACCTGGAATCCCAAATTAGACAAAACTGTCTGACGTCAGTGAGCACAACATACCATTTTGCCTTGACACAAAGGGCATGAATGGTGTAGTTTACTTATTGCACATGCAATCATTACATGTAAATCCACAAATCAGTAAGTAATTGCCACAGCATGATGACATCTGACACTATCTATTGAGTTTTATCCAATCTAGGAATGGAGATGCTTGAGAATAAACTCATTAAGACCTTTCCCAATATTGAAACTTATAGCAGGTGCTTCATGACAGTAACTTTCATCTTCCATTAAGGGCTGATTAAAAACATGTTGATTCTATCCTTTTTCCCAGTCACATACTCTGTGTGCACAAGGTGTTTTTTATTGTGTATTTATTTTATGAATTCATTTCTTACTTCTATTAATTACATCTCTTATTGCTACCATTAATTACATCTCTTAATTCAGCTCTTACCTTGATCTATGAAAACCAACTCAAAATGCACCTCATGCTTAAACTTGTGCTCTTGAGCAAGTTTGTTTCATAACTTCAAATTGTATAGAGAACATTGTGTTAGCAATGACATTAAAATATCTGACAGACACACAACGTTGTCTTAAAAACAGGCATTCATTTCACAGGTTGTTTTTCAACATTTCAGTAAGAGTTCTTGGTTCTTATTGAACTTACTGGCAAAACCCCAGGCAAACAGTCTCAACCAGCTTTCTTCATATAGAAGTGAATCAGAATGATGTAATTTCCTTCATTTGACTATCTGCATTTTTACCAAAGTTTCAATAGAAGTAATTACACATAAATATGAACATATACTCTTGTATATGTTTCAAGTAAAATAAGAACAGAATCATAACAGAACAGATGAAATACTGATTATATGAGAGAGGAAAAAAAATCACTTTTTTTTTCCTTGTGGGAGGTACAACTTCACAGACAATAAGCCTAATGGAAGGTCAGGGAGAGAAGTAGAAGAAAAGTGGTAATTACTGTGTTTGTAGTTTCTGCAATCCAATCAATTGTTTCTCGTTCTCCCAAGCCAGTTCCTTTTGCATTAACTGGATTCTCTGTAGTTTCTGCCTATCCAGCTCTTCAAAGATCTCACGGTCCATCTCGAACTCCTGCAGGAAGATGGAAAACCCAGCATCACATTATTTTGGCTAGTAGGTCTTGATAATAAATACTTTTACCTAGGTGCCATAGTTGCACGCACATCAACACTATTCTTTATTTCAGAAGTTATCTCCACAGAGAACCATATTTTTGTCCTGTGCTTCTTAATTGGCACAAGTCATTGGCTGTGATCCAGCTGTGATTCAGAAGTCCCAGCAACTTATATATTCTTAAAACTACCTTAATCCAAAGCATTGGACATTGGCCCAAACACGATATGTAGCAACATTAAAGGTAAATGACCCTCATGAAAGCCAAGTGTACCTCTCTGTGCAACTGCATGTGCTTGGGCAACTCCTGATTCTTTTGAAGGAGAAAAACAAAGTCTTGTCTCAGTGCACTTAACTCCTCTCTTTTCTTATTTTTCTTTTCTTCAGCTTCCTTCATTTTCCGTTCATACTCCTTTTTCTGCTTGTATGCCTCAATACTGAAAAGCATAAAAAGGAAATGGTGTAATCTCCATGCAAGAGAAGAAAGATTACAGTTTATATGACCTTTTAGATTTCCTTGACAGTCTTAAATTCCCAGTGAACACAATGGTTCTTAAAGAAACTTAGAAAGGAATCATCTTCCTGTGTATTTGTACACTCCTAACATCAAGGGTCTTTGGCCTTTTGTTGTGTCTGTAGTCTGAAGCTAACTGCCTCATAGTTCAATATTTGAATTACTGCCAGAGAAAAGTAGATGAAATGGAGAGAAAGGCTGAAAAAACTGTGTGTTTCACAAAGAAGTGACCCAAATTCAGGGTGATCAACTTGTCTCTCCTCTTTGTAGGCAAAAAGAAATACATGGGCTGAGAAAAGAGCTACCAACACTTGAAAATCTCTTTCATCATTATTTAAGTATCTCTTACGTGTAGGCATCAGGATCCCTAATGTCTTCAGTACCCTTCTCCTTCTCAAGACCACTCTGGAATAAAAATATTGTCTTGTCTTTAAACAAGCAGTTATAGTTTCAGCAGACAATAAAGCTTTTATAAACATTAAGACAGAGCTCCCATCACCTCTCACAAAACCAAAAAAATCTTAATTTTCAATGTTGCTATCTGGGCCTTAAATATTATGTTGTAATGTTTCAAGGAAAAAGCAATGAAGCTGGTTTATATGTAAAAGAACTCATGAAACACGGATCTTAGGGACAGAGAACACAAATCCTATAACCTCCCCAGTAGCATAAATGGTTACACCATTGCTTGTCCTAACTTCACTCTGTCCCATAACATCTACGGTTCTCTACCCCACAGCCCAATTCCCCTGTCTCCCCTCATTGCCACATTGACAAGAGTCAGTGTGCCATGGGCTAATTCCAAGTTACATGTGTAATTAATCTGGTTGTCTTTTGCTGACTGCATAATGGATTCACAATTATTAGTTGTGAAGAATGACAGATGGATGGACATTGCAGTAGCACGAGCCTCATTTCCCTAGGCAATCATGCTCTGAAAAAAGAGGGGGGACTATCATCCAACAATTTAGTTGTACTTAATTGATCTGTAATTTAACTCAATTAGTTTCAGATGATTTGTATTTGATTCTCTAAGAATCTCATTAAGTTTAATGAAGATAGAATTTTTAAAATCTTCCACATGACTTAAAACTAGAATAGATACTTAATGAAGATATACTTTGAAAAGGGAAAAACTCTGCTAGGATGGTCATTAAGCAATGTTGTTAGCCTGAACAATAGAATGGACCATAAAGGTCTTTATATAGAGCCACTTACATATTCAAAACTACAAATCTGAATATATACTTTATAATTGTATATTAATCACTTCTTGTAATACTGGAGTCAGCGAGGCTCTGATATCAAAAGTTCTAACCATTCACTTATAGAAAATAACTCTGGCTCTATTCTCAGTGCTATTGTCATATTGGTAAAGAATTCCAATTAGTCATGCAAAAATTCAGCTGAATGCTCAAAATCACAATTTCCTCTGTCTCTGTTCCACACATGCTTCAAAATGTAGTTACCAACCAATATTAAAACATATTTTAAAGTTTAATTTGTTTTATGTTGACACTTTCAAGATTTTTAAACTCTACTGAATGTATGTCTACTGTAATATTTATTGTGCACAATGGCACTTCTTTACTCAACAGCTCTCACTGCTTCTTTCAAGTTATATTTATTTAATTTAGACACTCTTAAGACTTAAAAATTCAATGAAGTCTGAACATTTTCAGCTGAGGAGTTGACACCCCTCTTCTTGTGCATTATGAGTAGAGCTGCTTCTGAGTTCCAGCATCATCTGTTGAAACATGCTAGAGATGATCAGCTCTGCAGTGAGTACAGGACACCTGTAAATTCATTACTACTAATGGTGTCCATGAGTGAAAGAGCAACAGGATCAGCATCATGTTGTGCTACTTTGCAAATGTAAAAAAATCCATTGTGAATTTCAGATGAATGCTACTAGATGTATGGAGAAAATACATATTTGGTATTCTCCAATAGGATTTCTAGAATCCCCATTCAGAGCAGAATCATACTTCACTGGAATTAAACCCAAGAAAGCTATGAAGTATGAGAAATCCTTGTAATTTTTTCATTCCAGGACTCTGCATGACTATGCATTTGAGTGGGAAAGCATTGGTAGAATACATATGAATAACACATACTATGTTTATTTGGAGAAAAACACAAAACACTGAGAAGGAACAGTGCAGTCCCAGAGCCCATTTATTAGGGAACGTTTTGCAAGACCTATTCTTCTAAATATTTTGGGAAACCTCAGCTTTTGCTATGAAAGACTTTTAAGAAAAATAATTGAACCATGTTTGCCCATCTGGGTAGTTTCAATATGCCTATTGGCTTAATTCAGGGAAAGAGGGCACCAACTTACCCTAGGAGGGGGGATTTTGACTTCTACATCTTTGGGAAGCTCTTCCTCTGACAAGAGGTCAAATGTAAAAATGTTTCCATCTCCACCGTAGGTAATCAGACACCCATTATCATGACTTAAACAGATGCCCCGGATCTGCCCATTGTCATTGTCATGCACATTCAGGTACCAGTAGTCCTTCAGGGCACCCACTGACACTCCTTCAGCACTGAGAGGATAAGCACGCAGTGAGCCATCCTGCATCCCACAGAACATCACGGGGTTGCTGGTACTGTTAAATAAACAACAAGAAACACTAATAGCACCAACTTCTAACAAGCAAGCTCAAAATATGAAAAGAGCTAATCTAGCTTAATAGAAATCACTTTCCCAAGTTTGGAAGCTGAGAGCAAAGTATTTGGACCATTTAAAATATGTGTGATTCTACTACAAAATGTTTTTCAGCTAACTGGCTGCTCAGGAACATTCCAGCACTTACTAGATATCTTAGAACTAGTCTCAGCCTTGAGTTGGGCTGTGTAGCAAACACCAAATTAAAAGCTAGTAAAGCAGATTTTTCTCCCTGCTCCCAATTTAGTACAGATGGTGGTGAATGCAGCCAGCAGTAGATTAAAGCCTGAATTAAACCTGTCTCCTTTTGATGCAGAACATGCCTACTCGTACAGGGAACCTAATACTGGGAGTCTGAAAAGAATCCAGCCTTTCCATTCATACAGTTCACAGAATGTCCTGAGAAGCCTATATTCTTAACACAAGAGGGATGGACTGATCACTCCATGTTTTAATTCTCTTTGTTAACTATGATAAAGAATTGCTGTTCTGGTGATCACTATATGCAGGGACTTCTAAGGGTTCTCCTGGAGCTCTACAGTCTAGGGTGGTTGAGTTCTAGTCAGTATTTAAAAATCCTACTTTTTCATTGCTGAAGGTCTTTTAAAATTATTCTGCCAGACACATGGCCCAGTTAGGTCCATTAGGAATTTTAAGTGAAACTCAGTGCCAGGAAAACCAGAGAGAGTGTGTGTATACTAGAGTTGAGCCACAATTAAAAATGGACAAAGGAACATAGACCCCTCCTTTCCAAATTCAATTTCATCAAGCTTTATCCCAGAGCTATTTGTTAATCACAATGTTTTACCAGAAGGAGATTTGGTGAATGGGATTGTTTTCAGTGTCCTCCATAGGAATCACTTCAAAGGGTTCATCTTTCCTCTTCTCAGGATCTTCTTCATCATCATGTGAGAATTCGCAGTGATAGAGAAACCCTGAGTCATACCCACCCTGGAGAAGAGAGGGATCATAAAGAAATGGTGACAAAAGAAAACTGAAGCAGCTGATCAGGTAGATGCAAATTTCAGAATAATTCTTCCTTTCTTAAGGATCTATGATAGGTTAGAAAATGCTACTTCCAAACACCTAGAGATTCTATTTATCCACAGACAGAAGTCTGTCATGATCACTGCCATCACAAGACATTCTACCACTATGTTAAAATTCTACCTTCTGCTTGTGGGAGAACAGCTCAGTCTTTGTGCCCATTCAGGCACCACCAAGAAGGGCACCTACGGGAAATCTACCAAACAATCTGCATCAGAATGACACTACTGGTTTACTTCACAAAAAACACTGAAACTGTCAAGGGTGAAAGGAATTTGATGTCCTAGGGATGACAGGTTTCAAAGGGAAAGGATGTCACATCATCAACATGAAGTAAAAACTGATTTACCAAGGAAAGCCAGAATTTTCCTGGTGCTGAATAAAAGCCACAGAGGATGGGACTGGGCTCCTCTGGTATGTAGACAGCTGGCAATGGCTCTTCTTCGGGTTCTTCCTCTTCAGTTTCTTGTACCTCAAGTCCCATCTCCTTTTGCTGCTTTATCCATTCAAGCCTTTCTTTCTCCTTTTTCTCCTTTTCTTTCTCTCTCCGTGCAATCTCCTCTTCCAGCTATTACAACAAGCAGAGAAATACCAAGACATGAAACCAAGGCACTCCACACATCACTGACTGAAGGAGTCTCATAAATGAAATCCAAGGTGGTCCTGGCATCATACATACAGAATATCTACAGAAATCTCTTTCCTGTCAATTTAGCAGAGATTAACCAGATTCCATGGGACTCTCCAGTGAAATGCCCCCATTTCCCTCCTCTGAAGTATTTACTCTTGGTCCTTTGAAATAGAAATCATTCCAAATAACAAGCAGATTTCAAGATTTCCTCAGAGAGATTATTCCAAATCTTCACCACTATGCTTACTCCTGCCGAAATCCTAAGTCCTGTCCCCTGCCTGTCCTGGAGAAAGAAAAGCACTGGAAAGCTGAACTCACAGTTCTAGTGTATCAGTGGTATACAGCAAAAGAGAGAAGCTGTAATGGGCTTAACTTCTTCTGAACAATGAAGAAAAGATTTATCAAACCCTTAAAACTCTCTTCCATTCAAGCCTACTGTAGCAAAAACAAGTATCAAACATTTTCTACAACAGTAGCTTCCTAAGAAGGTATTAGATAGCTGAACCAGCCAACCCTTAAATATTATCAGTTGGTCTTTGTCTGATTTACCTTTTAAAAAATCTCCTGTTCTAGGGACTCTACAGACTATAAAAACTACATTAATGCTTCACCACCCTTATATAAGAAATCTTTCCTTGCATTAAAACATCCTTGTTGTAACTTATTAATTATTGATCTATTTCCAGAGGAAAAAGAGAGCCATTAATATTCTTTCTCTCTGTAGAAACGTTTTTTATTTTTAGCTATTTAGAGTGTTTCTCAACATTAGTCTTCTCTTTTGACTAAAACAACAAAACAAAACTGACCAACAAACAAATAAACAAGAAAACCAACAAAACTCTACATACATTATTCTAATCTTTCCTTTCATATGCATACTTTGTGACCATTCTTATAGATATTGCTGTGAAAAAAACACCTAGAGATTTTTCTCCTGAATGCTGACTTCCTCCAAGTTATAACATGCAATGAAGCTTTGCCTGACACTCAGTAATACAGAAGCACTTAACAGAGAAATCACAGGGCAACAACAGAACAAGAGAGGCTGTTGGATTGTCATGGATTGAGTATGGAACTGAGAGCCTGCCCACTGGAGTTCTTCTTCTGAGCCTAACATCAGCTTGCCTTTCAGTATCACAAAACTAACTAGAGCTGTGAGTTGGCATAACTCTTTTCCTTTGGCCCCACTTATTCTTTTTAAATACTGAGTGTCATTCAGAAATTAAATGCACACCTTTAAACTTAAAACATTTTTTAAAAGTCAGAAGTACTGCTAAAAAAAGATACGTTTCATGTTGGCTTCAAGGTGACTATCTGGGCATTTTGTAACTGTTGAAAGGAATTTCCTTTGATAGGGCCAACATCAACCACGAGAAATATTCTTTTTGTGAAAATTATCAAAATTTAAATGTTTTGAGAACTAATGCACTAATACTACCTTTCCCTTTCTCTAATGCTGTCTTCTTATTATAATCAAAATTCACATCATGCTTTCAGTGTCATGTAGGTTTGAATAAACCAAAACCAACTTGTAATTTCAAGCCACAAATGGCTTCCACCTGGCATTCCCTTTCAAGGAGTTTAGCAGAAACCCTGTGATACAGGGACAAGAAACTCTTTTGGGTAGTTTGATCACCTGGCACAATGAAGAAGAAGAAATTCTGCCACAGGAGAATTTTTTACCTTGATTTTGGATTTAATACTATAAAAATGGAAGTACTGTGTTGGCAGGTTTTTTATGTGATAGGAGGTCGCTGTATCATGCTCCTCAGGGAGTAGGGTAGGAACCTGGACAACAAAGCCATTCTCACAAAGGATGAGCAGTGTGCTCTTGTCCTGTAAAAAACCAAAAAGAAGACAAATATAGGGCAGATGTACAAATGGAATCAAAACAAATGGGAAGAAAAGTTATTTGGGAAGAAAAATTATTTAGGAAGATGCACAGGCACAAAGCCAAACTCCAGCCACACTTACCTGTGCTCTTATTCCTATGGATACTATTAAAAGGACATCAGAAATCAGTGAGTTTTTCTATGCTAGGCAAAGCTAAGGAATTGAAGAAATCCTTCCTGTGTCCAAGCCAGCTATAATTCTGACACTGCTTAGCTTGAAAGTAGCATGATGATATTTTGGAAATTTGGTTACACTGAAAGATGGATTTGACCCAAGAGTTAGTAGACTTTGGGTGGATAATTTCATATATTTCCATACTAATAAATCCATTATATCAAGACTTGGCTCAGAGTCTTGCCAAATGCTACTTACCTTTCAGTTTGTTTGTTTATTGCTGGTACCTGACATGTCCTTTAAAATGCAATGTTAGGGAGAACAGGTGAGATGAGGGTAATAATTATTCACTGTTTTGAGATTTTAAAAGACAAGTCTGTATTTAGTTTCAATTTTCATAAGCTATGTAGACAAAAGAGAGAGAGGCTTATTTTATCTGACCCATCACTAAAAATGTGCAAAGAGGGCATATTAGAGTTGCTATGGAAACCCTGACTAGGAATGATATGGTTCCTGTGTCTACAGGATCTCAGTTTGAAAACACAATCATTAAATGTAATGTATTTAATCACCAATGCTTCTTTAAAACAAACAAAGCAAAGAAGTAGTGTGACACACAGATGCTGGCACTGTGTTAAGCAAGTGCTCTCATCTAGCAATAGAGGCCAGATACTGGAATTACTCAGGCAGAATCTAACATCCAAGACACAACGGGTGCTTCTTTAGTAAGGAGAAGTACCTTGTCTTCAAGGAAAGGACTCAAAATGCAACTGTCAGATCAAGACCTGTTGTTTCTGCAGTAAGATAGAATTCACTCCAACAAGACTTCTTTTGCCAGTTTTTAACAGTTCAAATTAACAAGTGAAAATACCATCACTTTGCCACTATGCACCTGTAAAATAAATCTTGCTAGCATCTAAATATAGTGAATAGTCTCTCCTCTAAATAAGGATACTGGACCAAGCAAAATTTCAGATGTTACCCTAACTATATTTTAATTATTAGCAAAAACTTATTTTGATATGTCCTGATACATTTAAAATACAGAATGTGAATTTCAAGAAGCACCCCAAATCTTTCTTAATATCATCAAAAAGCTTTTCAAAAACCTGTTTTAATATGGGCAAGAGTCACAGACAGTAATGCCCAAATAAGTTCTTTGTCAGAGAATCAGACCTTCCAAAAGCTAAGGAATAAGATTGTTTCTTCAAGTCAAGGGCTCAAAAAGCATATCACAACCTTGTGGTTTGCATTATCCAAACCCAAAATACATCCATAGTGACTGAACCAGAGATATAGCTACACAGAACCTTTTAGAATCTGTCATGCTGAAGCAGCATGAAGAACAAAGTAGCAAAACATTATTTGTATTGTCCATAGAGGACATGACTAGAGTCATGGATCTTCATCTATTTGCATTGGAAATTCTTTTTTAAATTATATGTTAACACTGCTGGAAAGGAAAGAAAACAAATATGCATTACTCACATGGGAAGGTGGAGACCAGTGTAATGCCTGTACAGGCCCAGGGACACAGATGAATCCAATTGGCTTGTATTCATCCTCAACAGCAAAAAAGAAAACTGTTTTGTCTTTACTCTGAGGAAACAAACAAACAAAGATGACTCAGTCAAAGCTGACCAAAAATTAAAAAAACTAAGCATTTTATGACATAAGCACATACTTCCAATCTTTTTTGTGTTTAAATAGGGGAACTTAGGACTGGATTTCCATGATAATTACTGGGAAGAAATAGAAATCCTGCCCATGTTGCTCCAAGAAACATATTGCACCCATAGGTCTTAATTGCTCTCAGGGGCCTCCTCTGGCATCCCCAGCCACGTGCTTTCTGCCCATTGCCCCAGGAGCTCTTTTAAATCTCAGGCTCAGGCCTGATTTTTCAGATAAGGCAGCACAAGCTGATTTCCCCAGATAACAAGAAAATCCAGAACTGGTACACAACATGATTCATTGTAGCTTAAATCCTACATTAAATGAAATAAATGCATGCCAATTCAGCCCATGAAACATGTAACTGCAAATTGCACTGATCATGGCTAAGGACTAGCTTTTAAAAAGAGACAGTCCATTAACTGGAAACCATCTCAAAGACTACCAGGCATAATGACAAACTGACTGACTGACCCTGTGGTAAGGCCAAGCAGTGCTGGGTAGCAGCTGGATTGCTGCCCATGTGGTCTATCAACGGGCTTGCTTTTACTAATTCCAAGATCCTACTAAACTAATTCCAAAATTAACCAAATCCATCTTCAAAGGGGATTACAGAACTCACACTAAACAGTCCAGTAATTCACAAAATTAATTGTGTGAAGTGCATGGTTGCTTTCCTTCAGAAAAACAGATGTGAGTGTAAACAGATCCTTCTCCCAGCACAGAGAACTACAACAAGCAATCAGCAAGAGCAACAGAAATAAAACTGTTTTCAGTAAACAAACATTACCTTATCTCTTTTAAAAGGCTCTACATTTGTGGCTTAATAAAAACAACCACACTAAATGTTACATACCCCTGTGGCAAACACATCTCCCTCTGGTTCATATGCCAGGGCTGTAACTGCAGCACCATGAGGTTTGAAAACTTGTTTCAGATTTATCTCTGCAATCTCATCAGCCTCTCCTTCATGACCAGGCAGCAGTTTGGGATCATAAACCTCAATTATACGGACAACACCATCTTCAAACCCCACAGCAATCTGACCTCCTTCAGGATTTACCTTTAAGTGAAATGAAGAAAAAAGTCACAGTGTACATCTGAGAGCTTAGAAGAATAATCCATATGGCACATGCTCTGGGACTCACCTTATATGGAAGTGTTGCTAAAGAATATTTCATACATGGGAAATGTTACTTATTCTCTCTAATACAGTACCATAAAAGAAGAGAAAGGACTGGGGCCTATTGTTTGAGTTGGATTGTGTTTTGGTTTTTTAGTGATAACATGCTATTGGGACTGAAGATGTTAATGAGCATGTGGTTGTAATATCTGAGGGAGAGCTAATTCATACTGGCATAAAGATACATACCAGTAGCTTCTTAAGCAGAAGAGTTGGAACTCAAAAAAAGGAATTATATTACCTTGAATATAATATGGGGCACCAAACCTAAAGAGTTCAGGGCACAGGCTTGGGTCTGGGTTACTGCATATAAAGTACAGGAGTCAACAGGGCCTGCTGCCTGAGATGAAAAGGAGGAGGAGTCTTTATGATAAGCCTTGTAGGTAAGCCAATTGCAAACAATTAAGACAGACTTGAGCTGTGATAAAGGTTAGCAGAAACAGCCCTGCATTTTAGCTGGATATAGCTGGACTTGTGGATTTAGCTGATATTTGTCATTTGAGTGTCTTGAAATCAATTACAAGCTGACTTGTCAGTGTTCATTTGTCCAACCAATTTGCTGCTAGCTTGCCTATGAGGAGATTATGGTATACAGATGCCTCAAATTATGTTGGACTAAGTTTTCTTTGATTGATAGCACAGATTTTAAAATACATTTGCACACTTTAAACTGTGACCAAGTATGTAAGGCAATTTTAAATGCAGCTGGGTAGGCTAAGTACCCTTTGTTTTTCAGATTGTGTTTACTAACAACTTTTGTTAAACTGAACTGAGTTCGTTTTGTGATGCTGTACAATTTATTGTGGTAGACAGCTTACTTCATGAAGGTACAGATCACCACTTAACAGCATCTCTGCAAGCCTACATGGCCAGAATTATATTTTTATAAAATAATTATTTTTATAAAATAAAAGTACTCTCCCAGTGGAACCCTCACCTTGAACATTCAAGTAAATTTTTACTCCTCAATTTGTCTGCTAATTAACCCACCAGACTTGCTATGTTTTCTCAAGAACATAACTAGACACTATTTTAATTAAAATTAGCAAATATGTCTAAAAGTGATAGACTCCACACTCCACAAATGATCAGTTTTGGCAACAGTTTTTAATGATTTATCTCCAAATGTTTGTGATTTGTCTGGGCTGTCATTACAAAATGTGTTAACTAACTCATGTTAATTGACAATTGCTTTGTGTGGGTTAAATAGAAGCTGTTAGTCTACAAACTCAAACTACTTCCCCTACTGCACACTGAGATCTGACTTTAAAATCTTAGGAAGGCACAAAGTAGGATCCCTGACAACCCACAGTAAAGTTAAACTGTTCCCATACCGTATACAAACATACTACCCCACACACTTATACATCCTGCTACAGTAAATCCCACCGTGGCCTAACAAGTGATCTTTAATGTCTTGTTTGGTGAGCAGCTCCCTGGATGCTGGCAGGCTCACAGGCTCCTTGATGCATTTTTGCTAACATGCAAGGAAAAACTCACAACAGCCGGGGCCCATGTCAGCGCTGTTCCTCCCTGTTTAAACTTGATTACTCTCAGTTGCCTGTTGCTGCCAAAATCATAGATGCGCACTGACCCTGCGTGGAAAGGAGACAGTAAGAATTTATTGCTTGCAATATCACTTACATTTTTAGGATTTGTGGAGAAATGTCTATTTATTTGAATTAAAATCTGGCTAAAATGTATGTTTTCTCTTTTGAGTAACAAAATGACCGCCTGGAAAGATGACTGATCTTTCAGCTAACAAGGTACTCATGAACAAAATATATGATTTCTTCACTCTTCAACTTATACAAAACCAAGAGTTGTCGAGGCTGAGGGTTGTAATAAGAGGTCCCAGACTGACAATCCACACGTAATTTCCAAGTGAGCCCGGAATTGTGGCATACTTCAAGGAAAATCTGTTTTGACAACATAGGAAAACATGATAGGCTAATACGTGGGACTGCCTAGGGAGGAAAACATTTAAAGGGAGGAAAATATAGGAGACTGCCCACAAAAGATCCAATTTCATTAGGGGGAATATTAACAGATTCATAGGCACACATACTGATTGCATAAAATTCCATTCCAACTGGCATATATGTGAAATCGCATTTGTTCAACTGGTAGGAGTTTGTCTTCAGGCTAGAAGAATGTGTGCACTGTATAACAGACAAATTACAAGGCAGTACTGACAAGAATTGAATTAAAAGACTTTGTAGTGTTTTCTGAACAGTGTAAATGACATTGTTAGTGTTCTGGCTAGTAGTTCTTCTTTCAAAGCACAATAAAGCTAACAGTGAGAGGCCTAAACAGCAATATTTGTACAAATTAAATGAATATGTCTGTAATTACATGTTATCTGTTGTTGAGAGCATAATAGCTATTGCATTTTCTAAGAAAGGCACAAACATTAATATTTGCAATAGCTTACACAATGCTGGAGGTGTATGTAATTCCTTACAAGATAAAAATCCCAACATTTATTAAACCCCAGCACTGAATGCCAATGCTGTCACTCTAACCAGATGTCTCACCTTTTCATACATAATAAATAAATAAAGTCATTCATTCAGAACAAATAATTTACAAATTTTCCCATTAAAAATGTCTGTTGCTAAAATCCCAGGTTTTTAAGATGAAGCAGTCTTAATGTATTGTTTCAAAACATTAATGATTTGCCTTAACTATTAAAGAGCTGATCCTAGGAAAAACAATTCCGTGTAAAGTGACTTTGCAAGAGCAAATGCACAAATACACAACACATTAGTTCCAAACCAAGCACCACTGCCCTTCAAAAGCAATCATGGCAGTGGCATGAGAGGAGAGGAGAGGAGCAGGTACTTACTGTCAAGAGCCGTGGTGGCCATCAGGTGCGTCAGGGGAGAGACACCAACGGCCTCAATCGCCCCAGAGTGGAAGGTACACACACGCTCTGGGTCATGGGTCTGCAGTACAAAACAGAAGAGAAATCCTGCTACATTTTACACTTGTGCTCTCCAGTTTGGGCTTGTGCTGCCTGGGAAATAATTCCATTATCCAAGGAATTACAGACTTCGCTATCATTTTTTTTGCATTAGTTCGTATAGAATGCATCTTTTATTTACCATAAAACTCTTGAAATGTATTTTACTTTTCACATTAGAGTTTTATTCCCCACAAGGGTTTGTTCCTACTTACTTTATTATGTTCCAGAGCAAAAATTAAATACCCCCTTTTTCACCTCTGTCATCTATTTCTCCATCAAAAACATCTCCAGCAGTAACACTAGTTACCAGTAGGATAAAACACTTCAAGTGTGTTTCATCTTCTCCTTATTTTTTTCTAGTCCTTTCTGTCATTTAAAGACCACAGTAAGGACTGGCTCAAACACCTATCTGCAGAGGATATAACAACACTCCTTGAACTCACTTCCTGCATTCATGCAACTTTCATTACCAGTTTATCAGAACCAAACTCCTTCAAAGTAACTTGAATTTGGCAGCTGAAATTTCAGGAATCAAAAATCAAATTCCTCTCTATCACCCTGAACAACTATTGCAATCAATTACATTTGAAAACTTTTATGAAATAAAATATCTGCTTCAATGCTACAATTTTCTACCATGCAACTTCATAAAACACAAATTTCATTGCAGATGCAACCAGTATAGTTACAGGATGCAACAGGATATGGTTCCTATTGCAAATGAACTGAAGAAATCAGAAGAAAAAACCTCAAAATTACCGTATTTGAAAAAGTCAAATCCAGCTTCCATATTGCTCCATTTGTATCCTGAAGAAGAAAAAAAAAATAATTGAATATTTTCAGACTCAATTGGGAAATAAAACTGCACATGGTGACTTCTTAAAAACTCCTTAATGATTATCATTGTGAAACAGAAATGCAATGATGTGGGTCTTATGAATCCCATCCATCACTTCAAGATAATAGAACTTGGACAATACCTTTTTGCATTCTCCTACTCTTATGCCAGAGTCTCACACATTACTGTACACTAAAAATACAGCACAGCATAACATAGGATAATTCAGTTGGAAGGGACCTGCAAGGATCATCTTGTCCAATTGCTTGATCACTTCAGGCCTGACCAAAAGTTGAAATATATTATTAAGGGCCTCTATTATATGCCTCTTAAACATTGACAGGCTTAGAACTTAAACCATCTCTCTAGGAAGCCTGTTTCAGTGTTTTAAAAAAGATAGTAATAATCTGTAGGTAGGTAGACAAGAAGATGATTTTCTATATATCCAGAAGACAACTGAAGTCTACCAAAAAGAAGCACACTGATTTGTAATGGACTCCTGCTGTTACTTACCATCACTTCCCTCATTTTGTGTTTCTCCACAGGGATGCATGTACCTGAGAGTGTCTTACCTGAGCATACCAAAAGGGCTGTCCATGGTCACGAATTTTTGTCATGAAATTCAGGCTGACATTCTTGCCAAGCCAAAGTTCATTCATAGGCTCCATCTCCACTAACCCTGTGCTATCCACAGGATCAGCAGTATCTACGACCTCGAAGTTCCACATCTTCATGGCATTGGAAGCATTTTAAAAAAAGAGAAAAAAAAAAGCTTTTTTTTTTTTTTTTTTTTTTTGTAAATAAGACCAGGTTGTTTTCATACACAATAAATATGGAAAATCAAAATTTTAAGAAAGCAACATCACTGCTTTGAACATAACCTAGAATGGTGACAGGAGCTTCAATTCAGCCCTGGCAATAGCAGAGCTACACGTGGCAGCTTCAGAACTATGCAGAATAAATGGTATCTGTGGGCACTCAGCATGGCTTATACTGAGGCAGCACAAAATAATAGGAAGGCTAACCCTTCCATGTTCTGCTCTGTAGGATAAGGACAACATATCAGTTAGCACGCCTATAATCAACTGAATTTTCCTAAGGGGTACCACCAACCTATAAAACACAATAACAACAACAACAGCAGTGTATGAAACCCTCCACTGTCTATAGGTCAGTTTCCCATTGATTATCTGGGTCATTTCACACATCAGCAGAAGACACATCATGTCCTCCCTTAAAGAGCAGGGAAATAAGATTGCAAAATTCTTGATCATTGACAGGTGAGATCAAAAAGTGGTGTTATGCATAAGGAAAATATTTTGACCTTAATTTATAGAATTATTTGTTGACTTCAGGATGCTTTTTCTTTTCATTTTCCCCTACTTCAGGATATGTATCTTTGAGATGCCAGTTAATTTCTGTGTCATTTTAACATTAATAATATGAACTTTTAAACACTCAGAAAATTAATTTCAAATATTCCTGTAGTTTATTATTTATCTTTTAGATAACACAATGCATTAATAGGTCTGAAAATTATAAAATGATAGAATGCAATCAAGAACAAAGCTGTTAGAAAACCACTAAAGATTATTTTCATTAACTAAAACAAAAGCTGATTTATTTATTACTATTAAACAAGGAAAACTGCATGTCATGATAACCAATTCAAACATGTACACCGTGGAGACGTGCTCTTATTTTCTTTGTTCTAAAAAATAGTTTTCAGAAAGAAATTGCACTCTGAAAATTTCTCCAAAAACTGACCATACATTTGCACACCTAAAGGCAGAGCAAAAGAAAAACTCACCCGAATGTAACCATCTTCTCCAACAGAGTAAAGGTCTCCTTCATCAAAAACCAACTGGTTGATAGCGCCCTCATGACAGGGCTTGTGTCCAACTTGACAGAGCTCTACCTTAATGAGGCCACCTTCCCAAAGCAGCAAATTGCCCCACTCAGTTCCTGAGACAACCTTCAAGGCAAATGAAGATAAGTATGTAAGCACCTGCCTGTAACCGTGCAGAAATACAGGCAAGAACCCAGTTAACATTTGTGGCTTCCTTCCATGGAAGCATTAAATCAAAGGCAAAGTACAGACATTTGCAAGAGAAGATGTAAAGCTTGAGGAGGTTCAGCTTTTTAGCAATGTGACATAATTTGCATGCACTGAAATGGCTGAAGATTAGGACCAACAGTCTCTTTGTATTTCTGTACACTAATGTTTTCACATCAGAAGACAGCTCGAAGCCAACACAGATCTTTTCTCTGTGAATTACAACACTAACTATTTTCCAATTATTACAAGGCAAGACAGGGTCTGGGCAAATTGATGACAATGTTTTCTTCTCAGTACGGTGCATCACAGGCCTGATTAAAAACATTTTTAACTTACAAAGCCTAGCTTACAAAGCAGACTTTATATCAAAGCCTAAAAGGGTACATAATATTTTTTTCTTTTTGTCACTTTTTCTTGCTTACCTTCCCATCGGGGAGCTCCACAAAACCTATAATATCAGACACTGCTGTTTTTCCAAACCTGCCCAAAGCTCCTTGTAACTTGAGACCAGTTAATGTGAGAGCCATCTTCCAGAACCTGAGTACAGAAAAACACACCTCTCTCTGATGCAAGATTTCCTAAACACTGTTCAATCCCCCTTAGACATTGCAATACTCTTACCAGGCATGCCTTGCAAGGCCAAGGGCAGTTCATGTATTACTCTTTTTTGCAGGAGAACTTGGGTTTTTTTCTTTTGAAAATGACATAAAGCTTTACAACTACACAAACATTTCCCTGTACTACTCCTATGAAAAAGCTAGGAAAAGGATTTGCAATAGGCAGAATGAAGACTAAACTACTATTTAAAATTAAGAAGTGTAAAATCCACAGCTGCATTTTTCCAGCTACAACCCATACACATAGTTAGGGATTCCTATTTTATTCTTGCTGTGGAGTGCATGATGCTCAGTTTTGTAAATCCAAGGGACTGAGGTCTTCACTGAATGTCATCCAAGTCCTCTTGTTGAATTAAACTGTACTATAAAATCTCAAAAAAGATTTTATCAAATCTCACAAAGGTTTTATCCTAAACATTGTCTCCTGTGTGTGCAGGAGACACTACTTCTAAGATAACTGTTGGAAATCATAATTTGAGTCCACATTTAGGTAAAAGGTCACATTTATCATGTAATAAAAGCTATGTCAGAGTTTATTTGTAATATTTTAGATCAAAGAAAACTTCATAAGAGATTTTGTTTTGTCAGATTTCCATAAATAATGCATTCTAAACCACATTTGTTCTGTGTCTAAATAAAACATTTGCTATTTCAGACCCACCTTGCATCCAAACTGTAAAGTAAATATCAGATTTTGATCTGATTTCCCCATTAAAATTCAAAGAAACTTTGGACACATTATAATTTTAAAGACATCATTTTTATTACAACAGAATCCCACTCATAGCATAAGTCTCTGCTGTGTTAATATTCAAGTACTGCATAAACACAGAACACAAAAAGAAAGTTTAAAGCTGTTTGGTGTTTGGCCCTTTTTTATAAAAGGACCCATGAACTTAGCAGGGAAGGGAATGTATGGAAACATCTTTTGCAGGCTTTTGGTGTGATCAGAGGGTTTCTGATCCATGACTTGGCGACCAGCTCTAACAGCTGTCTAAAGAGCAGAACTCTTAAAATCAAAGCTTGAAATTAAGCTCAGGAAATCAAAGGCAGAAAGCCCAGAAGGCACAGAAAGCATATATCCTATATTACCAGCCAGAAGACAAGTATATATAAGTATTTTTCATTACTTCTTCCCAGGATTTGTTGAAATCACATGAATGGAGCCAGAGGTACTGACATTCAACATCAAGCATCATCCCATTTGGTCAGCAAAGATATTGAAAGATTTGTTTGACTGGCTGAAACATTTGAAATTCCTCATTTTTGTAATTGTAAGGGCCAGGAAATACAGCATTCCTCATTGGTACATGTTTGCTAATGACACATTCTTGTTAGTCATCTCCTATGTATTATGACTGCAGAGGTGTTATACATTAATCCTAATCAGCAAACCTACCTGATGTGTCCTGATCCAGCTGAAGTTAGATGCTCTTCATTCTCAGCAGAAAACATGACCTTGTACACATCCTGTGCAAAAGCTTTTGACCTCAACAGAGTCTCTTCTTGTTTCCAGTCCCAGATAGTCAACATGTAGTCAGGGCTGCTCCCAACACTGGCCAGCAAAGTGCCAGTACGGTTGAAATCACCAAAAACATAGGCTACCTCTGTTCCACCTAAAGAAATGTACAAGCCCCAGTAGACAATCACAGGAAAGAGGTAGAAACAAGACAAAAATCCACTCAGAAGGAGCTCAACTTTCACTGAATATTTTTTTTCAATAGATATTGGCTTTAGGTTGGCTATCTTTATCAAATAAAAGTTCCTTCCCATGAAATAATGAAAAAACTTTAAACCAGTGTTATCTATTTCTGCTGTGAAGGACCAAAAGATTCTATTTCCTTCTAAACTAAAAATGATCCACTACTCCATCTGCTGGGATCTTTAAACACTAGTCCATCTGTATAAAATAAAAATTGAACTTTTTACCCTACCTTTCAATATTCTGTAGGGCCTCACCGAAGGATATGTGTAGATCACAATGTTTGGCTTCTTTCCTTTTTCTCCTACTGCAAAGTACTCCTTATTAGGGTGTGCCTTGAAAAAGCAGAAGTCCTGTAGCAAGCTGCAGTAACACCTTTGCTTTTACCCTGCTAGTTATTGAGTTATTGTGTTCACTCACTCATTAGTCAAAACATAGTGCCATAAATACTAGATTGCATTGTTCTCTGTGTTTATTCTGAACAACTGCCAAGGTATTGCTCAATATCAGAATGAAGCCACTATGCACACAAAATGGTACATCACACATATATGGCAGAATCATGACATACAGTGAAACAATCTGCTTTTACTATTCCTACCTCACTCAACCCACTAGTTAATCTTTCCACAGCAGCATTTGTGTCAGAAGGCATCTACTTCAGCAGACAGCTGCAGAAAAGCCATCCTAAATTACACTACTCTGAAGGTATGAAAATGTACAGTGATTCCCCAGAAAAGGCTGCTTACAATGAAGCAGGACAGTCTGAGGCTGGTAGCCTGAAAGTCTCGCTCATGTGCAATAAAACTGAGATGGTAGAGCTTTCACAGGGTAAGGTGCTTCAAATTCAGAGACAGAACTTGAGACTCCAAGCTCTTCCTAAGTTTATTAGAGTGAAACCAGATACTTTTTCACTTCATTTGTGTGGGAGCTTGATTTTCTAAATTTTAATTACAAGGAAGACTCTATATTATTATTATAGTTGTGATTATGACAGATGAAGTGTTGAAAAAAAAATAAAAGAATTGCTATGAGCTAAAATATTCAAATAAGAATGTAAAAGTGCAAAAAATTAATCTCATCTGGACTTGTCAGTCCTTTTAGGTAACTGAGCCTGGGACTAAGGTGTGCAGATACTTGTTCTCTGCCAATTATATTGATGGGAAGAGAAGCCCATGCTGCATGGTCCACACACTCCTTTCATCAATACCACACTTTCTTATGTATATGCATGTGCAAATGTAGAAGTCTCTCATATCTGGCAACCACAGCCAAACATTTTTTTTTCCTAGAAAGCGACTGAAGTTCTTAACCAAGAAACAAAAGGCATACTGTGATAAACCCAATCCCACCGCCACGGCTGCTCCGGACGTATTTCTGGTACTTAGTCCTCAGGTTCTGGAGCACCACCTGGTTGCCTGCTATATACCCCACAGTATGTCTGTCCATCATCATCAGGTTTACTGGCCTGCTACAGTCATATCCAAAAGAATGTCTGGGAACAGTCCAATAAGGAAAAGATTAGGCACTGGCTTCTAGACAGTTTACTAAGTGGATAGAAATGCTTAAACAGAAACTGAAATGGGAATACTGAAACTAGTGACTAAGCCTGATGGCAGGAGATAATTCTTTTCAGTACACAGTGAAAGTAAAATACATCTTGACTCTATTACTGAAAGGAAGGCACAAGTAAAGGCCTTTTAAAGTTCTTATCCCAACTTTTCATCTCCACTGTGGGTACAACTCTTGCTTCTATTGGATCATTTGGAGCTGCAAGGAATTCATATTTTGTCTGTGTTCTCTTTTCAGACAAAATGTAAAAGATGTGCATTAGATTACCAGGAACTGTTCTATAGATAAAAGATCAAACCAAAGGCTCACTTCTTAATTGTTTACAGGCAGATGTAAAAAAGGGAAAATCCAGTCTTCAATAGCAACTGAACTGTGTCTGCAGAGAAAACCACCAGCATATATGAAAGTCACATATCATATCCTACCCTATTTGACCATACCTACCAAAGACAGCTTATTGTAGCTCTTAACTGATGGGCACCACTTCCTTCATTCTACTAGAATCTACTAGATCTTCCAAGTACTAGAATCCAAATCTGCCTGGTTCCTTTCCCACTTCTCCCTTACAAGGTACACAGGAGCTCTTCTGCCCTCCCCTCAGCTTCTTGGGGAGCACCACTGTGGCTACAGAGAAAGAGAGAGCTTTGCAGGGCATATTCTTATGCCAGTCTTCTGCCTGGTCCCACCAGCTACTCCATGATCTAGTTCTACAGGAGTACTTATGCTAGTAAGCACTGCATCCAATAAGAAATGTTTATCAGGTCAAGACAAAACTTAAGATTAAATTCACCCAGAACCCAGAATAATTGGCCAGGATTTTTACCTGTGTCTCAACCAAAGGTAATCCCACTAATGCCACATAGGCTACTCCAAATTTGACCAATGCAATCTTGAGAACATATATAAAATATCATTGGCTTTGAATTTGCACAAGCTCAACAGAAAGGATACTTCAAAGTAAGAAGGTCAGTGGGTATCTCAGTGTCATCAGTGGCATATGGTCCTGAATATACATCTTCATATGAGTAGAAGAAGGTTTCTGGGATTCTTCTCTTTTTTACCTCCTTAGGCTTTTTTTGTGGTTCTGACGATACTTGACTATTATCTTGTTCATCCAAATTGTGTTCTGCATCTCAGAAGTGGGAATATAACAGAAATTTATATTCACCATACGTTTTGGGTTAGTTCAGATATTTGCTCCTAACTATAAAAGAGAAGGAGTCACAATTCTTTGCTCCCTTTGACAGAGCAATCAATACTTCATAGCTCAAAACAAGGGTCCCATGTCTTAGTAACTACTTGTCCTGGAACCATCTGCAACAAATACTCCCTTGGGCTTTTAAAAACGTCACTGTAAATATTCAAAACTGAAGAATTTGAACAAGAAAAATTTTGAAACCATTTGAAAAATATTGGTTTTAAAATTTTAAGATTTACCAAAGCAGTTCAGGTGAGGTTTGCTTGGTATTTAGGTCTCCACTTTAGAAATCAAACAAATTTTAAAGTGTCTCTTTTCAGTAGCTATTGAATGTACATAGTTACACAAAACAATTATTAAAACCACATGCAATGGACTACCAGAACACACCACTGTCCTCAAGAAAGCAAACTGCTAATGTGTGACCCAGTGTAGTTCCTCACTGGATTGCAATGCACAATAGTGTCAACTTCACTTCCAACTAGTCATAAGCACTCATTAAAAGTAGTTTCCAGTTGGTTATCTTAAATTTATTTTGTAAGCATTTCATGCTCTTCTGACTGTTTCCTCTCCTAGGTGAGCCATGAGAAACAAGCAAAGATGTCAGAGACCAGCCAGGCAAAGAGCAAAGCTAAGCCAACTGAAAGGGAGCAGAAATACTCCATCACTGTAACTGATTACAGTCTGAGGTTGTTAAGCTCTTCCTAATAATAACAGTAAAACCAATGAAGACTAGAAAGTACTGGGGGTTTTAAGTTTGTGCCAGCATCTCCTCAGTGGACACCAGTCCTCAGCAATGCTCTCAATGTCTGATCCCACTTGCTAACCCTTCTTCCTCCTGTTCCTCTGCAGTTGATGATTCCTTTGAAACACTAGTTTTGTTTTCTTTTGCAAAGTATAATTGGGATCACCCTCTTAGGCGTGAATTCCTTTGACTAATTTGCTCATACATGTCATATTAAATAAATATATAGTTCTGTAGTAGTAAAAGAATCTCCTCTGTCCAACAGCAGACGTCCTGCTGTTTAGCATTAAGTGTAAGAAGTTTGCTTCTAAAAAACAGTAATTTAAAACTTAGGGGAAGGAAAGAAACAAACACATCCTGTAACATAAATAAATCTGTAATAGGAAGATCTAACAAATGCCAAAACTAATGCAGCAATGCATCAAAAAAATCCTTCTAAAATGGATTTGTTATTCATGCTACCTGGATCTAGTGTGTCGGACATCCAAAATAGACATTGGACAGGCATTTCAGGATGAAAAATATGTTAAAAAGAAAAATACTGGCCTCTGACTGAAAGAGTCTGGTGGAGTTAAAAACCTGATTTCAGTATTAGCTACAGAGACAGGGCTAAGCAGTGAAAATTTTCAGGGTAGGGATTTTGAGAGCTGAGGCACAGCAGGAACAGCAGGCACAGTGCTTAGTCCAGAACTCCACTGTTACCAGAGTAAAAATAAAATTTGGTAACACCAAGAGCAGGAACTGGAAATGAAGTAAGAAAAGCGTGAATGGTGGAAGAAGCCAGAAGTTATTGTAGGTTCAGTATTGAAATCACAATATAATGGGAAAATACTCACCACTGGGATGTACCTGTGCATCTTCTTCTGGTTCCTCCTCCATTGGAAAAGATGGATGTCCTCTCTCCCTGGCAGTGGTAAAGACAAATCTTTAGTATTCTTGCCTTTATTTGCCATTTAGACCATTTTCATTTCCTCTCAAATGCTTAGAGATTCCCAAAGATGTTGTATGTCTTCTGCCTGTACACAAATATGGATAACCCAAAGATAGTCCTCCTTTGTAGTGAATTAATTGGCTCAAGTTTTAGGACTCCAGGCTCTGAATAAATTGCTACAGAAAGACTTTCATCTAAATACTGTCTAATGGTGGGAGCTGACATGGTTCAAATGTGTTGAGCTTCTCTTTAGTATACTGGGATGAGATCTGCTTGTGAGATAACAAAGCTATTCCTTCACCTTTTGTGGTGGACTTCACAAAAATATCCTGAGATAGACATTCTGAGATCACCTAATATCTTGAATGGAAAAGCAAGAGAGATGAATCTTTAAGAAAAAAAGGACTTTCTTCAAAAAATTTTATGATAATGAAAAACAAATTTTAAAAGTTAACACAATTTTTAAAAAATTAAACAGCTTAGTAACACCCCTCCCTCACATGATTTTTATCTTTCAGACAATCTTTTTCAGGGAGCTACAATTTTCAGTAGTTACTATTGTCGTCAGAAGTGGAAAAGGTCAAAATTTGTCATATACAAACCAAATACATTTTTACAACAGTCTCAAAAAGAAGCAAAAAACATAAGCATTGCTCTTACTCCAAATATTTTTTTGCCTTTTGGTTTCATATGTGCTCTCCATTTTCAAATGAAACACCTTAAAATGCACATTGGAGCAACTTTGTATCAATATTATAGCATTAAAAAATTACCCAAAATCTGAAAATTCAGAAGTTGTATATAAAGAAACATGAACACTCAGAATAACAAATGGGGGCAGGATGCAAGCAAATCTCTCTTCATTTGTAATCATGACTTCGATACCACTAAGAAGTCCCTAAAATTGCATTTCCTGTTTCCAGGTTTGGGTCAGAATCCATTTGGAAAAAATATTTTGAGGAATTTCAGGCATTTTCAATATTTCAGGAAAGGCAAAGTGTCCTAACATAATGCCATACACAAGAAGGACAAGGAGGACAAAGAAATATTTCAAATATGTCATTCTTGTTATTATGTAGCCAACCTTCATCTGAAAGTCCTGAGTATCTGCCAGAATCTGGCTTTTCTGCATAATTTCACATAAGAATTACAAATGAGCTTTTATCCCTTAGGAGTGCTGAGAAAAACTTGAAAATAGACAAGCAGAAAGTTTTACATTTTGAAAACAAATGAAAACAATTTCAATATATCTCAATATATTTAAATTAAATTCTTGGGTTTTTAATGGGGTAACACAACTGATATCACTGAAGTTGAAGAAACAGTTACAGACTATTTGCATAAATAGATAGTGGAGTGTTCAGAGACCTGAATTCTAATTCCAAACCCAGTAATGACGTGTACAATTTGTATCAGCCATTTCACCTCTGGCTGTCTCAGTTATCTCCTGTGAAAAATTAGATAATAATACTTACCCATCTTAGCGAAGTGTTTTGATATCCACAGAGAAAAGAGCTATAAGATTTCAAATTATTGTAACTAATTAGCAGTCATTTATCTTCTAAAAATTAAGACTATCATAGTTTTCATTATAAATTACTTCCTATCTGGAAAATGCTTTAGGCTGAAAGAGGATATGAACATTTCTGCTTGCGTTGATATCTGGGTTCTAGTTAAAGAAAGACACTGCAACAGCCACTGTGCACACTTTTGGGATGGCATTCAAGCACTGTGCCAAAGCAAATTTTGAATTAAAGGACCCAGAAGAGGCTCAAGAGGGTAACGTGTCTACTTTGGCTGCAGATTCTGAGTTTCATGAGTTGGCTGATCCAGAAAACTCGTGTGCAGGCTCACCATGACAAAGGCAGGCATCACCCTGAAAGTTAATTTTATTTTCCTGGGGAGAGTTGGCAGGGGTTTTTTTGTGACAGATTTCCTAAATCAGAAAGATTTAAGCCTTTTGATACTGAAAACTGAGACAGTGACAAGTAGAACTGGGGTGACAAGTCTAGCAAGAAAAAAAGCAAGTTAGCAATCATAATTTTTCTGCCAATGCCTGACCAAGGCAGTATATTTTTCTCCTAGTCCTAGTAAATCAAGACACTGACTTGAAATACTCTACCACATCCACATCAGTTTCATAATTTCCAAGAACTCAGGAACTCATTCCAAATCAGGACTGAATTCAGGTTATCCTTGTTTCAGTGGACAGTGCTACAAGTCGAGAATTTCAGCAAAGTTCCATTTTCTTTCAAATTGCCTTTTTCTTAGCTATGTTCTCAAAAACCACAGAACGGAGAAACGTGTTCAGTCAGGCATATTACTTCAGTTATTTCAAAACTAAAATGTTTTGTGCGGCCACACAATCTTTATATAGGGAAGTTTCTCAAAAATTCTAAATTTGGGCATTAAGTGATTTCTCATCTCAGACAATTGTTTCATTTATTCAAAATACAGCATAATTAAATCAAATGGGTGTTTATTTGCCAACACATAAACAAATTCAGTGAGATGACACCACTTTCTTTCTATTTTGCCATCCTACACTTTTATTTTCTCCAGAAAAAAAGATGTTTGAAAGTGTAAGACTCATAAATGCAGTTCTTGCCTTCATAAACCCTGTGACTGACACTTCAACTGCATAAAATACATGAAATTAAATAATGATCAAAATGCAGCCTACAGTTTTGCTCTAGAAAACAGAACATATCTAACAGTTATTTTAAGTTGTCTCTGCTGCACCATTAACTGTTTAAGAGTGCTTAAATGACATCTCCTATCAGATTTTATATCCACAGAAGAGTGATCATCAGTTCTGACCACTAATTCGGTTTATGTAGAAACAGGGAACTATTACTGCAGAATAAAACTGCAGTGCTATAAGTATCAGCAGTAAACAAGAAATTAAAAATTTATCTCTACATGGTGATATTTCTGCAGGATTTTTTTTTTTTGGTTCATTCCAAAATGTGTTAATTTTCCGTAGAAAAGCTTTACCCACTGGTGGGCTTTGGGGAAAAAAAATTTTTAAAAAATTAAAAAAAAAAAAAAAAGACACTTGGTCTTTCCTTCATGAGAGATGGTGTTATTCCTTTAGTTGTTTTCATTCCACATGAAGGAACTCAGTTCATCCCAGGACTTCCAATGCTGACTCCTCTTAGCACTGCACTGTGAGCCTTCCAGGCTGCCCTCTCTGCTCTTTCTGACCTGGGGGTAGCACTCATCCAAAACACAGCTGCAGCATTCGGGTATCGTGAGGGGTGTCTGCCATGGAGAACTCCATACTGATCATCTCTTCCAGGATGAGGCATTTCAAGCCTAGCTCTGCTTTGGATGTGTCAGGTTTCTTCCCATCTGCCAAGTCCTGTTTCTTTAACTCACTTTCAATTATGGTCTCTTCAGCACTGTTTTCTGAATCTTTCTTTTCTTTTTGAAAAACAGCAGACCATCAAACATCTCTCTCAGCACTCCTTTTTGCCTTCAGACCACATCAGAGTACATCAACAATTTACTGGGCCGCTGATGAGTGCAAAATGGGCAAACAGGAGAGTCTTGCAAATCTTAGTTTCATTCATTCAATAAAAAAATTAAAGTCTTATAGTGTTTATATACAGAAAGAAAAATATCCAAGTGTCAGTCAGGCATAGAAACCAGTGCTGTCTGTGTATCATAATCCATCAGCATTAGAAAATTAGTAATACAAGTCAGTTTAGGCAATCAACTCAAGATCCCAACGAAAAAAAAAAGTACTAGAGAATATGGCTCCTCTTACAACAGCCAGAAGACTTGAGAGCGGGGCGAATAACAGAAGATATCAATTCTCACAGCAGTTAAGTATATAAATTATTTACTACTCAGAGACCGAGACAACAAGGATAAAGCTACAAAGCAGGATCTAGACACATTATCATAGCCCCACTGTCTCTCTTCTCTCTCATCAGAGAAAAAAGACATGGAACGGAGCCCTCCTATTGTTCTTCTCACTATTACTATGTTGCACACATGCTAAGTATTTTCCTATTTCATTAGGAGAAATAAATCTAACTCTAATTTATAGTCTTACACTTAAAGTAGCTCTCTGTATGATCCACACACCCCAGCTCTGCCAGATGCAAGTAAAAGTTTCAAGTCTATTAAAGCCTGCCCTGTGAATAAAGGTTACCAGGTTTTTACTCTGCAGAAATAAGAGCAGGTGACATCACCAGTTACTTATTAACTTACAGCGTAAAATAACCACATAAAAATGAGAATGAGAGGAGTACCACAAATGCAACAGGCAATAAAATTAACTGCCTCACACACGGCGAAGAAAACCCAACAAGTCGCACATATCAGATGAAGTACGGGACGGTCTATCCCCGCTGCAGGACATTAATTCCTGTTTAGCGGGGATAGCAGAGGGCAGGCAAGGGACACCGGGCGCTCCTCAGGGAGGGCAGGGAGGGGAGGGAGCCCCAGCGGGGCCATGGGGAGGGTGCGGGCACAGAGGGACCCAGGGGGGCACAGAGGGGCCCCGGGGGGCACAGAGGGGCCCCGGGGGGCACAGAGGGGCCCCGG
>JBBMKD010000001.1:21916044-21960263 GCA_037834095.1 Argya squamiceps
ACGGCGGCCCTCAGTGAGGGGAAGGGGCGGCCCGGTCCGGGCGGGCGCTGTTCCCTCTCGGGGCCCTTTCCCGCCCGCGGGGCTCTCCCGAGCTCGGCGCGAAGCCGTGCGGAGACGAGTTTCGCTCCCCAAAGGTGCGGCTGACCTCTCTCCCAGGAGGAAGTGGCCTCCTGCTTCCTGGCAGCCTCCGGTATCGGTCGCGTGCGGCCAGCTCGGCTGGGACCAGGCGGTGGGTACGGACAGGGGGGGATCCCCCTTGGCCTCTCGCAAGCGCCCACCCGAGCTTTTGTTGGTGGTTCGGCTGCCTCAGCCTCTTGGGGATTTCTGGGGTCGCTGCACGGCTGCTGCACCTGCTGGGCACCTGCTCGTGTGGGGAGCAGGAGCTCACCTCCCTGCCCACGGGCGGCCTTCAGCCTGCAGAGTTCTGTCCGCCGAGCTTTGCGGGTCGCCTCACGGCTTCTAACCTCCTCTTGGAAATAAAGGGATTGTTTCGCTTCTTGGATGCCTGGGTCTTGGCTGATGATCTGGCTTTAAATACTGAAGTATGGTTTTTCCTGGAGAACCAGTAAAGGAAACAAAAATGTATGGAGAATATGCTTGTTTATTGTCTTGCTTAACAGCTGTGTTCCTGGGAGATGCTCTAGCCAAAACTTGGCTACACTGGCTCCAGAAGTTTGTGTCTTCACTGCAAAGCCATAGATGTAGCCAGAACTGACCAGATTGCTGGTGCCCATATTTGTTCTTTCCAACCAGAATAAGAAATACAGTGTCCTGCAGTGGAGTAATGCAGTCTGGGTTTAGGAACCAGCCTTAATTTCACAACTTCTCAGTTTTCTTGGAGGAGGTTAATGAGAAACACTGGACATGCAGCAACATCTGACTGTTCACTGGGGAGGAACAGCAGGTTTTCTACCTCTTTAGAAAATAAGGAACTTTCCCTTCAACTCTGGCTGTTTTGTAGAACAGAGGTAATGAGAAAGCACCCCTGCCATAAAGAGATGTGGGTTTTGTTAGTAGAAAGCACACAGTGATTTTAAATGTTTTATTCTTGCCAGAGAGATGCTGTTATAAAAAAATCCATGGAAAACATTCTGTTCCCATGAGCCTTGACAAGTCAGAATTCGTATGGGGCTTCATTTAATTGACATTGAGATCAAGGTTTTGTCAGTCTTGAGAGTTTGAATTGGTTTCTTGTGATTTTCTGCATTAAGACGCCAGAGTCAGCTATTTCACAATGAAAGCTGAAACAAGATGTGTTGAACTACATTACTCTTAAATAAGGGCATCTATAACTACCTGTCAGCAGTCTGGACCTTGCTGTGCTACAGCATTGTAAAAACTTGATTTATCTAGAAGTTTGCACAGCTGCTGGTTTTTGTATGTTTAAGTGCATGTGTGTGTATCTTATTTTTCAGAAAAGCCTTGGATTCAGGGGTTTCCCTGGCCCTCGCTGTGTTTGTGGGGTATTCTTAAGGCAAATGAGTTTTGTCTGCCTGTGCTTTCAGTTGGCTCATGAGGAGTCCCATTTCAAACCAGAAACTGAGCAAGTACTGCATTGGCAATACTCTACTGCAGAATGACTTGTTGAGGCAGCATGCACCTCTGCAGCATCTTTTCCACAGCGTGGAAACTGTGTGAGCTTGTATTTGCCTGGAATGTAGTGTGAAGGTGGCAGCTTAAGAGGGCACTGAATGATGCTTGACGAAGAATGATGTTTGCAGTTGTGGTCCAGATATTACTACATAGTAGCAGCAACTTGTTCTCTTGCTCTTGTCCTGAAAATATGGATTAGAAGGGAAATACATGATAAAAATGGAGTGTCGGTTCATGGAGACCTGTACAGTTGGTATCTTCAAGCGTCCCACTTTCCTTCCCACCTTTCCTGCTGTCATACTCTGCAGTTAAGAAGCAACTAGTACAGCACTGCAATCCCTGTCTGGTTCTACTGTTTGGCATGTATTCCAAACAGGGCATCCCACACTTGCCCTGCACTGTTTGTATTCCCTTATCAAAGGCAACTGGTGATAACTTTACTATTGTTAATGACAAGCACAACTTACTGTACTATCAAAGTTTAAATAAGATACAGATGTTTCTGTAATATAGCTGAACTACAGCGTAGTTCAGAACTTTGTACAGTTTGAGAAACTTTGTAAAACCTCCCTGAGTGTGTGCAGCTGCTTGGATGGAAAGTGCTGTGGAGGTTGTTAGGATGAGTATATAACAAATACATAATGATAGCTTAATTTAAAAGGGAAAAGGGGGGTAATTGATGTGTGCTGTTCTGAAGTGGTGATAAACAATTGACTACAGTGCTACAGCCTGAAAGTTGTATTGTCTTAATCCTGGTCACCACTAGATAACATTCTGATGAGTGACTGAGCAAGACCTTGATAAAATTCATGTGGTGTTTATACAAACATATGGCGCTGCAGAACTTTTCTGATTAGGATTAAAAACCAAGGGAGTACCACCTCATGTGCTTTTGGGACAGTTTTCCCCATGTAGAAGGAGAACAGAGTGATGTGCTGCATAATGCCTGCTCATGCTCTGGAGAAAATAATTCAGTTCATAAGATGGGCCAGTGAGGCTTTCTTCTGTCAGGGAAAGATGGGGCTCCTGTTCTAACCAGGGTTTGTAACCCTGGATGGCTTCACCAGGGGGTCTGGGAGGTCTGTAGGAGCAGGTCCTGGATGGGGCCAAAGGGGATGTACTTGGGTTGTTGCTCTGGTGCAGATGGTGTGGTGGGAGGCCTGAGGAGTCTGTGGGCTGAGGGCCTCCTGTGTTCTTGTTGGCAGGTTGCCTCTCACTGCTGGTGACAGTGCAGGACGTCGAGCGTTACACCACCTTGTTTGCCACTGTCATCCTCAAGTGTGACTACAGCACCTCAGCACAGCTGCAGGACGTGGTGGTCACCTGGCGCTTCAAATCCTTCTGCAAGGACCCCATCTTTGACTACTACTCAGCCTGTAAGTGTCAGGCACACCTTCCAAGGAATCCCCCTTCAAGTGGGAGGAAAGGGGAAGGTACACTCACTGGGATAGTGCAGGCTTTTGACCCTTTCCTATGCAAAAACCAGGTGGAAAATGCAGGAAATGCAGGTCATGTCTGTGATTTCCTTTGAAATGTCAAGCCCTTCTGAGATTGTAGAAGTCCCATCCAAAGCAACTCTTTTGTCCTCCTTGTCTTTGACTCAGAATACAGGGCAGTTCAGCTGTGGTTAACACAAGTCAATCTTGGCAGCCCCATCTTGTGCTTCTGCATGTTTGAAAGCAGGGGCCCTGCAACAAGTGGGCTTTAGGATTCCGTGGGGGACCTGTGGTTGGAACTGGATACCTGTGACCAGATGTTACTGATTTTAGGAAGTAGAAGAAACACATGCATTTTGGAGGGCATGAAGACTTCTAAGTAATAACATTTAGTAATGGTGAGAGCACTTCATGTGCAGACATTCTGGTGCAGGCAGCCTTAATTCAGGTGTGTTTAATATGGTACACAAACTACATCCCAGAATAACCACTTGGTCCAAAAAGGTGAGGATCCCTCTATGTTTAGTGTTGGTGTGGCCTCACCTGGAGTATTGTAAATGGTTCTGGGTCCTAGGATTTAAGGATGTTAAGGTACTTGAATGCATCCAGAGCAGGGCAACAAAGCTGATAAAAGCCCTGGAACACACATTCTGTGAGGAGCAGCTAAGAACTTTGGGCTTGTCTAGTTCAGGAAAAAGGAGACTGAGGGGTGACCTCATTGCTCTCTACAGCTTCTTGAGAAGGGGAAGTGAAAAGGGAGGTGCTGATCTCCTCTCCTTGGTGTCCAGTGATAGGATGTGTGGGAATGGCTCAATACTACATCAGTAGTATACTACTTTACATTTTAGTCAATCCTGAAGTGATCAGACTGTTGGACTAGAGAACCTTTGTATATCCCTGCCAGCTGAACTATTCTGCTCTGTTCTATTGTTTGTAAACCCTGCAGAATGTTTAGGTAGTCAGCCATACCATAACTGTACACTTAGAACTGAGCTCACAGTGGGTGCTTGGTGCCCAAACTCTATTTCATGCAGTCTGGATGGGTTGGGTAGGCATTGTTACCAAGTGCTCTGCAGCCTAGTCCCCAAGCAGGTGGGTCCCTGGCCCAGCTGATCCCAGCAGAATGTGAGTGCTTTTAGCCCAGGCCCAAGCTAATGGTCTCCAACAGGGACTTCCTGCTCCATTTTGGGTACAGCAGTGCAAGAGCCTTTGACAAGCTTTGTCCTCATCTCTCTTCACTGCGGGCTCTTTACAGAAAATGCTGACTGAATCAGCTGTTCCTCCAAATCTCAGGTCCTAAATACTTGGAAATTCAGTGTTGGTTTATGATTTAAGTCTGTCAGAAGAGTATTGTACAGAAATTGCCTCTAGTCCTCCATTAATTCTCTTGTGTGTCTTTACATTTAATCCTTAGCTGGAATCAGATGATGGATTATTTTCTGTCCTTATGAGCTCCACAACATGTAAAGGAGGGAAAGGGAGACAATCAATGGAGCAGTTCATGTATGACTGGAGGTTTTGCTTGGTGGATAAAACACCCTTTTGTTTTAGTTCTAGTACTGCTGGGTGGTTTATGACTTTTTTCCTTTCAGCTTCATACTGGGAGCTGCCTTCAGCCTACCACCATTAGCTTCTTTCTGCTGTTGTTTTTTCAGTTGTGAGTACAGGAGGCATCTCCTCTGCAGCTCCCACATTCTCAAAATCTCTGCCATTCCTGTGGCTCTACCTCTGTTTGTTTTTGACACTCCAAAGCAACTTACTGCTTTGAAGCCACGATTTGTATTGCTAAACCAAAGCAATTGCATACAACCTACTTAAGAATTTCTCTACTGCTCACAAGAGGATAGAAACTGGTCTTTTGGAATAACTTTTGACATCCCTGGTGATGCGTGTTTGTAGCATACCAGGCTGGTTTAGCCCTTGGGCAGGACCCCTCTGACGACTGCAATGACAGCCAGCGGAAGGTGCGCATTGTCATCCAGAAGTACGGGCAGAAGGACCCTGTGCTGGGCATCGACTACCAGCAGCGGAAGATCACCATCCAGAACCGTGAGTCACCTCCCAGGCAGGCACTGAGCTCAGGAGCCAGCCAGTATCTGACTCTGCTAAGTGAAGAGAAGCATAAACATGGCTAGTGCCATCTGTAGCTTATATTTATGGTAATGGAATAAGAGCAGTGAAGGACCCTGTCCCAGCTGGCCTGAGGGTGTTGGAGGCACTACAATGTTGCCCTCACAGTTTTCTTGCTTGCAAGTGTTTGAAATCTTGCAGCCCTATTCTCACACAGCTTCAAGAAAACAATGTATATTTTTAGCATTTATCTATTGTTTACATTTTTCTGCTCTGGGAGGAGAAATGTGATGGACGGTGATGTTCACCATCCAGGTTGAAGAGGTGGCAACCTGTGTAGCCAATCTCTTGACCTCTGTACAAATGTATATAAGTAATGGAGTCAGGTAATTAAAATAAAGGAAGAGAAGCTTTCCCTTGACCTGCTGCCTTGTTCCTTGGGTTGTCCTGCACCGGACACACTACAACCTAAGGCTGAGGTAAGAATACTGAAGAGCACAACAGCTGAGGAGCTCAGAGGCTAGAAAACAGTTCATTCTTCCAAGTACTACATAATTGTCCAGGTGTTATATGCTCCCTGCTGTCCATGGAGCAATAGATATTGCTCCTGCCAGAAGAGCCATTGGCATTGCTGACCTAAGAAGGACAGTGATTTGTGTTCCAAAGCCAGTAGGGTTGGCTTCCAGCAACACAGAAAACATGGACTGGCAGTGAATGGTGTTTGTAGGAGTTCCCAGTGGACTCAAATGAGATTGTTTGAAGGTGATGGCTATGCTTGGGAATAGAGGAGATACAGTCTTCTGTGTCTCATGCAGGCAGAGGGCTCTTTTCAGGTGGAGCCTGAAAGTAGTGTCTGTCAGTCACAAATAGCCCACTGACCTCTCGTCCCTGTCCCACAGGAGCAGACCTTGTCATCAGTGAGGTCATGTGGTGGGACCATGGCATGTACTACTGCACTGTGGAAGCACCAGGAGATACCTCAGGCGATGCAGACAAGGAAGTTAAGCTGATTGTTCTCCGTAAGTGCCCGTGCTTTGTTCCAAAATGTCTCCTCCTGTTTTCCTCCACCCCAAGACATCTCCAGCAGTGGAGAGGTGCTCAGTCAGCTACCATGGCCAGATACATCAGGATCAATCCTTTTTCTCTCTCCTTTTCTCCCCACAGACTGGCTCACAGTACTCCTCATCATTCTCGGTGGCCTCCTCCTCCTTCTGCTGATTGGGATATGCTGGTGCCAGTGCTGCCCCCAGTATTGCTGCTGCCACATCCAGTGTGGCTGCTGCCCAACACGGTGCTGCTGTAATCAGAAAGGTGAGAGTCAAGCAAATTTGCATCCATTTATGGCTTCTGTCAAGACAAAAGCTTGGCTGGGAGCTTGCTGAGCTCCACTTTCTCCCTTTTGCTGAGCATCCATATAAACTGAGACATTTCTTTGCCCAGTGTGTCCTCCAAGACCAGCTAATCTGAAATTAGAGGAGGGGATCTTGGATACATGGAATCTATCTTACTCCTCTGTGTCCAACCACCAGAAGTTTCTCCTCACTCACACCTTGTTACCAGATTCTCTCACACCATCCAGGGTACAATCAGTTCCTTAGTCTAGGTAGCTCAGGATTTTTCTTTCCTGTCTTGTTGTTCATTTACCTGTGCCTGTGAGAAAGGCAAGCAAATGCCTTGGTATTAGTCTACAAGCTAGCCTTACCTTCAAGTATGTTGCTCTGAGAAGAATTGCATAAAAATTGGAAATTTTTTATCTGCATGTTTTCTTCAGAGCTGTTCCTTCTACTAGGAAAAGGTTTGGTTTTCTTTGGGGAAGGAAGTGAGAAGAAAGTGGAGAAAGATGGCCTCTCTTGCTGGTCAGCCTTGCAAGTGCATTCTGAAGTTTTGAGAGTCCAAAGAAACTTTGTTGTGTTTGCTTTTATCAGTAATAAAGTTTCTGCAGTCAGACCCTGTTCTTTTAATAAGGCTACTGTTTGAATTTTGGCTGTTAAGTTCATATAACCTCTGCACTCCTGTAACTGAAATTTGGTCAGCAACAAGTAGACTAGTCCCCCTGAAGCTTACACAGTCTGACAGTAACAAAATACAACAAATAAGCTTATTTATCATTGAAATCATCAGGCTCTTCCCCAGATGCTACAAGGAGAGGATTTATGAACAAGGAGCTCTGTTTCAGGTTAACCTTTACCTTCAAAACAGCTATTTAGTATAGCTCAGGTGTTAGTAAGCTGTGAGAGTTTTAGATTTAAGCTTAATTTGCTTAACCCTTGCAAAGAGTGAACAGAACATCCCTTTTATGGCTAAAACCAAAACTAAACATTGGAGGCTTTACAGGTTGTCATGTAAAATGTTGAGGGTTGAGGAGACTATAAAATCTGGCAGAAAAATCAGTTTCTGTCATGGGGGAGAGAGGTGATGGAGATGAGAGACTCACACCTCCAGAATTCCTAGTTCTCAGCAAAAAAGAGTTTCAGAGTTTGTGTGGGCTCCTTTCTGTTTTTCTGTGCAGCAGGTCAGAAAAACTCACTCCAGACTGCTGCTGTTATTTCCTGCCTCCTGTTAAATAGGAGGGATTCTTACAGGGTTCTCTAAACCTCTCCATGTTCATGAGAGAAGGTACAGACAAGTCCAGCCTCCTTGACTGGATGCTAGATTCTGTGTCTGTAATTTCCATCCAAGCTGCCTGCCCTCTTTATCCACCTTGCAATGGATCCATGTACCTGCTCCTCTCCTCTAATACACCTTCTCTTTACTTTGTCCTGCCTCTGACTTACTTTTTTTGCGCTCCAAGAAAAAAATTGGAGGCCTCAAAAAACACAAGAAGATAGAGTCTTGTCTGTTCTTCAGGGGACATCTTAAAAACAGTGAGCTGAGGAGTAACATTCCACACATCTGAGGAGAAGGCAGAAATCTTCACCTGTGTATGAGCACAGGGTGAGTGTTTCCTTCCCCATGGCTGGCCGCTAGAGGACAGCGTGGATCTGCCGAACAGGCACAGGTGCCGGGGAGGCAGGATAATCCTGGGTGCTGTGAGTCACACCATTAACGAGCATGGGTTGGAACCGAGCAGTAAAGGGAGTGCATTGTTTGAGTAATTCAGGATTGATGTACAGAAATATTAGACGTGCCCCAGGAGCAAGCCAATTACATTCCCCGTGGAAAGCTCTGAGAAAAGCCCATCAGAGTAAATACAAGTATGACCTCCTTCTGTTCCTATTTGTTCCTTTTCTGCTGCGGGCTTCTTCCAGTAATGAATCAGGGAAAAATAGGATATACTTCCACCAGGGTCTCACTAAGTTTCAAAATATTTTATTTTTATAATTGGCCCAGCAGCTGTTAAAGTCTGTCAAAGGTGAAGAACAAATTTTTCCAACAGAGAGTAAGTGGAGGAAGCAACACAACTTTCTAGCAAAGCAAGGTAGGAGTTTCTGAATTAGGGTGAATCTGACCTTCCTCAGATAAATATGTTCACTTTAAAAAGAAAAACTTCTGTTTTGCAGATGGGGAATCAGAGTATATATTGGTTCAAATTGGAAGGCAAAGTATCTGGGGAAGGAAGAAGGGCTGATGGTAATGAAGGAAGTCCAGGGCTAATTCTGGATTTGTTCAGCTGTAGGGAGAGATTGGAAAATGACAGGAACAGGATGACTTTGGTCCTGGTGACAGCCTTCCTACCTTAAGAGGGAGAGCACTAAGCAGGTATGCCCACAGGTGCTGGACCTCTTACTCCTCAGGCAAAGACCAAAGTCAAAACCCCAGAACATGCACTCAGCAGGCTCTAGGATATTCAAGGTAATAAATGGAGGAGTGGGAGAGGGAGAGATAAGGCCTTCCCCTTATATTTATCTATTTTCTTTGTATTCTTTCTCTCATCCTCTAAATTTAAAAAGTAAACTGGAAGGATATCCCTTGGGACAAAAGAAATAAAACCAATCAAGTTTGACACAAAGTTCTTGGAAGCTGCTACCTCAGACCACACAGATTTGAGGATACCAGATTATTAGGATTAAAACCCCTGAAGTTTCCGGCTTTGTAGTTCCCTCTGGTTGAAGCCAGACTGGGGAGGGGGAGGGAGTTTGCAGTGGGGAATTAAATGTAGCTGCATGAACTGTGGAGAAAAAGAAGGATAGGTTGGGAGGCATGGCCAGTCCCTCTTTTGCTGCAAGTGGTGCTCTGGATAAATCCAGTGAAACAGCTGAAGGAGGACATGTTTAATAACTGGAGTGCTACCTAAAGTGGAGAGCTCAGTCCCAAAGAGTGTGCAGTCTAAATGCTGCCTACTGCAGTGAACCCAGGGGACAGAATTAATTGGAGCTTAGCTGTAGCCTGGTTTCTTAAAGAAGCAAATCTTATGCAGTCAACTTGTCTGTCTATCCTTTGTCTCTTTCCCTCCAATAGCTTTTAATTTCATCAGCCAGCTTCAGCCAGATTGATCAGAGGGGTAAAATTCTCAAAGGCAATTATGTTCCTATCTGTTTCTTCAACTGTAATGTTTTGTTCATGCCTGACCAGACAAGAGGCTGCAGTAAAAGTCTGTCACTTCTGAAACTCCAGGAAAGCCATAAAAAAGAAATTTTTAAAGGTACTGTTCCTGAAAAGCTTCAGCCAGTAATAATAGACAAACCAGGCTTTGTAAGGTCAGGGACTGGCAGAATTTACTTGCTTGTAAACTTAAGTTTTGATTGCTTGTGGTAGAAGAAATAATTTTCTGTAAGATGGTATTTTTATTTTTAGGTATTTCCCCAAAAGAAGCAGCAGTGAGATGTGGTTTGAAGGCAAGTGAGGTGAGATAGAAATGCTGAAAAAGGGGAAGTGAAACTGGAGTCTGGCCCCATGAATAGGGATCTGGAGTTAGCAGCAGTGGAAGCCCTGTGAAATAAAGAAATTTCCACTGTTGCTCTTTTGGCACACTAGACATTGCTGTTGAGAAGAGGAAATTTAGTTTGTTCACCACTTTGACCACACTGTCTTAGGGGATTTAATTTTAGCAGTCATTCTGAGGTAAATCACAGAGTGGCAGGAAGTATGGTCAAAAGACTAGAAAGGGAAAAGCTGGACAGTGCACCTCTGAGTGCCCTCTTTGTGAAACAGAGAGAAAATCATGGAGTGTAGAGTGGAAAATAGGATCTGGACAGAACCCACATAATGGTGGCAAGGAAGGGTCTCGTTTAGTGAGAAATCAAAGCCAAAAGGGGAAAGGACCAGTGATGAGCTGAAAGAATTTTGAGAGAGAGAGAACTGTTGCATGTTGTGATGTATGAAGCATTATTTCCCACCTTTCTGCAGCTCTGCTCATAATGACAGGGCAAGTAGAAGGCTTAACTTAGTTATGTGCTGCATACTTAATCATAGTGTTATTTGTTCCCAGTTGCTGGGACTGGAATCAGAATGTTAGGCACTAAAGCTTTTCTTCTGTTTTAGGTACTTTTTTGAAGATCTACAGCTTTGCATTGGAATTTTCTGTGCTCTGTTTTACCTTTGTCATAGGGTGGAGAGAGATTTTAATTTTGTGAACTTCCTGTATCCAAAGGCTACAGCCTGTGAAGCAAAATGGTATGTGATGTGCCAGCTGTGCCCTCTGGACAGGTGCTGTAAGCTTTCTTTTTCTTTTCCAGTTCTGGAAAGGCACCAGTTCATGAAGCGGGCTCAGGCTCTTGCCCCTTGGTTGTCCCCCAACATGTTCTACGGAGCTGGCGATAGGAACTCAAAACTTTCCTCTTACCAGCTGAACCCTCTGCTGCAGCAAGGTGAGACCATGGGCATCATTTCAGAGGGAAATCAGGATGAGAAACAGGTAACTTCTTTGGGAAGTTCAGCACTGAGGGTTTAGCCTCTCTACCAGAAGAGAGAGAAAGATGTTCCTAGCATGACTGCATGTCCTAGAATGGCAGCCCTGCCACATCTGCAGCACACCATAAACTTGTGTGGGTACATAAAAACAGCCTGTCACCCTGAGTGTCTTGCTGGGCTCAGTGCTGGGTGAAGCAGTTTAACACTAACTAAGGTGTATCTGTGCTACACCCCAGCAACTGCAGGGTAAATATACCCAGCTTATCTGGCTTTGTGTGGCAGAGGAGGGTACTGTCTCTTTGTTCTGCTGTGCTGGTCACGGTCAACTCCTTATAGCCAAAACTGACATGACAAGTGAGGTGCAATTTGTTTGAGTTCTTATCAAATGTCTAGTCTTCAAATGATTAAGGGCACACTGCCTTCTGTGCAACAGATCTAGCCTGCATGCAGCAAAAAATGAAGGACTCTTTAATGAACCAGGAAGAATTTTTTCTCCATTTGTTGCCTATATCTGTACATACATGTGTGTGTATGTGTGCATACATATAAAATTTTCTTTTTTTATTTTTGTTTTCTTTTGCAGTACTTCTTTCTTCTGGTTCAATGAAATGCAAAAGGAAACACTATGGTCTTTCTCTGATTATTTGTAAATAAAATATGGTATCAGTGCTGTAGGAAAAAAATGTTCCTCTAAGTACACAGGCTATATTTCCAGGTATCCTGGACTTCTTACCTCTGTACTGACTAAAACGTGTTAGATCATGCTGCAGCTTATTAGTTACTACTCTTTGCACCATACCTCATTTGGTCTGGATGTGCTGGTTGTGGTGCCTGAGACTTGTGCAGCTCTTGCAGTGAGGTGCAGCAGGAGAAGAAAAGCAACTCAGCCAGGATCATGAGTGCAGAAGGGCCTTGTCTTCAGTGTTTCCTCTTGACTTGCTGTGTTCTCCTGTGCTTTTATCCTTAGATGTATCTCTGCAGAACAGTCTTCCACTGGTGCAGCCACAAGCCCAGCTTTCCCATAAGAACGGCGTTCTGGACTATCTGGAGTCCGAAATCCAAAACCTGAACATGTCCCAGCTGCGGCCGCCCTCGCAGCAGCGGCAGGCCGTGCAGCCCAGCTTGCTGTCCTCGCTGGGCTCCGACATTGTGCCGCCTCCTCTGGCCGACCACATCTCCTCCATCCACGGGAGCAGCAGCTCCTCACGGCCACAGAGAGCTGCCCGCACCCCCCGGCCCTGGGACTCTGCAGCAGAGGACAGAAGGGAAAACAGGAGGTGGCCCTTGCCTTCCAGTGGGGATTCTCATTCCAGCTACAGCCAGGAGCCCTGGGACAGGCAGCGGGAGGATCATCCTCAGAGGCAGAGGACAGGCGGTTACAATGGCCGGCCCCAGCACTCCAGACGGGATGTGTCACCCCCACGCCAAGCCGAGAGGGGCAAGAGCAGCAGCTTCTATCCGGAGGAGGCCAAGGAGCGCTCCAGCCACCATCGTGGTGGGAAGCAGCAGCCCGGGGGAAGGCGAGAGTACGAGCACCATGCTGGGAGGAGCAATTACTCCGGCCAGAGGCGGCACAGCTTCTCCCCCCCCTCTTCCCGCCGGGGCTCGTGGAGCTCCTCAGAGGAGCAGGCCCGTGTCCCGGTGTCCAACCGCAGGCGGAGGAACCGCAGGTCCCGGGAGTGGCCGGAAGATAAACCCCCCAGTTATCGCTCCTTGGAAATCATCCCGGCTCAGGACAAAAAGCACAAAGGGACCCGCTCGGTGAGTCAGCTGCCTTTGTGCTTTCCCATCTAAGCGAAAAGGTGGGGTTTAGGGAGTGAGAGGGAACGTTTTCTACTCTCTGTAGCCTGCTGTCTTTCAGACAGAGGCCGAGGAGCAAGGAGTGCTCTGCACAGCATGGTTATGAAGAGGCTGCTGAGTACCTGCCTTTTGACAGGCATTGCCTGGATGTAGTGTGTTCAGGGGCAGAGTAAAAAGCCAAATCCTTGGAAGTGCTCAATGCTAAGTTGGATGGGGCCCTGAGCAGCCTGGTCTAGTGGAAAGTGTCCCTGCCCAGGGTAGGGGAATTGCAACCAGGTGATCTTTAAGGTCCCTTCCAACCCAGACCATGCTATGATTCAGTATTCTGAAATAAAGTCCCCTACAGGGTGACATATTATATTCCTGTCCCCATCCAGAAGCTTTTGGGATTCTGTGCATATATTGTTAAAATAGGTGTTGTGGTACTGACTGGGGAGAAAGCACTTCCAGACTAGGCAGCAGTGTTCATCCCTCTGTAACCATCTCTGGTATTGGTTTACTTCTGATTTCTTTGAAAATGTGCATGATATTTTAAGATGACACATATGGGAAAACATCCAGGTAAGATGGCTAAAGTTACCTGAAATAGGCTTTAAGGTCATGTGTGGCATGGATGAAAAATGTATAGTTCTGCAGGCCAGGTGGAAGAGGATGACTCTCTTGTTGACACTCCTGAGAACTGAACATACATTATGTGGACAGGGAACTGCTACTGTTCACAGCTCTTCTTGTCAGTTTGCACTGGGATTAGACTTCAGGTAGCAACCTAGGTGTAAAAACCTTCATATCCAATTGCTAATCTCCCAGTTAGACAGTGTATTCCCCCTGAAAAAATGAAGATCCTTTCAAATCAAAAAATGTTAAGTGTCCCTTATCACACATAGGCGGAATTTTACCAGGTGGGAGTATTTTGAGGGGCTGTATGTTGCACAGTACCATCTTCCCTTCTGTGTTGTGGAAGGAAGTGCAATTCTAGTTCCAGTAGGAAAGTGTATATGTATGAATGGATTTTGTTGTGGTGCTCAGAGTAGGTAGGCAGACATAAGATTTTCATTCATCATTCCTTGTTCCTGAATATTTTATTTTCTCTTGCAGGACAGAGGAAGTTCTCACAGTGGAAGAAGCATAGTCATTTAATGTCAGTACTGGAAGAACCAAAATTTCCACTGGACTCTGCCTAGTTTTTCTACTATTTAGGTTGGGATGGCTGCCTTTGATTGAACAAACAGCAATAGAACAGATGAAGCAGCTTCCCCTTGGACTTACAACTCTGAAGAATATATGTCTAGTGCCATGAAAGCCATACATAACCCATTTTTATTGCTGTGATTTGGAAACTTAGGTTGGGCTAAGTTCTAATGTGCTGGGGTGCATTGAAAACATTCTAGTAGAAAGAGCAGATTTTTTCAGTAAATAGTGTATTCCCAGTCTTTAAAGAGAGAAACCAGTTCTCTTTGTTAAGAGTTGTGGCACTGCAAGGAGCCCAGTCTGTAAAACACTTTGCACACCAGTTACTGGAGAAAGGTTCCAATGTTCCCAGAGTTGTAAAGTCACAAGACAGTAGAATAATTTAGATTGGAAGAGACCTCTGGAGATCATATGATCCAGTCCTCTTGGAGCTTTGTGAAGAGAGGCACATCTTTTTAAGGCCCTTTGTTGTGCTTCAGAGTGTGTAATGTTTGTTGCTTCTGCCTGGCTGCTCAGCATAGCTGGGACAGTTGCTTCCTTTTGTCCCCACTAAGCCTCTCTCCCAAACGGGATGATCACGGTGTAATAAGGTCTCACTGGCATGTCTGCAAATTGCCAGCTTGTCTGCTCTTTAGTGACTGAAACAACTTGTTCTACTTTGAGCCTAGACCTTAGTGCCTTAAAAGATACTTGTTCTAGCCTTTCATACAGGCTTGAATTTATTTGTAAACTTAAAGGGCTAAATTTACCAAGGTTTGTCCTTGCCTACAAGGATTGAACAAAGTATGACTACTCTCCTTTACACCATGGACCAGAATTTCCTTCATCTCAAGGAAGCATGATTTTGGTGAATATATCTTGCCTAAGCCATGTGCTCTTTTCCATACATTTTATATTCTCTCTTTCCTCTCCATGCCATGTATCATATACATGGGGTGGGATAAAGGACTCTGAAGAATTCTTATAGTCACCATTTTTACTGGTCTTTACCCTGACACTTACACCAACCCTGCATGTGTGGTGCATCTGATCTGCAGCTGGATTGTAGGGTTTCCTCAGTTCTCACCCTGACACTGGAATACAGAATTTCTCTGTGCTTTGAGACCAGTTGTGCAGGACAACTTGTAATTTCTTCTTCGTTTCTTCTTTCTGAGATTAATCCAGTGTTTTAATTTAAAATGTGCTGGAGAAAGAGAAGCTCTCTGGATGCTGGCTGCTTCCAGGGGAAACTGTCTTGCAGGAGGCACTTGGATTTAAGAGACTCCATGATTGGCAAGGAGCTTTTGGAGAATCTTGTGAATTATTCTGTAACCCGGAGGCACTGGAGATTGGCCAGTACCAATGACTGTCTTGCCTAGCTTATTTCCTAGCCAGTGCCACATAGGACACTTGCTACTGTTTGTTCTTTAATGTCCTAATTACTGATGTGCTTATGCTTTTCCCTGGAAAACTTGGAGAGACTTTCACTTTGTCCAGCTCCTTTTTTTTCTTTCTCTGGATGATGATGGGACACATCACACTTTGAACAAATGGTCCTAGTTGGATATCCAGTGGAGTTGCTGGTCAACTCAGGGCTGCTCCAGAGTGCTCATCTTCCTACAGTTTCTCGGCTGAACATGCTTATTCATAATTCCTGCCTATGGAGATAAAACAGGAGGACCAAGGAGCTTCTCTGGTTGACTTTCTTTCAGCACTGGAGGCCTACTTTTTGAAGACAGAGGGTCTCTTTCCCACAGCTGGTAGCTATCACAAAAATAAAAATTTAAAGAAAAGAGCTAAAACACTAACTCCAATGTTTGAATTCAAGAAAGGAAGGCTCTGATTAGCATAGTGCTTGTTTGCATTAAGCCCAGACTGAACAATGTTAATTGACTCATGAGTCACATTTGAAACACAGGGAATTGTGTTCACAGAACTTGCAAAGCTAGGATCACTCTTGAATCTATCAGCCACTGTCTGTGGATCGTTTTTTTCTAATTTTATGACATGTTTAGGATTTTATGAACCACGTTTTTGTATGATGGACTATTTTTATTAGTTAAGAGGCATTTATGATGACAGCAGTGACAGAAAATTGTATGGGGCTGCTTCTTACAAAACTAGCAACCAGTTTAGGCATTAGCTTTACCTTCTGCTGACTTTCAGCAGATAGCCAGGGTCCTGCAAATTCTGCCCTTGGGAGTTGAATTGGTAACTTGGGATGTGACTTTCTCCTTCTGCCTCCAATAAGTTCATACATCATGCGAGGGAACTTCTTCCTGTCCTAGCCCAAATGTCCAGGTTTCAGGAAGGGGCTGCCCCTTTCTCCATCAAAGAGTAGGGGCTAATCCTAAGATAGTTGTATGGAAGGAGTTCACTTTCCTTCACATTCAAGTGTGTACAAGCCAACACGTACCCAACAAGTTTTCCCAAGAGCAAGAAGCCACTCACACTGCAAGAAAACCAAGATGACTCTCTCTGTAACAGGAACAGCTTTTGGAATTGCTGGAGTATGAGCATAGTAACAGCAGAGGTGGTGCTTTTTTATCTGCACCTATGAAGGATCCCTCCATCTTTATTTGTTCCTGTAGTCCCCATAATTGAGCTAGGGTGACTAATTGTAGATTTGTGAACACAATTCACAAATGGTGAAGTCTGAAGGGTTTTATCTATATCGTACTTGATTTCCTCTTTGGTCACTTTGTTCATGTTTATAGAAACATTAAACAAAACTCTTCAGGGAAAGTTGATTATATCTCCGTGTTAATTTTGTAACTTCTTAAATTGTGACAGAAGTGGATTGGGTGATCCAGCAGGGAAGCAGAAATGATACCAGGCTTACTGGTCTGCAGACCACTGTGGTTCATAAAGCACCAGTTGGTGGGCTGTGAAATAACGACAAAGGAAATCTATCTTTGTGTGCTTTACAACTGCACACAGACAGAAAAGTGGGAAGGAAATAGGCTGTGCTTTAGATGCTTATTATAGGCTCTGCTTTAGATACTTATTTCTGATTTTAATTGGCTTTAAGTGAAACCTATTGTGGCAGCATTGCACAATACAACGTGGACCCTTTTCCAATAGGATCACAGGGTCTTGGACTTTTTAAGAGAGAGAGAGAACTCCAACACAGCACACTGAAAGAAATAACAGTAGGAAATATCCTAGCCTCATTCTTTCTACATTGCAGTTTATTCATACTTAATTTTTTAGCCATTCCAGAGAGCTGATGTTCATATGTGAGCCCATCTGTGATTTAAAAAGTTGAATATTTCATATATGGGAGTTATTGCTATTCTAGACTTTTGTTCTTCTGTTCTTGCTGGAAGAACAAGGAATCTACCTTAACCCCAAAGAATGAATCTTCTGTCTCAGATAAAGTGCCTTCATAGCCACCATTACCCTAATTTAAAATAGTGTAATGAGTAAGTGACCATGCCACACAGGACCAGATAAGGTCACCCATGCTACAGTCAGCTGCTTTCTACCTCAGACCAGAGATGCATAGGAGAGATAAAGAATCGTGTGATTTTTCTTTGATTAAGAAAGTACTTGCAATATCTGGCTTTCTTGCTTATTTGCAGAGCACCCTGCCATTCTGGAATGCCATTCCAGGAATGGTGGGCAAGGGCTGCTTCTGTGCAATCATTGATCCGGTCTTGGCAAGTGCCCGTTTGGCACTAGAAAGTGCTGAAATACCCTGTTGCTATCTCTGGGATTGTATTCATGATAGCACTGCCTAAAGTTAGGCTGACTTCAGGGCTGGGGAACTTGCCTGGTGTGATAACAGCCACAATGCAAATCTCTTTAGCAGCATGGATTACCACACAGGGCAGCTAAGTCCCTTCTCTTACTACCTCCTGCAGCACATCAGTTTAAAAAACTCACTTAGACCCTCCCATTTGTTGACCTGACATAAGAAAGAAATGACACTTGAGGTTACCTTAAATTAACCCCTCCAAGTAATGACTGCTCATTCCTGTTTCTGCTAAGTTAAATGCCTTTGATGTGCCTTATACTGGTCTTCTGAATGTTATTCCAGCTATAAAAGAAGATGATAAATGTGTATATTCTCTTCAATGACTGTCAAATGTATAATTGAAATATAGGAGAACTTTCCACCAGTTGCTTTAGTGTGTTCTTCCTAGACCATAAATTGCTTTTTAGTGTTTGCACCAGAAGTGGAACTGAAAAGTCTCTGTTCTTATTTCTTGAGTTAACCTTTTTACACATTAGTAAGAATCTTCTGTTGTTATTTTTTTGGACAAAAATGCAAAATGGTTTGCTTGTATGTGGGGGGTTTTTTTCTTATTTTGAGAGACTTTTTTTCCTTTGTTTTTCTAAGAAAAAAGATAATTTGGATAAATACCTAGAGAGCAGGAAAACGTCCGGAAACCACTGGCAGCCCTCGTCAATGATGTGACTCATTGTAGCTTGGCTGCCATGTCTGTAAAACGAGAACACTTACTGTTTGGTTCTAAAGCACTTGGAGCACCATGAGGGGAAAAGTCCTCTTGAAATCTTGTTTGTTTGATAAATAAAAGTACTGGTTGAGCATGTTGCACTTCCCACATGTGAGAGTCACCTTATAAATAAGTGGTCGACATAAGAATGGAAATCTGTTGGGTCTCTCACAGTAGGCCTAATTTCTGTCCTGCCATTCCCCCAGCTGATGCCCTTTGTAGTTCCGTGCTGCAGCCTTTCTGTCTCTTGGCCCTGGCTGCATGTGCCAAACAAACACAGGTGACAGGACCTACTGGAGACCCAAGGGACACTTGGAACACGAACTATGGGAAAACATTCCCTACAGCAGCAGTGCAGCCACTTTCTGACTGGGACTGGGGAGCCTCAGGAGACATTACCATAGAATCTTAAGAATGGTTTGCATTGGAAGGGATCTTACAAGATCATCTCATCCACCTTAGGCAGGGACACCTTCCACTAGACCAGGTTGCTCAAAGCCCCATCCAACCTGGCCTTGAATAATTCCAGTGTCCATAACTTTTCTGAGCAACCTGTTCCAGTGTCTCACTATCCTCACAGTAAAGACTTCTTCCTTGCATCCGATCTAAATCTACCCTCTTTCAATTTAAACCTGTTAATCTTTCTCCTGTCAATACAAACCTTGGTCAAGTCTTTGTGTTTCTTATAAGAACCCTTTAAGAATTGAAAAGCTGCAATAAGATCTCCCTGGAGCCTTCTCTCCAGGCTGAACAGCCCCAGTTCTTTCACCCTTTCCCCATGGGAGAGATGTTCCAACCCCATGATCATTTTTTGTGCCCCTCTGGATCCGCTCTAACGGCTCTGTGTTTCTTGGGCTGGGGATCCTGTAGCTGGATGTTCCTCCTGGTAAGTTTTGGCAGCTGTCTCAGGTGCACTCTCATCTAGTCAGCCTGTGCAAAAAGAGTTGGTCACAGGGAAGGAAGTGTGAGAGGGGTGCACACCTCTGTGCACCGTTTGGTTAATGCATTTGCTGTAAATGGAGAGGAAACTGGTGTAACAGCTGCAGGTAAGTGCCAACTGTCAGAGCAGTGGGGTTAGAGCTAGGAAGAGTGGGAGCAAAATTAGCCCAGCTCTAGCTACTATTAATGTGGAGTTTGGTCAGTTTATGAAAGGGGCCTCTATGACATGGTTGCCTGCAAAAGTAGGGGACTCGGTGACCCAGAAGCTGACTTCTGCATCTCTTAGGCTCAGGTCAGACTGACCTTTCATTACCAAATCTCAATAACAGGTCCAGAGTCCTCCACAGCTTCTTGCCTGTCCCACTGAGCTGGATGTGCTTGCAAAAGAGCAAATGGGGAAACAAAGCAGAACCTTTGACCCCTTGCTACCACTATATTAACTCTGCATGAATGCTGGGGTCTCAGATGAGCACCTACTTCAGCTTGGGCCTGAGAAAGAGAGAAAGCAGGACAGGTAAGAGCTGAACTCTCTCTTCAGGGTGGCATGGACTTTGTGACTGCTGTATCTAGACCATAGACAAGTGGGCAGAGGTAGTCTTCTGTTTTGCCCCATCTCCTAGTGCAAACCAAAGTGTGAGCCAGGAATGGTGAGATGGTGAGCCACGCTCCATAGCCAGGAATGGTGCTGAAATAGAGGAGGGTGGGAGTACCTGGTGTCCCCTGCTCTGAAGCTGAGTGAGGAATGCTCCATAAGACACTCATAGGAGGGTCAAGCCCATGGTGGGGATTGCAGAATTTCGGTGTTGGGAGATACATTACCTTTTCCCAGGTGCCTTCACCACAGGGACTGCAGGTTCTAAAGTGGGTAAGAGCACCCATTCATGCTCCTGGGATGCAAATTTCTGCCTTCTGTATACACGGAGAGAAACTGGCTCTGGGGATTAAAAATCAAGAAAAAGTAATAAAGGAGCAACTGTGCAAACATCTAGTGAACTGGGTGGTAGCTTTTGGAGGTAATCTGTGAACAGAAGGAAATAAAAATGGATGGAAATCTCCTTACTGTGGGATAAGACGGAACATTGACTTGCAACCACCTGGTACAGGATTTAGCAAAGCATTCACATATAATAGACTTTCAGCCTATTTTGCCATTGCAGTTCCTATGTTCAGTGTTTTCTTCATGTTGCTCTGATGTAGCCCTCTAATTGGCATAAATTAATTTTAATTTCTAAACACCTTTTCAAGTGCAGCATGTTTGAAAGCTTGTTTAGATGTAATGTCATATTTTCAGTGTATCAAGTAGCAAATTTTCAATTCTCCAATGCTGACTTTTTTAAAAGACAAAAGTAAAGGAAGTCAGATGAAGCTAAATTTTGGATTCACTCAGTTTTGGGAACTTGTTCTGCTTAGGCTACTCTCTGCTGCATTAATCCTAGAATGAAAAAGACAAGGGAACCTAGTTAGGTACTTGGGACTTTCCTCAACTAAAGCAAGACGAAGTACTCAGATCACTGGGTCACTATAGATGATCATTGTATGTGATGTACTAACTAGCACAATGTTCTTTAGAGGAATTTACCAGAACAAATCAGATCAAGAAATCCCACAATATGAATTTTTCAGTTGTACTTAAGCATGTAGGAAACATTTTGACCTCTGGCACTTTTACTGGTTTGCTCATGTGCTGAAATAGGATTTTATCTCTCATATAAAAGAACTAGCTTTAACTGCCCATATTTCTTTGAACTCTGAAAGTTATTATTGTGGATATTTATGATTATACCAATAAAAGGAACACCCTAATTTTTATACTGCCTCTTCCTCACTTCTTCAGAGGAAATGCACCATGATATTTCTGTTCTTGTCTTAGTTTATTGGTTAGACTTGTTGCAAAAATCAGGTGTTTAATCAACATTTTATTTCTCTGAAAACAACCCAAACATTGTATGCTGATTCCTGCAGGTCTCTCTGTGTAGAGAGCAGAAGTGGTACTCAAACCATGCTGCAGTCCAGGGCATTGGTGATAGCTCTGATTCTGCTCCTTAGCACCACTCTCTCTGGTAAGTCTGAAAAGCTTTGCTGTTTGCCTGAGACAAAGCTCAGCTCTACAGGTTAACACATATTGTGAAGAAGAACTGAAGCCAAATAATTCAGTTGAAGACCATGAATAAACAGTGCTTGGCAGCATGGAACAAGTCAGTAGAGACCTGGCATGAAAACTGCCCATACTTGGTACAAATACTCTGCCATAGAAGGTCGATGACTTAGATACCCACGACTGAGGGAAGAGGGGGTGCTGAATGCTGTAGAGCAAATTCTGGGAGAGGTTCTGAATTTCAGAATTTCAAATCTCTTCTGCTGCACCTGGGTGAAGATACCCATGGGTTTTTTAGCCTCATGGGGTTTTGCCTTTTTTTCTCAGAAGTGCATTCAAAGTCCCTCTTCGATAACGATCGTTGTCAGTGGCTGATCACCCCTGAGGCAATTGCATCTTATGTCTCTGGAGCTGTGAACAAGGTGTCCCCTAAACTCACTCAGTTCGTTTGGGATACTGTCCAGAGTCCAACAGTTACTGCAGCCAGGTATGGAAAGCTTCTCTGCACTAACACTCCAATGGCTAAGAGTGAAAGGGAGAGGGACGTGTGGGAGAAAGAACAGATTATTTAACTATCTATATGAGGAGATCCAGGGGGAAATTAATCAGGAACCAAAGCCTGATGTACCAAGAGAGCGAGGTGCTGGAAGGTGGGGTGAGGTGATATGGTCTCCTGTGAAAGCACAAGCCCTTCCCAGGGAGGCACATTGTACATGACAGGTACTGCTCTTTATCCATAGTGAGGGAAGAGGCTGCTGGCTGATAGGGAATCAGCTCCTCTGGAAGGGTGCTGCAGTGCTCTGAGGGGCTGAGTACTCTGTGCCAGCATCACTTGATGCAAATCACAGAACTGGCTCTAGCTGTGCATATGTCTTGCTCAAGGTAGGGGAATGAGTTTCCTCACAAAAGGAAAAGCATGATCACCCTAGAGACAGTTTCATGTAACTCACAGCACACATGTACTGCTTGTTCCTGCCTTCTGAGGAAAGCCCCTCTAGGACTGCTGAGGAGCTCTGCACTCTCAGTGACAGGCAGTGGTAACTACAGTAGATGGGGATTACCCTCACATACTTGTGTATTTTACCACATACTTTGTTGTTTCCTGCAGACAGAGACTCGCCAAAGGAGCGACTAAAGTCAGTATAATGTTTGAACAGATGTTGGAAAGAGTACAGGCCCTGTGGTACGGAACAATCCTGGGCTATTAGCCAAATGAAGACAAGTCAGTGTTTCCTGATGTGAGTGTGTAACGCCCTGCAGTGTCCTCTTTCCCCCTGCCCCTCCTACGGACCAAGATCAGTCACTAACACAGAATCGATGCTCCTCCTAATGCCACTAGAGGGAACCCACCTTCAAAGACCAAAAGATGGAAGGCATCTGCTGAAGGCGTCTGCTGAAGCCTCCCCGGAAAAAAATCAAGCGGCTGGGCATGGGGAAGGCAATATAGAGATTGTAGAGTTCTTCTGTAGCCAAATCTTGAAAATTAATTCCTCCTGAATGGCTTGGCCATTGTGCCTCTAATAAAAAAATGTTGGTTGTTACACTTCCTTAAGTTTCTTGTTTGTATTGACCGTTATGGAATCTGACTCACCTTGGCGTCCCATTCTGCTGAGAATGTAGCTGTGATTCAGGAGAAGTTTTTGCAGGCAATGCTAACAAACCCTGACTGTTCAGGCACTTTTAACTAAGCTCAGATTCTTCTTGGGCAGAGGAGGCACTACCTGAGCACCTTTCAGGGTAGCCACAATTGATTGTGCAACTGATTGTGCTCCTTGGTTAGGTACGAAGCAAGTAGGGGCACCTGCATCACGTGTCTGAAGATTTCAGATAATTTGGGAAAACAAGTACCAGTAAACTAAATTGTCCATCAAAATTTGGAAGTGTGTTCCATTAGCCAGCCAGAGAAGCTACTGAATGAGTTTTTCCAAAGGAGAAATGAGTGGAAAATTTCACACTATATTGACTAGACCATGAGAGGGACACCTATGCCCAGCACTGTGTGTGAAGACCTGGCAGGTCCTCATCAGTCCTGTGTAACTGCATCAGCCCAGATGCCCACACTGGACAAAGAAATCCATCCTCTTTCTCATTAAGCAAGCAGAAGCAAGTAGGCAATTTTTCTGAAACCACAGTGGGAGACTGTGGCATAGGCTAAAGCAAGCCCATTATTTTGTTGTTTTGTTTTGTTTCTTTAATTATCAGTCAGATCAGCTATAAGCTTGGACTTAACCACTTGCCTGGAATAAAATCCCCTCGTCTTCCATTTTCTTTGTCCCAGCCCCTCCTTTTTACCGTGTGCAATCACAGTGAAATCAGTGTCCCCATGCAGAGCATTAAGTTCTTCCATCTCAGGTGGGTTCACCACTTCTGCAGAGCAGTTTTGCAGGTTTATTAATTGCTGCTTGATTTCCTTAGACAGTCTATGCTTCTCCAGCCACAACGAACGAACATGCATGTGTATTATGTAAATGCACTAGTATTTAGGAGGAGATTAAGAAAAGCAGAAGTTTTGGCTGATAAGAACATTTACTACATGAAAAAGTCAGGACCTTTAGCTCTTTTGCTACAGGGATGATTTCCTTCCTGCTTGTTTTGCATGTGTCTGTTCAATGTTTTTTTATTTTTCCTCCAAATACAACACTTATAAGGAAAAGTCCTGCAACTTAAATTCCCTCTTATCCCAAGGAACTATTTTCTCAGAATAGAGATTGTTCTTCTGGCATTTCAAAACTATTTCTTTCTGAAAGAGTGAAAGTCATGAGTCATATGAAAGAGCCTGAATGTGTTCTTAAGAATTTGGTGTCCTGGAAATCTGTGCTTCAGCCTTTTCAATCTACTTGTATGCACTGCCAAAAAAAGTAGGAAAAAGTTTGGGAAGTATAGGGGTCCTCATGTTGCATTTTGAGCCTGTTGTGTGACTTCACCAATGCAACCCAGTGGCATTTCAGTATTGCATCATAGCACAGCTGGAGCAGTGCAGTAGCTGGTATGAATTCTGTGCTAAAACTTAACAAAGTTGACATTTTGTTAAGTGCACTTAATTATATCCTTTTGCTTCTTTGCAATGTAACCTGAAGAAAATCTAAGCCAGAAGACTCCTGGTTAGCAGTTTGATGTCTTATTTCAGCAGATGGGCAAAACAGAATCAGACCATAGATCTCTGTTTGTTTGTACTCAATCTCCTGATCATGTAGTTAGTTATCTATGCTATGCATTTCTAGACTTGAAAAAAAAAGTAGAAAACCTTCCAGGGAGTTAATCTCTAGTACAATCTAAAACATGGGGCAACCTATGAAGAGCAAAGTACTGCCACTGCCACTGCCATTGGTACTTCCACTGCCACTTCTGCCCCTGATGTTACTGGCGTCCTTTAAGACAGAAACTAGCAGCTGAAATAGCATTCAGGCTTGGATTGGGTAGAAGGAAAAAAGATTTTTATCCTAAAAATGGCCCTGGAGCAAATTCATGGGACGTGTAATGAGAGGACTATTTTTCAATGTGTAAATATTTCATACCTACTCTCAATTTTCAATTGGAATAAACGGGTTAATCTGTAATTTCCTTTTAAAATATGTACAGAAATCACTTCCCAAGTGATGTTTGTTGCAGAGTTCACTGAGTTCTTCAAGATTCTTGGAGAGGCTTCGTAAGTGAAGCATTCGTTTCAGTGAGATTCATGTCAGAAACTTTCTTGTTGAGTAATTATCATTCACTTTGCAGATTTGGAAAAGCTTGTGGTGTAACTGGTTCAACCGAGTCAATTAAAATGAAATCTTAAGAAATGTCAGGTTTCTGTTGTTTCTGAAATGGGGGAATAACACCTCAGGTGTTCATGATTTCTGCAAAAACACCCTTTCTTGAGAAGTATTTATTATGCTGGGTACTTTACATCATTTTCAGTGGCTCGAAGTGTTGATGGCTTTTACACTTCCTAGCTCCCCTCGCCTCTTTAACACTTGGAAAAATCACTAATTAATGCTGAGGGGGACGCACGCCTCTGGCTCTGTGCTGCTTTGAGCAGTAGTCTCTGCCCTTGTCGATGTACCCCAAGTCCTTCAGCAGCAGAAAGTCCAGCGCAGGATGTTTGAGAAGGCAAGGACTGGAAAAAGTCTTGTAAAATACTTGAAACTTATGCCCGGTTCTCACACTTCCACACATTCAGACATTCTGTCTCGGGGTACCGCAGTTTTTGCCCCGTGGTGAGGGCAGTGCGGGCAGGCACAGGGAGGGGAAGGAGCAGGCTGAGATGCTGGCACAAAGGCGCCGAGCACACACGGCCATCGTTCTGATGGTTCTGTCCTTCCCCACGGAGTTTTGGCAAAGAGGCTTTCCCAGATTTTAAACTCCAAAATCACAAACGGGGTGCTTGTGTGTGCGTGGGTACGCGAAGTCAGCGAGGAAAATAAGGCTCAAGGATGCAGCGGGTGGCAGCGCTCGCTCCGGAGGGCGCGGCGGGGCACCGGGAGCCTTGCGTGCCGGGCGGGCGGCCGGGATCAGTCAGCCCCCGCTCCCTTTCGCTCCCGGGGCGGCCGCAGGGCGGGGGATGACTCAGAGCGACACCGCCGCCGCCGCCGCTTCGCACGCGATTCCCGGTCCCCTCATCCCCCGCGTCCTCCTGGCGCACAGGAGCCGCTCGGGGGGGACAGGGGATCCCCAGCCCAGCAGGAGATGCTCTGGGAGGCGGGCAGGAGCGGCTGGAGGAAGGGAGGAGCAGTTTTACAGCCATAATCCCACTCTGTGGTGAGGCTGGGACAGGTAAATTCCCCCCTGCTGGCTGCCTGACCCCGCGGAATGGGAAGCGTGTTTCCTCGTGGGCCGCGTTGGGGTTGGGAGGCTGCAGGTGGGCCGGCATTGGGTGGGGAGGATTTGAATGTTATTTCCGTAACATACAGTATGTTTTTGGCATGTGTCTGTTCGCTCACCTGCGTGCCCACCTGAGGGGTGGGGGCTCCTTTCGTCTGGGTGTGTAGTCACCATGCTGTGCTTTGCAGACAGTTTTTTGGGGGGGACAAAGGGTGTGCCGAGTTAGATGATCCCACGTTGCAGATTTCTTTATATTTAGATGTGGGGGTGATATGTGACCAGGCCACTTCTCAAAGTGTTTCTTTGTGAAATGTTTCTTTAAGTGTTTCTGGGTTTGTTATTCAAAAACCTAGAAAATTGCAGCACAAGCCCAAGCTAACTGTTTCGACAGTAGCTGTGATAAAACTGCTTTATTAAAGTTTCCCACTGCCATAACATGGTGATGTTCAGATGTACACCACAGCATCAGGTACACCCTGGACCTCGTAGGAGAAGCATTAACCTGCTCACTGCCATACGGAAGTGTATCTGGAAATTATTTAAATAACATTTTCTATAAACCCCGAGTTGTACTGATTACTGAAGATCTTAACAGAAGAAATCTTTAGAAGTGCTGCTGCTGTACATGTCAGTGAAGAGCACAGACCCTTTATATTCACCTTTATATTCACAGATTTCTATCTCCAGGTTTACCATAGCATCCTTGTTAAATGGGTTCAGATGTTGGGTTGGGGCTGTTTTATTCTCAGTTCACTCGAGAGACAAAAACTTCAGATGTGAGGGAAAATGTGTGTGATCTAGTGTTTGAAAACAAGCGAACTAAGTTTCCTGCTTAGAAAAAATACTTCAAGAAGTTATTTTTTCCTGATTCTAACATTTTCCCTTCTTTCCAAAGGCCTCACTGTCTCTTGCATCTCTCTGGGGTGCCTGATGTTACAAGCCCTGCCAGTGACGGATTGCTCCCTTTGGAGTGGAGCACAGACCCTCCCAGGTAACCTTCCCTTCAGCAGCAGCTCCCAAATGCTGTGCTCAGATCGGCTTTGATACTTGGAGGGCACAGAACTGTAAAACAGCCAACGCGGCTGTGTGACATGCAGGAGTAACCTATTTTCAGCTGTGGTCAATTAAATCCAAAGTTTTGTCATTTTGGGTTTTAGTGTTTCTGTTTAAGGAAGGAAACCCACATAAATCAAACCCTGTTAATGGCCACAGGCTGTTTTGTCCTCAGTTTAATGCCGCCTTTTGTCAGTTAAACTGCCACTGTGGCTGTTGGCTAATTCAGCCTTTTAGGTCACCCCTATTTCTGACCTGCTTTGCTCAGCATGAAAGTGGGAAGTCTCCTATTTCTTCTTTTTGGGTGGCAAAAATAGTTGGAGCTACATACAATTATTTTAGCAACCTAAGTAACTAATAAATTAATTAAGCATTTTCTGGTCAAGAAAAGACTTGTGGGTTTTAGATTCCAAAAGAGCTTTTATTATCCTAATGATAAGGTTGACTTGATAGAAGTCCTATTTTGTAAAAATAACTGATAGGTTTTGCTGGAGGGAGAAAATGATAATTTTATTTGGAGTTACCCATTTTTCCAAATAGTACTTTGATACCCCATAAAAATAAAGATGTATTATATACACATGACACATAATGCTTTACTATTTATTGAGAAGCAATGCTTCATCCCAAACAGTCATTAATCTTATTAACTGTGTTTCTAAAAACATCCTTTGTTCATCTAAACTCCATCCTTCTTCTTTGGACTTCTTAATAGCCATTAGGTCTAAAAATTTTCCACTTCAATTGTGAGTGCCTTTTGCTCCATCATATAATATTGTGGAGGGTTCACTTTGGGGGTGAAGGAGAGAGGAAAATAAATATTTCTTTGTTGAATTGACTCCCCATAGACCAGTAATTTTTGCCAGCTCATGTGCAGTGTTAGAAATATGGTGCAAGCAATCATCATATGTAAACCCAGAGAAAAATTCTTATATCAAAAACAAAAGACAAGAACAGTAGGCATTGTTAGAAGTTTTTTTGGCAGCTCATTTGCAGCTATCCACCATAAAGGGGTGGCAGGTAATGCAGACATTGCAGACTCATGTCACAACACATAAAATCAAAATATGGAGCACAAATGCAGAAAGTACTTCAGTTCTTGGCATGCATTTGCTCCCACAGGGTACCAGGGTTTATGACTGACTCCCTTGATGAAGCACATCTCAGACTTGACTTAAATAACTGAGCCAATAAAAAACCTAGTTTTGAAGCACCTAAATTGGTATGTGGCAGCATGTCTGTTCCCTGAGTGGACTGTCTATGTGTGATGCTAATAAGTGGTTATATCCTCAAAACCCTTCAGCTTTCCTTTTAAAGGAATGTTTGTTTCCCTTCCAGTGTGTGCAAGGAAAGCATGTGGTTAAAGGGTAAACCCAGAAGTTCAAAAGCAAGTAAAAGGAACCTCTGAATAGATTTGCATGGCATCTCATGATTTACAGTGAATTTTGTGAGTTCTGAGGATAAAGGATGGCTACCTACCCTTACGGGTTTTGACAGATACATGTGAAAAATAATCTGTTCAGTGTTTGCTCTTAATGAACCAGATGATTGCCTGCAGTCTTCTCCAGCTGTGCTGGTAATGCCACTTGTTAGAGCGAGTCAGAACACAGACTTGCTTTTTTCAGATAAAAAGGAAGAAGATGCATGCCACTATTTGTCCTCTTCTGAACACGAGACACTCTGTCAAACCTCAGTAGTTATCCTCCAGCTGTTAGCAGACACTCCAGCCATTGTATTTTTATACTACAGTTTATCCTGTCCTCACAGCCACAGGAGAAGGACAGGGAACAGAGATGCCTAAAGCAGAGAACACAGATGCCTAAACCACCATGACTTTGCCCTACATTTTATCCAAGTTGCTTAAAGGCACTTTAAGGAAAGTGTAACCAGCAGGATCAGGAAACCTAGTCCAGCAGCACCTATTTGAATGGCTCCTCTCTCTTTTGGAGATGAATCAGTAGCACGAATTCTATGAGACACACTACTCCAGCTGGGTTTACTACTGGGTAGGTAGTCTGTGAGTTAGGCTTTTAGTCTTCTCTGTCAGCCAAACCCCAGCTTTCCTGAAGTAAATCATATAAAATTCCAGTTGATTTTCAACAAAATCAAGAGTTTCCATACTAACTTTAATTAGTATTTATTTGGACAACAGTGGAAATAAGGAATATTTATTCATTAGTCCAGTTGCACAAGTACTTAAAAGTTAGAAGAGCAGGAGTGTTATCTCTCCTTTATGAAGCAGCAGGGATTTCAGATATTTTTAATAGCCTCAGGAAGGTCGCAGCCTCTTCAGTGGCTGTGCAAAAATGTGTGTCACAGCACCATCAGTGCAGTTGCCAAAACACAAGTCCTGGAAGCTAGGGGATTATGAGGGTTGTTCAAGGTTTATTCTCTTCTATAGCTCTAGATTTTTCTAAAGCCTTCTTCTCTCGTCTGGTGAGATATCTGAAAAAGGCTTTCAATTACTTGAGTGTGTTCCTAAGTGGTCGGAAGTACCATGTTCTTTGACTAGATTTAATGATATCTGGCACCTTATCTAGAGCTGAGATTTTGGGCATGCCACTGCACTTCTCAGTGCATTTGTTGCCCTCTCTGCCTCTCAGCACCCCTCTATCCATAGTGTCCTGGCTGCTTACAAGGAGAGCAGAAGTTTATGTATGTATGTGTGTTTCCTGAAAGCTGCCAAGGCAAACACAGCCAAAATCAAACATGCAGCTGTCTCTTTTCTCTCTCTCTCTCTTTTTTTTTTTAAATATTCTTTTTTTGTAATGGTTTGCATGTTTTACTCTGTGTAAGGCATGGGTGGAAGTTTCTGTGGTTCTGAGAGGAGGCGGGGTGAGGTTGGTGACAGGGGAAATGAGGGTTGTGGTCACGCAGCTCTTTAGGCAGCGCATAGAGGGAAGTCAGGTGAGTGGTCAGGTCAGGCGCATGGTACTATATATGGCAAACATTTGTGCTGTATCTACTTATCCATGGTGTTTCTCAGTGCAAAAGCTGATCTTTGCATTTCAAGTCTGACTTTTTGGACATTTTGTGTAACACTTTTAAAACCAGGCTGAAAATTTGGGTGAATTTTAAAACCACTGACCAAGTTTCATTAGCATTCCTAGCAGATGCCACACAGTTTCACAATCTGGTTTTCTTCGCCTCAAATTGAGGGTTAAAGAAAGGGCATCCTTTGAGAAACAGCTGCTCTTTTATATTCATATTAACTAGTTTTATCAGTGTAGAGAGAAAGAGAGCATCAGATTCTGGGGACTCCATTGCCCAGTAAAAGACAGAGGGTTGTTTAGTTTGGTTTTTTTTCAGAATTGACTAGTAACATTTGGATACATCCAGTTATTTCCTGATATTATTGAATCCACTTCACTTTTGAAGGATCTGATGTTTAGAAAGTGAGATTCACCTTTTCTGGATATCAGTGCTTTGCAAAGGGTCTGAAGCTAATAAAAATGAAAACCTCTGAATTCTCCTTGTGGGAAGCATTTTCTTTGAGGTAGGATTCTCACCTTACCTTCCCTGTGACCTACTCTAGTCCCCAAAGCAGCTAAATGCAGTCCGAATTTGAAGCGAAACATCTGCCTTTTCTTTTTTGAGATCTGTTGCTGAGACGCCTCTTGTAAAATCCCACGTACTCTAGAAAATGTGAGAAGTAAACAGCAGAGGATGTATGTTTACTTAGTAGACTTAGTGGGAGATTCTGACTAAGAATGTGGTCTCTCACTAATTATGAAACTGTTTTGAAGTTTTAAAATATGTATTTTGGTCCCAATGCATTCTTTAGATGATTGATATTGATAGGGCTCTCAAACTATAACAAGTGGCCTCAATTTCCTGAGCTGCTGCAATTTGTTACAGAAACAGAGGCAAATAAGTGAGGCAAACTGGGAGAAAACCCACTACGTTTCAACTCATATTTTAAAAAAGTATCAACACAAGCAGCCTGGCCTTTGGCAGGAATTTTTTACCAACTCAGAGGTGGAAGACTGTCATTCTTCTTGAAGGCTGTCGATTTCCAATACACTTGCTTTCTCATCTCTCATATTTTGCATTCTTTTACTTCATTATGAACTCAGGTCTTAGCTGCCCAAGATGCTTGGGGCCAACCCCCTCTCTCATTCAGTGAGACTGGACTGTTCCAAAAGCTCCTGTCACTTGCAAGCAAGATTCCAGCAGCGTATTGAACACCTGCACCTGCAAACTGAGCAGCTGCTTGGGTTGTTATTGAGACCTAGAGTGCACTAATTGCAGGCTCTGTGGTATAATACTAAAATGTTAGATGAGATACCATGGGCCCATTCTGGTTTTCTAGGGGTTTCACATCTCTGTGTGTGGCATTTGGTAGCATTGTAATTGCTTCTGAGGCCATTTAACACATCACCCGTGCATGTTTCCATCTTTTGTGCATTTAGGTATCTTGTTCTTTGTTCCTGTTCATGAACTGATCACCCTTTTTCTGACAATGTGCAGAATGCTGACATATTTGGTAGATAGCCTGAGGTGATGGATTTGCCACTGCAGGATTGTGTCTCTTTGCTTTCTGCTCTTCACTTGCCATGAAATGTGCTCCTTAAGTGGGTGAAGCCTTTTAAGCCAGAGAGGAATCATAGAATCCTTTTGATTGGGAAAGACCTTTAAGGGCATTGAGTAAAAGTGTTTCAGTTTGACATTTTGGGACACGTAATGATTCGTGCTTACAATTTGCAAATCTACTCACAAGCTCCTGTTGACCTCAGGAATGTAAGCAATCCTACAGGGATAACAAATTAGTATTCCAGTAGTAACAGTGCATCTGTTAGGAGTATGTGCAAGTCTCCTCACCCATGAGCTGGCATCTCTTTGTACAATACGGCCTGCAAGCACCTGAGGAAAAAACCCCAAACTTCTTTTGTCAACGACCTTACTGTTCTTCTGTAGCAGTTGACAAATACATCATTGCAAGATCGTTGCAAAGTCAGGCAATATTCTTTTTGTAGTCCACCCTATTAGAAACCTGAGGCACAGACTGCCTGAGGCTTTTCATCCCACCAGTCTGAAGTTGTCAGGACAAGAAGCTGCAGGTGAAATCTGGATGCATCTAAGTCAGTGGAAGTTCTCCTCTTGGCTTCCAAGAGCCAGTCTTACTGTAGTACTTGTGGAGGGTCATTCCACACAGAGACTACACCACTCTTCTTGTTTTGAGGGCTGCAAGTTTGCCCTGCTTATTCTGGGTCTGAAGCTATTCCCTGTGTGACTTTCTCCTCAGTCCTTGCAACTCAAAGTTCCATTTTGTGCGGAGCAGCTGTCAGTGTTAGCACACCTGCTGCTGAAATAAAGGTTGCAAAAATTCTTTGCCTATTTAAGCAAGGATCATGTCTGGGTACAATTTTTGTTTGTGTTGAGATGAAATACTTTATTTCTGAAAACTGCTGATTCATTCAAGCCAAAATGGAGACCAGGAGATGTATCTAACAGGACCCTGATTTCTATCAAGAAGCAAAGGCACTTCAGCTTTGATTGTGCATACCTCAAGAAAGTGCGCCAGCTTGGGGGTGGTACTGATGGTATAGTTGTTTTCATTAAAAACCTCAAAAGGTCTTGATTTAATTCTAAGGCAATATAAAAGCATCTCCGAAATAATGAAAAGGTTTGTGGGATGAGCAGATGAATGTTCCCATCCAGACTCACTGACAGATTTTCTTGTAATGCCTTGCTACTTTTTCATGACAATGAAAGCAGAAGTTAGATTACAAAAAGCCAAACCATATTTATTAGCTGCAGTCATACTGCATTTATTTTAAAATAATAATTTTTAAAATGCATTATTAAAAATAAAATAATTATTTTATTAAAAATAATTCATTCATTATTAAAATAATAAATAAAAAAACCCAATCCAAATTGCTTGCCAATGTCTTTGGCAGAATCAGAATTTGTCATATCAGAACTGCACTATTTCCATTTTACATAGCAAGCCAATTTACTGTAATTTAAATCTTTCAACATGGATAAAATAGGCATTCTGTTACATTATTCAAGTCTACCACATTAAATACTTTCAGTCACAATAATTTTGGTATCATCCTAAGATATGTTAGTGCCAACAAACGAATAATAAATGTTAACATGGAATAGTAAAAGTTCCTGAAGTAAAGCTGTTCAAATATAGGTTGTTTGTTCAAAAAAAAAAAAAAATTGGAAAAAAAATTGGAAAAAAAATTGAAAATAATATTTACCATGTCATGAAATTGTTGAATGACCTGCAGTTCACAAGGAAATAAGTTACACTAATTCGAATGAAAGTCTGAAAGAATTCGGTGAGTTTTCTGTTGCTAAATTAGTTGCCTCTTGTATACTTTATTTCTTTGCTCATGTGGAGCATTTGCTGTGGCATTTATATGTGATTCTTCTCAAGCCTGGCAATATTCATCAAGTTTATTTGTTATTTTCCAGAAGCTAAAGCTTTCGGCATGAGATCTTGGTGAAGTTCCTTAGTAATTTTTCCAATTTGATCTGGTGCTTTGAAGTATTAAAAAAAAAAGAAAGAAAGAAACCAGCAGCTCTATCTAGAATTATTTAAAGTCTTGTAGATTGGATGTATTCTGAAGTATTGTAGTGCTTTGGGCAGGGATTGAGGAAATAATGAAGTCTGACTTACTGATTTTTTTCTATAATAAAAATCATATCTTAGTTGAAGTGCAAATCTTAGTTTTCTAAAAAAAAAGAGTCTTGTTATACACTTGTAAAGGCAGAAAGAAGATAAGAGATTGAGAAGAGACAGCAGTTTCTGAGGGTTACTGCAAATAAATTTAAAAGTTTATAACTCTAAAATTGGAACTGACACTGGTCTCATTCTCAAACACTGGCAGGTCTGGGAACAATTGATGTTCTTCATGCAGCTGTAAGCCTGAAAAAGGAGTTTGGCAATTGGGTGGGATTGGGAGGGAAAGTTTATCATGTGGAGGAAGAAAAACAAAATCTTTTAGGAGAGTTAGTGAGGAAGGACACAAACACATGCAGTGAAGGGAGGGAAGAACAAAAATCCTGTGTGTGTCTCTGTGATACCCCCGTTTTAGCTGAGGTGCGTATCCCAGTATCCTACTGTGTGCCAGAGAACACTCTGCCACCAGCAATTGCTGAAAGACACTCCTGCCTCCCCTGAGCCTGCAGAGGCAGCTCTCCCCTGCTCTGCTAGCCAGTGCTCCAGTGTGGAACTGGCTGGGGAGCTGGGCAAGATGTGCACACCTTGGTTTCCAGGTTTGTGCTGCCCTTGCTCTCGCTTCTCTGCGGACATTAAAGAGCTCAACTGTTCGACAACAAATGCAAATAACAGGATTTATTTGTAACACTCAGAAGAGTTATTCCCATTTACAGATGTTTAATAAAATACAGAGGTGTGAAAAGAGAAGCCATAGTGAATGTACACATGCTGTAGTTACATCGGAGGGATACCACTTCCATCATCCAGTCTCCAGGGTTTTTTTCTCTGCTGTCCAGACAGTTTTTTCATGAGCTGTGTTAGCTGACATAGCTGTCTTTCCTTTGAAACCTTCTAGCAGATTTGCATGTGTAACCTTTCACTCTATTACTCACTGTGTCCTTTTCCTTAGTAGTTCTGACCAAGCAATCATAAATTGTGTCAAGTCTTCAAAAAAGTCTTAAAAAACACAAGTGTGCTTTTGTTGGTCTTCTTTTCTTTAAGAGAAAGGTTAAATGCAAGACTTTGCTTGTCTCCTGGTTTCTCTGCCTTCAAGTTCTGGTTTTTTCTGAAATCTGAGGGGCTAAGCACTTTATTATGATTAAAACTAAAGATTTAATGCTGTAGTAAGAAGCTGAGACTTAAAATGCGCACGACTCAAGTTATGAGAACTAGTAACACACAAATTCATGAAAATATTGGATTTCTAAGTTCAAAAAACCTCCAAAAAACCAGAATTGATCAGGTTGGTTTGAGGACGTTGCAAATTATTTGTGGGCAAGCTAGGAACCAAAAAGAAACACTGGGGTTGCTTTTCTTGCACAGAATAAAGACCTATATACACATAAGTTCAAAGCTTGTGTCAGAGAGGCCTTGACTAAACCACACGGTTCTTTGTAGTTTGTAGCACTTGTACTGAGGTTCCAACATAAGCATTTGTAGCTATTTCTTGGTATGATGGTTTCATATTTACACCATGTGCACTGTCACAGCAATCATTGTAAAGTAATTCTGTGATTAAGGTTTCCTATTCCATCTATCTGCATTTAAAAGGAAGCAACATTCCTCCCACCTGAAGCACTGGTTGCATTACAGTTGCACCTGTCTCTGTTGCTTGTCTCTCTTTTTCTTTTCCTGCCATCTTTGGGGGAAGAATTTCCTTCCTTGAGTCCCAGCTCGCAGTCAGAGGGACACAGAGCGTGTCCTCTTCCTGGTGGCACATTCTCCTGCCACAAAATTGGATAAGGAATGGCTCAGGTGGGTGTCCAGGGTATCAGAGCTGTTGCTGCTGATTTTCACCCATGGGCACAGGCACTGGAGCATGGCTCTGCGGATGTAGTTGTCAAAGCAAAAGTAAATTAAAGGGTTGGCACAGCTATTGGCAAAAGCAAAAGGGCTGCTCACCTTGATGCCCAGTTGAGCAACCTTGCCAGAAAAACAGTCAGGCTGCTTTAGGAGTCGCAAAAGGATGTACATAAGCTTGAAAAGATTGAAAGGAACCCAGGAGACAACAAAAGCTACCACTACAATGAAGACGATCTTGATGGATTTTCTCAGTTTCTTGTCATGTTTCCCAGTCTTCTGATAGTGCACACAGAGTCTCTTGGTAATGGAGCAGTAAAAGGTTAAGATACTCAACAGTGGGAAGAAGAAGGCCAGGATTAAAAGCATCAGTGACATGATCTGTTTGGCTTCTGTCACCTCTTTGTCTGCGCAGTAAGTCTTTCCACACTGCTTCTTCAGTTCTCTGGACAAAAGGGTTGGCATCCCTAAGCAGCAGGATAACAACCAGACACAGATGCAGAGTGCTCTGGAATAGGACCTTGTCCTGATCCGTCGTGCCACAGAGGGGTGCATGATGGCCAGGTACCGGTCAGCGCTCATGCAGGTGAGGAGCAGGATGCTGCAGTACATGTTGACTGAGATGACATAGGAGCTGGCTTTGCACAGGAAAGATCCTACCCTCCAGCTCTCGCCTGACACCTCCATGTCCACCCAGAAAGGCAGGGTGATGAGGAAGATGAAGTCAGATGCAGCGAGGTTGACGATGAAGATGTCAATCAGCCTCTGGACCCGTCGCTTGAAGACCAGGGCCCCTATCAGGATTGAGTTGCCAACAATGCCCACCAGGATCACGGCACAATAGAGGATGGGGAGGAAAGTAGACATATGTTGCAGGTGCTGGTACTGGCACTGGTCATCGTAGTAGTAGTCATAGTTGAAGGTGGCTGTAGACATGGCTGACGGCTGGGGGAATTCCATTTCTGGCCCAGCTGTCCTCATCCTCTCTGTTACAGCCTCGGAGCTTCCCCTACCCTTCCCTTCCAGGTCTTCTTTAGAAATATTTTATCAGTGAGTGGAGAAGGGGGAGGAGAAAAGTGGTTTTGTGGGAAGGTAATTTCTACTCTTTGAACCAACTGCATAGGCAACGAATAAGCAACCAGAGTATCTGATTAGTCAAGTCCTGCCTTCAGAATAAATGCGTGTGGCTTTTTAAAACATCAGATTTAGTTTTACTGATTCTATCGCCAGTTTGCATTTTTCAGTGTCAGGTTTTGCTTTTCTTTCTGGTGGAGGGAAGGTAGTTTTTGAGATTCTGAACCTTTTTATTTAAGGAAAGCATATTGGTAATTTGAAGAAATTTGAGATTGTACCAGTTTATAAGAACTCTGAGAACAGTGAATTCAAGTGCCCCAACCTTTATCTATATTCAAAACATTTTGTATAAACTGCTTGTCAGGGCAAGTCTGACTTTCCTGAGGCTTGGAGGTTTTTACTTTAATTGACTGTTTATGATAGTTGTTTTCTGTTTGCAAGTAATACTCTCATATGAATATATGTCGGGAGAAACATTTAAAACTCCTATATCCATTCTGCCCTGTTGTTCTGTATCAGTCCCAGGTTCTTGGCTGCCCTGCCAGTGCCCCTCCTGCCCTGCAGCCCCACCAATTCCCCTAGATTTGGACTCTCCACACCCAACCTTAGGAAAGTATTAGAAAGTCAGAGAACAGTTTTCCAATGTGTTGTATATTCTTCTGCCATTTGAAACTTGACTTGATGCTCCCATCCCCTACAACCTTCCTTATCAGCCACAGTCCTGGACTCCAGAGCAGTGGTTTGCTCCTTCTTCTGGCTGCACAGCCTGCGGGGCTTTTGAGCTGTTCTTATATACAGCACTCACTTGTCTTAACAAGCTCTGATTTCCTTCATCTTTCATCTGCAGTATCAGTATTGCTCGAGCTGTGACTTACCTTATAGAGAGTCCTTCAGCGTTGCATAAATCAAACAGAAAGTCTCATTTTTAAAACTACTGAATTCATTACAGCTTTTTCAGTGCACACTAATTTGAAACCTGTACTATTGGTCTTCATCATCCTTCCTCTCTTCTAAAAATAAATTAATTTTCTCCCTCCTCTTCCTCCCACCAGCATGTTCACAGACCAGGTGGGCCTCCAGGATTCTCAGAGCTCTGAGGAAATCGCCTCCTGGTGCGTGCTGCATCCCCGGGCAGACAGATTGCATCTGCATGAGTGCAAGGAGCAACTCCAAACTGCATGCACAGCCAGTTAGCCCCTGCAGTGCACTCTGGATGCACTCAGATTCACCCTCCCACTGCTCAGGTTATGTGCTCCTGTGCAGCAGGTGCCTGGTAGACTTCCAGACACCTGGAAAAGCAGAAGTGTAAAACAGCTGGCTGCTGGATGAAAGAGTATTTAGGTGGGCACTGGCTCATGTGTAGATATGCTGATATCTAATAAGTAGCCACTTATACACAATTGCCTTCCTATCTGTAGGGCACTAGTGGACTCTAGCTGACTATTTTTATAGAATGTGTAAACATTAACTTAGTGAGTGTAATTCAGCCATCACAAACTCGGAAAAAGGATCAAGGTGTATAAAAACACCCCAGATAAGATGATTGATTTGTATGCCTCAGATGTAAATGTGAACCTGTAATGAATAACAGGCTAAAAATCATCTTCCTGCCATCCCAAAGTGGGTTGTAAGTGTTCACCCTAGAAATCATTCCTCTTCTAAGTAAGAGGCAGTAACTCTGTTTAGTTAGTTCACTCATGAATCAGAGTAAAGAAAGGTCTGTAAAATGCCTTGTTGTTATTCTAGAAGTAACATCCTGCACCTGATTGCCTAAAATACAATTCTTACTTTCAGTGAAATGTAAAAGTCTCTTCTGTGGTGATTGAAGCGAGTAGGTACTGCTGCTGCAAGTCTTTTTCTTTATGAGAGACTTGTCAGTGGTCAGTCACAGTATGGGTTTGTGTGCCAGCTTATTTCTGCCCTGGCAAAGCTGGGAGAAGGACGCAAAGAACCAAACTCCTAAAACCCTTAAAATCAGATTGCACTGAGGACTTGCAACTGGTATGCAAGTGGCATCAAGTGTAAATCTGCAAGAAAACACAGGCTAAAAATCATCCTCTCACCATCTGAAGAGTACAAAGCATATACTGAGTTTTGAGCCAAGACTTGTGTAAAAGTGCCCAGGGAGCTTACACTTTATAAAAACTATGTTTGATGAATTCAGTGCAAAGGTGAATTTTGTGTGATCTTTGCTTATTGCTGCTTCAAGGAAAGTGTTTTAGGGTTTTAGGTTTTGGCAGGTGGGTTTTGTTTGTGTGTTTTTGTTTTGTTGTTTTTGTTTTGTTGTTGGGTTGGGGTTTTGTGGGCTTTTTTGTTTGTTTGCTTTTGTGCTTGTTTTTTTGTGTGGTTTTTTTGTGGTTTTTGTTTTGTGGGTGGGGTTTTGTTTTTGTTTTTGTTTTTTGGGTTTTTTGGTTGGTTGGGATTCTGTTGGGTTTTTGGGTTTTTTTTTTTTTTTTTTTTTTGGTTTTAGGGAGGGGTTTTTTGGTTGTTTTTTGGTTTTTTGTTTTGTTTTTTCCAAGAAGCACTGAGAAACAGAGGCATTCTGTTTCCATTAGTACTAGACCAGGAGACCAGCTGGTCTATAGAACCCTACAGTCAGTTCTACACTAATTCTGCCTCTCTTGCAAAGGTGGATCTGTGTTAGTTTGCTCTGCAGTTAGAAAATAACAGCTTACAAGCAGCTACAAGCTTTAGAAATCAGACACAAACTTCTCTTCCCTCCATTGCACACTACTTAATACTCTTTGAAATTCACTCCTTCCCTCTCCATCTCAGAGCAAATACAAAAATTATGTTTGCATCATAAAGATAAATTCATGTCTGCGTATTCCTGTGTCTGTGGTTCCTCACTGTGATGTCTCCCTTTAGATTAATAACCTTAGTCACTAAAATTAAAAAAAAAATATATAAACTTTTTCCAACAGGGACCAACTCTGCTCTACTGAATTTGTTCTATATTTTTTGAATGCTCTAAGCAGACTTAAGGATGTCACTGCATGTTGCCATATTCCACATGTGACACTTCCTTATTTGGGCAGAAGATTTGTGAAAATAATCTGAAGTGTTGTTGTGAATAATAAAGTGATCTGTAATTATCTGAGTGGAGCAGCAGCAGGCATATTTGTCAGTAGTCTGGGCTGTTTTTATGTGATAGTGATTCACTTAGGACATCATGTAGGGTCTTCCCACAGCTCTCTTTCCTCAGACAGAGCCAAGCTATCAAAAATACTGAGTATGTGGAAATTCCCCTCGTAACACTCCTGCACAGATATGCCAAAAAGCTCAGGAGGAGTTTCCATCCTCTCCTCATCCTACTCCTATATTTCCATAGCATTTTCCTCCTCCCAAGCTTCACAAGATACATGTAAACCCTTTCCCCCCAAAAAAATTCTCTGATGAAGCAAAGAGCTGCTGGTTTGGCTCGGGTGCATGTTCTTCCATTTGGGATACCCATCCTGTCCAGCCCTTGACACAGCTCTGACCAAATGAAGCTTTGAGGTGCTGAGCAGAGCTGAACCTGAGAACCAGTTTAACTTTTGTAACCAGGCATTCAGAGCAGGTACTGTGACGATGGCACTGCATTTGGCCAGATCTGCTTTAAACTGTGTTTTTCTCTGACGGTTTTGCCTGTCTCAAATGCGCCTGTGAGATCTGCCAGGTCAGAGTTTGCATTATTCCTTAAATCTTCCTCATAGGAGTGAAGAGGTGTATCCAACAGCAGCAAGGGAAAAGCTTTCATGTCTTTGTTGATGGTTCTGTACTACCTGTGACACATACATTATGGTAGGTAGTCACGTATTGTGGGGCAAATATTCACACAGGAAGCAGGCAGTGCTGCTGATTGTCTTTTGTTTTTCACACCACCTCCCGCTTACAAGTTTCTGTGATTTAAATATTTAGGTAGCAAGATGTGGGTTTGGTTTTTTGGGTTATTTTGTGTTCCCCCTTTTTTTTTTTTTCTTCTTTTTTTTGGTGTTGTTTTACACCCTCTGTTTCACCCTCATTTAATTTAAATGTAATTTTATTCCAGCTGGTACATGCACTTTTATATAAGCACAGGCAAGATAAAATAAGTTGCATACCAGTAAATTATTAATAGTGATAAGTGAGGAGAAGGACAGAAGTTCATTTGGCTGTAAAATAAAGTGTAGTCATTTCTGAATGATTTTACTTTTAAAAAAAAGTAAGAATCAGATCTTATTTAAAAAAAAATCAAAAAGCCCACAATAAATAGGCTGAAACTGCCCTACTAGGCTATGGCTAGTTGAAGGCAGGCTCAGAAGCAACCACATGAAGGCAAACCAATGGATGTTGCATCCCTCAACAAAGAGGAAAAGGTGGAACCTATGCAGGTAAAATTATCGGCACTGAGACAATGCATCAGGATAGACTGAAATAGTTTCATGCTGACAGCAGCAGTCTACAAAATGCAGTGTAGGAAAAAATATTTTTGTACACTTAATTTTAAAATATTGATTGCTGTTTCTTGCTATTTATCTCATCCTTTTTTAATTTATATTTTTGTGTATGTTTTATAATGTGCATTATTTATTGATGCTGTAGTTCATGTGTATAATTCTAAAAAAATAATTACATTTAATAGGTGTGCCTGCTCAAAAAGTTTTTACTGACAAGGTACATGATAAAAAGGTTTGGAGACCACTGACATAGAGGATGAGTATCATTATAATGCCCCAGTGCTATTCATGGTATTTGGGAGAAGGACATCTAGAAGGTTTTCTGCCTGTGAAAATTATACTACTGTGTCCTGTGCCACAAAAATATTAAAGAAAAATAAAGAAGGCAGAAATAAAACCAGGCAAACTGCGTGAAGAGGTCTGAGGGGAATCAAAGGGATTTTCTGCTCAGTCAGGCTGTGTAAAATGCTCATAGATGGTGCCTAAAACTGTCCTTTTTATTATTGCAAAGAGATTATTTGCTGGGGGAGGTGACATCTTGTAAATCAACTAGTAATTTTGGAAAAAAAGGGCAGATTTTTTGAATACCCTTTTCAGGTCTGAATCGATAGCTCCTGATGTGAATGATATATGAAGAAGGTTTTGTTCTTTTTTCATCCTGTAGCAGCATCATTTAATACAGATGGTGCAACCTCCTACAAATGTTTACTTATTTCCTTCGATTATGAGAATTAAAATTACAGACATTTTGTACTAAACAATTTAATTATTTTTGCAACATAGAGGGGGTTTGGTTTTGTTTGTTTTGTTTGCAGCAGTGTGATTTTAAACTCGATGTCAGTGCCTGAGAAGTTAGTAATGCTCATGATCCAGGTCTGCTGTCAAAGAAACTTCACTTTTGCAAAAAAGCAGGAACAGCATTTATGCTACAGCCCTCAGCATTATTCCCTTTGTGCTTTCCTGTGCACAGTAAAGCAAACTTTTACTTTTAAAACCTTCTCAACTGATCCTGTTCTGTAACTAAACTGATCAACCAGCGGTTCTGCTGAGGCACATTGTGAGGAGGTGTGAAACGAAGAGAAAAACGAAAAAAGACAGTTGTTGGCAAGGAATGACTCCATCCATTCACTTGTAATGTTTCTATTGGGTTACTCTTACTATATGGAAGGATATTTTCCCAGAAAAAAAAAAAAAAAAAATTCAGGTGAAATCTGGAGAGAGTATATGATTTTAAATAAAGAAAATGAAAATGCAGCTCTTCAGTCTGGATGCTTTTGAGCAACTGCACATTTCATATTGATCAGGGCAGATTAGGAAAAAGAAGAGGCCACTGTAGACTAATTTAATAATAGAAGTAGCAATGGCTGCAAAGTTTTTCAGAATTGATTTTCATTTTTATGAAATTAGATCTTTTTAGGAGAACAACTGAAGACGTGCCAGTGTTAGATAATTCACTGCACTTTACAGTGAATGGTTCAGATTTTGCTTTTACCACAGTTTAGAATACACAGGGGGTTTGTTGACTTTTTTTTCTTTTGTTTTCTGGCTTCAAGCTTTGGTAGCTTTTCCAGAAAAATTTCCTGATTTTTTTCTTCCCTATTGCTACTACATGTATTTTATAGTCTTGCAGGTCCTTAGTTCAATAAATTAACTCCTTAAAAAAATTCCTCTTCAATGAATATAATTGACTGAATACCTGTGATATATTTTATTGAGAGAGGTTTTCTAATTGCTCAGTGATTTTCATATCCCTTTTCAGATTTATCTCTACTTTGTCAATGTATCAAAACTAGACATGCTATTTCAGTGCCAGCAGCAATTCTAAATGTGATACCTCTTCTTTCCTCCTTGTGATTTCTCAGTTTGTACATCCGAAGTTACAGGAAACTTGGGGGGTTTTTTGGGGGCCATGTCTTGGCAGTTGGTACTTCACCAACATTTTTCCTTTTCATTTTGTGTATCCCAGGATAAAGTCTTATGTCAGGTAAGTATAGCCTCCAGTCTTTGCTTTTAAATTAATGAGCTCATCGATGACCTTATTGAAACGCATGTTTGCTTGCCCTGGCTGGGACGTGATCAGGTCACCCTGTCCCAGTGCCTTCTCCATGTCATTATTTACCCTTCCCTTGTGTCATTTTTGAGGTTTATCAGCAATATTCTGCTTTCTCCAGGCTATTGATAAAGATGCCAAGTATTTTAGAGTCCAGGATAAATCCCACACAAACCCCAAAATGTATCTTTGTATACAGTTACATTATGAGGTGGTGGTGAGACAGCTCCATGTTCCAGAAAGTGGGGCATATAGACAGAAATATCTTAAATTAAATGTAATTTTAAATTTTTTTAAATTAAAAATTAGTGTTGCATCAAACCCAAAAAAGTTTCTTCTATGACTGATTTCACCTTTACATCCTAGTTTCTGACCTTGCTAGAAAAATGCTTCCTGGCTGTTTGGCAGAGAAGTTGGTCAGGATAATTCCTCAGAAGTCCTCAGAGGTGTGAAAGCCTCAGATGTTTCTGGCGACTTTTTCTGAATATTAGCTTGTTTGGAGTTTTCCAAAACAAAGACTGGCTGGGCTGGTCTCTCAGCCAGGGGAGTTGTTAACCACTTTTAAGAGCTCTCTTGTAATTTCCGTGGTTTCATGTACCAGGGATGGAGGGAAACAGCCTGTTTGGGACATGGAGCCAGTGTTGCCAATTTTTTGCAATTTTTCCTGATTTTTTTTTTTCCTTGCTTGGTGTTTCCTCGAGCCATTCAGCCAGGCTGTCACATCACCGTTTTTCACAAGCAATCAAGAGAAACAGAAAGACGTAGAAAGGGGAGTGTAGCCAGGGGGGGATCAGCCTCTTCTCCCAGGCAAACAGCGACAGGAGGTGAGGACACAGCGACAGGAGGAGAGGACACAGCGCCGGGGAGGTTCAGGCCGGACACGAGCAGGAAGTTCTCCACAGAGAGGGTGATGAGCCATTGGAAAAGGCTGCCAGCGGGTGACGGCGCCTCCGGAAGGGAGCGGCAGAACTACATCTCCCAGCGTGCCC
>JBBMKD010000001.1:21960506-21973892 GCA_037834095.1 Argya squamiceps
TCAGGATCCAAGTGCTGGTCACGACAAAACTGGGAGAAACACTCTCTCTCAATGTTTTCTCTTTCTTTTTTTTTTTTTTTTTTTTTTTTTTTTTTTTTTTTTTTTTTTTGTTAGTGATAGCACTGGCAGATATCTGTGAAGTAATTTCGGAGTAAAATGATGATGTCCAGCCATTCGGTTTGCTCTTTGCTTGTAGATCACTTGTTGTGAACTGGCGGTGTGGAAGAAGCTGAATGAATGGAACAGTCAGGGCTGAAGGGAAGTTTGTGTTTCATGCTCTCCGCTGGCCACAGGACCCAAACAACACTGTGCCTCTGAAGAGACCTGGAATCATCCCAGCTGCGTGTCCTCAGGGACGCTGAGCATTTCTGAAGGTAAAAAAGTGTTTGGTAGTAGCAGTCTTTCCTAACCTTTTGTTGCCGTGTGTATCGAACGGACAGTCCAGCTTGGTGCTGTTTCCAGCCCTCTCTTCATATTTGCACCCTCTTGTAGGCCTTCTGCCTAATCCCTTTTTGATTGCTAGCATGTTTCCTGAGAGAATGGCAGCGAAGGCAGCAGGGACTCTTTTGTGATGTCACGTAAGAGGAGTTTCTTAAATGTGGTGACCCCCAGTTGGCTGAAGGGAGCGACTACAGAAACAAGATAAAAATATGCATGTTTTTGTATTCCCTTCTGCCATGGTACAGTAACTTCTTACAAAGACTGTCCAGTCTTCAGTCTTGGAGTTGATTTTTTGCCAGAATACTTGTTTTTGTTCCGTTCTCTGTTTATTCTTTCCCAGCTCTACTGACTCTTCCCCTTTGTTTTTCCCTTCTTTGAAGTGCATGCAGTCTGCTCATTCTGTGGAGTGTTGCTTCCAGTTTGGTCTTTACTTTCTCTTTTTTGAGATTTTTTTCAAAAATTTTCTTTTTTTGAAAATTTAAGCATTTGTATAATAACTGCTTTTAAAAAATGAATATAATTGCAGTATCTCATGAAGCACTTTTGCCTATTTACAACCACCTAGTGTTATCTCAAATTCATTGGATAGCTTAGTTTCAGCTGTAACTTGTCTGAAATAGCTTCTCCTCTTCGACAAAAACGTGCTGTCAGAGCTATATGAGCAAACCTATTAAAACAATGAAGGCTTTTGTTGACAGCCTGTGGATAAAAAGTATTTTTATTTGTTATCAAACTTTATTTCTTTATAATTAGTGTCATCTTGGTAGTAATAATGTTATTTTTTCATGAGTAAGTTTATTCTAAAGTTCCTCCTACACATTGTTCTGCACAAAATCTTCTGTAAAGCGTGGCATTAATCCCATAAACACACAGTGTGTTCTTTCATGGACTTCTCTGGTAACTATTTCTTACTGACTGAGTTCACTGCTCCCTTTGAGCTGGGCCTGGGGCTGGCAGGATGGTTCTCTCTTTTGAAGGGACACCTCATTTAAGGGGGAGTGTGTCTCCTGTAAGATGCAGTGGATCTGCACAGTGAATGGGCAGGGCAGTCAGGTCTACTCCACTGGCAGGAAAAACTGGTTCAAGCTTTGCATGAAGTGTTGTAGAGTTCTTCATCTGCTCTGTAAGTAGTTGAAGTGTGAGGCAGAAGCACTGAGGGGACCTTTACTGTGAGGAATTGGGGGTCCACTCTTGCCTTGTCACTGTCCTGTCCATACTGAAAGTCATTTTGGGACAAATGCCACACAAAGCCACCCGCTAGATTTTGGGGTCTGTAGCCCCCTTGGCTGCTCTCTACCCATAACTGCAGTTACATGACAGGGACTGAGTGTCAGTAGATTGCTATGTCCCTTCTACCAACTGGATAAAGAACATTGGGCAATGCTTTAATTTGCTGTTTGGTGATTAAGCCTTCAATTTTGCTTCTGAACTGTTCTTGGTTGCCAGCTGACATCAACTCTGCCATGTCCACAGCACACAGGAGGCTGGTCCAGAAGTTTGTGCTTGTTTTCTAATGGTGATCTGGGAGGAATACTGCCAGCACCAGTGTTCTGCATGTGGCAGTAGGGATATGTAGCTGAAAGTAAGACTTTTGGGCCAGTTCTTTTCTTTCTCTGTGTTAGGTATAAATTTGATGGGGTTTTGTCATTATCAGGATTTATATTGAAAGGTAGTGACAGCACGTCAGTGGCCCAGTAATGTCCTGGTTTTATTCTTTTTCACCAGACACTACTGCGAGGATGGAGCTTGTGGGTTGTTGTGATCCTTCCCCCCAGAGAGAGCCCTTTCTAAGGAGAGGAGTCTGTTGCTGAGGGTTCCTCTTGCAGTGGATGTGATTGCAATATAGTGGGAAATCCAGACCAGCCTGCTCAGCAGCCTGTTCTGCTGCTTGCTCTGAGAGTGATCTGCTCAGCTCTGAGCTCAGCTGGGCAGGAGCTTTGGCCCTGCAGGTGCCACTTGCCCTTTTTGCGTCAAGGACAGTGAATGAGAGGGTGGGGATCCCTCAGTTAACTCAGTATGGCTGAATGGTGAGGTCAGAGCTGTACAGCAACCTGCTGTCCCTATCCCATGTCCTGTGTACCTGGGATATCAAAGGAGAGTGGAAGTACATAACCACTGCACAGGAATTTGCTTCCAGGTGTCAGCTTGATGCTGTGTTTTCCACATAAATAAGCCTGGATACGATGTGTTCTCCCTCTCAATATTTCTATTATCTTATAAAAGTTCACAGCTTGTAGGTTATTATTTAAGTACAGTTGTGGTGTGCAAACTTTGCAGTATTTTAAATGGGTGTTTCTTGTCAGTTCACCACAAATCAGTTCTATTCTTTCTCATCACTTAAGGATGCAGTTTAAGGATGGATATTGCAGAGAGTGTGCCTCATTTAATATGGAAATGAAGCATAGGAAACGATATGGGAACACATAATTTCTCCTCCTTGTTAGCCAGTTTCAGACAAATAGAGGAGCAGATGGAGAGGAAAAGAAGTAAGATTGGTATTGTTAACAGCAAACATTGATGCCTTTGAAATTTCCTTCTTTAATTTGCAGCTTGTTTCTGAGTTCATAATTTCTTACTGACAAGTCTGACTTGAGGCACTTCACTGTTTTTCCTTATGAATGTTGAGGTTTAAGGCACTTGCTGTTTCCACTTGCGGTTCCTTCAGTTGCAAAGAAAGTAGACCAAAATATTTTGATCAAAGTGTGTGGGAGAAGGGAGGTAGAGCAAGCAGCAGACAAGAGCTGATTAGATAGCTTCTGCCACCAGCCTACCTCTAGCTGCTGAGCCAGTTTCTATTTTCTTTTCTTTCTGGCAAGTGCCTCAAGCCTGATTCATAATTATCCATAAATTTAATCAAGCACAGAAAGCGTATGAGAACAACTGACATCTGAGAGGAGTCCTCTGGTGTATTGCAGCCACAAAACATTTCTTGTATTACCAATCAGTCACTCATTAAAGTCATGGTATTGTCATAAGCATGTGTGGTATTTGTGTTTTCCCCTTGCCTCCTTTGACCCTGAATCTATGCCATTTGGGAGCGTGACCCCATAAAGCAGGGCATAAGTGACCCCTAAGACAGGGACACAGAGCAAAGTCCTTGTGGGAGTATATGAGGGCCTTTCAGTTTTGTCACATTTTTCCCATGGAACAGGGCACCCCTCTGCATTTTTCTGGGTCTTCAGAAATACCACAGTATATATTGTGGGATTATTGCAGCATTTATCATAATTTCCAGATTTGTTGTCCAGTGCTTCCTTCATGTTCTGTCTCTAGTGCCTAGATACATTTCTCTCTTCCCTAAAGGCATTCCAGCACCTTGGCATGGCTGCCCTTTCTGAGCAGCCTGGAAGGGCTTTTTTGGCATGCCTGTGGCTCTTTTCTTTGCTGTAAACACAAGCTGTGAAAGCCGTATGGGGTGGCAGGCTAAAAATACCTTCCACCCATGATAATCTCTTAAGGAAAGCTAAGTCTTCTTCCTGGGCCTTGTGGATGGAGTCTCTGACGTTCCCTACAGTCAGGATCACAAATGGCAGCGAGCTGTGTCAGCTGCTTTGGGCAGGAGTTGGTGCTGTTCTGTCAGCTGCTGTTGCAGGGCGAGCAGGCAGTGCGGTGTGGCTGGAGAGCACACTCTCCAGGGCATTATCCCTGCTTGGAACTCGCAGATCCAGTGGATGCTGGCCAGCACTGTGGGTTTGCTCAGTGTTCCTTTGATTGCAGCAGGTGGGAGAAGGAAGGCGTGCATGTCCTGAGGGGACCTTGCAGGAGGGGGCTGATGTCAGGAGTGTGGCACTGCTGGGACAACAGAAGCGTTGTGACTCATGCCTGTGTCCCCAGGAGGGCGCCATGATGGATAACCGGTTTGCCACGGCGCTGGTGATCGCCTGCGTGCTCAGCCTCATCTCCACCATCTACATGGCCGCCTCCATCGGCACCGACTTCTGGTACGAGTACCACACGCTGTCCCCGGCCGAGAACGTCAGCGAGGCCGGCAGAACCATCTGGGAGGAGTTTGTCAGCAAGGACGCCGACGAGAAGACCTACACGGACGCGCTCTTCCGCTGCAACGGCACCGTGGGGTTGTGGCGGAGGTGCATCACTGTGCCCAAAAACTCTCACTGGTACAGCCCTCCAGGTATCTCCAGAGCAGTCATCACTTCCTTGGGGAATGTCTGTGCTAACTTCCTCAGAGCGGATTAGTGCCACTTTGTTCCTCCAGAAGGCTTATTTCTAGCTTTTGTTTTGGTTGGTTGGATTTTTTAATGAAGACAGTCCAGCTTTTTGAAGAAGCAAAGGGCAGAATGGTCTGTGGCTGTGAGTGCTGCAGTTTCTGGTTTTGACATATGATGCTTGATCTAAATTTAGTTTTACAAGCTTGATTTTTATTTTTGCTTCAGCTGTCCAGTTAGGGATACATTTATAGTTGCTCTACCAGTTACTGTCTTTTTGGGACAGATCCTGGGATCCAGCGATGGAATAAAGACAATACTTTATCAAGGAGGCACTCATTCCTTTTAGCTAGTCATTCACTTTGTTCACGTCACAAATATCCCACCATTGCATCAGCACACCTTGGACTCCTTGAATGGATAAAGAGTGAAATATTTGTATTATCTTTTTAAATCGTTGGGGGATAAAATGTGTGGTAAACAATTTTTTTAATTGCTTAGAAGTCATTTTTGGGTACTTACTGTATGTGTGACCTCCTTCATTTTGAACCCTCTTAAGATGTACTTTCAACTACATTTTGTGGAGAAAAAACATGTGTGAAATACCTTTTTTTTTTTCCCCCTCGTATGAAAATACTTATTTTGGAAGACACTTAAACCAGTTCTGCTCAATAGTATTCTCAAAGTAAAATCTGAGGTAGAAACCTAGTGTAAAGAAGCAAATCCTTCATGTTCTTTAAACAGGCCTTTCTGTCCCATTTTTGCTTTAACTGGGAGTACGAGACCACATTCTGCATATGGAGATAAGCACACCTTAGTTAAGGGACCCTGAGCTCAAGAGTATGTGACAACATAGTTGAGCATCATATGCCACCACATTGCTTTGCCAGTGTGTTGCACATGACACAATTCTCTGTGGATAATCCAGGGAAGCTTGAAGATTCTGCAGGTTGGAATGCAATCCCTTAGTGCAGTATCTCATAACAGACACCTTGTGCCAACTGCATCATAGGAAAGCATCTAAAGATCTGTTTGGACAGTTTTTTTTTACAAATGGAACTCTGAGGAGCTTCCTAGCTCAAATCATTAGGAAGGGAGGATTTGAAAGGGGGGAAGAAGTGTTGAGGGGAGACAGCTAATGGCAACTTTTTCTTTTTTTCCACCCCCAGAGACTGACATGACTACAAACTGCATCAGTTTCTCCCTCTCTGATCAGTTTGTAGAAAAGTACATCGAGCCTGGAAATCACAACAGTGGCACGGATTTGAATCGGACTTGTAAGTGTCTTTCACTTCTGGCAGATAAACAAGTGGAATCAAAAAAAAATGTTTCTCAAATTCAGTCACTAATGAGGAAAGCTTCTGTCTTTCTTGGTCTTGCTCATCATTTATTGTTTTTTTACAGTTGCACGGGCAGTAGGCCAAAGTTTAAAAGGAAGACATAGATGTGTTAGCAAGGGTTTTGCCTATGAATGCTGTGCAGGGGTTTGTGAGTTAACAAATTAGGTTCTTTCTGTTTCAATGGAATCTTTGGCCCTTTTTGACTACGAATGTAGAATGTCTGATAAAGCAGAAACAGCAGGGTACAAGGGAGAAGATCTTTTTCTAGCCCATCTTCAGCAAACTTGACTAGTGTGTTTCTTTCACATGCAGATCTCTGGCGATTGCAGTTTCTGCTGCCCTTTGTCAGCATCGGCCTCATGTGCTTTGGGGCTCTGATTGGGCTCTGTGCCTGTGCCTGTCGCAGCCTTTACCCGGCCATTGCCACTGGAGTGCTGCATTTCCTCGCAGGTGAGTGTCCTGCCGTCCTCCTCCAGGAGCTCCAGAGCCCCCCTGGGTGAGCTCACCGTGCTTTGCTGTTCCCTCCCCAGGGCTGTGCACGCTGGGTCTCGTTGGCTGCTATGTAGCTGGGATTGAGCTGCTCCACAGGAAGCTGCCTCTGCCCGAGGACGTGAGGGGCGAATTCGGCTGGTCCTTCTGCCTGGCCTGCGTGTCGGCCCCGCTGCAGTTCATGGCAGCTGCTCTCTTCATCTGGGCAGCTCGCACCAACAGGAAGGAGTTCACCCTGCTGAAAGCCTACCGTGTGGCATGAGTGCTGCTGCTGCTGCTGCTGCAGCCTGGCCTTTCTGTGTTAGAGCCCCTTCTCCCTCAGCCCTTACTACTTTTTTCTTTTAGTCAGGATTTTATCGTGTACTGCATGCTTCTTGCCAGTCAAGACAATTTAGCCTGCGGGCCCTGAAGACAAAGACCTCTGGGCTAAATGACCAAAGCCTGCCAGAAGTCTGCAGAACTTGAACAGGTTTTTTAATTGGGTTTTTTTAAGAATTGTTATTATTTTTTAAGCTACGTTTGGTTGTTGACAGTTCCCCTTAGTTAGGTGTACATGCCCCTGCCTAATTTTGTTACCCTGTCAGCCTGGAGGAAACAGAAGTGGTGTTGTGGGGTGGAGGAGAGGCAAGAAAAGGTGCAGGTATGCAAGAATGGGAACCTCAGTGCACAAATAATACATAATCAAGAGCTGTCTGCTCTGTGACTGGAGCAGGCAGCACCTACAGGGAGCACCCAAGAGAGGTGGGGGAATTCAGAAGCCTCTGTTATGGAAATACTGCAGCTAAATCAGTCTGTAGCTCAGCTCTGGGTCTCCTATCATCACTAGTTTGCTGTGTTTTGTGGCATCTGCTGCCAAAACTGCTGGAGGCAGAGCAGGCAGCTGTGGCAGTGCCTGTACAGCACACCCTCCTGAAGACACACTCTGCACTTGCTTCTGCCAAGGAGTGGGAGAAGATGGCCCTCATGGAGCTCTGTCCTGCTGTAGCTCCACTGCTTCCAGGACCCAGGCTAGTTTGGTATCTGCACTACATGTGATTGTGCACTCTGATCTTAATTTGTGGTGCTTTTGCTTGATGTGGAATAAGGCTTTCTTCTCTCTTGTTGAAAATGACCTCCTCACAAGTTTTTTGGTTTTAATTTGGTTTAGTGTATGTGTGTATATGTACATATATAAACTTAACTTTTTTTAAACCTCACCTGTTAATCCTGTATAGCACACAACAGGGTTTTTTTAAAAGGTGCTGCTCTTTTCCGTCTTGTTTAAATTAAATAATAATAGTAATAATAAAGACTCAGAAATTTTCAGCATTGCATGAATCTGATGGGAGGGTGAGGGAATGATCTAGAGTGGATTTTAGTTGGGGAAGGAAGAACCAGTGTCTAGATCACTCTCTGTTTTCATGGAAAACAGTGAAACAATGATGTTCGATTGGATTTTTTTAATTAAATTCTTGAGCTCCTGCTAACTTTAAATTTTCTCCTGCTCATCACTGGTGGTCACAACATCTCATAATTTCTAATTAGTTCAAAAATGTTATATTTACTCTAAATCATTGCAACTCTAGCCAGACTGGGTGTCGTGTCGTGTCGTGTCATGTCATGTCATAGAAAAAAAATTCCAAGACAGCTGTTTAATTCTGAGGCCTTAACTCACCTTGTTTCCTTACTCCAGGCTTAATAAGAGAAGTAGAAGTATGCCTTAGGAGAAATAATTCCTGACAAAGCCAGTGGTGGCAAGGATTCTGTGGGATACTGGTTGATGAGAATGACACAGAAAGAGGCGTTTTTATCTCATGGCTGTTTTTCTATTGTGCCTTTTTGCTTTTTTTTTGTAGTAGGTGTTTCTACCCAAGCTGTGTTTGCTGGGTCAGCAAACAGCCCTAGTCATGATTTCCCTGAAGATCAGATATAACTGCTTGTGTAATTTCTTTTATTTTTTTTTTTTCACAAGTGTGTGATAGGGTTCTTTTATTATCATCGTTGGAGCCTTTACAAAGCAAAACAAAGATGATGATGAAAACCAGAATCACTGAAAAAGCAGTGGCAGGCCATGCAAGATAGTCCTCTTTCTCCTGCTGTTGAGTAATTATTTTTTTTCCTTAAACATTCTCTTTCCTACAATGTCTGGGCCAGCTGTAACCTCGTGAGAGGGAGTGTGGTGCTTTTGTGCAGTATCTGAGAGTAAGTGAAAATCTGTGCTGCCTGATCTGTACTGATTTCAGAGTAATTATCCTGGCTTAGATAGATAAGGCCTAACTGCTCAGCTTGTCATGTTCCTCATATGCCAGAATTAGTAGGGCATGCAAGCCTCAGCTTGGGTCAAGACTGAAGTTGCCATTCTGCAGTTTGAGAGGAAACACTGCTGCTGATTTTATCTAGTACAGATTATGGGGGTTTTTTAATTATTTTTTTTCATGAGCTGGCAGAATAGTTGTATTGTGTGATTTTAACCTGAGCAATGCAAATCCCGTGCCCTTGCTCTCTCCTCTTGTATGGGACACTTATTTTTCTGAAGTGTTAATCTCAGTTTTCAAATGTTGGCTTTCTTGCTTCCAAAAGAATTGTTACAGGGAGAGAAGGGGATGTTAGAGGTGCTGTCAGTTCTTTCTTCATCATTTTAAATACCAGCAAAACTAAGATTGCTTGCTTGTGTCTGCCTGAGACAAATGTTTCTGGTTTTCTCTGCCCAGAAATGAAGAAAAGAGGCTTTAATTGAGCCTTGATTTGGATCACTTTAACTAAAATGCAGGTCACCTTTCAGATTTGGTGGGGATTATTCTCTGTTTTGCCCTTATGTAAAGATTTCTTCATCAGAGTGGATCCTGGTGAGGCAAATCTTGCCCAGAAGGAGGGCTGGCCCCTCTGTTTGGGATGGTGGATCTGTGTATTGCTATCTTGCTTTGTGTGTGTTTTGCTGAAGGGGAGCAAAAGGGAGCAAGAAGAGTTCTTGGACTGCTGGCTTGGGTCCAATAAATGGCATTGGAAGACAGAGAACAACAGAGGAGATACTGAGGATGGAGTAATTCTGTAAAAGAGGTGATTAAGCACACTAACTAACAACTAATGAGAGACCCAGGGTGTGTGGCACAGGCCTTTCACACTGACAGAGCCTCCTGCCTTGTTCAGAGGCTGCATTCAAGAGGAACTTGAGGCATGTCTGTATGTTTGTGGGCACATCCATGTGTGCAAATGCAGACACCCTTGCTCAAAAAAGCAAGAATTGCTTCAGCTCAGGAGCATAAGCATACCCCAGGCTGTATTTGTATTCCTCAGTGTTTTGTGGTCTGACCATGGCATATGTTTGTTAATAGTGGTTCAGTGCTGAAGGTAGGGAGGGGGCAGATACACTCAGATGAAAACAGGTGGAAAAAGGAGCTACTGTGTGTCTGTGTGCACAGGAGAATGGCACACACCTCTAACACTATTGTATGGGCTGGTGGTAATGCATAGAAGGGATGTTAAAGGAAAAGGAGAAACAAGGGGAGGAATCTGCAATGAGCACAAGAACTGAGGGCTCTTGGCACTACGTGGGAGCAAGCTCCCAGGACTCCAGCTGGAACTTCCCATCTGGTGTTGTGTAGCCAGGGCAGCAAAGGCAGCTGCTGCTCCTGCACCACTCACAGCTCTGTCACAGTGGTCACTTAAGTGGGTGAATTGTCCTCCTGTGCTTATGAGAAGCTCCTAAAGGTTCCGTCCCCTAAATCTGAGATCAGCAAGCTGCATTTCAAACACGCCACTGTATGACATTGTTTGTTCCTCACAGGCTTGGGCTTGTTTTCCTGCCAACTCTGAAACCTCTGGGAAAGCAGGAGTAGCAGAAAGCTTCACAGATCAATAAAGTTTTTAGTGTAGGTAGAAGCCTCTTATTTTTTTCTGCAAATGAATGTTTTCCCCATTCTCTCCCAATGCTCCAGCAGTTCTGAGAAGGGACTGATCAAGGAAGCTGCAAAAAGGGCATTTATTTTTTATTGTTTATCACTGTCTGTAAAATCAGCTCCTGCTGGTATTAGAGATGGCTGAAAACAGAGTAGTTAGTCCCATTTCCTTACTTAAATAAAAAAGTAAGGAAATAAAAAGCAGTATAGAGCAGACACAAAATACAGTTTTCCACATACAAAAGTAATGATATATTTTGGGTGCAAATGGTAGGAGAGTCGGGGATGACCCAAGAGACCCTTCTAAATCTTGTCATGCCAGAAACTGTGGCTTGGTCTGGTTTTCCTTCTGGGTCATGCTGGCCTGGTGATCCTTTCCTCAGAGCAGGTCTGTTGCAGTCTTTTTGCTGTGGTGATAATGAGTGCCTCCTCTCTCCTCATCTAAAATGTTCTGAAGTATTTTTTTGAGAGATGTTTTGAGGTGTTTGGATTTTGGTTGGGGTTTTTTGGTTTGTTTTGTTCTGATTTTTGCCACGTAAGGCTGGCACCAAGTTATGTACCAGCTTGCAGTCAGTCTCTTGCAGTGTTCTGTGATTCAAGGCAATGACTTCTGAAAAGCTCTTTCCCACTTTCTAGCATTGTGTGTTCTCAGCCAGCACCTGTTATTCAAAGGAAAATTCTGAAACGTCAGCAGCTTGTTATCCTTACATCTCAGACTGACTATCCCCTATTTGTGTGTACTTCCTGCTTGAGTGGATTGTGTGTCTCAGCTGAGAGGATAACATCTTGAAGCTGCTTTTTTTTCTCATTTCCTCAGGAGTAGCTAGAGTTGGGGCTATAGAACTTTATAAACTAGTTTTGGATGGGAAAGGATCAAAAGTTTGCATGCTTGCTCTTTACTTCCTATTGCTGTAGAATATTGCCCTGTGTTTTTAAACTGTGGCTTTTAGGACTACAGAGTGCCAAGTGAAGCCTTTGTTCTGGTCATGGTTCAGGTATATAGCAGTGGAAGAGTGGATCCTCTGTAACTGGAAGATTGCAATGGTGTCTGGATTATGGCAATAACAACCATATGCAAAATTAACACTTAACAAACACTTGTCTGCCTGCTGATACATGCCAAGCCTTTGTACAAACCAAAGAGCACTGAAAAAAACCCTGAAAGTAATAATATATTCCACCCCTTTGTCTCCTCCTTCCTTCTAAATTTACCACTATTTAAATAGCCACAGGGACAGTGCTTTATTTATTCCTCAGTTCAGAGCCATGAGTGTCAGATGTCTCTGCTCCATGGATAGACAAGGGTAAAGATAATGGCTGGTTTTTGTAGGGGATCCAAGCATCTCTTTCACATTGGGTTTCCTGAGGAGAAGATGGGAAATCTTCAAGAAAGCTAGAACCTTTTGTTTAATGAGAATTGTTACTTAATCAGAATCCTCTTTTTAAAAAGTTAGCATTTTTTAAAGTCTTTTTATTTCCCCCAAATTTCTCACATCTTTCATGTGTCTCTTTAAAAAAGTCTCTCTTACATTAAAATGTTTTAGAATATTATATTTTTATATAGTCCTGCCCCTGGAAGCTCAGCTGTGGGGAGTTGCATTGGCTGTGTTACTACTGAATGTCCTTTGCTCCGTGTCAGGCTGAGTGATGAGAGCCTGTCCCAGCAGTGTCCAACCATCATGTGCCATCAGTATTTGTACTCTCGGACTGAGCTACAGAGTCAGCACTGCAGTGAATTTGGGCTTTTTTTCATCCTCTGAGGCCAAGTACAGCTTGCACCTTTAGGTGATTGGATTTTTTAGGAAATTTCTCTACAGAGCCAGGTGGCTGACACTGTTGGCTAAGTGACCATGCCTATACCTTTTTACATTAAATTATTTCCATGTGAATTCCCTGAGAACCTTTCTCATTTTTAGAGGATTTGCCTGTGACAAACACACACAAGAGCACCAAAGGTGGCCACCTGAAGTGTTTACACTGATGTTGATTTCATTGTTGATTGAATCCACCAGTTGATCACAGAGTTTGTGGGTTTTGGAGCACTGGCTGGAGAGAGGAGTGTGCTGGACTGGCAGTGCAGAGTGGGTGCTCATTTTCTGTGGTGCCTCAGCTCTGCCAGAGCCTTCCTGCATGCTGGTGGTTTAGATGGCAGATGCTGGAGAACTGGTTCCACAGCCTGTCCAAATCCTTCCCGCGTCTCAGCCCTGCACTGTGCTCCCTTACCCACTGCTAATTCCCTAATTTAAACAAGCTGCTGATGTGGGTGATTCTGTGGTCCCAGTGACTTTACTCAAGTCATTTCTCCAGCCCTCATAAAATTGCTTTGATTAAGAAAGAGGTGGGGGTTCTTGCCCACAAATCACATCTGCTTTCCGAATGCTTTCTGGGGCTGTAGCAGTAGTTTCTCTTGCAAACAGTTCCCTTTTGTCTTGTGCTGAAGTGACCCATTCAACCAGCCAGCCTTGATTTGCATTTTGATGTTTACTTCCACACAGAACAACAGCAGCAGTGGTGTAGAACCCCGGTGTCTGCCCGGTGCTGGGACTGCTCGGGTTCACTAAAGGTCTTGGAGTTCTGGAAAGTGCTTCCCATCCCCAGATAAGGAGGATGTCACCAGCGGTGTCAGTAGCACGATGCTGCTGGCAGCGGCACCCCAGTGTCCCAGTGGAGAGCTGGGAGGTGAGGCAGGAGAAGCTGCTGGACTGGCTCACAGGCTGCAGTGGGAAACGAGCAGCCCTGGAGAGTGTCCCAGGTTCTGGAGCAGCTTCACCATTCTGCTGGAGCCTCCGCAGACGTGCCCGGGAACAGCACTGGCACAGCTGGATGTGGTGTGAGGGACGGACAGCGCGGACCGCGTTCGGGGATTTCCCCTGCGCGCCCGCCGCGGGCTGAAGGGGAGGCTGGAGCAGCCAGGGCTGTCCTCTGCCGGGAGCACAAGAAGTGTGCAGCCTTGTGGGGAGAGGAAGCCAAACCTGTTTTGCAGCAGATAAGTGTGCTGGTGAGACCACACCTTGAGTATTGTGTCCAGTTCTGGGCCCCTCAGTTTAGGAAGGACATTGAGATGCTTGAACGTGT
>JBBMKD010000001.1:21978826-22010917 GCA_037834095.1 Argya squamiceps
TTCAACAATTGGTTTCAACAGTTGATGAAGAGGGTGATAGAATACTTTGTGCATATCTTATACTACAACCCAGGACATAAGCTGTGTTTCTAAAGTAATAGAAAAAATTGGCAAATAGACAGAATCCTTGTACTGAAGTATGTGAAGCCAGGGACCAACTGACCAGTGCCTTGATCCCAAGGTAATGGAGTGCCTCACTCTGGAGACATCTCTTCACGTGGATGAGAAGAAGCTCAGGAGTAGTCAGCATGGATTCACTAAAGGTAAATCATGCTTCACCAACCTGATTGTGTTCTACAATGAAGCAATCACCTGGGAGGATGAGGGAGGAGCAGTGGATATTGTCCACCTTGACTTCAGCAAGGTTTTTGACACTGTCTTTCACAGCATCCTCATAGGCAAACTCAGGGAGCATGAACTGGATGAGGGCACAGTGAGGTGGCTTGAACTGGATGAACAGCAAAAGCAGAGGGTTGTATTCAGTGGCACAGGGTCTAATTGGAGATCACTAGTGGTGTCCCCCAATACTGGGCCTAGTATTGTTTAACTTCTCTGTCAATGACTTGGGTGAAGGGGCAGAGGCCTCCTCAGCAAGTTCACTGATGACACAAAGCTGGGAGGGGTGGCCAATACCCCAGAGGGCTGTGCAGACTTTGACAGGCTGGAGTGATGGGGAGAAGGTCCCCACAAGAAAGCCCATGTTTGGAGCTCTTGTCATACTGTAATATGCTGCCTGCCCAACAGAGGAGTCTGAGAACCAAAAAAGTCTGTATCCTCAATCCAACAGAAGTAGGAGTAAATATCGATGGAGTTGCCCCTGAGCTAATTTCCAGGCAGAAGCCAAAGAGAAACTGTGAGTAGGCAAAGAAGTGGCACAAGCTTTCCCTGTGTTCACACTCATTTCTTCTGCCTGGAGAAAAGAGAAGCTTCAATTCTCATACATCCCAAATGTATTGAGTATCCAATATCGCTTTGTTTATGAAGATCCTGAAACCTTCAATAAGTCTTATGTCAGAAGGTTCAGGAGTTGATTGCAACACATATCAGAGCTGTTCAGAATGACAAGAATGCCTTCAGGCAGAGATGGATGCTGCTTACTGTGCAAATATGACAGTGATAGAGATCAGGGACTTGATGTCCAGTGGGATATACATGGATAGAAACAAGATGCAAAAAGACAAAATACACAAGTTCCAAACATACAATGGAGCAAAGTGGGAAGGGTGAGTGTCTAGACTGTGAGAAAATGCACTGAAGTATAACAGCCATTTTGGCTAGGGCTGCCTGGAGCTGACATACTCTTTGCTGCCCAGCCTTTAAGGCCACACACCCTACACCAATTTAGCCAATTTATCATTGCAGATCTTTTTTCTGCAAACTATTCAAACATTCTTATTGCAGGCAGTTTCTTGGTGTGCTGGGAACTGGGTGAACCGCTGAACTCCCAAGTGATGACTGGCATCCATGAAGTGATAAGACATTTCATCAGGCACAGCCTGTTATCTCATTCCACCACCTCACAACCAACAGCATTCTAATCATACATTAGCACTTAAAATTATAAATACCCTGTGTCCTTCAGTGCAGTCTTAAATTTTCTGTAAGTACTATGTCTGGTATGAGAAACAGGGAAGAGAGCAAGGTAGAAGTTGAAAGTTTCCTATACCCATAAGCACAAGGCTATGTGAAGTCACAATCAAAATGCCTCATCTGAATTATTTGCTGAATATAGAAGAGGCAGCTTGGCTGAGAATTGAGATCTCCATGGGGCTGGGGGCTGCCTGTGTTGGCAGTTCCTTGCTGTGTCTCAAAGCACAAGGCACTAAGTTCTTCAGCATTCAGAGCAGAGCAGCATCCAGCCCTCACCAAACCTGTCCTTGAGCACAGAGGCACGGCTTTGATCCAATAAACCCTTGTCATGTAAGGGAGGAGAGGACTGGCACTGGGACTGCAAATGTGGTCATTTACCTGCTACAAACACAAAGCCTGAAGAGATGTAATGCAGGCAGCATGCCCTCATCTAGGGGCTGGCCAGACAGGAGAAAACCACAAACCTACTAGGTGACCACAGTGGCCAGCCCAGAGCATTGTGTACCAGCAGAATAAATTGCAGAGCTGTCTTCTCTCTTCTTCCTGGAGAGTGGAGCTCTTTTCACTGTCCTGATGTTTTTTCCTTGTCTTTTTTTTTTTCCCAAAACCTTTTAATATACCAAATATGGAACTCAGAAAACAACAATTTCCAAAGCAGCGGAGATGGTGAGTCATGTAACAAAACAAGGTAGGAGTAGTGAGTATGAATGTTGGTGCAGATGTGCATATATCTATAAAAAGAGACAGGTTTGAAGGGCCTGTGGAAGGATATCCACTGTGTGAAGTATTTGAACTTGGACTTGATAATTCAGACTGTGGGTGTGGAAATAGCAAGGAGGAGTTTCTAGGGTACTTTAATCAATATAAGCTTAATTGTGTGTCTCCAAGTAGGTTAACAAAATCCTGGTCTGATGAACTGCAGAGGGATTCTAGGAATGCTTAAAAGCTTGCTGTCAAGGTTTCACTTGCCATATGCAGCACTGGTTGATGTCAAGAAAAGAGCAGCTAAACCTTTACTATCCTGTGTTTCCTCCAATAAGCCTGTAGCAGTAACCTTGAGCTCATGGCCAGCCTTGAGAAGGGCTACAGGAAAGCTGATAGCAAATCTTCATAGTAGTATCTTCAGGGGATGATTTCACATTTCCTGTAGGAGTAGCAGCACCACCTAAAATTTAGCCCATTATTCTTTGTATACTCAGATATCAAACGTAGGAGACATTAGTCTGTACATTCAATGCATCCTAATTTAGCAGTCTGAATAATGGAGCAGAGGTAGCGTAACATACACCCTCTTTTCTTCAGGAAGCCTCTAATTGTCGTGTCTCTTAGAAGTGGAAAACTCAGAGCTCCCAAGTGCTCCCTGATTTAAACAGGACCAACTGCTGCTATGAATGGAAGCCTTCAGTAAAAAAGCACTTTGCTGTGTCTCTTGCTAGCTGAGGCTGGAGACAGTTACCAACATGAGTCTCCAAGCTATTTATGACATTGTAGGTGAAAGGGGTAGGTTGGGACAAAAGGCAGAAGGAGAGAGATATGAGATGGCAAGTGTAGAAGCAGGAAAACTCTTAGCAATTGCAAAAAGGGAAAATGAAGCCTGAACAGTGAGCAAATGAGAAAATAAAGCAGACAGTGCACAGCAGACTATGTAGATAGGCAGCATTGGAATATACTGGCAGAGCTGAGTGAGGATAGTGGTCTAGAGTTGTCAGGGTTGAAATGTACTTGCAAAGGTGGAATAAGAATTTTATGTGCTGATTGGTATTACGCCTTCTCCACCCAGGCCATTCCTTCCTCTGCCTCCCAGGAGGATCTATGAACACACCTCTGTTTACATTAACTTTACAACCAGAAAAGAAAAAAAATTACCATTTTGCTCTGCTGAGACCTGCCCATGAATTTAAACAACAGACTTTAAAACACTGACACATCAAACCAAAGTATTTTAGTGGGCTTCCTAGCCTGGATTAGTATCATGAATCTTGGTGTCATTGGTATGAATTTGCGTCATGGGTCTTTCAGCTTTGTCTCTAACAGGGGTTCCTGTTAAATGCGCACATTTATGTTAGTCACTCTTTTTCAGGGAACTCAGAGGCATTCCAGGAACTTGTTTCGGATACCAGACTGGATGTTCATCTGTGTGTGTGTTCCCTGGTCTCCTGTTGGATGAAGCAGCCAAACCTCTTGGTGGATCTCACAGGCTAAAGCAGCTTGAGGGGGTATCAGTATTGAAAGAAGACACCTTTATTCAACCTTTTAAAGTACCCATTTACTTTATCTTTTAAGTGGGAAGTGTCACCAGGGCTCTAAATTGAAAGCCAGCTGTCTCAGGGTGCTCAGCTGATCATGCATTCCTGGCTTTTCCTACCAGCAATGCTCAGTGTGCTTCCAAGGAGATGTCACCACTTGTCTTTGGTTTGTATTGACAGCAGTGTCCCCAGGTGGTGATGGTAGCAGATTCTACACTGCCAGGGCATTCTGTGTTTCTGATTTCTGCCCATATGTGGCCAATGGACATTGACTGCAGTCTTGAAAACCTTTTTGGAGTCGTGGCCCCCTTCCCCTGACAGCTGCAGTGGGTTATATGACTTCCAGCAAAGCCCAGCAGTTCCTGGAGGACACTCCTGAGTGAGCCTGTCTCTCAGGCTGGCTGCTTGCTCTACAGCAAAAGAGCAGAACAAACAGGGAAATGGGTGCTTCTGAAGGCCTCAGCATAAGAGTGTCACTGACACTTGGGAGAAGAAGGCTGGGAAAGTCTTGATGTTCCCAGTGACAACAGAAGAAGGCAGCTGGGGCCTGTCACCCCACCTGCAGTGACTGCACAGCAGTGGGATGCCTGCACTCCATCCCTCTTCCATGGATTGCATCTCCTCTCTCCATGGCTTGTGGAAGGAATGCATGCAGGGATGCAGCTCTGGGTTTTGTGTGAAATGAACGGACCTTGTGTGGTTACAGTTCCCCACGAGGGCTGGATGGAGGCAGCAGGAAGGGTGGCAAGGCAGCCTGCTGGGGTGGTGTATCTCTTCTCGAGCTCACAGCCCACAGTGTTTACCCCACATTCAGCAATGCTGATAAGGAAAAAGCTGCTGCTCCCTCAGCATATCATATTACTTTCCTGCTTCAACTCCCTATTATTTCCTGACTCCTGTCAGCTCCACCTGCCTTCCCTCCAGCAGGTTATACATGCAGACCATGAGGTCCACTCCTTCCTGGGAGGAGTGCAAGAAAGTGTGCAGAAGGGGAACAACATATGTACAAATGACTACAGAGGTCCCCCACAGTCAGCTCAGGAGACAGCACCCTCTGAGATTGCTGGGAGAAAACTGACAGGGAAATCTTGAGAAGAGGTGGCCTTTCACCTTTATCACCTGAGGGGGGTGTGTGACTACAGACAAAAGCAGGTACTGACTTTGAGAGGGTGCTGCAGGCTGGAGCCATCCAGCTTCACCATTCAGAAATTCCACCATCAAGATGAGACCAGCACACAGGAGATGCATACCCAACACCCTCAAACCAGGAGGCACTTTTAGAAATCCTTTTGGGGCTGACTTATAAACTGGAAACAACAATAACAATAACAACACAATAATAATATTGTCTTTCCTCATTAAAGACTGACTGGGCTTTATCAGCACTAAAATATGTGCAGACCTTCCATGCAAGACAATATTAAGCAAGACTGTTTACTTATTATATCACTGTGTTAACTCTATAACTGGTTATGTCACCAGAAATCATGTGGCAGTCTTAGATTTACTTTTCTTCCTCCAGACAGGTAATGTGGAGTTTGCTTCTCTTTAGAACGGATTTTCTCTTCTAATTCTGACTACCCAAACAGTAATTCTGTATTCTTCAGTCTTCATTCTCCTGGCCTTTGGAGGGGCAGATCCTTTAGGGAATCTCTAATGCTCATGGTATTGCAAGAAAACTTCCTCTACCTCCCATGGGAAAACCCCTTGGCCTGGACAGCAAAAGCACCATTGATTCTGCTGGTGCTGAACAGACATCTCTCCTTGAGGTTGGTGGCAACATTCATTTGAGGAACACAGCCTCTAGGAGATGAAGGACAGCCCACCTTCTACAACTTCTTCAACATCTTGAACTTCACTGGGTAAGCCTTGCTAAAAACTGTGGATTCCTTACAAACTTCTTCTCCCCTTCAGCTGAAGACTTTTCCCAAATACTGTTTTTCAACAACAAGCCCAAGAGTATGAAGTGCTACCACCCCTGAGGGCCAGCTGGTTTGGTGGTACACACCAAGGGAAGTGTTTTCAGCAGAGCCAGTTTATCTGAAGAAACAGCCCCCCAACAGTACAGATCGATTGCCCCACACAAGTGACCCGAGGCTGAAAGTAAGTTAATTTTGCCTGCAGTCTTGGATAGACAGTAGTGTGAGTCTGAGTTTGATGAGATGACATCCAACACTCTCATGTGCTGCCTCTTGCTCCTAGTGAGAGTGGAGCTCAAACAGGTAACATGCAAAATTCACATGAACAGGTGGGATTGCAGAATTAATTTATTTCCCTAAATAGTACTAGAAATGCCCTCACAATCCCAGTGCATTTGTTGTAACACAGTAAGAACATGATTAGCATTTAATACTATTTAATAAATAGGCTGATTAACTTAGGCAACAGTAATCAGTACTTGCACAGATTTACAAACTTGACCAGTCAGTGGTGTGAAACAACCATGAGGATATGATATATTAACTCTGCTTTGTATTTTAAGGTTGAATTTGGGCATCCCTTCCTAATACACTGAAGTATTCTTCCAAACCTGAAGATACATTTGGCTAGGACAGCAGTCTCTATTTTTTTATTTTGTATTTGTTGCTGAAGAGGGGCAGGGGGAGAGGGGGAACTAATTTGTAATTTGGGGTGCTGTGAGAATGGGAAGAATAAAATTAATTTGTGATCTGAAACTTTATAATGTCTTGTTTGATCAGGTTTATAAATCAGCAAGGCTTTGGAAGAACAAGATTAGGTGCCTGTTTTCAAATCCAAATTATTCTGATAAATCCAAATCAGAGTAGACAATTTTGGTGACAGCTCCTCTGGACTTGGGGACCCCAGGAATCCTGTAAAGCATCTGCAGAGGTTCCTCACAACTCCCTCTTGGTCCCCAACTAAGAACTGGGCCAGTCAGGTTTTGTCGGGGGCAGGCTTTACTCTAACAGGGTGTAGTTCAGCCAGACTCCACACAGTGTTTCAAAGCTTCTTTGTTGGACTTCTCACAGGCCCTGTGTCCATAGAGTTTGATCACAGCACATCTGTCCTCCAGCATCCTCTTTCTGCAAACTTACATGCTGAAGGTCAAACATCTGCCAGCAGCAGCTCACACACTTAGCAACCCAGAGCACAAACTCAGGCTGGGGGGAGAATGGATCAGGACGAGCCCTGAGAAGGATCTGGGGCCATTGGTGGATGAGAAGCTCAACATGACCCAGCAATGAGCACTCACAGCCCCCAGTGCCAACTGCACCCTGGGCTGCATCCAAAGCAGTGTGGCCAGCAGGTTGAGGCAGGTGATTCCCCCCTCTGCTCTGATCTGGTGAGACCCCACACGAGGTACTGCATCCAGCATAAGAATGATGTGAACCTGCTGGAGTGAGGCAGAGGAGGACCATGAAGATGATCTGAGGGCAGGAGCACCCCTCCTATGAAGACACAGTGTTGGGCTTTTCATCATGGGGAAAAAAAGGCTCCAGGGAGACCTTATAGCAGCCTTCCAGTACCTAAAGGGGGCTACAAGAGGACTGGAAAGGGACTTTTTACAAGGGCTTGAAGTGACAAGACAAGAGGGAATGGCTTTTAAATTAAAAAGAGGATTAATCTTAATATCTAATGTTGATTAGATACTAGGAAGAAATCCTTTAATTTGAAGGTGCTGAGGCACTGGGACAGGTTTGCTGTTTTGCAACCCAGAGATGTTGTGGGTGCCCTGTTCATAGAAGCATTCAAGGTGAGACTGGATGGCACTTGAAGCAACCTGTTTGAGTGGAAGGTGTCCCTGCCTATGGCAGGGATTTCAAACGATTTTTAAGTTCCCTCCCAACTCAAGCCATTCTATGATTCTGTGAATCTGTGATTCTATGATTCTGTATGATTTGTCATTGTGACTTGAATAAATGAATAATTGCTGAAGGGGGTTTCCAAGGGCAGAAGCTTTGCAGCCTCTCCCAAGCCCCTCTGAGGCAGTGCAGGGCAGGGAGCAGCTGGGTGAGTGGTGTGCTCAAGCTGCCCCCCCTCTCCTACTGCCAGCACATGGCCCATCACTGGGGTGGTGGTGGGCAGGAAATTTCAGGCTGGTAATTGTAATGAGATTTACTCAGTCCTGCTGCCTCGTTTGCCCTGTATCACAGGCACCCAGGATGTACTGTGCCTTGAAGTCTTGCTTGGCAAAGAGTGATGGCAGCTGCACTGGGGCAGGACTCAGCAGAAGGGAGCCCCATAAATGACTTGCTGATGACCTTTGATTCCACTACCAATGTGTAGCAAGCAAATATTTAAACCCATGCCATTCAGAAGGGAAGCACAGCTTTAGCATGTAGAATTCAGGCAAGGGCTGCTGCTGTGATAGTCCTGGGCTGTGCCTGGGAAGGGGCAAGCAGCCCTCTTCCCCTCCTTTTCCACTCCTGCAGAGCAGCCCACCCTGCCCTTCATGCCCACACCAGGGAAGGGGCAGATGCTCAGGCCCCAACAAGTTGGGTGACTGCTGTACCAAGCAAGGCAGGAGTTTTAAAGCTATTTCAAGCCCAAAGACAAAATAACTGTGGCCATTCCTCCTGCCCACATTGCCTGTCACCCCATACAAGCAGAGGCTGTGTGACAGGGTGCCCACCTCTGGATCTGGCTGCCTGCTGTGACCAGAGCCCCAGAGGGCTGGACCCAACTGCTGCTCTTCCACCGTGGCTGGAACCTGCATACAGACGAGTTTTCAAGAAATCTATTGGTGTTAGTCAGGTGCAGCAACAGGCCAAGAGGATATTTATCCCTCAGAGTGGTGCCGAATTAGCTCTTTCAGTCAGTTTATAATTAGGTACTTGCACTTAACAGTATTCTTTCTGTTGGATTTTTATAGTTTTGTCTTTTCTTTTTTAAACATGAAAATAATCGGTCTTAAAATAAAATATTTTTTTAAAGTAGCCTGGGAAGTGATCTATAAAAGGAGAAAATCCTTGCCAAGGGAATGCCACAGCAGCGAGCCCAAGCCACAGAAAGCCCCGTTGAAGGCTTCACGTTGCCGCAGCTTCTCAGAGGTTAACCAGGGTCTGTAAGCAAACAGCTTAAAGAAGGAGCCCGGCTTAGTGCCTGGTCTTGGGCTGTCCCGGAGCCTACCAGCCTAATGCCGTAGCAGCAGCCCCTCCCTCCCAAAGGCGATGCTGGGCAAACAGAGCCAGCCCTCGCCCTGTCCCCCCGCAGCCAGGAGCCTCTGCGGGGACAGCGCGGGCCGCGCCGGGCTCGGGGGCATCGCAGGAGAGGAGGGTGTTTCACTGCCGACGGGCGCAGAGCCACGTGTATATAAAGCCTGGGGCAGCGGCCCGGGAGGATTGTTTAGCACAACCACACCTCGGCTGACTTGGCAGCACGGCGAGGCACTGCCGGCAGCTGAACCCCGGAGCGCCCGAGCGTGGGAGCGATCTGCCCATGGGCCCCCGCCTGCTGCTGACACTGGTGCTGCTTCAGGCAGGTGAGTACCACCTCTCTGTCCCTCTGCCCTGCCTCCCCCTGCCCAGGGACGGCCTCTCCCCTTGCCATCAGCTTCGTGCCAGGGCCTCCGTGTGATTGGGCCCAGTGAGGGGAAAAAGGGTCGCCAGACAATCCTCAACTTTCCAGTGAGGGACGGTGTAAGTGAGCTGCCTGCCTCACTTCCCAGCCCCAGGTATGGTTTGCATAAACTGTATAAACACAGGGCTTTTTCTTTTTTAATAGTTTTCTGCTACAGAGTTGTTAGTGTTGTCCGTGTTTCATAAAAATACCTTCTTTTTATACCGCTGGCCACGGAGTGAGCAGTTTTCAACACATCTGAATTTAAAATAATTTTTTAAAAATCTGTTTGTAAAAGCCATAAATGACTGCTAACATAAAGCCCCTACACACAGAGGCAACAAAACACTAAACTGGCATGTCTGAGGTTATACCTGCAGTAGAGTTTTAAAAGAGAAAAACAACCCCCTGCCTTCATTTATAGCAAAGGCTGCCAGTTGAAGCAGGGAATAGTGCTAAGTTGTCAGATTCACCCCTGCTCACCTCTCTGCAGGTATGTTCTTCTCTAAGGTGCTCCATTAGTGGTTTAACTAATGATTGGACATGCTGCTAAAGGGACATTTGGCCAGGAGCAGGCTACTGTGGAGACCCAGACTTTTTCAAGGCTTTCCTGACTCTGCTGGCTCGGCTGCCTGGCACAGAGAAAGCAATTTCAGTTCTTGGTCAAGTTATTAGCTGTGCACCTGAATATTAAAAATGTACTTGCTGGGGCTGACCTCTCAGCTGCAGCAGCGTGCTGCTGGCTCAAAACCCAGACAGCTTTCAAAGAACAGGAACATCAGAAGCTGCCTGGATGCCTCTTGCAGAACACACAGCCCTAAGCTCACTAATTGAGTCTTTTGGACTCAATTTCCTTTGGGACTTTCTCTCCACTTTCATAGCAGCTCTGCACTGTAATTACAATTCCTCGATCCCCAGAGATATCCCAAAAGAAGAATGGCCTTTCTTCTTCTGGATGAGGTACAGTTACCTTACACCAGCCTCAACCATTTTCAGCCAGTGGCCAACACACCAAGCCCAGCAGTCCTGGCTTAAGAGGCCAGTGAAAGACAGCTAAAAAAAAATTTCAAGCTGCTTGTCAGAAGGCTGGGATTTTTACAAAGAAGTTTTTGTCTCCACTGGAACATTTTCAGGGTCTGCAAACTGCAACAGGTTGAAAAAGCATGATTTATACCCCCAAATCCAAAGCAGCTCACTACTTGTGATTTCCCCAGAGAGCTGAGCCCCCTTCTAACTCTGGAGCCTTGCTGTTTAGACAAGGAAAGTAAGTGGTCTCTTTAGTTCTCAATAAAACCCATCCAATGTGTTTTTAGCACGAAACCTGAACACTCAAGTAGTGTTTAGGTGAGTGGCTGCTTACTTTTTCAGGAATGTGCATTTAATCCCTAAGGAATGCCCCAGGAAGCAGACAGAGGCTATGCACAGACAGCCTGAGGCGTCGATCCCTGGGGTGAAAATGGTGGCACCTGCTCCTGGTGGGGGGGTCAGGCTGGGAGAGGGAGCAAAGCCCTGCCTTGTCTTTCATGAGGAGAGACCCTCCTTGTCTTCACTGGCATTTAGATTGGGCTGGGGAGGCAAGCTAGCCCAGGAGATGCGGGAAGAGGCCCAAGCAGCAGGATTAGAGGCTAGGTTTTAAAAGGAAAGCAACTGTTTTAATAATAGTATTGAGTCCTTGGGTGGTTTAGGGGATTAATTAGCCCGTGTTTGCACAACACTTTGAGGAGGTCAAGCGTGCTGCAATAGCCAGGGGCAGGTGGCAAAGCAACTTCAGTGATGAGTTCCCAGCTCCCCGGTGTCGCCTCCCTCTCCACCATGCATGGGTGGGATGAGCAGATGGGTCAGGCTTTTGGGCTGAGGATTTCCATCCTACCCATAGAGCAGTGCAAAGTGCATTTGGTCCTCCACAGTAAATCCAGGCATGAAATGCTCCTATTAAAGCATGAGAAACAGCAACGTTTGCAACTGAGCATCACCTTGGTTTGAGTATTAGGAGCAGGGTACCATTAGTTTCCATTACAGTTACTGCAAGACTGAGCCTGTGGTTTCAAAAAAGTTCCGAATTAACATGCAAAATAATGAGACTGTTCAAAAGACTTGTAACTCAAAAATCTCCAGACTGCTTTGAGTGGCCATCCACACACTCCAGCTGACACAGAGCTCCTTTCTTCTTTTTTCTCCAAATTAGTGCAGCCTACCTGTTATGACTTAGGTGGAACATACTAAGTGAAGCGGATGCAAGTGTTGCCAGCACTTCCAGAGTCTCAAGAGAAAGCAGCTATACATACATCTTGGCTAATGGAGGCACTTTGTCCATGACAAAGCATATGCTCTGCAGGCTCAGGGGTGTGTAGCTGTCCCTCTGTGCAGATTAGTAGGACCATCAGTATGTTTTGCCACCTGGAAAATGGGTTAAAAGATCCTGAATAGTAGGGGAAACTTGGATAACATAAGAAATCTTGAGCAGCATAGAAATTTCATTTCTTTCCACAAAGCCCTGCTTAGGTCTGGTTGCCTGGCTGTATTCTGCTGCTTCATGTCCCAGTCAGGACCATAGCATAGCTGGAAAACTTTCCCAGGTTTGGGAGCTCTGGGGTGCAGTGAAGCCTGGGTGGCTCTGCATGATGCTGGCACAGACCCTACAAAGCTTAACAGTGTGATGTGTAAGACCAGGCACACTGCTCCTGGATGCAATACAGCTGCAATCACACACTAGTACACCAGAACTAGTATGTCCTGCTTGAATTGAGCTCCTGTGGAAGAAATAGCATGCTTGGGTATTTCTGCATCCACCTTTTGATTATCCCAGACCTCGGGCAAAGCTCCCTTTGCCAGCTGGATATCATGACTAGTTAGATTGTCAGGGCTGCACCAAACCAACCAGTCAAAACCAAACCCATCTCTATTCAAGGACTGTAGGAAAATCAGAAGCAGGCATGTTTAATCCTTGTGTGTAACCATGTCCTGTCTTTGCAGTTTGGAAAGGTGCTCTGGGAAAGTCTCATTCACTGCACACTCGAGGAATCATTGAACTGGCTGGAGCCATAACGTGTGGCACGGGACGGTCTCCCTTGGCATATATTGGTTATGGGTGCTACTGTGGACTGGGAGGACAAGGCTGGCCTAGAGACAAAACAGACTGGTAAGAGAAACCTCAGCGGTGTCCAGAAGCAGTGCAAATCTCCCTACTATTTTCTGTTTGTGCCACTGTGACTCCACTGACTCATTTGCTGCCTCGTGGACAGGAAACTTAGTATATGTGAACATACTGGGGATTTGTGAGTGATGACCCATGTATCACTTGGGATTTGAATGAGGGCTTAACCTCCTTCTAGATGACACCAAAGCTCTTAGGACCTTGTACCATGTGGGGTAGAGGGCAAAGGAGAAACCAGGATGTAATTTCTTGAAATAGCTGAGGTTTTTTTCATAGAGATCACACCCTGCCTGACAAAAGGAGCGTAATCCAAGGTGTTTGGAGGGTTATTTCACTCAGGTCCCTAAAATGGAAGCACTGCAAATATCACTGTTTATCCTCTTGAAGAAATCCTTATCGTTGCAAGGAGTAATCAAACCTGTTGGCTGCATTGGCTGTTAGTTCACACTGAGTCAAGGTAGAACAATAAGGGAGAGCATGGTGTTATTTCCCCTTTTCTTTATTAGTGGGAAAAATGTTGGGCCTGTTATTCCCAACAAGTGTCAGAGGTATTGCAATCAAAGGCTTCTTTCCTGTACTGTGCAGTGAGCATAAAGAGAGTAAATGAGAGTAAAGCTGAGGATAGTGGACTCCTGTGTGCTCTGAGCCTGGTATTTGCAGTTTTGCCAGGTTTGAGATATCAAAGTCAAAGCACACAAGTCTATCTACAGTCAAGAGACCAGCTGCTGCTAGTAAGCAAGCTCTGCTTTTAGCAGGGGTGAAGGTAGTCTGCAGCTCATTGGGAAGGAAACTGAGCCTTCCAGAATACCTTGCTGCTGGGAACATTGCAGGTTACTACAAAACCAGATTTTGCTGAATTAGAATGACAGAAAAAGGTGGGGGGGAGGGAGAAGGAAAAGATGTCAAGGTCCAAGATCTCTGTGGGCATGAAAGAGAAATTGTCTGTCCCTTAAGCCTAATGGAGCTGTTTTCATTACTGCAGTGAGATGTTTCACTCCCAAAGCCCTCTCATGTCCCTTTATTTGTCTGTGAAATATTTCATCTATGAAACAGTCAATATGGGCCTCACAAGTGATGAGTAACTGCAGTAATATCTCTTGACCTGCTCATCACAGTGTGCTTCTCACAGTGCTTATCTACAGCAGTGTATGTAAGGTGTTTAATTTTTTTTGTTATCCTTTAACAAATTTCATAATAAAGCCTTGAAAGTAAAACATGACTTCACTAATTTGGAGTACTGCTTTTATTGAAGGGCTGAGCAGAGTGACCTAAAAGCTGTTTTCCACAGAGGCTGAGTGACATCCAAATTTATATGATCCTGAGAGATGCAAGTAGTCAGCACTCCTGGAAAAGACAGAGTAAAATACGACCACGTGTTCATCAGCCAGTGTTTCTGCTGTTGTTTAAATTCCACAGAGTATTTTAGGATTTTATCCTAAAGGCAGAAAATGAGACTTTGCAAGTGGAAATGCCTCAAAATATCAGATAGTTTGTAAAAGGGAAGCTTGATCCTCTAAGTACATTCATTATTATTCCTTAGCTGCAATGCTTGGCTGCTGTAGAAAATCTTAAAAGTGTTATTTAGGTTCTTAGCTAGGAAGAATCAGCAATGCCACACTAGATTCAGCCCTAAAAATTTCCATTTTCTGTTTGCTAGAGAAATACTGATAGCTGTTACTAAGAGCTACTGCAATGATTAGTGTGGTTGAGTACCCCACACCTGTCAAAGTGACCACATTATTTTCCATATTTGCCATTCTAAAAAAAAAAAAAAAAGAGTGGCAGGTACTGGCTGTGAGTGACAAATACTGTTTGAAATTATTCACCCCCTTGACCTTCTAGGTTTGTTACAGAGACCCTTACAAAAGGAGTAATTTTCTTGTGTGTAATTCAGTCAATCTGTCTAGACAGGGCTGGAGTGCTTCTAAGCACCTCTCTTTTATGTGCAAAAGAGAAAAAGCCATTGAGTGCGTAATCCTTTTATAAGGTTTATTCCACATACTGACTTTGATGTGGTGTCAGTAATTACCTTTTCCCTTTTGTTCCACTCTCACAGTTCCATCACTTCAAGGCATAATGACATTTCTTTCACACAGAGTGAGTAGATTTGTTTCTCCTTTCTGTTTCCCTGGATTGCTGCAGCACCTATGTTATCGAGTAGGACCTAAGGGTGCTCAGCACTTCCCCGAAAACAACATGAAAGGCAGGGTGCATCTATGACTCATCTCAGTCACAGGATCATTAAGGTTAGAAAAGATCTCTAAGATCATTGCGTCCAACTGTTAAATCCTGGCAAACTCATAGGGAAGAGTAAGAGTTCCCCTCTGTCGAAACGTTAAAGCAAAAGGAAAAGACTCAACGACAGCGAGGGAGCTGTTGATGTGACAAACACAACGTGACAAATTCTTACCTTATTGGCATTTGCTCGACAGCAGGGGTCTGCCCAGCTGATCCCTGCGGACCAGCCGGAGCTGTCGGTAGCCATCAGGGCTGTCTCGTAGCCCAGCCGTGATGAGCAGGTTGTTTACTGCCCGGCTGACACAGTTGTGTTTGTTTGCCATCGCTGATGGCCGGCGCTCTGCCATGGTGTTGGCTGCCTCTGTTTGTGTTGGTGGAACCGAATGTTAGCAGGGTATTAAAAGCTTAGCACCACTCTGACCCAAGGGCAGCAAAGGGCATTTCCAGACAGGAGGGGACCATCTGAAAGTGGCAAAGGACAACAATAGGATTCCATAGTCTTCGTTCCTTGGCAGTTCTTTCAGAAGTTTTTAAAATCGGAGCCAAAAGTCTTCTTGCTTTGTGTTGGACGAAGCTACCTGTCACCGTTCTGCAGCTGGGGGGATCACCAGGAGGAGCTGCTGGAAGAGGAAGCAGAATTGAGTCCCAAATCCTGTGGTCCTGCAGAGTTTATGCAACTTCTCCCGATTTTGCCAAGCCAGATAAGGAGCAGCAAGTACTCACAGCTAGCTAGAACACCACTTGCTTTTGCAAATTCAGTGCCCATTTGCTTGTCCTTGCCTGATGCACAGAACATCTTTTGCCCCCTACAGTGCCTGTCCTCACTTCTTGTACCTCTCTTTCCATTTGTTCCCTCTGGTTCTCCATAAAGAGCAATTTCCTTCCCTTGGCACAGAGGCTCCTAACACCTCCCTTTGTCCATCTACCTTCACATTGTTCTTCTTCCCCACACTGCCCCATCACTGACACCAACCTGACTTCACAAACCTTTGGTTTCTATAGCTGGCACTCCCTTCAGCTCAGCCTGATTTGTGGCTCTCCACTACAGCCTCCAGTGCTCAGTGTCCCATATATGAGACACTAGTGATAGGCCTGCTCTGCCACCTATCATTCCCCTGAGGATGGATTAGGCTTTGCTGGAGCTTCAGGATTTTTATGTACAATCAGCTTGCCTCAGTTTTTCCCAGTTAGTAGAGTGTTTCTCTGTAGAGTCACAGTGACTTTGCAGGGAAGCCTTCTGGAAATACAGATCATAAGCCTCTGGCCTTGCATCCCTGCTGAAACAACCTTTCTTATTCAGCAGAGAATGTCTTTAAGTGCTGAATATTTTCTCAGTGGAATTTGAGTTCCTAAACTACCAGAATAAAATCCAAGTGAGGTCAAGTTTTCTATGAATTCAGAAGTAATTGACAGTGAGAATTATCTCACTGACTAGTCCATAGGAGAGATGTCATCAGCTGTGCTACTCCTCCTCATTCCCTCTATGGTCAGTGAAACACAATTGCTCTTTCAAATCTGATGCTTTTCACCCTATGTTTGATCTCTGCACCATGAATATGTGAACTATAGTGCAGATGTGCACAGAAGGGAGATGGGTGAATGCCTTAGATGTAGATGGTTTTTAATGTTCTTCAGTTAACTGATACGAATTTCAGCGTTGAGACTGATTAATTTGTAGCCTCCCCATAGAACCTTTATGGGCCAAGGAGCACATGGCAGGTCCAGGTGAACTGAAGAGATGAAGCTACTTGGTGATACTGAGGAAGGCAAGAAACATCCCAATTCCAAGTTTTGGGATGGATATAAGCCTAAGCCAGTGAGCCACAATAGCACAACTTATAGGAACACTTCTGCTCCCTTTCAGCCAGATTACCATGTCTTGACCACACATGCTTTCACAAGGCAAAAGCTCAGAGGAAGAAGCACAGTGGTCATGGGAGCAAATGTGGCATTAATGAGCTCCTGAGACGTGTGACCTTTCCCAGACATGCCAGGATACTTGCTTCATCAACAGATGATGTGCTGACAGACTGGGGTGAGCTCTGTGTGAGCAAAGCACCCTGGAGACTGTGCCAACAGGCAGGATGCAGGAGGACACCCTAACTCTCTCTTTTCCTGTCTCCAGGTGCTGCCACAAGCACGACTGCTGCTACGACCTGGCAGAGAAGGAAGGCTGCAACCCCAAGGTGCAGCGCTACCAGTGGGCATGTGAGCAGAACACCGTGCGGTGCGGTAAGGAAAGGCTGCTCCTGTTGTGTGGGTTTCCCTCCCTCCCTCCCTCCTCTGCAGGCACCAGGCTGACCAAAGGGCTTTGATGGCCCCAGAAGCAGGTTTGTGTTTGCCAACCTGGTTTCAAAGCTGCTTCAGGCAATGTGTGTTCTCTTCCGAGCTCCCTGCCCATGCCTTGCCAGCAGCTGGGAGGAAAGCTGGAGGCCCAGCACAACCCATTCCAGGCAACCTGAGATCTCCCCAGGCTGAGGAGCAGGAGTGGGGGCCATGGAGCCCCACAAGCCATCTTAGTTTGGCAGGGATGCAGATGACTCTCTGGAGACTTTCTGCTCACTGGCATTAAGCATGCCTTTTCCCATAGCTGTGGGTCTTCAGGAGTGCTCTTTCCATTGCAATTCTGGCCCTCCCTCCAGCAGGACTGTCCAGTTTTTCACTACCCTTAGGCACCACTAGAGAAGAGCCAGGCTACTCAGCATGGCTGCAAGACAGGTTAACTAGGATGCCAGCCTGCACCTCTGCCCGTGTGGGGCTCCAACCTGAAGTCCTGGGGTTCCAGCAGGGATTTTGAACCATGCAGAATCAAATGCACTCAAGTGCTTCAGACAGACAGCAAGTGTGGGCTGTGCTCAGCTCTACAGCTGGTACCCAGTCAAGAGGGTTTGAATTGCACAGTCACAGCCCGTCAGTGTCTCGCACAGTTTGTTTTGACATACACCAGATGACTTCAGTCTTAGAATTTGTCACTTGTATTTCTAAGTCTCCAGAAAGCTCCTGGTGGTAAAATCCAGTGTAGAACACTTTGAAAGTTTGAAAAGAAATTGGGAGAGTAAAACTTACCTCCATAATTATCAAAGTTACTTGATGGAACATTAAAAGACTACTTCTACCTTATCAGAAAACCATAGTCTACTGGTGCAATCCTCAGCCTCACCAGCAGCTGCAGATCTCCCAGCAGATAAGGGATGGGACACAGCACATCTGCAGTTGCTCTTTTCCAAGTTCCAGAACAATCTATTAAATACAAAGTGCTGACAAAGGAGCATGTCACTTTAATGCACAACTGCTCTCCCTCCTGCCTACCCATATTTCCATACTTGACTGATATTTTCTGCCAGTCATTTTACAAGAAAAGAGTCCTGTTTCTCTTTGCTTCTCTTTGTGAAGGAACAATCCAAGTTGCAGATATGAGATGTATCACTGAGCCCATGGGAGTGGACATAGGAGTGCAGTGGGTTGCAGTTGCTCTGACTTGGCCAACAAGCAGGAGTTAAACAAATTTCATTAATTCATTTAATTTAATTAAATTCCTTAGCTGATGTCCAGGCAAGACCTGATGCATCCATCAACTGTTCTCCACAAGCCCTCAGCAGGTTCACTCCCCCTGATATTCCCGGTGAGGAGGAACCATAGAAATGTGTTTTGAAAGCAAATTTCCTATCCCAGGCTACAGCATGGCAGGTCTTACTGGGATGTGAAGATATAATGTCTGATCCCATTCAAACAAATGAGATGAAGGATTAAATTTCCAGGCACGCTTGCTGAGCTCAGGGTAATGATGTCCAGAAGTGTTAGAAGCAGAACTGTTTGCACTGTCATTTCAATGCAACAGGAATTAGATGCCTGCTGCCTGACACTGCATCATAAATCATGTAAAATAAACAGCAACTCATTTTACTTGGTATTTCTCCTCTTTTTGCTACCACTAGGTAGTTTTGTTTGTGGAATGAAAAAAACTGGCAAAACCATATTCTTCAGTCTAGATATGCCATGACCTGGAGGCAAATTCCATTCAATAGATACCTGGAATACAGAAAAGGCTGTTAGGTGTGGGGTCTGGTCAAAAAGATCATTCCTCTCTAACAGAAATGTTATGAAGCCAGACTTTTGTACTCACATTTGATGAACAGTTGCTGGCACAGCATAGGAAGAGGTCAAGGAGCAGAAGGGCAAGGAGAGTATCAGGCAAGACTGGTAGCTAAGAAAAAAGTGGCCTTAAGTCCTTGTTGACCTTTAAAACACTTTGACCAGTAAATACATGATTATTCAGACCAGCTTAGGAAACACAGGCTTTTCTTATTTTTCAGATACGGGGTTGATCCTTTAAAGTCCATTGAAATCTGAAAAAATTCCTACCCTTGTTGCAGTTGGTTTTGGATTGAAGCCCATGTGCACTGGCACATTAAAATTTGCCTCATGCAGGTTTTTTTGGCTCTTAAATAACCTATGGTAGCAGCCTTTAATAAACAAGGCACTGTGCTTTGAAATAATATTAACCCAACAGCTGCATTTAAACCACCTATAGGTGGGATGAGGTTCGTTAACCCAAACTCAGTCATTGGCAATGTAGCCTTCTAAGCCAGTGGCTTTGATGTTTTTTATGATAATGTAGTCACATAGTTGCATTCTGTATAGTTCCATGTATGACTTTGATCACTTTGTTAGCTGCTGGCTAATAAAAATCAGGTACTGGGCCCTGCTGCAAAGCTCCTTGGCTCCTCTGCTGTGATCAGAGAGATACAACAGCAACTGATACAGCAAGAGTGAAGGATGCCTGGTGAGTGCTCTGATGCCTTCAGGTTTCTGAATATCTCTCTGGGAGGCTCCTCCATTCAAACTAGTGGTTTTTTTCTTTTGAAAACAGTCTATTTTGCAGAGGGAGGAGCTACAAGGGAAATTCACCAACTGAGGAACGGTGGAATATTTTTACCTCAAGCTAAGATAAAATAATTTTCCTTTTTAGCTTTGACTGCTGAATTAAACCCTCATAGTTCACACAGTTCTAGAAGCAGGGAGTGCTCTGTGCTGAGCAAATTTTTATAAACATTGCCAATTTACATTTAGTTGCTACTTTATGATGCTCTTTGTCACAGTTAAGGTCAGACCTGTTGACAGAGAGAGGGCAGGGAAGGGTCAGATTCACTCACAACACAACATGTTGGTTCTGCTGCCACAGCCTTTGATCCCTAAGAGCTGATTTTTCAGGGAATTTTTCCTCCTAAAACTGTTCCTTACCTTTGATACAGAATCTCTCATCCTCAGCTCACATTTTCTTTTGCAGATAACCTGACAGACCGATGTGAAAAAATGGTGTGCCTGTGTGACCAAGAAGCAGCCAAGTGCTGGGGAGCAGCCCCATACAATCCACACTACATCCTCTGGCCTGACTTTCTATGTGGACGCACTCATCCCACCTGCCATGTTGGATATGGGGGGCCAGAATAGTCTTTTAAGACCTTAATTCTAACAATTTTAACCTGAAGGTGGTGGAATAAATTTTTTCCTCATTTTCCAGATCTAACAATGGTGTGAGAGAATTTCTATTAGGCCAGGATTTATGGGGAGGAGAGACAGACCACAGAAGTGTGGTGGAGTTGCCCTCTCCACACTTAGAATGTATCGAGCTCTGCCTTTTGGGTGGACAACAAGCAAGTCAAGAGCTCATAGGTTAGGAAAAAAGGGCAGACAAATAAGGGTGACACTGTTCTGGGTGTTTTCTACAGGCCACCTGAGTATGAGAAAGTGCATGAGGCCTTCTACAGGCAGCTTGAGGCAGCCTCACAGTCACAGGCCCCAGTTCTGGTGGGGGCCTTTAACTACCCTGACACCCACTGGAGAAACAACAGGTGACAGAAGTGATTAAGGGACTGGAGTATCTCTCCTGTGAGGAAAGGCTGAGGGAGCTGGGTCTGTTCAGCCTTGAGAAGAGATGACTGAGAGGGGGCCTCACTGGTGTCTGTGAATAACTGAAGGGAGGGTGTCAGGCTCTGCTCAGTGGTGCCAAGCAATGGGACAAGAAGGCATCGAGTAGAAACTGATGGAGAAGGAGTTCACCTGAACAGGAGGAAGAACTTCTTTACTGTGCAGGTGACTGAGCACTGGAACAGATTGCTCAGAGAGGCTGTGGAGTCTCCCTCACTAGAGATATTCCAGATCTGTCTGGACACAACCCGGTGCCATGTGCTCTGAGATGACCCTGCTTGAGCAGGGAGGTTGGATCAGATGATCCACTTGTGGCCTCTTCCAACCTTCCCCAGTGTGTGATTCTGTGACAGGGTAATATACATGCTGAAGCAAAGGGAAGATCTTGCTCTGATCATGATCGAGATCTGTCTTTGGAGAAACAGACAGTTTGGTCTGTGGTGTAGTGGGAACATATCTCCCATCACCAAAATGTGCACTTTTTCTTAAATCATAGAATCATAGGGTAGTTTGGATTGGAAGGTGCCTGTAAAGATCATTTAGTTCCAATCCCTGTGCAGTGATCAGGGACACCTTTAACCAGACCAGATTGCTTAGAGCCCAGTTGTCTTATGTCTCATGTTCCTGCACCACAGCACTGGAGACACTGAGCTGTGTTCAAGGGTAAGCAGAGTTATGCTGGGCTATTGCAGTTGCAAGGTCAGCAAGGATTTCTGACATTTATGTACTAGTAGGCACATCCACCCAAAAGAATATACTCACTGCTCCACAGGCTTCAGAGCTGAAATGCTGCTCTCTGATACATATAGAAGATGGTCTCCTATATTGGCATGTCCCCCAGCCACTGACTGCCTGGGAATCAATTATTGTCACATCAGGAAACAATGGCTGTGGAGAACATCAGTCACGTCAAGCAAATCTTTCATCTCTCATTTTTTTTAAAAGGTGTTAGAGGCTGATACTCAAATGCTACATTTCCTTCTGGCAAGAGAAACCAAAATCCCATTCCTTCAGCCAGGAGTAACTATGTAGGAGTGGGTCTTCTCTGCATCTTTGTCACAAGCATTTAGGCTGGAGCAAGCCAACAGGACGAGCCTCTTTGGCAGGAGGCACAGACAGATGGGAGCCCCACCTGCATCCCCTGAAGCAATGCTTCTGATTTCCTCGGGTAGGTGCTGGCACTACACGGGCACCTGGAGCACCTGGCTAGGCTGGGATCCTTCTGTCTCTGCCGAAGCTCAGCTGACAAACTTTGAACTGCACGTTTAAAATAAGAACTAATGGCACATAAAGACCCAGGGTGCCTCATCAGAGTCTAAATTCAGAGATATGTGGCCAAACTAAGTGGAGTTTTGGCAGGCGATAATACAAATTTCTTCATAGAAAGTTGCTTTGCTCCTTGCAGCAGGAGGATGGTGAATATGCCACTGTGGCTGTCAAAGCTGCAGGAAAAAGAAGCTTGCTAACAAAAATAAAAATGCCGAAGTCAACATGTAGAGGCAAAGGCTTTTATTCCGTCCAGAACTCCGTTTTTTGGCTTATGGGGCATCAGAAATTGTTCCACCTGCAGGCTTTGCATATCCCAGTGGGTCCTATAATGCTGCACCTCAAGCTGTGCTGAGAAAGAAGGAAAGGAGAGAGAGAGAATGAGTGAGCAACAGAGTCAGGACAACACAATAAATTCCTCCGAGGCTTTCTGGCAAAAGAAGTTGTGAACGCTTAACGCAGAGCGTTTGCAGAGGGATGATGCTGTGTGGGCAGCATCAGGCTATGGAAGGGAGCGCACTTCCCAGCAAGGGCTGAAGATCCTCCCCGGTGAGAGAGGCAGAGCTCCCGGCGTGTCCCTGTCCCCGCCACGCTGTCCATCAGGTGGCGGCAGCGCTCCAGTGAATGGCAAGAGCAGCTATTCCTTCCGCCCCTCAGGGAGGGGATTTTTTTCATCAGGCTGAGCAAGATTTTTGAGCGCCTGGAGAAGAGGCGCAAATCACACGTCTCCTCAACGAATGCAAAAAGTCAGCTGAGCTCGCTCTGAAACGCATACCACATATTGGGCTGCTCAAAATGGGAACTAAACTTGTTTCAAAATGCAGTGTCAGTCTCCTCAAATTAGACCAGTTGACAGAACAGAAAAAAAACAGGCGAGTTTGGGTACATCAGCCTCTTATTGGAGCATTTCTTTGGCTCATGTGTGTGAAAATGTCTGGTTTCCCCAATGTTATCAGCTGGTCTAATAGAAGACAGATCTTTAAGCAGGGCTTTAGAAACCACACCTCACACACCTAAGACACCATAGGCTTTCTGTACACAAACATTGCAATAGCACAGATATAAACATGAAGCTGGCAGGAGGAAGAACCATCCTTCAGCATAAACATAAAAGAATTGAATGAGTCCTTGATATTTGTTAAAAGATCAGCAGCATCTCATTGAAAAACTCTTAGTCCAAAGTGGCAATTAAAGAAGATCCTATTATTTTCTTTATAAGTAACACATTAGGCCCACTGAAGCTTTATAACATAAACAAAAAACTGTTTGAAAAAGTGATGGAACATAGAACCAACTCTGTTAGAGCTTGCTTCACACTGCTTATTTCCTGAACCAGATCCCATGTCTGACCAGAGGTAAGTAAACGTCTAATTTGTCTTTCAGTTAAAACACAGTTACCTTTGGCGAGACTCTTGTCTCATGCAGAGGAGGCACTTCCTCAGCTGTGGGGTTAAAACAATGATCAGAACCACTATGCCTCCAATTCCAGCTGCCACAACCCCAATGATTGTTCCAATGGATTCTTCTATACCAAACAAGCCTGGGGGAGAAAGGAAAGCAGAGTAACATAAGGTATGTTTTCCAGACAAGTGTATGCAATGCAGCCAGCACCTTTCCTGCAGTGGCTGCAGAGGAAGCTGCTTACTATGATCATGCTGATGTCTTGTCTGACAAGAAATCCCTTCTACACGGGAGAGTGACTTGCACTGCAGAGCTACTGATTTTTTTCATTCCTGTGTAGGAACTCCTAAGCAGCATTCCTAAGCTGCTGTGTTGTCTGGTGCTTTAGAGACAGGGCAGCCTCATCACCCCAGAAATCTCCCTCAACAGCTAGACACTATGGGATGGCAAAAGAAGCTGCTGCTTGAATTAATGGGACTCAGGCCTGTATGCTTTATTTTTGAAAGGAAAAAAATTACTCTGACAATCTTGAGAAAGCCATTGGTCTGCCTGTCTACTTCCAAGGGAGACAGCACCAGAGAGCAGAGAGAGCTCCACTGAAGTCCTTTCTTTGACTTGTTGCTCTTGGGACTGTTGCATGGCAGAGATGGCATAGTGCTGAAATTATACATTTAATCATCTCAGGAACACAGAAAGGCAGTTATGCTGGCCAGAGTGCAGACATTTCAAGAGTAACCTGTGTGCTACTGAGACTATGAGATCAAGCCAACAGGAGACCTCATTAGACACACAACCAAGCCCTTGCAAAGGGGCACAGTTTGCCTGCCTTAGTGCTACAGTTTAAACTGAGTAGTGTTATAAAAATTAGTAACTCAGGCTCAAAAAGCCAAAGGCTTAGTGAATCTTGGTGAGATAGAAGCTTTGGTAATGAAAAAGAGGAAAATGGCACCTGCATAATTTACTGTTGACACAGAAGGAGGTATTTTTTGTAAATTAGATAATAAGATAATAACCCTCCTAATGTGTTGACTTTTTGGGACTGGAATCTGTTTAGTCTACAGAAAAGGAAAGTTTGACATTTCCAGCTGTTACAGACATAGCAAGTTACCTCTTTACTTAATATGCCTAGTGTCTATCTGTAAGGCTAAGAAAACATAGCATGGCACTTTTAATGCTACTTTCATTTTAATGTGAATGAAGTTAATCAGAAATTACATAACGATCATATTATAAATGATCCTCATGATTATCATGGGATTACTTATGTCATTCAGAGTTAAGGAATGACTATGCAAGTTAGTGGGTTGGCGAGAAATAACAGCAAAAAAAAGAGGTCTAGAACTGTTCCTTGAGATGGTACCTTGTCACATGTCACTCACAGGGGTTCTGCCAGAGCTGTGAGTACAAGGGGAGCTCGTCTGACTGTTTAATTCTTTGCAGTGACTTTATTTTTATGGATAACCTTATTCCTTCTTTTTGTGGTGTAAATGTTCCTCCTTATAATAATACCTGTGATTGTTTACAGAGGCAAGGTAAGGTATTTTAGCTGGCCTTACAAAAATAATGAGAAATTCTATAGAGCAATTACACTGCATGACACCAGGCCCTTACTGCCAGAGGCCAAACAGGCCTTCTCTGTTTCTGCAAGGGTGCAGACCAGCTTTGGAAGAAAAACAAAGAGAAAAAAAGTAAATAACTCCAAGTATTACCCAGAGCCCTCCTGATCCTGAGCTTTGTGCCGTGTCCTGTCACCACCTTCCCGTCTGGAAGTGTAACCTCACAGAAATAAACACCATGGTCACTGGTTGTCACATTGAGGATAGTCAGGGAAACATGCCCTTGGGATAAGTCTCCACTCATGAAGATCCTGGAGTTATTTGGCAAGATGGTCACATTTTTTTCTAGCAGGTCCATCTGCCCCTTTTCATCTTCTTTGTACCAGTTCACCATCAGGTCGGTCAGGGAGGGATGCTGTGGACTGTGAAGATGGCAGTTCAAGACCACAGTTTCACCCTCTTTGGCTTTCTCCTTGGCTGGTGTTTGAGTCACCAAAAGGTTCCAAGTCTCAGGTGTCAACAACAAAGGCTGTGCTGTTACAGGAGTCACAGCTGCTGCATTCTCCTTGTTTGCACCTCCACCAGTAACTCCTACATCTGTACCGGGGAAGAGAGAGAGAAGAGGACAGCTGAGGGTGATAGGATGACAAATGTCCCTGCTGCTCCTGACCTCTAACCAGCACAAAGAATGGCTCCTGGAATTAGCATATGAGGGCAGTCACTGTTATGATGATAGGGATTTTCTTCCTAGTTCCTGCTTAGATTATGTTCTTGTGTACAGACAGGTCTTTTCCTGAATATCAGCTCCTTTCCACTGCCATACTAGAGGAAGGAAGATTAATGCCATTGTCTAATGGCTTTGGGTGAAATTTAGAGTCCAGTCAGCCCCATTTCCATCTGCAGCACTAATCTCTTTCTTCCCACCCTGAAAAGTCTCAGGGCCTGATGTTCCTGACTCAACTGGTTTTGAGGCAAAGCAAAATATGCATGTATGGCTATACACTGGCAATTCTATTTTGGCCAGTACAATGAATAAATGTGCATCTAATGCAACTGCCTGCATCCCAAAACCTAATGTGATTCTTAGAAGTTTTGGCATGCACTTTCAGTTACAGGACAGGAAATCTTGAAATCATGGGAAGCATCTCCATTACCAGAGATTGAACCCCTTGCAGGTCCTATCAGCACTCTGGGGAACAGAACATCAGCCTTATGCTCGTACTGAAGCTGAAGGTGACAGCCATTCTCTGTGAAGGGACCATCTCCTGCTAACTTTTGTTAGAAAAACATGAACATGTCTGTAGCAGACATTTCAGCCTCCCTTCTCATACTCAGGTGCTAATCATAGTATCATATCCTTGAGCTAAGAGTAGTGAGAGTGGGTCTCATTTCTGGAAACAAGCTGGGCACAGAAAATGAGAGGGATAGTTGCTGTCTCAAAAAGAGAGAAAAGCAAACCTAAAAATAAGCTTTTGCCAAGAAAGATTTCAGACCAATTTTTGGAAAAGGCTCTTCTGTTGTTTTATTTCCTTCAAGTGAAATAGTCTCCCTTCAAGCTAGTTGGTGTCCTCTCACGGACTACAGACCATTCCAGAGTGAAGGTCCTGATTTTCCATTGTCTTGAGTCTTTCTTTGCCATCCACAGAGTGTGAATCGCTATTGTGTGGGTCTGGTAAAGCATCACAATGACAACAGACACTCTGTGCCCAGAGACAAATTTCTCGAGGCAATGGAAAACCAAACCCCTTTATGATCAGTTTGAGAGTTACTTGAATGTCTCCTCCAGGCATGCTTGTACACAAAAATCACAGTTGTATTCAGAGTTGTTATTATTTATGACTCATATGGGAGTAGAGGATTTCTGTCAGCCAGCAGGGCCCTGTTGTTCTGGGCATCTTACAAAAGACCTGGGGTACAGAGCTCACAGTTTAAATATGAGACAAGAGAGAACTCCTGAGTGCAAAAATACAGAAACCATAAACTGGCTGTGAAACTAGGCAACAACAGAGCATGTGAAACACTTTATGAGCTGTTTGGCATTCTGTGCTTTTACCTCAAAGTGCAAAATATTGCCTTAGAACTGGAACACCAACCCATGGGAATTAGGTACCCAAATATAGTTTTGAATCCCCTAAAATTAGTAGTTCTTATTAAAGGTACTGGATGAGATATTACCCTTCTGTTCATATGTAATCTTACCCATGAGCCCACTGGACCTTCTTGGGGAAATCTGAGGTCCAGATCTTCCCTGTCCAGTTAGATACATGTATCGAGGCAGCAGTCATAAGAGTTGAAGTATCTTGACAAGATACTTTGAGGAAATACGGAGTATAATTGAAATAACTGACAAAGCTTGACATAGTACAGTTTTGTGCATCAAATATTCTGAAGGGATCTATTTGGTTATTTATTAGAGTGAATTTGAGCAGTTTCATGATGAGTACTCTTTTAAAATCTCAGTTTATTAAGCATTTTCTCCACTGGATAACTCCTGCTTTAGCTAGTCTGTGCTACTGCTACCTTGTTTTCATGGAATGGCCACAAAATTTCTTCTCTGCTACAAGTATTCCAGTCTTGCCATATGCACCCCTGTAGCACAACTATAATTTTTATTTCTTTTAGTTATGCAAAAGGTATACTTTTTACACCGACACTTAGTGGCATATAGAATGTAACTGAGTAGGAACAATGTGCTTTGATGTAGCCTCTGTTCATCATGAGTTTTATACACATCTCCTGTCATGAAATAACTGGCCTTGTCATCTGTTTTATTCCACATCTTTGATTCAATACAAATCATGTAACTTAATTAGGAAAACTAAAACAGGACAGAAGTTGGCTGCCCTGTTTTGTCCCAACTCTCTCTGGGGGTTTCACTGAGAAGTGAAACGGCAGTACCTCTATTTTTCTCCCTTTCTCTTCTTTCTTTTTATTTTTAAAGGCCGCAAAACTGGAACATATTAGTTCACTGGTATTCAATTACACAATGCCCTTATCGTTTTGGCATCTGGGAGCATACCATGCCAAATGCTTTGCTGACTCTGCTTCAAAGCTCTTTTAAAGTCAATTGCTTCATTAGCAGAGTGATGTGTAGGTCCCTTGTCATGCGGGCTGTGGGGCTCAAGCCCACGGAGAGGAATGCAAGGCTTTGTGGAGAGCACTTGAGCTAGACAGGGTACAGAGAAATACAGCCTGGATGATCTTGTCTAGACCTGGACAAACGATTCCATGATCTAATAGGTCATTGTCATATGAAGTCCTCAGCCAGCAGGGGAGAAAGCTCCCTGGAACTCCCTGTAGCATGGCAATGTGCCCCACATTTGGCAATACTAACAGGGCACCTACTAAAGCCCTCAGCCTCCCCTTTAAGTAATCTGCAGGTTGATGTTTCCCCATGTAAGGCCATATCAGACATGCAAGTGAGAAATACAAATATGCAAGGCAGGCTAGGGGAGCTGGGGAGACAAAAGGAAAGAATAAAATACAGCTGCACTCTCTTTCTGTCCTGGAGCCTCACTTAAGTCTTTGGTGCCTGGAGTAAATCTGAGCACCCTGAAAGCTTCTCCTGCCAGCTGCCAACAGCATGGGGGGACCAAAATGGTGCCTGGAGGTCAGTGCAGAATTCTGCCTTTCCAGTTTAGCCTCCTCTCCTTTATTCACACTCAGTAGCTGGAGGAGGAGTTGAGGGCAAATAGGGCTCAATTTCCAACCCACAAAAATCCTCTCCTGATGAAATGACTGTCTTTCAGATGGTTTTGTTTGCTTTAGAGCTCAGCTTCACACTCATACCATGCTGGTACCATGAAGGTGCTTTACAAGCTGTATCCAGCTCCCAGACATCTATGATTAAGTGGTCAATGACTGCACATTGCTGCTCTTAATTTATATGACTTTTGCCCTGGGCTGAGGTTGGCTTTCACAAATGGATATGAATAACTACCTTGTGACAATAACTGGTGGCTAAACTATCAGAGAGACAAAATAGAAATGAAGCTTCTAGGAATGATGATACACATCTGGGAAAAGACAGACACATACACTCTTTCTGAACATTTATATTAGATAAACAGGAATGTATCTAAAGAGAAAAGTATGTTTTAATGCAATACACAACACTAAATATAATTTCCCTGCACCCTGAGGGAGCCCTCAATTGAAAGTCACATTTTGAAAAAAAAATAACTTCTCAAGCCAAGCTCCATGACCAACCTATATTTCTTCTAATTAAGGAAGGTGGTTTGGTACTCACCCACCAACAAGAAGATGATGAATGAAGACACTGCAGATCTGTAGAGCTTCCCAATGTGCTGGCTCATGGTTGCTGAAGTACATGGCCTCACCATCTCTCCCTCTGGTAGTATGGGTAAAACTATGTGTGTATTATAGCAACAGGACCTCACATTCTGCCTCGTGAATGTCACACTTACTAAAGTTACCACAGCTTTGAACCCACAGTGCTCTGCCTGCTCCCTGGATGAGAGCCACAATGCAAGTGACAACAATTGCTTCCCCGGCGGATGTTCTGCTCTCTCTCTCTGAGAATATGTCAAAAATGCTCTGAGAGCAGAGGGAAGATATTACATTGTCTTTCACTTAGGGTTGTATAAACCACAACTTTGGGCCGAGCATAGAATATCCAGATACTCCAAAGGAGACCTCTCTTCTGCTGAACCCCTCCTGAGTGATGGTGAGAACACAAAGAGCATTGGCTTAATTTTCTCAATAGCCAGACTCTAATGCACCACGATACCACCCTAATGCACCACAAAAGGAAATTTCAGGAACTCAGTGTCTTTGTGGTTATATGCACATGGTGTTTACACACAAACTGTATGCTCCGAAGTGGTTTTTTTTTCAGTGCAGAACAAATCCTTTTTCATCAAAATTAACTACTTAAACTCTATATTTAAGTAGAGCTTGTCTATGCAACTTGGGTGGAGTGCAAAACTGCTGGAGAAGGCAGTCTATCTGCAAGGTGAGCAGGTGTGCTCTGAATTAGTCTGTTTGTACAAGGCCCACACAGAGCAGGACTCTATGAGAGAAGCTACAGCAGCTCCAAACCTCACCTGCACCACCCAGCGCTGCTACACCTGTACCAAGCATGGGCTACTGTCACTATTTGGCTGACACCTCTTCCCTCAACTAGGGATAAGGGATTATGGCACATTTCATCTAATGATCTTGCATATCTTCAAAACTCCAGATAATGGAATTGTGTTTTGAGTATCCAGTAAAGACTCAATTCCATATCTCTTAAAGCACAATGTAGCTGAGAGAGGTATGAGTATTTCTGCTTTTCTTTGCAATTGAAAGCAAAAAGGACCCATACTTGATTCACAAAACTTGGCTCACCAAATGATGTTGAGGGCAATGGCCCATTCCTGGAGTCACCAGTTGTCACTTTAGCTTTTGGGTGTGCAGACCCCAAAGTAGTGGAATCAGCAAAAGCAGGATAGGTTATGGTTAAAGGAACCATAGTATGAGGGAGTATGGTTAAAGGAACCTGGGAGGCAAATACTTCTCTGAAATGGCTTGGGAAAGTGGGAAGACCTGTGATTACCAGGATGGAATCATATTAGGAAGGGACTGGGACCAAGTGCAGAACAACAGAGCACTTCAGATGGAAGATGGAAGTTTGTGAGGGTCTTCTGAAGGAAGTACTGCCAAAGTGTTGGTGAGCAAAGCCAAAATATCCATGAAAGGAAAAAGTTAGAGAAGTCAAAAACAATGAAGAGTTTGAGGAGGGAATGACCAGTAGAGTCGAATGTACCTGGCAGATCAAGAGGATTTTGGACTGAGTTACTGGTTTAGAATGCTGATTTTGACTGTGTGAGAAGATGGATCTGAATCAAAGGCAATCCTAACACTGTTTGATTTAAACCCAAGTCCTTGATGTGCTTCAAAAAAACCCTTCAAGTGTGTTGTGATGGACATACCACCATTGCTCCTGCAAATGCTCTTTATGTTAATGTCACCCGGAACTAGCAATTCTCTCGTGAATCCTCCACTAAGTAGGTCATGCCTGAGCCAAAGTGCCAGGTCAGCCAGCTTTTAACTGAGGGAATACAAAGGGGGTTGGTTAGTGCTGCTGGCAACCAGTAGCTGAACATGAAGCTTCTCCCATCTGGATAACTCACTATGATTCAGTTTTTGGACAAAAAGAAAAATAAACTGGTACCCTGAGTGTTGTTGAAAAAAGCCCTCAAAATTCAAGTTTCAGGTGCAAATCAAGAAAGCAAGGAACAAAAAACAAAACACACACTCTTTTTTACACTCTTTTGTAAATTTTGGAGACTTGCAGTTGCTTGCATTAACGCTGTCCTGTCTGGGCCAACAGCTGGGGGGGGTGTGTCACCCATGGGGACTTTGGGCACTTTTTCTAATGCAAAAGTCAGCAGGTATCACAGGGCCCTGAGATGTCCAGGTGGAGCCTCCACACATTTCCTGGGGAAAAGATAGAGAGAAAGGGGACAACAGGAGGAAACAGCGTTGTCACAACCGGTGGTTTTATCCATTTATCCATCCATCGATTTTCATAATCTACCAGCCAACTACCCAGCAATGTAATTTCTTTGCACCTCGGAGGGCTCTTCTTTTTCCTGTGAGGTGAGCTGAGGGCGCAGATCTGCGAGCCATCATCGCTGTGCTTGGGTCCCCTGATTTGAGGGAGCCCTCCGGGTGCTCAGAGCTCGGGGCAGAAACCACTCGGCGCTGCTCAGCAGCTTCAAAAACGAGACCCAGGCTTTCCGGGGATGAAACCCCCCTCACTGACTTCCTTTATGTCACCTCGTCCTCCACTCGGCCCGCAGCCAGCCTTCCCCCTCTCCCCCTAGGAGTCCCCCCGGGGCGGCCTCTCGGCAGTGTTTTCCGCCGAACGCCACGAACCCAGGATTTGGGAGCCGTTTTGCTGCCCGGGCGCTCGCTGTTTAACCGGCTGCGCTCACCGAGAGCGGCGGGCGCGGGCCCCCCCTCCCGCAGCCGGGAGTTTTTTCCTACTACAGCCCTCAAACTTTCCACCGGCGCGGAGCCTTCCCAGTTAACCCTTGCGGAAGCCGCGGAGGGGCTGCCGTTCCGGGCGAGGAGAGCACCGGAGGCGCCTCAGCGCTCTCCGCCCCTCATGACGGCTCCCCCTCCCCGGGAGCAGCGGCGCCGCTCGCCCCTGACAACCTCCTCCCGCCGCGGGCCGGCGGCG
>JBBMKD010000001.1:22011208-22039231 GCA_037834095.1 Argya squamiceps
CTCCAAAAGTTTTTGAGGCGAGGCGGGGCAGGGGGAAGGGTGGCCCTCGGGGCTCTACGGCAAACGCACATGGGGGTGGCCGCAGGGCCGGTCTGGGCTCCCGGGAGAGGCGGCGGGGAGGCGGCTGCGGGGTTGCAGGGCAGCCGCCGAACCCCGGCGTTTAGGAGGGGAGGGAGAGGGCGAACAGCAACTGGTGGAGGTTGCAGCGAGTGCGGGGTTCGCGTGGAAAAGCCCCGCGGGTGCAGCTCTGCTCTCACACCACGTCGCCCGGAGTGTCTGTGCCTCTGCCTCGCCCCCCTGTGCCCTCCGCAGCCTGCCCCCGGCCCGGGCAGCGCTGGGCGGGGTGCGCACCCCGGGGTGGCCCAACACTTCTCGGCTCTGAGTTGGTTTGGGGCTGAACCCCAGCGTTGCCTCATCCCGGCGGATCCGGTAGTACAGGCGGGGTTACTGGTTAGGGCCCTGGGCTGCTTTTGTACCGTTTGCTGGGTGGGATGGCACAAGTGTCTTTCTGTGGCTCAGTTTCCCTTCATAAAGTAAAACTGATTTCCAAAGCGAAGAATACTGATAACAAGGGAGAGTGCTACAGAATTAGAAAAGAGTACTGCTTCTTTATAGTAATTTATATGAGTAAAATTACTTGTATCTAAAGTGTTCAGCTTGTATTATATGCAATTTATAGTATAACTAACAGTAAGTATAAGCACTTGATGTATCAGTATTATAATAGCATATGTCAGTCCTCTAGTAAAAATGCTACACGTGTATGACCTTTCTTAAGTTCTGAAAGGTCTCACAGGTTCCTGACAGTGCTGCATGTTAGGCACTGATGTCTCATGTTGATATTATTTCAGTTCTAAGGATCTGTGCAGCTTCGATGTGAAAAGGTGGGGGGCTGCAGAGGAAATAAAATACTTTGATAAAAAATGTAAACTATAATTAAATATATCATATTCTAGGGAAAGAAAAAATAAAACCAATGAAAAAGCTGGCAGTGGAAGTGTTTCCATGCCACTCACCTTGGTGAAACTACCATGTCAGGTTTTATTTAATATACAGCTGTTAAATGGACTAACCATCTTGTTTCACCTTTCTCCACCACTGCTGCATTACATACCTTACTTCTTTGTTCACAGGAAGTTCATGAAGTGGATCATGGTCTTATTAACCAGCTACTTGCTGATTCAGAGGAGACTCTTAATTCATGCACAGAGAAAATGCAGACTCCTTCTCAGTATAGCTGGAGTGCTGACTGGAGCTTTTGGGTAAAGTGTTTTAGCTCTCTCCTAACTCGGTTTTAATTTATAAACATAATACGTGTCTATTTTAATTTACATATGTGTGTATATGTACAGGCTTTATCTCCACAGTTCTCAAATTGCTTTGTAGTCATGAATTAGTAAAGTGTTCTCCACCCATGTAGTGAGGCAGGTAATTTTATCATTACTGGCTTACTAAAGTGTAAGGTGAGACTGAGAGGGGATGAAGTTGTTTATCTGATGTCACAGATCAAGTTAGTGACAGAACTTGTGGCTTCTGTGCCCAGTCCTGTCTCCCAGTTCCTGCCATGAACCCATCCAGTGTTTCTTATGCTTATAGAAAGACATTTTGTGATGCTTTTTAAGCATAAGGGCTGAATTTTGATTCTTGGTGGTGGTTGGTGGTTCTGAATTGCATTCCTAGTGTTCATTTTTGTCAAGTGAACACATTTGTTTTCCACAAGAGTAAATAAACTTCTGTGTTTTCTGTAAAAGTTGAATTTATGAATAAGAAAAACAGAAAAGAATTTCTGCCTTTATTTTTTTTTCCTTTCTGAGGAAATGCCTGACTGAAAGCAGAGTGTGTAATAATAAGTGCTTATTTCAGTAGTTTTCTTTTGGTATATATATTTTTTTATGCCTTGAGAGAAGGTGAATATGTGTGTGTGTAGACTTGGAGTGTATGTTTTGCTGTTAATTTGGTGTGTGGATTGTTATTGTTTGATAAAGGAAGGAGAGCACAGGTGCATGGAGCCACAGGCACGTTAACAGCTGATCTTGTGGGAGACCTAGAGTGTCAGAGGAAGGGATTCTGACTCAGGTTCTGTATCAGGTGTCCTCAGTACATCCGTGTGCTTCAGCTCTTAGGAACATCATCTGGTCTGCCTTGTCCCTCTCCTGATGAGGTGGTCACAGTGTTCATTGTGCTCAGCAGGTGAAAGATTGAGTAACTGGTGAGGCCAGAAGGAATCCATGGCAGAGCTGTGAGCAGAAGAGGGGGGGATCAGATTTCCTAGCTCCTTATTTATAAATCTAGCTTGTTTTCATCACTCCTCTTCACATGTAGATGTCCCCATGGTCAGGACATCTGTTTTTGCATCTCAGGCCATAGGGTAAATCCCCTCCAAATGCATGTGTAATCTTAAATGGAGTAGTAACCTGGAGCCAGTGGAAATGGGACAGGCCTAATAAAATGCCAGCAGGTCACAAACTTGTGTTGCTAGAGTGAGTTCTTGGGGTGCTCAGTATTTTCTTCACTATCCCTGCAGGGACAAGGATGGTCCAGGGCTGTCCTGCCTGTGCCCAGCTGTGCCTCTGTACTTGAGTGGATAGGAAGTCATGCTGTGCAGACATTGTGACTGCCAGCCATGCTCTTGTTAGGTGACAAATTAGATTGTGTAAACTGCTGCTTGATGATTTGTGTACAGCCTCTAATGCAGGTGTTTTTTTGTGCAAAGAATAAACCTGTTGAGGTCTCCGTGTCAGGTTGTTGGGCCTGCAGTTAAGATAGGCCTGGGGATTGAAAATAAAGTCATTAAAGTATTCTATAGGGAGACTGTAGCTGTGCTATTGGCTTTGCACGCCAGGGTTTGGGACACATGCTGAAGGCTTGAAGTTTCTTTGAGCAGAGCTGTGAGCCTGCACAGTGCAGGATATTGTGTGTCCTCACAGTGCCACTCTCTGCTTCCTGTGGCAATGTGTGACTTCAGGGGACTGGGATTCCTCAGTGCGGTGGCAGCTGCTGTGTGAGGTGTTTTCCAGAATCATTAAATGATAATCTTCTGTCTGATTTATACTCCAAGACCTTAGTATGTGTTTGATGTTGGTGTTTATCTGGTTCTGCAAATATGACCTTGCAGTTAAAACAAAGTAATTGTGTAAATACTTCCCTCTTGTAAGATAATACTGTGGCTGGAAGTGTTGTAGCCTTGCCGTCTGTTGCTGATTAGTTTAAAAGCCTGTACCAGTCTGGTTGTAGGAAGCCATGGTGTTTATTTTCTCAGCCACAAAAGCAACTGAGCTGTAAAGAGCAAGAACCAGGAAGTCACAAATTCAAGGTGAAAATGAAGATTTTTTTTTTTAAATGTTATGTCATTGGCAACTGTCCCTGCTCTTCTTGACAGAAGATGTTTCAATGACTTGCATGGTTGATGATCAGCTGTTGACTATTAAAAACAAATCGTTAAAACTCCCAAAATTCTGAGTCATGGTAAATGTGTAGGTGATAGCAAGGCAGGCAGCTTGTTGCAATGTGTGAAGCATGTGTCACTAACACTTGACAAAGATGATCTTGGTGTCCTGTGGCAGGTGGGGGACCTGTTCTGCTTGTTCCCACTCTTGAGTCAGTAGAATGGAGGAATTGGTACAACAGCAGGACTGGCCTGTGGTAGCATCCAGGATTCAGCTCCATTGCCAGGGATATTTGCTTGGAGAGGCTGCATGTTTCCAGCAGCTGAGGTTTGCTCCAAGGGCTCATTTCTTCTGAGGGCAATGTACTCTTGTTTTGCTGATGGTAGAAACCAAATGTGGATGTTAAAGCCTGACTGGTTTGACTTCAATTTTTCACGGATTGAGTGGGAGTAGGCAGTTGTGCCATCCCTCTGGAAGTGAGGCCAGGTATCCTGAATGCTCAGTAGGTGCTGTGAGCACAGTAATTAGCAGCAGGCTGGGGCTGGCAGCCTCTGGGACACAATCTCTCTCCTGGCTATGGTGAGTGGGGAGAAGGAAGGGTAGCTGAAAACTTATCAGGGAGGAAAGAAGAGTATCCTACTGTGTGGAATTTTTCTTATCTCTTAAAAAAAAAACTTTGGATGTCTTTATTGAATAATTTTGAGAAATAATTAGCTTTTTCTGTTACTGTAAACAATTCTTAAACTGACAGTATTACTGCTATTCTTAAGGTTGATGGTGTGTCATGGGATATTTTTTGGGTTTTGGTTTTGGTTTTTTTCCCATCCCATCCACCTGGGGATGGACAAAGCTGGACTTCTGTAAACTCACTGAAAGATGAAGAAAGGAATGCTTACAAACTTCATCTCGGGCTTTCTCTCTCGACTGGAAACCATAAAGCTTTTTTCTCTACTTGATTAAGTAGTCCCAGTTTTGACAACTGCAAATAGATGATGAAAGTCAAATTGGATTGGATATTGTGTTATATCTGGAAGCCCCATCTCAGGATTCTGAATTCACCTTTTTATCCTTTTTTATGTGCTTTATGCTGAAATATGGTTCACTTTAATATCCTTGGAAGAAGAAACCTGTGAAAGCTTTAGGCATTTTCCTGCCATAGTGGAGAAGGTAAAGGTGAACGAGGAAGCTAATGAAAAGGATCCTTGCATCAAAAGTGAGGCTGTTGTGTCTGGGAACTCTAGTTTATATTAATGAGCAGTCAAAGAAAGTTCATATGTGCCTACAATAAGAAGAATGCCTGTGGAAAAAAACAACAAAAAAGTCCTTCCCTTGGAATGAAAAGGTGGAATGAGTGGAAATCAAATGAGCATGTCAGAAAATTGCTTGTAACTGGGAGGCTTCTTTAAGGATTTGAAACTGTGAGGTGTCAAGGAGGTGTTGGAAAGAAGATAATGAAAGAGGCATAAAAAAGGGAATTGTTTGCAGTGTAATGCCAGTTTAAAAGTTGGTCAGCATGAAGGAGTTTGAAAATAGAAGCAAATAATTGATACAGTGAGAAGGGAAAAAAAGCCTTTTACTTTTCATAATGTAAGAGCAACTGAGATTGCACAAGATCGAGAAAGTATTTTGAATTTTTACACGTATGGATCTGGTTTCTACAAGAAGGAACTAGTCTGGGAGTGTGTGACTATATATGGCAAGAATACAGTAAACATATATGACTCAAACCTGCACCAGGAGGGATGCAGATATGTATCACAATTTGGAAGGTAACTTATTGAAGCACAGGTACAAATTGAGGCACTTTGGGGCCCAAGACTTGTAGGGTTAAATGAAATATTTCTTGTATCTATTGTTGTTTGAATCCTCCTTCCACCTTTCTCTGAAGACTCACACCACTTTTGGAATGGCTTTCTGGGCTGGTTGAAGTGGTAGTTGTTTTTGGGGCTGGTATTTAAGGCCTTGTGACAGTAGCTTCTATACTTGGTATGTTGCTGCTGCTTATCTGTGCCTCGAAATGTTTGGGATGTGGAGGGGATATATCAATTCTCTTAACACTGGAGGAGGATTTTTAGCCTCCTTTTTGTTTGCTGGTATGAAGCAGTCTGCTAAGGAGGATGAGAATTGGATAAATTATTTGCTATAGCTCTACAAAGAATAAAAGCCTTTAAGCACATTAATGCTGCATTTTGGTGTTTTGTGGGTTGGCTTTTTGCTTATTTGGTTTGGTTTTGGGTTTTTTTTAATGCCCTAACTTTAGTACAAATAGCTTTCACTATAGTTGTAGGACTGGCATGTTGTTTACCTGCCTACCTGGAATGTCCAGAAACAGGTGCCTTTTTTCAGCCCTGTGATAGCACTGATTATACAGCACCAGTGTTTTAACCTGGTAGGAAGACAGTCCTTGAACATGAGTGATTAGGCTAAAGGGGTTTTTCTCCCTTATTTTCATGTTTTTATTGCTGTTTGTGCAGCACCAGACTGAGCATTGATGTAGTTTGATTGTCATAAAATTTAACCAGTTCTGAACAAAGACTGATAGTGGTGCTATGTTAAAATAAGCTTTTGCCAGCTGCAGCAATTGGTAGTTCTATATAACATGAAATATTACTATACACATATAAATTAGACTAGAACCTAAAGGGTAGGTATAAGAAGTCAGAAAGAAAACACTTCAGATTTGTGTGATTTACTTATTTTTTTTCTAGTCACTGGGAGCAAAACCATTAGGAATGCAAATGGTTCAGGAAATCTGCTTGGAGTTGGAATAGTGATATCGTTTTAATGAAAGGGAACTCCCTAAATTGCAGAGTGAGAGTTTTAAAAGCCAACTCTAGGAGATGGGAATATGATTTTTAATATTTTTTTTGCCTTTGTTGTTTGTTTACAGCTTGTATTTCTGCACACAGGTAGCGGTGTAGCATTGTCTTTTTCAGGTCTCCTACTGGTGAACCACTTGTATATAAGGAGGGAAAGAAGAGAGGTAGATAAAACTGTGCAAGATATGATTTGTTTTCTGGTATACTAAGTCCTTAACAGCAGCCAGGAGAAGTTTTGGGGCAGTTGCTTGGTGAGTGCCACTTTTCATGGAATTTCAAGTGCAGTAGGGCTACTGGCAGGCTTAATGAGATGACCAGAGTAATTTATAGCAAAGCAGTTTATGTAATTGGCCACAGTCACTCGTGCATTATTAACTAGGTAGTGTTGTGGTTTAATATGCTCCTCCAGGTTTTCACTGCAGTCCTGATTGAAAGTATTTATGTGTCCTTCTATGAGCTGCTGAAAACTAAGTGGCACCAAGGGGAATTACTACCATGATGACTCTTTCCTTCATTGTGATGTTTTCTTATCCTTGTTTGGGCACTGTTATTAAACTTAAATACAGATCAGAGATGCAGTTACAGAGAGACAGATTTTGCTGGCAGGATAAGGAGGGAAATGTCCGACTGAGGTGTGCTGTTCATTTGCTTCTGTCTTTGGTTATTTTGGGATCAGATAGTCTTGGCAGGACTTTGTTGCAGGTAAGGAAGATGAGTTATGAGAAGTTATGTCTTGTAGTTTCTTTATTGTATAAGGCATTTTTCCACACACTGAAAACGTATATTTTCCCTGTGTTGGTTAAATGGATCAAATAAGTCTAAAGACAGGCAGTTTGAATTTTTTGGTATTACTCAGGCAGCCTGCAGTGAAAGATAGGTGAAAAAACAGCTGTTCTTAGCCAATAAGATTGGTACTTGTTTCACACACGTGCTATAAAAACAAATGTGAGTCAGATGAAACTGCTGTTCAGAAAGGAATGTATTTTGTTATCCAAAAGGAAATAATCTCAGCTGAGCTTTTAATTGCCATTGCATCATAATACTTGGTACATTTATGGCTGTTGAAACCTGGACAACATAGTTACAAGACTCAAAATTAGCCTGGGGAGTAGACAAATTGATTTGAGCTAAAGGGTAACTTGGTGCTGGAGGATGACAAACTCACCTCAAATGTTAAGATAAGATAGTAAATGCAGAGTTCATCCAAATACACTTGGTTTATTTGTATTAAGCTCGTTTTAAAAGTTCATGTATCATAGGACTTTGTTGTTATATTTTGATTTACCTTTTTCCTTTTTGTTAACTCTTCATGGGATAGACAAAATTACTAAAATAGAACAAAAAGAATGCTTGAATGCTGCATTTATGAAATCAAGAAAGCAGGTACAGATCCACAACCTTTCCCTAAAATGAGAAGGAGTTGGGCAGTTAAGAGCCTTGTGAACTTGGCTTGTGCTAGTGTTCTGAGGAGGCAACATGAGATATGGTTTCTGGTCAGGGGCATTATAGGAATAGTTTTACTACCAGGTTCAAAGATCTTATTGCTAGCTAGGGAGGTGTTGATGAGAATGCTGAATAAATCTGAGGTTGGGACATCTTGGCTCTTAAAAGCTAAAAGCACCTTAATTTCTAATTCAGAGCTGAGGAAGATGTTTGTCCATGGAAGTGTCCAAAGGTCTTGAACTTTTTACTTAACTTTCATATTTAAAATCTAAGTGTTTGTTTCATCCAAACTCAGAGGTGCTTGGTGGCAGTTATATAAATAATTATATTTGAAACTAAAATAATCAGCCTCCTTGCTAATTGCTAATGTCCACACTCAGGTGTTCAATCAGCTGCAGCTGGTGTTATCTTATAAACAGGAAATGCATTTATAAAACAGTCTATGCTACTGCTGTTTTTGAGACCTGAGTCACACTGGTACCCAGGCTCTGGTAAAGGCTTTTCTGAAATCCCTTTGAATCCTCTCACTGGCTTCCTGATGGAAATAAATTGCCAGTGAATATTTTTCTGTACAGATGTACTTCCCAGTATTTTGCTGCTCTTTCGTCACAGGGAGATTCCCCGTGATGTATCCTGTCTGCTTTGGGAAAGCAGGAGAGTTACCTTGTGTTTCTGGTGAAACCCGTTCCTGCTATTTAAATCTGTAGCTGATTTGACAGCAGAACTGCAGGCCCTCCAAAGCCACCACCCAGCTTGGTGCACAGAGACAGCTACTTACCCTAGCCAGCAGCCCGGGCTGCAAAATGACTGTAAATACAGCCTCGTTGTGTTCCATTCTTTTCCTTTCAGGCTTTCAGATTTAAATCCGAGTGATTAAAATGCCTTGACATGCATTTTTCTGTTTCTTCTGTCAGTTTCCTCAGTAGGGCTGTACTGGGAGAGGCCTCTCTCTTTGCTGCTGACTCCATGTAGTTAGTTGTGGAAATGTAGCTGACAGGTCCTGGGTAAGGCATGTGGAAAGGGAGAGCCAGCATAAAGAAAGCAGAATAGGTGCATGCCTGCTGGCATGAGATCTGTTGAGATCAGGGCAGGCAGAGATCTGTTGGGCATGCAGAACTTGCCTCAAAGTGCCTATGAAGAGCTCAGCTCTGGGTGGCTGCTAACATAGATATTTTGGAGAATTTGAGTGTGCATGAAGCATGCCCTGAGCTCCTGCTCTGGAGCTCAGACTGAGAAGGTGTCTCAGTAAGGGCTTCATTTAAAACAGGGGGCTGAGTTTTGTGTGAGAGTAGATTTGTCTCCATGCTGAGTTGCCAGGTGCAGATGTACTCCTCAGGCTGGTTCATGGATAGTAGCCTTCAGCGATGCAGAGAGGAAGGAGGGGTGCCAGGCATCAAGTGCTTCTCTCCAAGCTGGTGTTTCCCTGGTGATAGTACTTTCCTCTGCTATTCCCTTTGGGACTTCTGTGAACTCAAAGTGATTTATGGTGCTGCAGTCTGCTTCCCAAGATCAGTTTTGGTGATGGTGGTTTTAGATTGGAGCTGGGCACTTCTTAAATGTCACCCCCTGTGTAAGTTTTCCTTGCCCAGTTGCTGCAGTGTTTGTGTGCCTGTTCTGCAGGGCTGGGGTGTTTCAGCCTGTTTTCCAGGCTGGCAGAACTCGAGCTGGCACTGCTGGAGGGTGGCCAGCAGCAGCTCTGAGCAAGTGGGTGAGAGAGGGGGGAGCTGTAGAGGCTTTGGCCAGGGATTTGTATGGTTTGGAACAGGCTGCAGGCAGCTAGAGGAGGTATGTGTAGGGGGTGTGTGTCTTCTGACTTTACATTAGCTTCATGCCTCAGTCAGTTTTATTCTGAATTGGAGCATATGCTTTGCTCTGCACTGTACATGGCAAGCTTGAGATTTTTATCTCCAAATCTGAGTTGTTGTGGAAGTACATTGGCTTCACTGTTAAAATGCTTTAAAACACTTACTTGCAAAAACAAAAAAAGTACTGAATGCTACAAAACCATTGCTTCAGAATAAGCAGAGAATATTCTCAATCCAAGCTCTTGTTTTTCAGAAAAAAATATATAGTACTACTAATGGCAAGAGGCATTCTTTTAGTTGATAAGGTTATCAGCTTGTTTCCCAAGCACCTTGTTGGAAACAAGCACCTTCAGCTGAACCCTATTTCAGTGAAATGTGAAAATGAGCTAATTCTGGTGTGACCTTGAAGGAGAAATTTGTGAGAGTTCTTCACATGTTCTAAACTGAAATACTCTGTTAAAAATTCTTCCAGGTCTGTTCTACTGGTTTTTTGTGGGGTTTTTTTTTTGAGAACATTAAAAATGTAATCTCTAACTGGTTATGCAACTCAGAGTTCTCTGAAGAAATACCTTTCTATTTTCAACTCTAAGTCTTCTAATTTTCTTCTTGGGAAGAATGCCAGATTTTAAAATTCTTCACAAAAATGTTACCTTTGTTATATAATTATATAACCTGATGTTAGCAGCATAGTATTTCATAGGATGTTAAATTTTCTTGTCTGTCAAAGTCATGATTGTAACAACTTTGGTTGTGGATTTTCTAGGCTGTTTTGCAAGCCATGCTCTATTGTGTTTTGATATCTGTACTTATACAGGTGAAGCTGAAGCATGAGACCTTCATTGGTGCTCTTGGAAGGACACTGTGGCTGGTGAGGTGCAGGAAATGCCCAGGCCTTCTGAGAGCAGTATTCCAGTTCAGCCAAGCTCGTGTTCCTCATGGAGAAATGCTTGTGATCAGATCTCCCTGGGCAGTAGCTGACCAGGACTGCTTTCCAGGAAAACCTGACATGGGCTTTCTCCATGTCTCAGGTCAATGATGGCTTGGTGAGACTGAAATTGATCTCAGCTGGGCTGCTCCTGTGGGACACAGTGCTTGGATGTGCTGTACCAGTCTCTCAAAGAAATAGAAACAGTGTCCCTTTCAGAAGCACCTCATGCAGTCAGTTTCATGACACTGGGTGTCAAATGTTTTCTGAGTGGGTGTCCAGTATTTCAGCAGCTCTCCATAATGAAATAGTTCAGAGGAGTTTCTTTCCACGTGGATTTTTGGAAGCTCCTGGTGTTAGTGGTAGATCATAGTCTGTCTGACACTTTCAGTGTGCCTGCCAGTGGGTATGTGAGAACTAGTTAATAGTAACACTCATTTTGGGAGACGTAGGCACTCTGTCTTTAGCTGTGTTTGTGGGGTCTTGTAGGCTTAAAAAATCACAGCCATCACCCCTCACTCCCCTATCCACCCCAACCTTCCCACCCCCAACCAAACAAACCCCTGGAAGATACAGTAGCTGTAGTATTTGCAAATTACTTGTATTTTAATATCCCTTTCTTTGAATTATGGATGCTGTATTTCCAACAGAAGAAAAACATATTTTCACCAAAGTTCTGCTGGGTGCCAGTGAAGGAGATTTCTGTTGTTTGTTTTCTGCTCAGTCACTAAGAAATGTCTGACTTCCTTCCTTCTTCAGCCTCCACAAAGAAGAGGGGGGCTGGGACACAGGAGTGGGGACATAATGACCTTAATGCACAGCCCTGTGCCTGCCAGTGGCCCTGTGCTTGTGAGACTCCCCTCTCCACAGGTAAGGGTGAAGGAAAAACCCCATAATGAATGTAAGGAAAACAGCTGTAGCTCCTTAAACATTGCCCCCTCCCACTGACTAGGAGCTTGTTCACATTTCCTTGAGAGCATGGGAACTTTTGGAAAGCAGGCTCCTAAGGAATACAATGGCTGAGCAAACCCTGGCAACAGTTGCTTGGTTTCTTTTTTTTTTAAATTGGTTGACATGCCTCTCATGACCTATCAATTAAATACAACTGTGTGGATAAGCAGATGTGATCAGATATCTCCTTATAAAAAAACCCAAACCAGCAAAAACTCCCAAACACACACAACACCCCTCCCAAAACCAACAAAAGTGAACCAAAGTGCCCAGTATACTGTACACAGCACAGTAAGTCACCCTAAGTAATGTCATGTCTTCAGGTCCTGTGAGTGGTTCTTTCCCAGTGTAAGTTAAATGCTTTTGTCCTTTAAGAGAGAAAAGAACATAAGTCATTGCTAGTAAAGCTTTTGAGTACTCAGTGTTTGAAAGTTGTTCTTAAACAATTTTTTTTTTCTGTGATTTTTGTCAAGAAGTAGTCAGTGAAAATAGATGGCTGTAATAGAGCAGATCTGGACTGTTTACATGTGACAAGGTAAACTGAGCAAGTCTGACACTCCCAACATACAGCCTAGGGCTTGTTGTCAGAAGTGGGAAACTCTGCCCTGTAACTGCAAAAAGACAAGGCAGACTGGTAGTCATGTGGATGTGAGCTTTCTGTGCCTAAAAGCAATCTGTGATTCAGATTTATCTGTTTGTGGTAACTCCTGCAATGCTATATCTAGCTTTCAAGAAGGACACTGAAAATGAGAAGATTCAGAAAAGCCACAAGAATAAGCCTGAAAAAGAAAAATCTTTTTTGCTAATACACATGACAAGCTTTATCCCTACCTCAGAAGGAGATATGGAGTAACTTGCTTACAATCCAAAAATAATTCACAAAGTAAAGATAAAGTTAACCAAATATACTAGTGGAAGAACTATCCATAGGTAGGATGGATTTTTCCATCCAGAGTGACTTTTAATTTAAAAAGGTAAAATACATATTTCATTCTTTTCCAAAGGGAAATTTGGTCATTGCAGCTCTAGTTTTAAAGCCAGAGAGCTGTGCCTTGTGTATTATAGATTAGATTGGATGATTAATGAACTTCTGTGGACTGAAGAAATGGCTGCAGTGGGATCAACATTTCTGTGATGGAAAGGCTTGTCAGAGCTGGCACCTTTTACATGTGAGAGATCATCTCAGTGTGCCATGGGAAGTGTTCCTGTGTTAATAAGGGAGTCTGCCTGGCTCTGTCTTGGATTATGTGAAGTCTTGTCTGCCTTACACTGTTTAATGATGCTTTTGTTCAGGGCTGTTCACTTGGTTCTCATCTCCCTTAGTGAGGCTTTAAACTCACTGAAAGTGGGATCTTGCATGTTTAGGTGGTGGGTTTTTTGGGTTTTTTTGTAGGTTTTTTTTTTTTTTTGTAGGGTTGATGTTTTCCCATACTGTATCAGATAAGTTTAAAGTATATTTGCAGTATAGAGGACTCTTGTTGTATAAAATCCAGACTTCTTTCTGACTGGTTGTTGTTCTAGAGGCTGTGTTCTTTTTCTCCTGATGCTAAGAAGGCTTTTATATGAATTTGAATAGGGATGAAATCATTATTCAGTAGAAATGCATCAGCTTTTGCCAGAATAGTTAATGTTTGTTTTAATATGCTAATGTGAGGTTAAAATGTACTTTTATCCTAACCTTACTAGTAACTCCAGATTTGTTTTTGACCGTGTCTAGAAACTTCATAGGAAAGTATAGGTCTTTGGGGAATAGTCAGGTGATCTTTTGAGTGGGGTTTAGAGTTAGTGGCCTGGATTTACATGTTGTTAGACAGAGGAGCAAAGCTATAAGTTCCATGGGCCATATTTTGATGGTTAAGTGAAGCTTCTGAGCATAAAAGAAATGGTAGTTTGGCAGCTTTTTTATAGGCTTGTTTGATTCTGGGACCCTGAGCCTGTGGTGGTAACTGAGACTGAGGCTCAGTGGGAGACATCTCTTGAAATGAGGTGATAGGAGATTTGTTACCCTACTGGTGAGGTCAACTTAGCTGTGATCTCAGCTGCTGTATTCATAGCTGCATGTCACAACTATGCAATGCAAATTGTCAGCTAATCTGGGTTTTGTGGTGTCTCAAAACAAAGGGAAAACACTAACAGAACAAATGCAGAATTATTGCTGTCATTAGTGATTGTTAAAAAATGTGCACACCATTCTGCTGAATGTGATTGCTTATTTGCATGCTTAGTGATATCTGCAATCAAATAATTTCCTAATGATTAGGATTTTTGCTGTACTCCTGGGAGAAGGTGTTGCTCAATTTTCTCCTGTAGTTTACTAAATGGCTCAAATTGTTTGCAGTGGCTACACTTTGAAGATGTTAATGCAAAGGGAAGCTGGTTTTTTTTAACAGGCTTCTGTCCTATAAATAACTCAGCTTAGTTCCATTTAAGTTTACTTTTTTTTTTTTTTCTGGAACATGACTTTATATAGTTGAACTGGTCCATTTCTAAACAAGGTATGAGAATCATTTGGTCATGTGTCTCCAGTATCTGTTTCTTATGTAACTGTCTTCTGTAAAACTTTCTGGTTGTCACTGAAAATGGTTTCCTGTTTATGATATTTTACGGATTTCTGGTGTATTTTGTGGCTTCAGATGGAAAATGCTAATAAGTTGTTGGCTGCACTTAATAATTTCGTTGGTGGTTAAATATAGCATAACCAAAAATGCCTAAGATTATCCTCAGGCCAAGTGTTTGCCTGATGACTTATAATTAAACTTAGAAATGTGTATGTATTAAAAACAAGTTGCTGTTTTCATCTTATGAGTGCCATGCTACAACCTGTTTTATGCCTTTTCTTTTTTAATATTTGGTGCTAGATTTTGTTACTCAGAGGTGGAAACCTGCTTCAAATGCTGCCACGTGTTGGACATTATAGTAGTGATTAGGAGAGCTGCTGTATTCATAGAAATGCCTTGTTTTCTGCACTTTAAGGAAGCTGAAATTGCCAACAGTGTTAAAATTCCCCCTCTTGTTTCCCAAGTCTGTTGAGGGATCTCTTCTCAATCACCAAACCACCTGCTGAGTAGGTAAAAAGTGATTTAAGATTCAAGTGAGCTAGTTTTCACGAAGAGTAGGGAAAAGATAAGGTTCCAAACTTTCCATGGGCTCACATTTTTCTGCTGATTAGATAAGGATTCAGAGCATAAGTGCCCTAAGGATTCTGCATAAGTGTCCTAAGAGCTCAGCAGAAATCTACAATTAATAAGGATTTTTTACAGTCCAGTCACTCATGACAACATTTCTAAATGCCAGCAAGGGTTTCTAAGACAAGCTGTAGCAGGTTTTGTGCTCTAGAAAAATTTCAGTTCTAAGTAAAATTCAGAATCCTGAGTCTGAATTCTTGCACCTGTTAAACTGGCTGATTGAGGCATTAATATAAATGTGTCTGTGACACTGTGATGCTCTTATTTTCTTTGATTGCTTTTGTCTTACAACCACAAAAATGCTGAACTTCAGTGTTAGCTCATATCTCTTGTATACAGCATATTTGAGAAACTCCATTTCCCCTCCAAAGCTTTGCTTCCTAAAACGTGATTTCACAAATTGTGACTTTCATTTTCCTCTCATGGCAGACCAGTTCTTTTATTCCCTGTATGCTGATATTGGCAACACAAGCCCAGACTTCAGTCAGCTGAGTTAGGACTGTGTGTAAACCATAGGGACTCTGGAACCACAGGTGGAAACTTGACAGATGTGAGTGAATTTTTCATTTTTCCCTATGTCTCTTTCCAGAGTAATTGCAAAGAACTCAGTTCCTTCAAAGCAGTGCAGATATTGGATGCCTTTCTTGGATGAGCAATTAAAATTGTGCATTTCAGGGCTGGATGTTGCAAGCCAAGAAACCATAGCCCACCTACCTCAGCACATTACATGCTTTCCAAGAATGTTATTTTTATAATCACTGAAATAACTGAAAAGTAACTGGAGGCATTACAGCTTAGAGGAGACATGTCTAACATGTTCTTCTTTAGCTACACCCAAACCTTTCATATTTACTTTTCTCAGAAGGTGAGGGGTGGGTGTATTTTCTGTCTCCATCCCTTGCTGCCTTTTTGCATTACAATGCTCAGCATATCAGCAGACAGCAAATATGTACTCAACCAGAGGTCAAACATAAAGACTTTCTTTTATTCATGGTACTAGAAGGTAAATTGACTTTTTTTAAAAAAAAGCTGATCTGTGTCAGGGCAGCTTTGCTCTCTCACCTGTTACATGCACTGGAACACTTGACTTTGGGGTTGCACTTGTGTTTGAGGCCTGAGCTCAATTCTCAAGTGTAAGGTCCAGATCATTGTGGGATGTGAATGGAGGGTGGTGTGCAGGGAACTTTTGAACAGCAAGAAGCAGAAATGTCCTCAGTGAAAAAGAACAAAATACAGGAATCTTGAGGAAGTGGGGGGCACTGCTGGCTCTAGTTCAGTAAAAGGCCATCAAGCTGATGATAAATCTGTCTTTGTCCTGGGATTTTTTGCACAAACATAGTGAAAGGGTAGTGGCCAACTGACATGCTGCAGGAGTGTGTCAAAAGTAAGGATGCTGCAAGGTCATACAGTCAAAAGTGGTTCTTTGCCTCCTTCTTTCTTCCCCCATCCTAAATACAAATAACAACTAATCTTATGGTGGAGATGGGTTTAGTGGTGACTGTCAAGTTCTGGAGGAACACAGTTGCTCAAGTATAGAATAGCATCCATGTGCTTAAGATCTTTAGAAAGGTTAAAAAAAAGTGTGAAAAAGGCTTTTGTAGTATATTTATACCTGGTTCTAGGAACATTTAAAAGTGATTTCTTCCTGTAATAGCTTTAGTCCAGCTGAGTCATGGCCTTATGCATTATTTAGTTAAGACCACCTCTGAAATAAGTGTCCAATATCTGTTAAGAAAAAAAATATGATCCTCTTCCAACTGAAAATGAAACGTAGGACTTTCACACAGAATGTTTTCTGGAGAATGTGCTGAAGCTCTTCATTTGAATGGGGCAGGCACATTTGTTTATTAGAGTAAGGAGTTAAAGTTCATCGAGATAGTCCTGTGTGCTGTGAGTTTACTGCCCAACTTGAATCTTAAGAAAATCACAGGCAGTGATCTTTAAAATGGGGGGAACTGTAGAACATGACAGAAAATGAAGAAGTGATGGTGATGCTGCTATTCATTCTTACTGGAGGAAGCTATTACCTTTATTCCTACAGGTCTAGTTGCAGCAACTGGTGAAAAATCCAGTGCACTGTAGTATTCCTGAAGTGGCACTCCAAGTAGACATTGATGTTCTAGGTTGTGTCCTTGTGTTCTCTTGGCCTCCATGAGGGCTTGATTTTTCTCTGTCACCTCTGTGTTGTGGCCTTGCTGCCTCTTCACTTAGTCTGAGGTAGAATATTCAGTCCCAGAAGGGCTCTCCTCTCCTTATGGGTGGAGCAGGTTGCTGTCACAGCACTGTAATGCCTTGTGACTGGCACCTGGCCTGATACAGGCAATAGTTTGGCCCATGCCAAATAAATACTCTTACATAAGTAAGCATAAAGTTACAGTGAGGATCACATTTAGATACCACCTATTCTTTATTGCTCTTGTGAGGTTCATTTGTTCTTCAAGATAAAATTACACATCCAGTATGAAGGCAGTTGATGGCTGAAAATAAATCTGTTTGCATAACCTTTTACTGTTCTTTGTTGCAGCTCTCAAGTTCCACTTACAAATATAGGAGTGAGGAATTCAAGAGACAGTTTTCTCATCTGCCAGACTCTGAGAGACTCATAGTAGGTAAGAAGTAATCACAGCAAAAATCCTTGTCTTCTGTTTGATGACTTCAGATTGCAGTCATGTCAAAGCATTTTGGGTTTTTTTATGGCAAATTCTAACTACAGCTGGTAACTCCCTATTTTCCTGTCTTTGAACTAGCATGAGATACCTTCAGGGAAAGCCAGATCTATACTCCTCTCCTCTACTGCCTGCTTTGTGGGGAAAAAAATAAAGGGATGTTGTTTCTGAGACCCTGTTAACTAGGTAGATCATCCTTAGCAAAAACTTCTCCTTGCTCCCTGGAACTAATACCCTTGCCCAAAGCACCTTGATTAATGTGACTCCTGGGACTGAGTGACACAGTGGGTGGTTGTAATTTAAAAGACTATTTTTCAGCTGATTGGGAGAGGAAAGAAGCAGGTGTCAGAGAATATCAATATGATGCATGACTTTTCTCAGCACTGAAATATTCCTTTTCCAGCTCTGTTTCACTCCACTGCAGAATCCAAAGAAGGCAACCATGTAACCCTACCTCCTTTGCATAGTGATGCACCTTATTCCCTCCTTTATCACCTGCCTGTGCTGTATTTGTGTAAAACAAGTAACACTCTATATTTTCATACAAAAGTGGCATTGTGACTGTTTAAAGTTCATCTTTCATCTTATGCAACTTTTAAGGAAGTGAATATTGACAGGCTGTTTAGTGTATGCTTGCAGTATGAACAGCTCTGCAGCAGTTAAATCTCTGTGCCTTTTTCCAGCCTCAGGAGGCAGTTACCCTCTGAAATGCCTTCTGCATTTTTAAAATACTTCAGTAGGGATGTAAAACAGAAGGAAAGGATATTACTTCAAAGCATTGTTTTTGATGTTTCTCCTTACACTTGATTGATGCAGAAAGCCATGGAGCAAACTCTGAAGCACAGTTTCAAAGAAGAGACTGTGTGGGATTTAGAGAGACTTAGTAATGGGTTAATCTCAATTTGTTCCATCAGAAGCAAAGCCACTACTTTCATATAATTTTTTTTACCCCATAAAAAGAAGTGTTTTGTTGAAAGGACTTTTTGCATCCTCCAAGCAAGGAGCTTTTCCTTTGCTTGGTGTAGAGAAACTTGGTGCAGGCTTTACAGTGCTTCAAGAAGCCATTGCTTTCTGCTGTTCATTGAAATAATTGTTATGGCTTCTGGTTTTAAATCAGCTGTTAAAAATAAGCAACTCTTCCACTGTAATGAGAGCACTGTATGTAAAGATTATATAATTATATAAAATATTATTTTATTAAAATGAAAGGAATTACTTAGACTGTCTAAATGGCAGCTTAAAGGAGTTGCCACTATGATTTGTCTGAAAATGTTGTTTTCAAGCAACATATTAAGTTACTGGTTCTGAAAACTTAAAAGGAGAAGTGCTGATCTCTTCTGTTTGTTTTGATATTTTTTTTTGTGCATCTAGGTCAGAGTGGGGTTGCTCATCACTTTCCCAGTGGTGACCTTTTATGGGTTTGAATCCCTCTCTTAAAAACCACAGAAATCAGATGCAAGCTTCTTCATAATGCTTTCCTCAAGTCCTTAACTTCAAACTCCTGTTGCCTTCCTCTGTCAGCATTTTGGTATCTGGCTGTTCTTAAACATGCACTTACAGCTGACTCCTTTAGATTTAGGCTTCTGTAGTTCTAGTTGTAGTTACAGCTCCAAGGGCTTGTATACATGCCTCATTTTTGTTACAAGACGATTTATTTCCACTTGATTATTTGAAGGGGGAAATGCTAGAGAATTAAAAAAATTGTAATAAAAAGCTTCTGTAAAGGCAGATATGGCTTGAAGTTAGGATGTTTGGGACTGCTGAACTTCTTGATATTTGAACAAGAACTGTATTTATTAAAATCAAAATTCTGTCTCGGACAATACCAGATACAAAACTATTAGATACCTCTAGGGTTAAAATCACTAATATATATTACATCAATAAATACATTCTGCATATTTTCTATACTTTAAGTAACCTTCTTTAGGTTGGAGCTCCAAAAAGAGATCCATCTTAATTATCTAGCAGCAGTACTTCTGAAAATTCCTTTTGTTTGAATCTTCAGGCTCTGAAATTGGGAAAGCTCTCTGAGATTTTTAAGAAGTGTGACTATATCCTCTGCTCTTGTTCTTAATTAGCAGGTATCTGATGAGGGATAATTGCATTGTAGGTGAAATCTGTTTCTTAATAGGGATGTTTTAGTCAAAGACAGTATCATAAAAATGACAGTCAACTTCAGGAAATATCCCCTGCCTCAAGAACTGGATAACTTCAATCTGCCTGTTAGTGTCTCACTCTGCAGATAGTTTTAGCTAGTGATAGGATCTCTTTAGTGGAAAATTATCTTACTACAACATATGAACTACTGTTCTGTAGGAGTTGACAGTATAATCTGTTGTACTATAAAATGTTTGTGTATTCTGTTGTTTAGGTGCTTTGAAGTCTGACTAATGAATACTTCTCCCATGTACTCCTGGGCTTGCCTGACACCTCTTCTCTGAAAACCTTAGACAGTGCACAGGGGTTGATGGATGGGTGCTGTCCTCACACGGATGTACCATCAACTCTGGTTTTGGGCTGTTCCCGGAGCAATGGTCTGCATGCAGGCCAGTACAAGTCTGCCTTTGTAAACTTCTTAAAAATGAAAGGAATGGCTTTGTATTGTGCTGTAATACCCCATCTCATTTTAGTTAACAGGTTTGGGTCAGCTGTGCTGCAGTCAGTGGGCGATAACTTGCTCTTGCTCTCTGTACAGACTACGCCTGCGCCCTCCAAAAGGATATCCTGCTGCAGGGACGCTTGTATCTCTCAGAGAACTGGCTCTGTTTCCACAGCAACATTTTCCGATGGGAGACCACAGTAAGATCTCTTAGCTCACTTGAATCCCACCTTTTCTTTGTCCTATCCTATCAGGATATGTAGGATTAGACTCTCTCAGAACTCATCTTGTCAGTCTCATGCTAGTAGCTCTGGGCTGTGAAGAAAGAGCCTGCATCCCTGAGTGGAAATGCAGATCTGTTCTCTGTAAAATAAGAACAGCAGTGGAGGTATTTGAATGCTGAAGTAAGCCTGCTTAGTCAGTCATTCAGCATAAGAAGTTTAGGAATTGTGCTAAAGCTGGCTTTTCACACTTCTGGATGACAATTTGCCTTTCCTTACCATGCAAATTTGTCCTATAAAGGAATGTAACACGTAATCTACTGTAAGTCCTGGGGCATGACATGGTATGTGATGATGCCCTGTTCAAGGACTCTCCAGCATTGAGCCTTATTTGACTTAGCCTTTCATATAAATATCAGCATCTAAGAACAGCTGAAGGTAATTGATAAATGACTTCTGCAAGTTCTCATATTGTGGTCTGTGGCTTTTGAACAGTACAAGCAAAGGTAGATATTTGTGATATGTTGGCCCTGTCATTTCTGTCAGATTAGGTTAATGAGTTAAAATCTTTCGTTCAAACAGTTGTTGCATCTGCTGTAGAACCTGCATAAAGCAGTGAATAAGAAAAGGAAGATAACCTAGCAGACAGAGGATGGACATGTCAAAATGTTCTGTGAACTGTGAGACTGCTTATAACTTAAGTTGGTATCTTACATTTGAGTGCTCTGAAATACACAGGGCAAACAACAAATAGCTTGTGTATTTCAGACCGTGAGGGGCTGTAGAAATACTTAAATGAAAACCAAGCTTACTTTTGTCAGATGGATTTGATGATTAAGTATTTCTTATTTTAGATGTGAAATTAATTTTAAGATAAACCCTTTGGAATTATACCCTTGAATATGTAAACTGTTCAAAGACTGTTTGGGTGGTTTTTTTAACCAAAACAGCATACATCCTGGTAACCTGTTTCTGCCTGTCTAGCAGAGTGATATCTTCAGCAGTATCTTTAGGCAATCTGAGCTCATCAGCCACAATGGTAGAGCCAAGTTTGGGACCTCATTAGCAGGCTGTGTTGTTGCAAAGAGAGAAGGAATAAGTGGAGAACGTTCTGCTCCCATAGGAAAAAACAAGTTAGAGCTGTATGTTCCTCCTTTCTCTAAGCTGTAAGGCAGCACAGCCATGTATTCAAGAGAAGAGGGGGTAGGCTGGAAGGAAATGGCTTCTTGCAGCCAGTCAGACCATGTTCTTCTAAACAGAAACACTTCAACTACTAATATACAAGTCAAACGTGCCTAGGCAGGAAGAATTTCTTGCAGTGACTAGACTACAAATGAAATTTTGAAAATGGACTGTATTGTAAACTTCTGTGAGATTACACAGTCTGTTATCTGATCTGTCATCTGTCCTGCTTTATGTATAGCATTCTGATTGGGATTGATTTTCAGATCTGTGATTTGTGTTTGGTTGGGATTGTGGCTGGAGGAGTGGAAGAAAAGCAGAAAGAACCACTTACTTCCCTAGTCCTAATATGAAAGGAGATGACTCAAGTCACCTCAGATTGTACCTTGAAATGCTTGCTGTTAAAGCAGCAACTGGAGACAGTAATTGCCTTTGTGATCTCATCTGAATTGCATCCCAGGGTTTGGGGTTAGAGTTCCTCTTGTATGTTCTGTAACTTCGAACCTTTTAGTCATGAGTTATTTTGAAAATTACTTATTGAATGTGTTTCTGCTTAGATTTCTATTGCTTTGAAGGATATCACTTTCATGACAAAGGAGAAGACTGCTCGTCTCATTCCAAATGCCATTCAAATAGCAACAAAAGGAGAGAAGGTGAAACTCTGGTTTTAAATATGTTCTTGCTAAATCATAGAGCCCAGAACACAGCACTTGTTCTAGTTGATATTTTAATAAAAAACTTCCCGGTCAAATGTTTAAATGTGCCTGGCATTAGAAGGCAGACTTAGATTTGGTCCCTCTGCATGTTTGCTTAATAATTCAATTCCAGTTTGACTGCAGAATCCCTTAGTGGTGTTGATAGTAACCAGAAAGTAAGGGTTTCTCACCTATTCAAAGGAAAACTAAATTTCCAAGCATGAATTCAGAATGTATATTTTTCATACTGAAGAAATATCAAAGTCACTGCATTTCAAGTGCTCCTTGAAGAAAGCTACTGAAACAAAAGGACTGTGATGTCATGGGTTTTTGAGTAATTGAGAAATTTACCCCAGAACATGTGCTGGGCAATTAAGTTTTTAAATGCATATTTGAAAAACTGAAAAGCATGATGCAGAGTCTTATGTGCAATACACTGTGATAAGTTCTTCCATAAATGCCTTGAAAATAATAATTCTTGGCAAAGAACAGAGCTTTCCACAGTGAACCTGGAGCTGTTCTTTGGGAAGCAACTGTGATTCATCATATTTGGCTGTTCCCTCTCAATTCATCCAGTATTAACTTTCAGTAACAAGGAAGATAGACCTCTTTGCTAAAAAAACCCAGCTTTCCAATGGGAAAGATTTTAACACTTGAAATGATGCATATAATTTGATCTCCTATTTTAATTATTTTAATTTCACATCTTGTGTGAAAATGTTAGTAAAAGGCTTATGTGGCAGAAGAACGGAAATAGCTGTGGCCTGTAAGAAATAGGCATATGTGTTTCTGATTTGTTCAACCTCCTGTTGAAAAAATTTAAGTGTGTTTAAGTTGAGGAGGAGCTCTTCCTTTATGCCAAGGGTTGTCACATGCCCAGAACAGCAAGTGTCTTCATACACTGTGTGGACATTGGGGAACATACTCTTACTCACTGGAAGTGATAGGAACCGTGGGACCAGAGGAATATGACCCCCCAGGTTTGCTGAATGTGAAACGAGGCAAAATGTTACTGATAACACTGGCTATTCAAGGAAGCATTTTGAGATTCTTGAAAATAGCTACATGTGAGCTTATTTATTACCCTGGTTTTTTTCCTGCAGTTTTTCTTCACGTCATTCAGTGCAAGAGACAGGAGCTACCTCAGTATCTTCCGTTTGTGGCAGAATGTGCTGCTGGATAAGGTGAGCTTGTCTGCATCAGTACCTGTGGTTGAGCAACCAAATAAGCTTTTTCTAATGTAGACAGATGTGCCTCTGGAGAATAAGAGACTTGAAGTTAGCTTTTCCTTTCTGACTTAGAATTCTAATCTGATGTTCTGCTTTGGTTCTTTGCACTTTAGATCACAGACAAAATTCTCATCTTTTCCTTCTCAGACTGCCACCTACAACTCTGCTGTTGAAGGAGCATTTTGTCTTTGCATATGGGTTGCATGCTTCTCTTCACTATGAGCTCAAGCATATGTTACTAAATTTATATGCATTTGCTTCACATTTTCTATGCCTAATTTTTGATCAAAAAGGCAAGAGGTTTTCTCAGTGAAAACTTTCAAGGAAAAAGGCCAAAACTCCTTCTCAGATAAGTTTGCTGAACATTTGCCAGCCAACTCATCACAACTCTGCTGACCTTGAATAAATGCAACCAGGCAGGCTGTATGATATGGAAGTGTATCTTTGAAATTTTGGCTAGTTAGCTTGATTTATATTGCAATTTGTGGATACTTAAGCTAATCTTTCTAAAAATGGATTTACATTTTTGCAGAACATCACTGTTAGAAAGACAATTTTTGTAAACCAATTCCTTCCTCTTTTGTCTCTCATTATTTAAATGTTTTAACACAGTTGGAATTACACACTGAAATATCCATATATAACACTGCAATGATCCCCAAAGGTTTAAAGCTGTTGTGCTACTTACACATAGTAGCTGCACTTTTTTCTTTTTGTTAGATGAATTTTAGAGCAGACTTTGTCAAAACAAAAGCTGAAAGTAAAGGGAAGTGCTATTTAAGGCAAAACCAATGTTTCTTGCAAGTCTCTTGTCCCTCAGATCAAGTACTACTTAATTGTAACTTCATAACCATCTTGTCTTAAATCCAGCCACGATGTACTATGTCACCTTTTGCCTGGAATGTGCAACTGGAAGTAACCTTGCTTTCTTTCATTGTGCAGAGTTTGTCAGAAATGGCACTTATGTTATTCAGTCCATTAGTTTGTGGTCCTGGAGGGTCAATGTATGGACATTCAGTTGTACAAACTTATCCTAGGGCTGGAACAGAGGTAACAAGCTTCCTACTGTTCAGTATTAGTTTTTTGTGTGCATTTCTTCTCTGTGACACTGAAATGAATGTCACATTAGGATCAATTTTTCACTTTAGAGCAGTAGCTAAAGGATAGATAAGGAAGCAGGAGGCACGGACTGAATGCAAGATGAGATGAATTAAGCCAGCAGGTTTTAGGAACCAGTGCATTTGAGTAGCTTGGGAACTCTTCTTGTTATTTCTGTCAAATCATGCTGTTAGCTCGCTTGCATCCTCACTGAAGTATGTTAAAAGATAAATCTGTTTATGAGAATTTCTGCTTGGGGTTCTCAGTTGTAAAATGGAGCACGGTCATGAGGTGTATGTAGGGCTTTTTGATGTAGTATGTTTGGAGCTATTATTGAAAGAGGATTTCTGTTAGGTTGAGCGCCTACTTCTGAAATGTAGTAATGACTTCTGGTTCTCTACTAGAACGTGTTTGAGTCACCTGTCAGCCTTCTTTATGGTATTCTTTACTAGATAAAGCTGTAGAGGGGCACTGTGGAGTTGAAAGTAGAAATTGAAGTTGCTGGAGCTGGATCCAGTGACACTACTAGAATGGCAGCTATGTACTGAACTAATACTAAAAGAGAGCCCTTGGTGTTTTCAAGCAGTTTTTCTGTTTTCTCCCCACCACTCCAGTGTCAGGAACAGCATACATTTGGAAAATGTACACCTGAGGCCCTGCCATGGTGTGCAGTGCCTGAGTGTGTGCAGTTTGGTGTTCCTGGCCTCAGTGATCAAAGGAATGCCATCAGAATTTGTAAGGCTTTTGACAATAACCAAATCTCACTCTGGAACCAGTTCCAAAAGGAGCTGGTTTTCATGTTTCCTCTGCAAATAGCTAAATGTTTTAAAGCCTGTGAACAGCTTGGTTATATTCTGGAGTACGTCTGCTAGACCTGGAGATGACATCCAACTGTTAAATTAGGAAATAAAGTTGTCATCAGAAGTATAACTGACTATAGGTGTCACAGTACTGGTTTGAGCCACCTGATGGTGAATAATCCCCAATTTTCAGGATTTGGATCCAGGGGAGTGGAATTACATTTGCTTCAAATCATGTCTGTGCAGAGGTAATTTTCAGTCCCTGGCCTCTTCAGCACTTCTGGGCATATATTTTGTGCTATGAAGCCTCACCTCTGAGGAGTGACCAGTCTGCTTTACCTGATACACCTCAGCTTTCAGCACCTGCAGAGCTGCTCAGTGGGGTCAGCCTCATACCCTTTCCCAGCTCTCCATCTGGTGGCCATTCTGCCTTGCACCTCCCAAGTATTGCATGTCCTAGGTGGTTGGACAAGTAGTCCTTTGACAAGTCTGCCTTTCTATTAGAAGTGACTTGCACTGTGCAAGAAAACCAGCAAATGGTTACTTGTTATTCTATGTCCTAACTTATTACATCCATCAAGATGCTTTCCCCCAACTTTGCACCACTGCTCTGACAGAACTCTAGTCCCCTTTAGCTCAGTTACAATTCTGCAGCTTGTAACTTCTTCAGACCTTGCTCATAATACACTATAGTGTGTTTGGTGCCCTTCAACTTTAGCTCCTCTGCGAATCAGTGGGTACTTTCCTCTTATCATGGGCCTTTCTTAGGCTTTTTATTCATTAAATGTCCATGCAAAGATTTTTTCTTTGAAGAAAAATTCCACCTTTTTTTTTTTCTGTCCCTGTTGCAAAATGTGTGCAGAGTGAGTCTTGTAGGCTTTTACCTTGCCATTGTTTTTTAAATGATCCAGCATCATGGAAAATAAGGAATCATTAATGCAGGTCTGGAAGAGACATGACACCGGTCTTGATAAAACAGATAGCTGCTTCCACATCCACTGCAGCTTTCAATAATACTTCAGTTTTTAAAATCAGCCAAAAATCCTGTTTTGCAAGGGGCTTCCCAGATTGGTACAAGAAGTTTATTTATGGCTTCTATTGACAATAAGAGCAGGGCTATTCACAGTTTTCCTTTATTTTCCTAAACCTTATGGGTGTCAAATATCCCTCAAGTTTAAGGGAGAAGGAACAAATTAAAATGTAATTAGGCAGGTCATTCAAATCTCAAACAAACACAGCGCTCCTTATTTCTAATGGAACAAGATCTTAACTTAATCAGTCTCAATTCCCATGAGTCCTCTGCCTTAGAGTTGGATTTATTTTCCTATTGTTGTTCTTATGCTTTGCTGGGTAGAGATTTGCACCTGTCTCCAGAGACATTGTAGCAGGTAAGTCTAGAGGTGTGAGAAGGGACCAGAATTTCTGATCAGCTGGGCTTCTTGTGGCAAACATCTCTCTGGACAGCAGTTCTGCCTTCCCCAGCAGTTTCTTAGGGAAGGTTGTGAAAAGAGAGATGTTTATTTGCACCTTTGTGTACAACAAGATTAATTTTAGAGATGAAAGAAGGCTTGGTTTGATTCCAAGCTTCATGTTTAGGCAATTAGAGGGAGAGTTTGCTGTTTCCCACCCCTGTTCTGCAAACAATCAGTGTTCTGTATCAGAGTTGCCTGGCAGGAGTTTGGTGTATGGGGAGGGTTGTCTCTTTAGTCAACCTGTATGGCATGCCTTGTTCTTATTTCTGCATTTGTCCATAGAAGGTAAAAATCATCAGCTTTGCTTCTCCTGGTGGTTCTCTGTAGTCTTGCTTGTGCCATGACACTGCTTTGTCTGGCATGAAGCAAAGTATTGATGATCTGTCTATGTTCTGCTTGAAAAGACAAAAGTGTATCCCAGCTGCTTCCTGTAGCCTTTGTTTTTGTGTACAAAGAGAACTGAGGAAAAAAACCCAGTGCAGACCATCACCTTGAATGGGCAAAGTAATTCATGTTTAGTTTTTGCCTTTCAAGCTTCAGAGCTTCTCTAAGCTGTCCTCTCAGAAGCAGAAGTCTGACCCAGAAAAATTATGCCCTTCTTTGCTTTCAGAACTGACTCTTTCTGATACAATAAAGCAAGTCTTGTTTGATCTTGGCTTGTGACCATTAAGAATTTATTATATCTAGCTGAGCTAGGAATAATTGAGCAGAGTGCAAGAATCCTGTTTTAGAAGCAGAAGTTGGTAGCATTGCTTTGACAAAACAACATGAAACAGCTTTATAGATTCCTTTATAGAATCTGGAAAGCTTTTCTGCTTTTGTCAAACTGTTGATTTGCCCATAGACATAACATAATGGTGACTTTAATTAGCAACATTAGCTCTGTGCCATTATGACTGGGAACTGAGGCATTGGCAATATTGGGCAACAGAAATGAAAATCGCTTTCTTTCTGTCCTTTGATTCCTGGTTGGAATGTGTGCTACCTAAAGATGCACCTCAGTTGTATTTTGAAACCACGTAATTCCCACCCCTGCTTTTCGGCCATTTAATAAGAACAGCTGTAGGTAGTTGTTTGTGGTTATGCGTTTATTGCTCCAGAAGACAGAAGGCCTGGGGAAAGTAAGGCCAGCTGTAAGTGGATGCACGTGTTTCAGCACTGCATTGCTCTGTAGAACAAACCCCCGTGCAGAGGGAGGCTGGCATTAGCCGCTATGACCCTTGCTTTATAGCTGTGTGTTTTGTATTTTAATGTTTACTTTGCCCTCGCTAGGATTAAATACCTTGAAACTGATCTCTGCCAATAGGGTGCTTGTTGCCAGCTGCTTTCTGAAAAGCCCGAAACCGTGTTGTGCTGTAAAATACCCGACGGAAAAACCCTTCCTCGTCTCCTGATTCTGGCTGTTTGCCTCGGCCCTCGGGGGAAGCGGCTCCCGCGCGATGCGATGCAGTGCGGGGGGCGAGGGGGCGGCGGGACCCCCGTGTGGCCCGGCCCGGCGGCGACGGCCGAGAGTGGCTGTGTCCCGCCCCGGGCCGGCGGCGGCA
>JBBMKD010000001.1:22039388-22062926 GCA_037834095.1 Argya squamiceps
CCGGCGGGACGCGCCAGGTGGGTCGCGGAGCGGGACGGGGCCGCTGGGGCGGCTGCGGGCGCGCATTTACATCCTGCGTGCGGGTCAGCTCCGACGGGTCTGTCTAAAATTGCGGGTACTGTAACTAACACTCTACAGGTGAAGCAGGCAGGTGGAGAGGATCATTTAAAGGCCTTTTAAATAATGCATGGGTATTTAATGTCATCATTTCATGCAAATAGTAAGCACTACTTGTGTTACTGCCTCATTAGCACAGTCTTGTTCCCTTGATCAATATGGATGGTGGCCGAGGCACGTTTTCCAGTGTGGTGTCTCCTGTTTTAAAATCGTTGGTATTGCTCTCTGAGCATTATTAAATATCAAAATCTTTTCTTTCCTTTCTTTCTCTCCCCTTCCCTCCCCTAACCCTTTACGGCCGAGGTGGACTTTGAAACTCATTGCTTACTTTGCAGATAGGAGTGTGTCATACTACTTTCACCTCCAAGCTTTCCTGACGATTTAAGAGAAATATGTCTCAGTAGCTGTGGGAATTTGTGGGAACAGGATAGCGATCTTGTACAGAAGGAGAAGACTTAGCTAGTGGTGAGTCAAGGTAATGCTGAAAAAAAGCAACTATTTTTCATAAAGAGGATGCTGGTGGTACAAAGTGAGGACCTCCTGTCCCACCTTGGCAAAGTGGGCAGTTGGCTGACCTAGACACCAGTGTAGTGACTGAAATGCTAGCCTCCCACAATCTGTAAAGTACTCTGAGCATCCTCAGGAAACAGGTGGGTATCTATTAAGCAGTTTGTTCAGAATCAAGGAGGTGCTTACTTACCTTGTGCCATATCAAGTGAAGTCCAAGAGGGAGGTACCTTGGAGGTATCTATGAAAATACTGATGACCTGTGAAGAAGCAAGTAGTGGCTACAAATGTGTGTTTTCTTAGAATGATTATTTTTCTTGTGCCTGGTGTTATTGGTTGAGCAGCAATGGGAGTATGAGCAGACAGGAGTACAGTTGCCCAAAATGCTGAAACCCAATCTCGGAACGTGATACCTGAATGCTTTCGGTCCTTGTCAGAATCGAGGTTAAAGGCTGTGGCGTAATTCAAACTTGTCGCTGTTTTTCCTCCAGTGCCTTACTGTCCCATACCGTGGTTCTTGACTAGCTTGCTTTGTTTCAGAGGCTGACCAAGCAGGAATTCTGGCAGCTGGTGCACCAGAGCTATGGCTCTGAGCTGGGCCTGAACAGCGAGGAGATGGAGAGCTTCCACTCGTCGTCTGAGGACAACGGGCAGTCTCGGTAAGGAGAGGCTGTACAGCCTCTTGACACACCTGGGGAGAGGCAGTGTCCTTCTTCTTAGAAGCTAAAGAGCTGCTGTAGCTTTATCAGAAAGGTTGAGCCTGTAGTAAAAGGAAGCAAAGGTCTGAACTGCATAGACTGAGTGTGCATAAAAACTCGACTCTGTGAATTTTCTAAAATAGTAGCAGTGCAGCTGAGGCCCCGTAGAAGAGGAGAGAGGAAGACCTTATTCTCTCTGGATCTGCTTGGGGACCAGCATAGGGGAGTTAAATAGTAACCTTTTCACATGGTGTTGCCTAGTCAGCACCCCTGTGCCCTTCAAGAGTTTGGAAGGTTTGAATAGAATGGAGCTATACTATTGGTTCAGACAGTTTTTTCTTCCCCTCCTCTGTGGAGACTGAAATATTTGTTTTGCCTTGTTCTCCTGATATCTGAGGTCTTAGCTTATTTTTGTATTGTCCTCAGCTTGAATTGAGAAACAGGAATAATAAGCTGGAAAAATTGTAATAATAATGTGGTTTGTTGAAAGAGTTGCCTTGATTTTTTTTTTTTTTAACAAATGTGAACTGAATAATGACCTGCCAATGTCAATCTAATAACAGCACTTTACATATCTCTGTGTAAATAAGCATGACTCTACAAAAGTGAACAATGTAATTTATGTCCCTTCAATCCTGTATTATCTGAGTATATTTGTGGGAAAAGTGTCTTGAGTTCATAACAGGCTTCAAAAGATGTTCTGTTAAATAGTTTCTGATTTTTGTTTGTTTGATTGGTTTGGATTTTGTGGGTTTGCTTGGTATTTTTGTTATGTTTTGGGTTTTTTCAGTTCAAAAATCACAACTTTGCAACTTTGTAATAAGTGATGCAGGAAAAAATTATTTTCTGAGACTTTCTTAAAACATTTTCTTTCCAAGTTAATTATAAGCTGTATCTGTTTCCTCATTTCCCACAGCACTTACTTTCTTGGTTTTATTAACTTGATTAGAAGCTGAATCTTCTGAGAGGTGGCTGGATTGAGGAAAATGGCTCAATACTGATGAGCTGTATGTGGGAAGAATGACTTGGTAGTTTATAATGTTATCTGAACAGCCATGTTTTCAATGCAAAAATCACATGAGAAGGTGTCTTGGATTTCTCAGCGCTTATATCTCCAAAGATATCTTCCTTTTTGGTTTGGACAGATCCAGCATTTGTGATGATTCTGGAGAAAGGGATGAAAAACTACCCAAAATGATTGGTTTAGTTCGTGAGCCCACGCTTCAAACAGAAGGAGAGTCACTCAACAGACACATGTTGCCAGGAGTAAGTGCTGACACAGCCTTTCTTGCTGTTTGTAGCTGATAAGCATATGTGCTTAACTTGTATATCTGTAAGCATAGGATGAATTGAGATGTAACTTCCAAAGAAGTCTTTGAGGAGTCAAGAATATTTCTTAAATTTGAAAATGAGCAAAATTTATATAAGAGAATATGGTTGGTGTGAGCTTCAGCAGTGCTCTGTCACTAATTTGCTGCCCAGCCTGGCTGAAATTCTGAGGCTTATGCCCTGGTCTATTTTTTGTCTTTCCTTTAAAAACAAAATTTCTTGTCTTTTCTTATCTAATTCCAAAGGGGACCATATTTGTGTTTTATCCAAATGCTTTTTAAAGTAATGCCTTTTTCACTTCCAGTGCTTTCTTGCTTGTGCTATTTGTCATTTAAAAGGCTATCTGCTCTTATGTTACAGTCTCTCCTATAGATAAGGCTTATTAAAGGGCAGTTACACTTTGTTATCCTTGCCTTCAAAGGTCATTTAGTCTGCTGTTGTGAATATATGAAACCTTTTTTTAATGCTTCAGAAGGAAGGGGAAAACCCCCACACTTGCTGGAATACAGATGAATTTTACCTTGATGCCTTGGCTTAGTACAACTGAACAAGCATGAATGCCTCACTCATGTTCATTCATGTTGTATGAATTTGTGAATGTGTTTGGCTGGTGTGAACAGCAAATGCATTAGTAGTAGTAGCTGAGATGGGCATGGTGTCTAGCACAGGTACTGGGGTCCTGTGTGCAGCTGTAGTCCTAAAAGGTTGCAGGTATTTTCTCTTGGTTATTAGATATCCCAAAGATCTTGGAAAAGAAAATAAACCACCAATGCATTTTTTATAAGCTTCACTAGGGCCAGTTTTGCTTGGGAGAATTTGGGAAGGAAGGGAGATTATTTTAATGGTTTTTACTACCCTGTAAATCTTCTGGCTTTTGTCACTTGCTAAAACTGATCTGGAGGTTACGTGAGATTTAAATAGTTTTGCCAAAATCCAAGTTAATGGCTAGAGACTCATATCCAGCAAACAATATTGGTGTTTCTCAGATGTTAAAAGCTTAGGTGCTTGAGTGATGGGTATTCCTCATGGAAACCCTAGCAGTGTAAAACAAGATTTTTGGAGAGTTGTAAGGGAGGCCTGAGAGGACTGGGGATGCTGCTGGAATTTGGGCTGTTTGGGATAACTAAAAACCTACCCAGGTAGCCTTAGTTTGGGTAAGTCTTATTTGTGCAAGAACAAGCCATTTCAAAATAATTGCTGTGCCTGGAAAAGAAGCCACACCCTGAGATGTCTCTTGCAGGTGCTAAATCTAATTGGGCACTTGGTAAGGAGGAATGCCTGGGGATTTGGTCTGTAAAAATGCCAGAATTCTGCCTCGAATAAACTGCCTCTGAAAAGTCTTTTAATTATAGTGTAAAAGCACAGTCTTGATAAATGTGTTGCTGTTTCAGGGTAGCTAAAAATGCAGAATGATTTTGTTTAGCTGTATGTGTCACTTGGCATTACTCAAGAATGTCCATGCTCTCTCCACAGCCCCAGGATTGCAGCATGTTTTGTAGAACCACAAGGGCAGTAGGAGGAGGCAGTAGTACTTAGAATGTATTTATTATCAGAAGCCATCACAGTGATGACACAAAGCACACTTAACCACCTTCCAAAGACTGGAGGGAGACAGGCTTAAACTCTCCTTTACTGCTCTGATAGACAAAGTAAGTCCCAAAAGCTCTCATAAGGGGAACATCTGAATAGTGGATGGGTTGAGTCTAGTATTTGGCCCATCTTGAAAAAAATATTGTTAATAGCTGTCTGTTGATTGAGGAAAGTTTGTGTGGAACACCTGTTGTGGCTCATCTGCCTCCCAGTACATGTGAATGTGGGAGCCACCTTGTTGCCTGTTTTTGCAACCATCTTCCCTCCACCCCTTGTAGGGAGGCCTTCCTCTCCCAGATCTTGCTGTTCACAGGCTGAAAACCAAAAAAGCTTTGGCACAGAGCTTAGCAGTAGTGGGCTAGCTCAGGAGATAAATGTACAATAGGGAATAAATTATACATCTTTAATTCCAGCTGACAGATCTTAAAATCTTTACTCTTAACTGTGAAAAAACTCAAACCAGCCCAAAACCCCATGAAGTCTGTGTTAAACTCAATCTGTTATTACAAAAGCCCCAGCTGGCATCTCTTCTTCCATGACATCATGAAAAGCTTTTTCCTAGGAGCTGTTGCTTTTGTCTTCTGACTTGAGCCTGGCTTTCCTGCTCTGCTCATGGCATAGTGGGCTGCTCTTATGCTGCTGGTGGGAACCCCACTTCACTGGATCCCTGATTGTTGTCAAAATGCTATGAGAGTTCCTTGGGTTTGTGCTGGATCAGTGTGTCAATTTTTAGGTTGTTCTGTCACGACTAGCTCCTTTTTGGCTTCCATCCATATTGGTGTTTTGACATTTAATGTTGGTTCTGTCCTAGATCCTGTTATGTGATTGAGTATAACTTACATGGCAGCTTCTCTCAATAGAAGCATTTGTTAACTGATCAGTTTTTCTGATTCAGTCTTCCTTTTTAATTTTTGGACCCTGAAGGAGTACTTTTGTCTGCTTATACTGCAGTCAGATTTATTCCTGCCTCTTTTTCCAGCCACCTACCTCCTCATAGTTGCACCAAAAAGTAACAGGCTTTTATTTGGAAAAAAAACAAGTAGTACAGGAAGTATGTGATGACTGTTCAAGCAGTGGATGCTTTTGCTTTCTTGAGTCAATGCTGAATAATCTTTAGGGATGATGGTTTTGCAGATGAATCAAAACAACTCAGTTGAGGAATCCTGATCATACTTACTATGGTCTACACACTGCTCTTCTGGGGGCTGTGCTGCTCTTGATCCCAAATATTCCACTGGTGGCAGTGGGGCCTTGAGGAGAGGTTTGGAATGAAAACTGATTCAAAACTGGTAGCCAAGCTTTTTGGGTGGCATTTTGAGACACACCAACTTTGTCTGTACGGTTTCCCTGGAGATTTACTTCATGAAGTGTGCAATGGCATCTATGCTTAGCTGACAGTTCTTGTTTAAGGTTAAGAGCTGCATCATTGATTCAGTGACTGATGTTTGGTCTGTAAAGGGGATTTCCTTCCTGCTTGTGTATTGGAGATGGCAAATGATCCTCCATTGCTTTGTTTGTGAGAAGTAACATTTTATAGATAGAATGGCTCTAGACAGTATTTTAAAACTTCTTTATTTCAAAGGATGATGGTGTCCTACAAAATAAGAACTCTCCAAATATGTAATTGGGGTAATCTACTTTTGCTGAAGGAGAAGGGCACCCTGCCTGTTTCAATATGCTTCCCCTCTGGGTTGTTGTACCCTTGCTAAACTGTTAGGAAAAAACTAACCTGATGAATACAAAGTAAATCTGTGTAAGGTTCATGAATTTATAAATGCTGATGTGGAAGCAGACAAGGGGCCTAAACTGTGCAGATGGGTGCAAGGGGACTGTCCCATTTAAGGGAGCTCTTGGTGCCAACAGCACATACAAATAAATCTGTTCCTTGTTACCAGGGATTAATAAAATATTTAAATAAAGAGAAAAGAGGTTGGCTGAGGTAGAGGAACAAAGGGAAAATTAGCACTTGACCATGTGGTAATTGAGCAGATAGAACTTGTGGCTTACTTTGTATGGCTGTCTTTTTTTTTTAAAGTAACTTTCTCTCTTTTTTTAATGGTCACTGATTACTGATATTTTTTCTTCTCTTGGTTGTTTCAGGTGGAGGAGTCCCCAGCTGAGAAGCAAATAAAGAGTCCTCTTCCATCTGCAGAAAGAAAACCTGCTAAGCTAGTTAGGAGCAGATCTTTAGAAAAGTCCTTGGATCTTAATGAGAATGAAAATCTTCCAGAGAAGAGCAGTGCTTCAGATAGTGAAGAAGGTAAATTTCTTAACAGTTGGGATCTGTAAGACAAACGTGACTTTGGTGTTCCATCTCACTTGTAGAGAAAGTTAGAGGACTTTCTGATCTTACGAAACTCATGTGCTTATTTGTTTCACAGAAGCGCAGCAAAAATATTTTTTTCAATCTTAGTTTCTGGAGGGAAGAAAAAGTTGTTGGGTGTTTAGAATGAAAAGAAAGAAATTGTGGTTTTCTTTCTCTCTTTTGGTGGGTAGCAAGTTGCCAACAGCTTAAACTAAAAGTGTCTTGACAATGGAGTGGTGTTAATTTCAAAGATGTTTCTTTCCTTTGTTTGCATTTCTGGGAAACTGAGGTGAAACATTTCAGGCTGTTCTTAAGTTTCTGAAAGATTCCCCTACCCCCCCTTCTTTACACTTACACTTTCTTAAGGCTTATGAGTTTCATTGTTATTGGTGGAGTAAGCTGAGGAACTTACTGGAAGCCCAGGAAAGACAACTTCCCTGCTTTCAGGAGAGTATTGTGCATAATCTGAAGATGAAAAATTTTAATGGATATCTTGCAGCAGATTACACTCTCTGTGCAAACAGTATCTTAATGGACCTTAGTATACCAACCTCATAACTTATATCTCATTACCCAGTACAAGATAGGAGAAACCTGAATGACAGACTTGTGCTGAGGTCTGTGGGTGCTTGTCCTGTCCACAGTAGCCCCTGACAAGTTCTCACTCTCTATGGTGAGATTTTCAATTACCCTGGGGAAGTTTTCTGTGCTAAAGGGCTGTAGTTGTTCAGACAGCTCATTGAACTTTGGTGGATATTCTGTAATATTTGGATCCTGGATTCTGTAAATGCTTTTAAAGCAAAACGTGCACAACGTGTATTGATTCCAAGGTTATATGGTGGTGAGCAAATAAAAGACAGAAAACTTCAACAGTAATACTATACTCAGTAGCAGCTGTACATTTCTTTCATGTGAAAAGAGAACTTACTTCATCACTTGTTGGCAGGAATACAACAGTTTAGTTAATTGAGGCCAGTTCTTAATCTCACTGAGAAATTTTGTCTTGTCATTTCAGAGTTGACAACTGAAGTTATTTGCAGGTATCATTATGGGGGGATTGTTGAGGTGTCCAGGAAAGCTTTCAGAGTTATGGATTGAGTTGGCTGCCTTCAAGTTGTGATTTTTGCCTGGGGATGTGCTTATATTCAATTAACTTTGATGTTGCTTCCCCACCCTGCTTCTGTGTTGGCTTGAGTTCAGATTCAACTCAATGCGTGTCAGGTGTTATCATTTTTGTGACTATACCTACTTGAACAGGCTGTTTATGTCATACTCCTACACACTTAACAAGCTTCACAAATTAATTTACTCTTTCACAGGTGTATCTTTTAGAGCAGCAGAAAGTTTTTGCCTTTGGATGTTTTAGATATTTTGCAGCTTTCCTATCTTCCTGTTACTACATCTCTCTTCAGTCTCTGGATTTTCTTTTTTGTGGCAAAAGTCTCCAGTGAAACAGATTAAAAGGTAGTCCTGTGGTGTTTCCTGCTGCTAGTTGCTAAACGATAGCAGTGAATATTCCCTGTCATGCCTGCATTAGTGATGTTGAATAAATAAAGCATATTAAGCTGGGGATGTCTCTTTAATAAAAAGGCAACTGACTTCATGCTGCTTTCCTTATTTCTCTTTCCTTCCCCAAGACTAGTCTTCTTATTCAGAGCAGGATTTTCTAGACTCACAACATTAATCTTTTCTCTCAGAATCTTCATGCTTAGAATTGTTTTCTTCTGTTTCTCTGTCTGTTTTCTGTTGCAGTTGCCCCACACTCTCACAAGGTGAATTCCTTCATGCAAATGAAACTAGCTTTCCTACATGGCAAAGGTTTACCCATGCGATTAATTTCTCTTGTGTCCTCTGGCTCATACTCAGGCTGCCCATGGAGGTGTCCTGGCAAATAAGGTGAGGGGCAAGCTCAAGACTGTTGTTCTTCACAACATCAATTCCCTTGTCCTAAGCAGTTCTCACCTTGGGAATGGGGGGTCTGCATCCCACTCTGCACCACTGGCCTATTGACCTGCATCTTGGTGTTTTTGTCCAGTTTCATAAATAAGAGCATAAATCCTGAGCCATGACAAACTTTTGGCTAACCTAAACATTAAAATCTGCTAAACATTAATTCTGGATTTCAGAAAACAGATTTTAGTTCAAGCATAGAATACATATTTCCAACACAGAGCCAAGAGATCCTTGTAATTTCCTCAAGACTCTTTAGTATATAGGGTAGTTTGTTTGTTTTCCATGACCATGTTCAGCAACATGAAATATTTCAAAGAAAGAAGGGGGAAGCTGCATAGTGGAAAAACAGTATTTTCTGCCAGAAGGCTCTACTGTATACAGGGAGATCACACATTTCTGTTCTCCTTGTGTAACATGGCAAGACTGTGTTGGTTCTCTGTGTACTAATACCCACCTTAAATGTGTGATCTGTGGGAGACCCTAACTGCCTGCACTGTGGTGCTGTAAGATGGGCACAGCAGAGGTTTGACTGCTTGCAGATAGTGGTGTATAGGGCATACAGTGTTTGAAATACGGGGTAGTTGAAATTAGGTTCAGCCCTGTGTTAGTTGTCTCCCTCCCCCCACCCTGATACAAACTTTTAGATATGCAGTGTGTGTAATGAAGAGTAGCCCTCTTTATCTTATTGGCACTTTAATCAAAATACTGAAAGGATATACTTTGTTGAAAAAAAAAAACTGCTTTGGTGTTTGGAGGATATATGTTGGAGTCACCTGAAGGCAAAACGTTGTGGGGATTTTTTTGTCTTGTGAACTGGAAAAAACTAGCATTGTGACAATACTTACTTAGTAGCTCCCCAGGATAATTTTGTAGTTAGTCTTTAAAGTATAGGAGAGTTCTCTGAAAATGGTTAATACTGCTGATACAGTCTTTAAATAGATGATGTCTGGAACATGTTCATTTCTAGGAATGGGTTTTATTCACTTGATTTCAGGTGTATTTTGTTAAAAGCTTCTACCTACATATCTTCCATGCAGCATGTAATTTTTCCCCATACCCAGCGGTATAGAGTGCCAAGATTTGCATGCGTACTTTTTAAAAATCCTGATCCTCCCCCAACTCTGTGGAGTGGAAAAATCAGCCTTCTTAGTAATTTGTTTGATAGCCTCTGCTCTTATCAGTTCAGCTTTCTTAATTTGCTTGTGGTCTGTGTTTAGCTTTTTGCTGTTGGTTGTTGATGGGAGTTTTAATAATGATGATTTTCTTACTGCCCCTTCCCCCTCCATTTTCTTTCTCCTTTTTTGCACTGCAGATGTCTTTAAACCTCTGCCATCCCTGCTGCATAATGGTATTACATTCAAACATTATTTCACTGCTTGCTTTGCAGTGATGAAAATGACCTTATGAAGTGCAAGGCAGTAGTGGGGGAGGGAATAGACCTGCTGTCGTAGGCTGAACCAGGACACTCTGGGTAGTGTGTTTACTTCTGTGGTTTTGGGTCCCTAGGGATCCTTACCTAAAGTAAGGATAATCTCATGTTCTTTTAGCAGACAGCTCCAATTCAGCTATAAATGTATTCAGGTTAGGAGAATTAGTGTTGATAATTGTATGCTGCTGAGGGGTTTAGAACAGCACTGAAAGTGAAGGAGTTAGATTGATATCTCTGTATTTGCACAAAACATGTTGTTAATAAAGAGCACTCTGAGCCAGTCTTAGGTAAAATGCTTTATGCTGCCCTACTGTTGTGAAAAACAAAAGCAGATACAAGTTCACCTGTGTGAGTTAAAACAAATGTAACAGTAGACAAATGTGAATCTTTACTTGTAGCAGAGATAAGTGGTTAGCGGTGCCTGTTCTGTTCAAATTGCAAGTGTATAAAGTGTTTATTTATTAATTGCTATGCTACTGTTTGTGCTCACTGCTTCATCTAGGATTTCTACTGGTAAATTTTGAGAAGCCCAGATGGAAGTGACTTGAAGCTTTTGGTGTATCCTGCTACTTGGTTCCACAGCTGTGGAACTCACAGCAGCATTACTGCATACATCCACCTTCCAGACCCATTGTCCAAAAAGTTTACAGTTTTTCTGGAGAACAGCTGTTTGAATCCTAGCATCTAAAGTAGCTGATGGGCCTGATATGTAACCCCAGGTTTAGCTTGGATTTTCTGAAAATTATGTGCTAACAACATTTTTTAAAATAAACCCTTTGTTTCTTCCAAGAGCAGAGAAGGATTGTAAATAAACAACATATTTCTCAATAGATACTCATGCACTTGGCACTTCATTGACTATTAGAGACATGACTGTATGGAGATAGTGTAGGTAAATTATGGGAAGTTTTGTATAGACCTGTGGGTGTTCTTTCTTCAGACTCATTAGAAAGAGGACAGACTCTGAGTAATAGTGCTTGGTAGCAAGATCTGCACCTTAAGGTCATAAACTGTGGGCTTTGTGCATATCACAGGTTACCCTGGCTTACCAAATTACTTTGCATCAGCAGAAAAATAGCAGCTGTCCTCAGGCATTTCAGGTGAATATGAAGTTGAGTTGTTTAGCTCAGGCTCACTGGGGCAGAGGTAACTTTTGTTATCTCATGTTTGCTAAGACATATAGAAATAGCTGACAGAGCTGATCTGATGATTATCTGGTGGCTTGATCATGTATCTAGGTCTTTATTTTTTTTTAAAGTGGTGCCAGAGTCCTTGGCCATGTCAACATCCAGCTGAGTAACACTCAGCCACAGTAACTCGGTTTGAATTGCCTTGTGTCTGATGCCAGGTTAGCTGATGCGTGTGGAGGAGGTGTCAGCATCAGTATCTGCAACTTCCTGCCTCTTAGCAAAGGAGAGGATGTGAGGAGTGCCCTCTGAAAAGAGAGATCTGTAATGTTGAGGTCTTGTTAAATAAATAAGGTCAAACTTAGAGTTCACTTGGCCTGCCTTTTGTTAGAGTTAGATTCAGCTGGGAGAGGAAATACAGTGAGCATAAGCTGAAAAACTCAGGCTGAATTTCTGGCTTCCTGCAGAATGTTTCAGCACAGCAGAATTCATATTCTACATGTAATGACTGCATATTGACTGGTTAAATAGGCCTCTTGAAATGTGTGTTTGCTTTCTGTCCCATCTCATAATTGTGTGGAATTACAATTGCATAAGCAGAACACTGCATGGAGAGGAGGTCGTTCTCTTGTGCAAGGACAAAAATACAGCACTCATGCTTCACTTTTGGGGTCCTACTTTGGAGCCTGAAGAGATCAAGAGCTTTTTTGGAGGCAGATGTTCTAACAGACTTCTAGCAGATGAGGAGCAGCACTAGAGAGGAAGTCTGCTCAGTCAGAGCTGGTTTCACTGGGCACTGCTGTGGTTGTTCAGTCAGTGCATTTGCCTCATCAATACTCACTGCTACCAAGCCAGTAATGTTTTAAGTGCTGTAACCTCAGCCTGCAGGCAGCTTGTGAACTACAGCGTGATATTCAGGCTACCTTTGCATTTGTGGCTGGCACTGACCTTTCCTAGCCCTGAGCATTCATTTGTATCAGTTGAAAGTTTGGCCATCCTGGCTTGTGTCTGTCTGCTGCAAGATTTGCTTTTGGGCTTCTTGTTTCATTTTAGTGATGTGTAGTGGTGGGGGGGGGTTTGTTTGTCTTGCTGGTAATTGCAGTTTAGGATTGACTTGTTTCTAAAGCATAAGAGAAGATTGAGTCGGGGTTGGCACAGGATACTGCTTGCCCTCCAGGATTATGATTCTATCCCTTATCTCTTGCAAGTGTGGCTGAGACAACCACAAAGCTGAGTCATGCCAGCAACCACCAAGAAGCAGAAATAGCAAAGATGACTGCTGCAGCCACAGAATGCCACTGGGGTGCTCGGTGGCTTTGAAATAAGTGATGGCATTTGAGCCTCTTTGTGCATTTTTGGGGACTGCAAAATGGAGCAGGGTATACCTTGTGTTCCTGTTCAATAGGTATGGAGGGAAAAGAATTGTTTGGGAGTCTGCCTGGTCCCTTAGACTGTGCACATCACCAGTATTACAAATGTTAAAAGCAGAATTCTGAAACCAGCCACAAGGAGAAAACTGTTATGGTTTTATTGTCCTTCTTGCTTGTCTTTTGTACAATAGACATATTAATAGACATATTAATGAAAATTATGCTTTTTTTTTCCCCAAGGTTTCTTGCAGGATTAGTAGAGTACTGAAGGCAAAATTAAAGGGATGGTATATTTTGCTGTTAATTTATCAGTTTGCACAGGGAAGGGGTGGCAGTGGTGTGTATTTGAAAATCAGTTCTGGACTTTGTTCCTGAAGGCAACCTACCTACTAAATCATTTGCTGCTGCTGAGTTTCTCCTTACTGGGTTTCTGAGAGCGAGAAACAAATGCTGATGCAAGCTTGGGAAGGATTTAAGCTGTAATAATGCTTAGAATGCTATAAAGGTTCTTTATAATACTGTTCTTAACCTGATCTCTGTCTTTCTTAGCAGTGAAGGAGACTGTCTCTGACAATGATCTCTATGGGAGACTTTTTATAAACAGAGTTTTCCACATCACTGCAGACAAGATGTTTGAAATCCTTTTCACCAATTCTCACTTCATGCAGAGGTTTCTTAATTCCAGGAGTATAGTAGGTAATAAATTCTTTTCCCTTCTGTCGGTTACAAGCTATCCTGAAAATTTTTACCTCTGAGGTTTGCTAAATAGGGCTAAGTTGAATTTTAAGTTTCTCCTTGCTTTAAAAGAATTTCTAAACTTTAAAGTTTCACTATGAGAGCGGATATTTAAAGCTAGACTATTGTTTCCCTAGGTATGTACATTTTGGAGTAAAAACCTCATTTCAGTGCATCACAAAAATGCACCTTAATGCCTGAATTTTGAGTAGGTTATTAAGTTGATGCATTCTGTGGGGTATTTCTGATTACATTGTGTCCCAGAAATAGTGAAATTTGTATGGCTGGTACAGAGACAAAAATCATTGCATCCTCCTAAACGATACTCACAGGCTTTAATTTTCTGGATGAGTAAACTTTATTCACTGAGACCATAAGAACAGAAAATTAAGTCAAAAAGGGTAATATTTATTCAGTGTCAGCTTAAAAGGCAAAGTGGCAAAAGCTTTTGATAATGCTAAATGAATCTATTCAACTTTAAGCAAATGGGAGAGGACATATTTTCATTTAATTGCTTACTTTTTTCTCCGTCCTCAAGTCTCTTTCAGTAGATTCAGGCTCAGCAATTGAGCCTCACCTTTGTTTATTAGCAGACTACATGGGTATGGCTTTTCCTGGCAAAAACCCACAACTACTTGGAATTAGTTTTCTGTCTTTCCTCCTACCCCTGTTCTGAAACTGTTAAGACATGAGAGGGCAGAGATAATGCCCTTCAGGTAATTTTTATGTGAGATTTTGCATAACTTCTCCTCTAGATGCTGTATCAACCCCTTGGAATAGAGACTCCAATGGCAATCAGTTGAGGACTTTGACGTACACTGTAACGATTAACAATCCGCTCTGTGGGAAGTTCACAACTGCAACTGAAAAGCAGGTACTGTGTGCATGTCTGTCTGGTGCCCTTCAAAGCAAGGGGCAGGTCAGCTCTATGGTCTGTCAGAGTTCTGACTGGGGATTAAAGTTCAGTGAACTGAATGTGTATCTGCAATTTAAACAGAGCATCTCTGAGGGTGGCTTGCTGTCCCTCTCACCATTACTGAGCCAATGCTTGTTAAATGAGAGAGGGTTTCTATCTTTAGAGATGGCTGTAAACCCCCACAAAACTTGTGGGGAAAAGTATTAACATCTCTTAGGAACTGGGGAGGGTGAAAAGGTGTGATTAAATGCTTTCAATGTCTATTTTTGGGCTCCCCAGTATGAGAGGTAAAGAGCCACTAAGATGATGAAGGGACTGGAGCATCCCATGTGAGAAATGGCTGCGAGCTGGAAATGTTCAGCCCAGAGAAGACTCAGGGGCATCTTAAAATTTTTTGCACCCTCCCTTCAGATACTTCTATAAATTTTGAGTCAGGCCCTCACCATCAAAGGCCACAGATTTCAGTGGTGCCCAGTGACAGGACCAGAGGTGATGAACACAAACTGAAACACAGATGATCCCTTCAGAACATCAGGAAACACTTTTTTCACTGTGAGGGTGACTGAGCAGTGGAACAGATTGTCCATAGAGGTTGTGGTACCTCCTTTCTTGGAAGTATAGGAAAGCCACCTGGACATGGTCCTGGGCAACCACTCTAGATAGTCCTGCCTGAGTTCTTGGACAAGACAAGCACCAGAGGTGCCTTCCAATCTCAACCTTTTTGTAGTTCTGCTTTTGGAAAGGTCTCAAAGACAAGCTGTGGTCATGAGGCAGTGGCCAGCCTTGCATTGCATCTGGTACTTGAGGTGGCAGTGGGGAAGTCCTGCTGCTGCCAATGTTGGCTCTAGCAGAAGGCATCTTCTCATTTCCCACCCCACCCATACTTGTTATTCTTAACTGGTTTTTATAGTGGCTCTTCAGGCTTTCTCTCTCCTTGAGTTCACCTTGGAGTTGGTTGATCCAGCCGAAGGAACTCAGGCTGAAAGGAGGCGGGGGAAATTTGTGTACCATCAATATGCCTTCTTAATTTTTATTATCTTTTATGACAGATCCTGCATAAGCAGAGCCAGAAAGGTCAGTCTTACCAGGTGGATGCTGAGGTCCTGACCCATGATGTCCCCTACCACGATTATTTCTACACTGTGAACAGATACTGCATCAGCCGCACGTCCAGTCACAAGTGCCGCTTACGGTGAGCCTGGGGGCTGCACGAGTTGGTGATTAGAGATCTGCCAGCAGCACAGAGAATGTTGGGTTCTCTTCTGAAAAATAAGCTTAGCTTATTTCTTGTCACATGAATGCTGTGGTTGGATCTCATTAATGCAGTGAGAAATTAACTGAGATGTTGACTCTGAGGTACAGAACTCATCTCCAAGACTGAGCTGGGTCCTGACCAGCCTGGTGTTCTTGAGTGCAGCTGTCTGAGTGGGAGAAATTGAAAAAAAAGGAGATGTTTTGTTAGGTTTCCCAGACATCCTTGCTAAGGGCCTGCAGAGGAGAATGGTTTCACAGGAATGTGCAGGGAAGATAGAATGTATGTAATTTTGCAAGGAGAGTACTCAAGTGAACTCTGTCTAGATATGGAATTTCACCTCCCATTTGTTGAAAACATTGGAAGTGGTGCTGTCTTTAGTAAGAGCTTTTATCTCAAACTTAATCAGTATTCAGGAAAGGTTAGCAAGCCTGGATTCTATTCTGGTTAATCTTAGGCTATAAAACTATTGAGAACTCCTTCTCTACTGGGAGAAGGAAGGAAGGTCTTTGAAAGACTGCTTTGGATTTTTTTTTTCAGTGAATCACTGTTCTTCTTTGAAACCTAGAATTGTTTTTTGTGAGACGTACTACAGCCCTAGGGTAAGAGCAAAAACCTAGGTATACATGGTGCACAGAGCATACATGTACAGAACAGAAGGCACACGGTGATGTTACAGCTGGCCTTACTAAACTGTTCTTAAAATGGCTCAGGAAGTCTATTTGAAAGGAGTTATTTTGTTATACCATACACAGTGGGCTTACACTGATTTGGAAGATTACTTAAAAAGTTGAAAAAAGTGTATTCTAGGATAGTCAGTGATCTTGACTGAAATAAAGGACCTTTGTCCTTTATGAATAGCTTTGGGATTCACTCGGTTGTTAGAAGCATCTCTCTGAAGGACTCTGGTCCAATTAATTTTTATTCTGGAATCAGTATTGATTAGCTTGACCTGAGGAATGCACACTAGGAATGTCATGTTCCCCTCTGTCATGCTCACAGAAAGACAGATTTTAATTTCTGTCTACTCGGTATGATGTGAGCACTTGATGTATGAGTTGTGATAAAGTTCTGCTATTGTAGTGCCCATGTAATATATCATGTGTACACATACAAAGTAAAAATCACAACTTTATTATCTTGGAAGCCTGAATTCCATTTTAAATGTGGTTAAAATGAGAATGCTTCGGAGTGTAGAAGTCATTTGGTAGTCTGAATCTGAAGGAAAACATTCCAAAATGTTTCCCATAATTTGGACATTTAGATTTTGACACTTTAGCTTGAGATGTCTGTCTCTTGAATTTTTTCAATGAGAGGGCTGCCCAGCTGGAGGGTGATGGCAGTTCCAGTTGGTATTTCAGATTTTAGACATAAGCTGGATGCCTGCTTCTGATAAGAGATTTCTGCTATCGCTGTGCCGCCTAGAAGAGCCCTCTTCCATTATTGCATTCTGTTTCCTAGGGTTTCTGCAGAAGTGAAGTACAAAAAACAGCCTTGGGGCCTTGTCAAGTCTGTAATTGAGAAGAATACCTGGGGAGGAATACAGGAAAACTTCAAACAACTTGGTAAGGCATTTTCTTCTTTGTGCTGGAGTAAGGAGGCTACCTTTGCTATGTATGTTTTTGTGTCTGTCAGACCTGGCTCCTCGAAGAATAGCTTGAAAAAAAGGCAACACCTAAGCAGTCTTGAAGACAGAACTTCCTGTCATCAATGTATCTGCCAGTTCCAGGGTATGAGAGAAGCCTTGAGGCTAACAAGGGGTTCTTGTATACCTGGCCATAATTGCTTTCAGAAGGAAACACAAGGAGCAGCAGGAAAGCTGTTACTCTCAACTGCGTGTGCTTCTCTCTAAGAATTTCCTTGATTGTGGATATGAGAAGAGAAGCAGTGGCCCTTGGCAGGCTCTGTGAATGTCTGTTCACAGCCTGGCCAGCCACTGCTGCAGGCTCAGTCTAACACAGTTCCTAGTCTCAGTCTAACAGTGTCTTGCAGTGCTCTTCCAGCTGCTGTCTGGCATAGCATTGAACAATCCTGCCTGGGCTGAGTGTGCACCACCTCTGCAGAGTGTTCCAGGTGCTCTCTAGCAAATAGGACAGAGGTGGAGGTCAGGGTGTAATTTGCCAATTACCTGCTTTAAGTTCATGTACTGGAAGGTGTGCTTGTTCCTCTCACTGCGACTTTGCATATCTCACTATTTGTCTTCAGCTTTGCAGCTTCCTTTTTGACAGTTCAGTAACCTTATTTTTTTCCCACTGCAGAATCAGATCTCCTAATGGAGGAATATGCAATTAATCAATCTATAGAAGACTCTGGGAAATTACTTGCTCTGAGACGAAGGCGACGCACTTTACACCGGGGTTTGGCAGAATCACTTCCCAAACGCTCTTCCCAGCATTCCTCTGGTGACATGGGAGTAGAGTCCCAGGGCAGCTTAATAGGTAGGTGTTTTTTATATCAAGTGTTTTCCAAAAGGTATGTGAAGAAAGCATAACTCTTAAAATAGTGCAAGAGTAGTACTTGTGTATGTATTACTCTTGTCTGTGGTGACAAATGTTTTAACAAGTTCAAGCTTCTTCAGGCTTGCACAAAGCAGATTTGGAGCATGAATGATCACTTTGATCATGAGTATCTCATGAAATTAAGCCTAATATCACCTTCAGTTTTAAAACAAACAGAAATCAACCAAATTCTTAAATACTGCTCTGTATCTGCAAAGGATTGAAAACGAGATTGGATCAGGGAAAAAAAACCCAAAAACTGATTGTTGTAAAGTTACTGAAAAATTGCCTTTTTTTCTTCAAATAACTGCACACACAGGTCATGGGTTGATTAAACTTTGCCTCTTGGCCCTGTCATCTCAGTTTTGGTTATTTATTTTTAATGTTAAGAAATCTGTTTCCTATATGCTTCTGTAATTTCTGGGTCACTGAAGCATTTCTTGCAGTTCTAATGCCCTTAGGCACGACATACTTGGTCACCAGCATGTACAACATTAGCTTCACCTAGGGAGATGAGGAACATCTGTGCATTAGTTTGCACCAGGGAATGGTGGATTCCATGACAGAAGCTGAATTGTAAACAGTGAGGTAGGAGCAAGTACACTTACCTAAAGAGGGAGATAGCACTGAGAGAATATTTGCATCAGCAGCATGTGTAAATGACTATCTATGTGAAATTGCTTCCTAATGACTTAATTTTGCTACTGTTACTCCACCTTTTCAGATGAGTGTCTCTCAGTGTACATTACAGCTTTTATGTGTGTCACTTGTCCAGGGGAGGATGTGCAAAGTAAATTATATTTAAGGATCAGTGTGCCCACAGTGATAGGTGCTCAGTTTGGAGAGAACACACACTCTGTCCCTCAGTGTCTGATCCCTGGTGCCTGATGAGTAGCAGGTGGCCTCTCGAAAGGCTGTTTTCAGAACAATTGCTAAACCAAGCCAGTAAGGATGAGACAAGTTACAGGAAAATGTGACTGACACTGGTTGTCAGAAAGATGAATGTGAGCAGGAGAGAGCCACTTTGCAGCCTGTCTCTGCTGTGTATGACTAGCAGCACATATGTATGTTAATAATGGACGGACTGCAACCTTCTCAGGCTATTCAGGTTTAATGTGACCATGCCCCAGCACAGTGGGTAGGGGGAATTCTGGTGGAAGAGCCTGACTGTTCAGCAGGCTTCTCAGAGATGACTGCAAAAATGCCTTGGTGAATATTGGAGGTGATCCTGTGCACCTACATGACCTGATTTTTTTTCCATCAGAAGTTGTTGAGCTATTCTGTGTGAAGTGCTGGGCAGTGACATACATCTATCTGCAGACATCCTTTAGGAATGCTCTTTAGTGCTTTTTAACCTCCTTCTCTTTCATGCCCTATAGGAAGGAAAAGAGATGCAGTAAGTAGGACCACCACCATCATTGTAGTAATGAGTGTCTTGTAAGTATTCACTTCCATTAAAATGTTGCTTGACTCAAGCTCATCTTGGTTTTAATCTGTATTTGTTCCTCATTTGCATGTTAAGATTGCATGTAGCATGATAAACTAATTTGAGTGGAACGTGTGGGTATAAAAGGGGAATGGATTGACTTGGAAATGAATGCAGGATGAAAATACTGACTTGTCAAACTAGTCTACCTTACAGGTTTTCTTAGATCTGATTCTATTAAAAAAATAGTCTAGAATCTACTAATTCCTAATTTTAAAAGTTCCCAGAAGAGATACTGTCATTTATTTGCTATTACCCAGCTTAATGGTAACTGCTAAGAATTGTTCAGATAGATATTAATTTTCAGTATAGTGCTGCCCCACACCTTTTTTCTCCCAGGATTCTGGGTGGATTCTGTTTCCTTAGCTGTCTTTAGCCGTGATATTTTGTTTGTAGCATTGCAACTGAAATTGTTACAAAACTTGGTTTTTGTTCTTTTCTCATTACAGTTTGCTGCTCTTAGTCTTGCTGAATATAACACTGTTCCTCAAACTGTCAAAGATAGAGCATGCAGCCCAGTCCCTTTATCATGTCCAGCTTCAGGAGGAAAGCTCTTTGAAGTAAGTTGAATTCACAATCTTTGCTTGCTTTCTTCTTCAGCTTATGTGAGAATCTGATCTAAGGAAATAAATTATAAACAATGAAATTCAGTGGCAAGTTTTCAGAAGAGGCTGGGGCTTGCTGTACTTCTGTGGTCTATGCTGAAATCCAGTGATGTGTCTGACTGCATCTTGCAGTAATAAATTTATCCTTTGACAAGCTGTTTTGGGAGAAATGTTAACCTTAGTTTGCATTTATCAGCCTGCTGTGACTCATCTTCTGTGAATATCATAGTGCTGATCACAGAACTGAAGTGTTCATCCTGTGTGAACCAGCATGTTCTCAAATGGAATGTTAAAGATTCATTTAGCTTTTTAGCTTCTCTCTGTGAGTCTCCTACTAAATCTCCTCTCCTTCACAAACTTCCATGTTAGGTGCCTTTGGTACTCAGACACAGAAAGATGTTGTTTCCTCTTAAATACAGTATCAACAAAAAAGTTAAAAACCACATCCTGAGGTTGAGTCTGGAAGATGTGTGGAGACATCCCATAGTGACCCTCTCAGAACTGGTTAGAGAAACTTCCTTCACAGGAAAGATCTTGCTCCCTGAAGCGTGGACCCTACATTGTAAATGTAATATGAGCACAGTTTTTTCTTGGTGGTGGTTGCCTGCAAAGGTCTGAGGTACTAGCTTCAAGAAAACAGGGATTGGAATTCAACTGCAGGCAGCTTTTAATGTGGCTTTTTTAAGAGGATCCTTTTAGCAAGGGCAGAGCAATGGTGACAGAACAGTTGCTTTTGAAAAGGCATTGAGGTGCTTGTTTCATGTTCCTGATGTAATCTCAATCTTTTCCAGCATATCCCCAGAAATTGTATCAAAAGAGGAGATACCTCAATATGATAAGGAACAGGTTAAACATGTGAAGGGAGTTTTAAGAGACTCAATTGAAATGCTTGAGCAGGTAGGTTTGAAAATCTTTCCTGGTGATGTTCTTGTTTCTCAACAATTTAAATTTTCTCCCTTGTGTTATCATAGCTTTTGTTTGATGTGGTCTGGTGCTAGATAAAGTTTTCTTGATCTGTTTTGCCCTAGGCTTGAGTTTAGTTAATAGGCAGTGCATATGTTTCTGATGGTTTGGGTTGCTTTGGTTTTGAATTTGTTTCTTGGAGGGCTGGGGTTTGTTTGTTTGGGGGGTTTTTGTGTGTTTTTTTAAATTTGATGAAGATGTAAGTATCCATGTCAATTTCCTTAAACTTGTCAAGTGCTTAAGATGTGTTAATGCAGTTCTGAATCATGACAAAGCAAAGAGTGGAGTATTTCAAAACAGATTCCCTTTTCTAAGAACACTTATATTAAGATTTGTGTTTTCCCATCTTATTTTGGGGTTTCTTTATTCAGGTTTATCCTGGCATTTGCTCCCCACTATTCTTCTAGATATCGGCAAGAGCCTTCACTTAGCATGGGTATCAAGGAGCCACCTAATCTCCAGTGAAAAATAAATAATTTCTGCAGACCATGTATATATCTGAGAGGCTCCATAGAAGATAATCCTCCTTCACAGTAACTTAAAATTTCAGGCTCTTGTATATTACAGACACACACACAAAAAATGAAAGATGTTGAATACTGATGTTGTATCTCTCTGATCCTGAAGTCCATGACTGTTAAATCCTTACAATCCCTAGGCTGAAATTTCGACTCAGTAACTGAAGGACAGTAAATTCGTGCTTTAGTTTTAACTTACTACTCAGGAATGTTCTGATTTTGACTGTTTATTAAATCTTAAAATGCAATGAAATAAATGACTAGTTTAGGAAAGCTGAAGTGGGAGCACACATGCACCTTCCTCCATCGTTTGCTCTTTGTTCTTCTGTGCACTAAAGGAGGTTAGAAAAAGATGTTTTTTATACTCCTTGTTTAGAGGAGTCTCTGCACCCACAACTGCTATTAATCTTTTAATTAACCACTTTGATCACAACTTGAAAAAGCCTGAGTGCTGGAAGTTTCACTTTAGAGATGAAGTTTTCTGGTTTCCATGCCCTTTTTATTTTCTCTGCTTACTGTCCAAACAATTCCTAATTCTGAAGTGTTAAGTGCTTTTTGAACACACAGTGTTAAAAAAAGAAAAGTGAGACTTTAGCCACCTTTTTCATCAGAATAACGCTTTTTGTCTGGAAGAACTGACATATCTTAGTGCTTGCTACCTTGTGTTTCCTGAGGGTTGTCAATAACCTAAACATGTTTTGTGCACCAAAATGCACTAGGAGAGCCACGTATTAAAAGAAAATTCATGTTGTGCTGCCATATTCCTTGGAGTATTTGCAGTGAACGTTATCTGTGGCAAAAAATGAGTGGGGTGGTTTATCTTCTGTGCTGTTGTCTGGTGAGGTGTTAAGACTTTATCATCCTGGACTGTTAGTATTTATAAACTCTACAGAGTGTAGCTGTTAGGAGAGCACAGTTAGCCAACTGTTTATGGAAACAGGGAGGAGGAAATCACATGAAATCTTTAAAAGAAAAGGAGGAGGGAGACTTTATTTTCCTGATATCACTCAGCCATGCAGGAGACTGACTTAAGTAATTGGTGGGGGGATGATTGTATCTTCACAGCTGAAGATTTCCCTTTCCATGCTCCAAAGAAGCTTTGACCACTTGAACAGGACACAGAGCAGCAAGACTGAGAGTTAATAGCCACATCAGCTTTTCATTCAAGATGTTGGAAGAACAGATGTGTGTGTGAGGACTTGTGGGGTAGGGATTTTAACTGTTTCCTCTGGACTCTTTACTGTTTAGCTCAAAAGCTGCACAGAATAAAGGTTTGTGGAAGAAGTAAGTCGGGTTCTGCATTGCCATAGCTTGGCAGTCTTGTCTCTCCTGCCAGCCTTCTACCCTGGGGAGTCTCAATTCCAAACAGTGCAGAGCTCTTGGATCCATCCCATGGTGAGTGAGCGAGGGCAGTTGAACTGCTGGTGACCTGACCTAAACATTTCAGATGGGGAAAAACACCCTCAGCAGAGAAGCGGGCTTGTCTCGTATGAAATTGCAGCTTTTTACGTCAATGTAGAAAATGACCATCAGTGAAGAGTATTTTGGAGAAAAAAGAACGTTTAGTGGATTCACAGCCACAGGATCTTCATAGGCTTTTTTTAGCCATGGGGACCTTGTGAAACAAGTCACCATCTTAAGGATAAATATGCCTAAGATTAATTAACGTGAAAGGGTTTGCTATCTCTCGCATACCGCAAGCTTTGGCAGGCTGCCTTCTGCCATATGCTTCCAGCTCTCCCAGAGAAGTTTCAGCCCTCGGTGTTTTCCCTCCATCGATGGCTGTGCTTCAGCGTGGTGTGCCCACTGATGATGAAACACCTTTTCATGTGCTTCAAGCGTTTTCTGAGCAGGTTGAGGGAAAGACGACGAATACAGAAAGAAAATCCAAGAAATCGCAGGGGCCCCCTCCCTCGAGGCTGGGGCGTGTTTGGAGGGCAGCGCCGGCTCGGGCGGCGCTCAGCCCGTCGGGCAGCGGTGCAAACACGGGCTCTGGGTATGGAGGGGGCTGCAGGGTGGGTTTAGAGGTGTGCGGGGGAAGCTTTCCCGGGCCGCGTGTCCAGCCCCGGGGGCCGGGGGCGCGGGGGGCCGGGCCCCGGGGCCGCCACCTGTTGCGCTGCCCCTTTAAGGCAGGTGCCCC
>JBBMKD010000001.1:22063138-22091587 GCA_037834095.1 Argya squamiceps
GGGGGAGGGAAGGGGCGGGCGGCGGCGATGGAGGAGCCGCTCTGCTGCTGCGAGTACGTGGACCGGCGCGGCCGGCGCAACCACATAGCGGCGTGCTGCTGCGACTGCGAGGAGCTGGACGACGGCTGCGACAGGTACCGGCTCCGCGACCCCCGGGAGCCGCCCGACTGCGGGACGCTCTCCCAGCGGCGGTGTCCCCGCGGGGCTGCCGCCCTGAGGGCGGGGGAGCCGCGTCCCGCTTTCCGGGAAACTTGTCGGGAGAGAGGGAAAGGGGGGCGGCGGGAGCGGGACGGGGCAGAGGGCGCGGTTGCCCCGGTGCCAGCCGGCGCTGTGCTCGCAGGTGGCTGACGTGCAAATCCCTGCCCCCGGGAGCGCTGGAGAGGATCGCCGACACCATCGCCGACCGGCTGCGGGTCCCCTGGTTCTCGGGGGCCGTGAAGATCAACGTCAGCCTCGTGCCGCCGCTCGTCCTGCTGCCCGTCTTCCTCCACGTTGCCGCCCTGCACTTCCTGCTGGGGCTGATCATCCTGACGTCCCTGCCCGTCGTGGTGCTGTGGTATTACTACCTCACCCACCGGAGGAAGGAACGGACTCTCTTCTTCTTGAGCCTGGGGCTCTTCTCCTTGGGATATATGTACTATGTGTTTCTCCGGGAGGTGGTTCCCCGGGGCCACGTGGAATATTCCCAAGTGGTCGTTCTCACTTGCGGGTTAATTCTTATGCTCGCAGCCCTGTCCCGAGCCAAGAAGGACCCTGGCTACCTTCCCATCCCAGCAGGCAACGAGAAGCCATCGCACCAGGGTTTGCCCAGCAAGAGTGTTAGAGGGAGCTCCAGCGGGCTCCACGGCATCTCAGGTGCTGCCAGCAGCCGTGCTGTGAATGGCGAGGCGAAAGGTTATTGCAGGATGTCAGCTGAGCAGCCAGAAGGTGTGAAAAAGGACTGGTGCACTAAATGCCAGCTAGTCAGGCCAGCCCGAGCAGGGCACTGCCGGCTTTGTGGCAGGTGTGTGAGGAGACTGGACCATCACTGTGTCTGGTAGGTTTTGCACTGCTCAGGCGCCCTGTGTTCTCTCTCTGGGTTCCCTCCTTTTTAAAGTAAGCTTCTTTTTTTACAGTCCCTGGCAAATAGAGTTGCTTTTGGTATGTGCAAGACCTTATGACACTCTTTAAATACAAAAACTTTGTGTTTACCCGTTAAAAGAACAGTTAGAATGACTTTATTGTAAGTGGGTTGACCTGATAGCTGAAAGCTTCTACAGCACACTTCAGAATTGCCTTTACTTCTCTACTCTTTTTCATCAGTTTGGGGTTGGTTTTGGTGTGGGTTTTCTTGGATTTGTTTTTTTTTTAATTTATTTTTTATTTTGACTTGGTCTGTGGAGCACTAGCAGTCTTGCAGTTAAGTTGGATTAGTGCTCTCCAGGGGCAAGGGAACCCAAAGCTGCCTTTTGGGTGTGCATGTGGTGCTGGAACCAAGGGGCAGTGGGGTATAATGTGTCTCGGCACAGGATACTACCCTTACCAAAAATTTGAGGCAAACAATCTGCTGCTGTTACCCTACAGATTTATTGTCTTGTGTTTGTAACTTTTCTATATAAAGTTATAAATCTTTCAACATTTTTCAAAGTTTTTAGCCTGTGTTGACTGGAAGCACCTTGGAAATCAGCTTCTCTGACAGCTGGGGGAGGGAGAAGAAATACAAGACAGTTTCTTTTCTTTTTTTAAGCCAAGTAATTCCTTCTTTCCTTTTGGAGGATTAACAGCTGTGTAGGGGAGCAGAACCATCAAGCTTTCATCCTTGCACTGTCCTTCTTCATGCTCACCTCTGTGTATGGGATTACCCTGACCCTGCACACCATCTGTAGGGGCCGAACTCCGTTTGTGGCATTGCTCTACTGTCCCGGGGCCTATTCTGACTACAGGTGAGATCTGTGTCTGGGAGGGAGCTGGGCTGGGAGCAGGCTTGTTCAGGCAGCTTAGCTCCTGTTCCTGCTCTGCTGGCTGTCAGACCTGAACACAAAGTGCTTGCTAAAAAGCTCTGGAAGGCAAAGATGTGTCTCTGCTCCCACCAAGGTGGGCAGCCTGAGACTGGGAGAGAGCTCATTATTTATTTGGGAAAAGTTGAAGGAGATAGGATTTGAAGTATTTACTGTGTTATGTATAGAGGTACTTATAACTATGTCTGCCCCCAATGCAGGTCATGGTCTGACAGCCTGGAATCCACATGCTCTCTCTCCCTCTCATTCCTCACTATTTATCTAGTGACTATCCTCCAAGTTATCTGCCTAGAACGTGCCCTGTCTGGCAGGGAAGGTGGTGGGAGCTGTTGGACATGAATTCAGAGACCAGCACTACCACAGATGGGCAGAGTGCTGCTGGTACACAAGTGACTCTTCCTTCCTCCAAAGCATCCCGTGACCTGTAGAGTGAGAACATCCTGGGGTCCTTAAATAAGGCCTGAGCACCATTACAATAGGAAGAGTAAAGAGCTGGGCTATGTGACAACAATGTGCAAGGGTAGCTCTGGTAGCAAGAAAAAGCTCTCATTAAGTAAGCCCTGAAGCTTTAATTTTGAGAAAGCCTTTAAGGATTATCTGATGAAAGCAGCAAAGTGAGATCAGTGTGGCAGATGTAGACAGGGATTTGAAAGGATAGTGATTACCAGGGAAAGTCACTTTAAAGCAGCTGCTCCAATACTAAATGGCTTCCTTCCCATCTTTTCCCTGCTGCCAGCTCTGCTCTGTCGTTCACCTGCGTGTGGTACTGTGCCATTGTAACAGCTGGCATGGGATACATCCTCCTCATCCAGCTGTTGAACATCAGCTACAACGTGACCGAGAGGGAAGCTCGGCTGGCTCTGCGGGACAACACCGGGCGCAGGCTGCTGGGCGGGCTGGTGATAGACACTGGCCAGTACAACAGGGGACTCCTGTGCAACTGGGGCCACTTCCTGAGCCTGGGCTCCTCTCCCCCACAGCGCTCTGCCGAGGACATCGTGTGACTGCCCTCCTTCTGCAGGTGGCCTTGTGTGGTGGCTCACTGACTTTGTTTAGCAGGGGAGCAGCCCCTCCCAGCGGGACTCCTTCCTCGCACAGCCTTTCCTCGTGGTCAGTGTGTGTGGGCTGTCCCCTCACTGACAGCACCAGATGTTTTCCCTGGTGGAATGGTTCTTTGTGTGCTGTCAGCCAGCAATAGGATGCAGAAAGCAGTAAGCCATATGTGCAGATGGGGAGAGGAGAAGTCTGCTGCCTTTTTCCACTGTGGGAAACAGCAAGAAGAGCACAAGGTTTTGAGAACTTGAGTTTCCCTTAGATGTGAATACTGGCACCAGGAGGAACCTGCTGCTTGGGCTTCAGAGAGTGCACTGGTTCCTGCAAAGGTTGAGGAACCCCTGGGTTTGTAGCTACGTGTGGCATTTTGGAGATGTCAGAAGAGTGAACTTTGGATACAGATAACAGATGGACTCCTGCAGAAACCAGGCTCTTTGGCTAAAAGAGACTGTCTAGGCAGTCACTGGGCACCACTCTCCTCTCTGGTGCATTTATTTATTTATTTACTTTTACTATCTCTGATTCCATCCAGCTGTGTACATGCTTCTCTTAAGTGCCTTTGTGAGCTACCTTCCTGTAGGACTTTGTAAGACCCCTTCACCTTTTGACCCTTAAAGTTGTTATTCCATCCCTGTCTAAATGAGTGAAAAGAGATCCCATTGTTCTTTCTGCAAGCTGGATCTGTATTGATTTGAAGGCTTTGCTCATCTCCCTCAAAGTGTTTCTGCTCTGATTATGGGTTGTGAAACGTGACAGCAAGTAAATACACCAAGTAAGGAGTTTTGAAGCAACACATAACTGTGAACTCTGAGGGCAAAACAAAAGTGCTGTCTGTCTGGTATTACTGTAGCTTTATGGAAATTACCTTCATCCTCTGTCTGTGGGAGAGGAGAGAGTAGGCAATTCTGCTAGCAGCATGTTTGGTAGGTAGCATCTGGGTTGTGTTGCTGTTAACACAGTGATCTTGTCTCCTCTCAGTGTGGTTACTGTGGAGCTGCCTGACTAGATCTGTTTTCTCAAGTCAAGAAGCCAAGGAACAGATCAACCCTAAGGTACATAGGGGGAGGTAGAGGATCTGTTGGAGGTGTTTGTTTTTGGGATAATGACCTGTACTGGCAGGTGAATGAACTTGTTAAAATGTGCTCTGCAAGAGAGCCATTTTTTCCTCATCAGCCTGTGACTGTATTATGGCCTGGACTTGAGCTTCAGCCAAAATAACAAGGTTTTTTGTCATTGCCCAGTGGTTTCTGGATTTCATGGGTGGGATTTTTTGTTGCTTTTTGTTTTAAACCCTTTATGTGTGCTGTTGGCCCTGCAGTAATAGGAAAGGTCAGGCTGGAAGAGCTGAGCTGTGGACCATGGCACAAGAATTGCAGGTTGGGCCTAAGGTGTAAAAGCAGAGATAAGAGCTCTGTCTTAGCTGTGGTGTTTTCAGAGGTGTGCAGCATGCCTGGGTCATGGCTGCCCCTGAGTGCACGGGCATGGCAGGCAGCTGGGGGATTTTGGGCAGGTGATGCACATTCACTGTGCTGCTGTGCAGTAGCTTTGAAGAATGGATGGATGGTGCATGGTGCCAAAAGAAAGCAGGGTTGGGATTGTCCCTTGGGATCCCTGCCATATTTTTTGTGAGTGCTCCTCATGATGTGTCCCAGTTTAAGGTAGAGACTGTGTCCCTCTTTGCACTGTTTGGTTTCCTCAAGTGGCACTTTTCATAACCAGCAGATAATTAAGGAGCAGCTGCATTTGGAATGTGGCTGTATAGTTACTGAATTTCCCTTATTTCCTCTTTCCCTTTTTCCTCCAGCAAGCAGTTCTTTATAAGGAGATAAAGGGACAGCCCTTTTGCTTCCTACCTCTGACCAAGCACAGTAGGAGGTTCTGACCACTTTCCTGACCCTAATGTGAATAAAAAGGTACCCAGCTGGACTGTATAAAGTGTTCCTTTAAGACCTTCTGTTTGGAGCTGGAAGCCTGATCCTAGGAGTTCAAATTGAGACAAAGTTGCTTTCATTGAGTTGTCTGCATGTGTTTCTATGGCACATATGTATTTTGTGATGCCTTCTGAGGTGATACTGAGCTTGGCAGTCCTGGAGATAAGGATGCTGTGGGCTAGCAGGATTCTCTTAGATCCTACCCTGCTGGCACTGAGGAAGATTAAAGCAGAAGGACCTCCTGGGCTAAGCAAACCTCTGCAGTGGAGACAGCCAATTTGTCTGTGCTGCATGCACAGGAATCAGTCAGGCACCCACAAACTGAACGAGCTCTGGGAGCTTTTGTAGCTTTTAGATAAGTGATTTCACAGAGTCCTGCCACTCCTGGCTGAGAGACAGCAGAGCAGATCACAGGGCATTTCCCTGGCAGTGCTGACCCTGTGGTGCTCCCACAGCAGAGATTGTTTGCACCTTTGCAGCCTGTCTGTCACTGGGGCCTTGTCCCTTGTCTCTCAGTGAGCTCTTAGTGACTCAGAGCTTTCATCTGAACTGCTTACACCGAGACTCTCTCCAGGCTGTTCTACCAGGCATCGTGGAATTTGGAGTGCATATTAGGAAGAGAGGACCTGAGATTAATGTAACCAATACATACCTTGGTCAAACATGCTCCAGTAGAGTGGGCATGAAGTACTAAAGTAAATGTCATTTTTTTGCACTGGGTCCTGGGGGAGCTGAAGCCATTCAGGGCACTAAAGGATTGCAAGGATGGGGTTTTTTCTTAGGAGGAAAATGCAGTGCTGGTTCCTCAGTGTATAGGAAGTTTCAGGGGGCTGTAATCTGCATAGTAATGGTGACTGTTTCTTTAAGGCATGGCATTGGTTTACCTCTTCTTCCTGACAGGATATGCTTTGGGAGATGAGAAGCATAAAGTAATGGGATATTTAAAAGACCTCTAAATGGACGGAAGAGTTTCAATCCCTTCAGATACATACTTGGGAACTCTCCTTTTAACATCCCTCAGAATTAGCAGGAAGCCCTTGGAGGGTAATGCTCCCTTTGCAGTTACTGCAAGGGCAAACTGTGTGTGCTCAGGAACAGTTTCTTTTCTGAGTAATTTCCTGCTGAGCTTGGTATTGACCATGCTGGTAGAGAAGTAAAATCTAGGCATGCAGTCAGTCCTTGGGCTCCCTGTGTTAGTAGATGCCTAGATCTGTGCTGCCTGGGGGTTGGAGCAGTGGGAGCAGCCTGCATGTGACAGGGGGCCTGTGGGTTGTGTGTGGCCTTCAGGCAAGAGCCAGTGTCTCACGTGTAAAGCTGTATGCCTGGAAATGCAGAAAACAGTACCCTGCTGGCTCTTGGAAGATTTCCCTGTGGGTGAAGAGAGGACTGAAAGCTGATCAAGAGCAGGGAAAGATTTTGGTAATAGCCAGCCTTGATGTTTTTCCACCCAGACTTTGGAAGTTAGTTTACCTTGCTTTCCCCATGACCTTTTAAGAGGCATTTGTTGTTTCACAAATAGTGTGGACTCCTGCAGACCAGGCAGCTCTTAGGGGGGCAGGGTTCTGGTGTTGTGGTGTTACACCCCCCGTGTCCAAATGCCATCACCCCACTGTTTGGTGTCTGTGGTAGGAACAGTGCACCATTAGACACACCCTGTAAGTGGTGGCTTGGCATTCTTTAACTGTGTCTTCCTGCACTGTGCTTTCCTGTAGGCAAGTCAAAGGTCCCCACATTGACTGTTTCTCCATTTAACTTGTCCTCAAATGACAAAAGTCACTGGTGAGCCTGAGCTGGTGCTGCTTGTGACTTCTAATCACATTTCAGCCTTCATGCTATGATGGTGCTTTTTTTTCCCTTCAAAGTAGGTTGCTTTCAAGTGTCTTAATGAAACCATTTGCTGTAAAATTTCTTCTGAAGATAAAATGGATACTGCCTCACTGCCTAATGTCTTAATAATGTGCTTGGTTTTTTCCTCTTACATGAATGTATATTGCCTCATTAGGGCAGGAAGTGTGTGTGATTATGGATGTGTTTTCCTGTGTTCCTTTCAGTGAAAAATTCTACAGTTGCCTAGGATTTTTTTTTTTGCCACTACCAGGACGTTCGTGCAGCAAACCTGTCTGCAGACAGGTGAGATTCTTCCTGAAATGTGGGAATTTAGCCTCCCAAGATCTTGTTTTTATGGAATTCCTCTAATGATAATGTGAAGAGCGATGGGCTCTGGAAGAAAGTGTAAAGTATTTTTTTTAAAACCTGAGCTTTAGGAAGAAACTTTGTGAAACATTTGTGAGCTTATTTGAAGAGACTGATGTGTGTATGTTTGTGTCCATTTTGCATCATATTCAGTGTTTCCAAATGGGTATCAAATGAATCTAAATAAATTAATGGAAATGATCTGTGGAGTGGCCTGTTGATTTATGCCAACACATGCAGGCAAGCCAAATGACCAGAAACTGCCACTATCTCATGGCTGTTCAGCTGTGAGCTGGACTTGGGAATAAGGGAGCAGCAGGCTAAGGAAAGCTTGGGAAACAAATGTTCTTCCAGTTCTGCAAAAGTTGACCTTTGGGCTTGTTGGTACTGGCATGAAAGGGAGACCTCCTGGCAGTTCTCAGCATCCTAGAAACTAGGGATATTCCCTCATGGTAGGAATTTGAATGGGGATCTTTCATCCTATGAGCAATGCATCACTATCTGAGCAGGTTCCTGGCCTTTTTATGCTGTGTCTTGCTTGCCCACTGACACCTGCCCACATAATACACACAGAACCCCAAAAAGGAACAATCTCTTGCTTTAAACCCTTTTCTAAGCCATATTTGGAAATGACATGGATATTCTCTGTGTAGATAGTGGGAAGAGATGTAGCCTTTAATTCTGTTGGTATCTTGGGACAGCTGCTGAAAGGCAAGGTAACTTTTGATGAGTAGAATCAGGGGTGCCTTTGATTGTTCCAGAACTCTGATTTGTCTGGGCAGTATTTCTGTCTGCTGTTCAGCTGTTTCTGTTTGAAGATAACTTTGCACTGCTGACAACAAGGACCTTCCAGCAGGGTTTTAGTTGGATGAGACTGGTGTTCACAGAAGGATGTCAGGCTTGGATACCCAAGCATGGCCAGCTTTGTTAACTCCAGTGCTGTTGATGGGGACACAAGACATTCTGTCTCTCCCTAGCTTTTCTTTTTTCCCCTCTTGTGGCTTGCTGTGCAGGCCCTGCAGAGCAGGGCCATGCCTGGAGTGGCAGCTCCTGTGCTGAGATGGCCAAGGTGCACTGCAGGGGCAGGTGCCCATAATGGATAACAGATCTGCAAAGATGTGGGCTGTGGATCGTACTGCAGTGGTCCATGGACCCTTCCCAGGCTAACTATTGTCCCTCCCAGCCTAGAGGGAGCAGAGGAAATTGTTTAATACTTCAAGCACTCTTTCAGATCCAGTTTGTGCAGGGCCTGGGGGACTTAAAAATGACCAGTGTACAGATTTCATGAGAAGATGGTATTTCTGTGCTTAAGGTTTTTGGGAAACCCTGTAAGAACTGTGTAGGGCAGGGGTGTCGATAGAGGATGAGGAGTTTGCAATCACTTCAAGGTTCTGTAGTTGCTGTTGTACTGCAGTAACAGTCCTCCCCCCACCCCTGTGCAGGAGAAGGAAAGCCTGGCTGTGCAGCCACCTCCCTCTCTTGCTAAGAAAAGCAAGGAGCTGACAGGCAGGAGTGTGCCTGAGCTGTGAGTGTGGGCTGATGACCAGCATTAAGGCACTGACATCTGCATCTAGCCAAGTGTTGGAGCAGGAGGAATGCTCTGGCACAGCTGCAGGCTGAAGCTGTTTCCTTGGTCTGACAAGCTCTCTCATGTCACCCTCCTGTGGGAGCCTCAATTTGCAAAACACCAACATTGTGCCAGGGATTTGAGGGGTATCCTGTGCATCACCTGGCATGGCCTTGCTTCTGCCAAGGAAGTTTGGGTTGTTTCAGCCAGGTGTGGTTCAAGAGGGAAGTCAAGGGGCTTCTCATCTCCCTTTTGACTTAGACCATGTTCAGTATGAATTTGCCTGATCCCTGAACATCTTCCCTATCCTTTAGCTGGATCTAGCTGAGGCTTCAGTTCCATGCTTGCACTGGCAGCAGGCCAGGGCTGTCAAAGCACAGCTCCTGGATCTTCTTTTGGCTTCTTGCTGCTGCACTATCCAACCAAGGAGTGTCTTGTCAGGAGACTCTTTTAAAGCTACTAGGCATAGAAGGAAACCCTGAAAAGGTGAGAGTGTTGGAGGCAAAGGATAGTTTCCATAGTGTTGACTGTACTTCAAGTTCTTTGGAGGCAACTAAGCTCCACATCAGCAGCATTATTTTCATGGATGGTGAGAGGCACTGAGATGAGTGGGGGCTGTGGGCTTTGAGGATAAAATGTGCATTGCTGGGGAAAGAATCTGCAGTTTAGAAATAATCTGCAGTAGCCAGTGGTTTGGGGCACCTTTTTAGCCGTGCAAGATGTAAATTCAATACATAGCCAGCCTGTTCCTAGGGTCAATTCCAGGCTGGATGTGGGCACATCCACTCTACTGCTACAGACCTCTGTTCCTCCTGTTACAGCTGTAGCATGTCCTGTCTCTTCCTGACTGGCTGGATGTCCTGTCTCTGCTGCCTTCTCTCCAGATGGAGATGCTTTCTCACCTTTTGTCCTCTGGGTCATTATTGTCCTTGCACTATAAATCCAGGTCGAGGGTGGGCCAGAGACCTTCCTTGCTGTGTTCATTGCCAAGCCCCAGTCAGGAGGAAAATTCCAGCAGAAAAATGGTAGCGTAATGGCTGGCTCAGGAGTTCCAGGAGCTCGTTGGCCACTACATGGCAGAGACTTCCAAGGGGGAGGAACGTTGTAAGAGCAAGTGGATTGCTGCTAACACTAAGTGTGGCTGCACTGGGGCGTTACTTTGGGAGATTAGCCCCAGCTCTGCTCCTCCCTGCCTGTTTGGCTCAGTCCTCTGCAAAAAACCCTCCCCTCTCTTCCCTGCAACACGAGTTCTCCAGCCTCTCCCAGCTTGTGCTTCCTCTCACAATCTGCCTCTTACTGCAGCCAGATGGTCTGACTCACCCACGCTCCGCGCGGGCACCTTCGGCTCCCTGCGCCTGGAGAACGCGCTGCTCTGACCCGCCGTGCTCAGGTCTGCCCCGCGCCTCGGGGAGACAGGGAAATGTTTGGGTCTTGCAGGGGATGGCTGTGGGAGGTGCCTGGGAGTGACAGCTGTCTTCAGACTGCACCAAAAGCCTGGCTTTGTGGGCAGGGTCCTTTTTCTGGCCACATCCCTGTGTCCACATGGACAAATTCCCAATGCCAAAGTTCTGAAGTGTGCTGCTGTTCTTGGGCACCCACCCTGTCCTTTGCCACTTTGCAGCACTGAGTGCTGGTCTAGGTCCCTGGCCTTCTGTCCAGTGCCATTCAGTTGGCTTGACACAATCTGCACCAACAGCTCAGTTGTATTCGTTTCAGATTTGGGTTTATTGGAAACCTTCAGTGCATATATGGGTTTTACTAATGATCTGTTTCAAGATAACGGTAAACTGTTGTCTTTCTGGTGTTACTCAAGTACTTCCTGTACAGCCAAATGCTTTTGGAGAGCTTTGCCTATCTGGCTGTGAGAGGGAAGTGAGTCCAGCTTCCTGCCTTACGTTGTTGCTAAGACATAGCGTACCTGAACAGCATTACCCTGTCTGCATTATGCTGCAGGTTAAGGTTAAACAGTAGTATGAAACTCATTTGAATCATGTCAGCTTTAGCTTCTGTAAAAGCTACAGTCTGCCTTTTTCTTGGAACTACTGGATCAAGTGAAACAGCCCAGACAGACTTGCACAATACACCCTGAAATATTAAACAACTTGGGAAGTGTTTAAATGACAACTGAGGCTCATAAACTTGGGATCGCTGCTTGGTACGAAAATCAAAGCACTGTGCTTGTGAACTGGCCAGTGCTGCAAACAAGGCAGCCCCTTGCAAAAGAACCCAGGTTTTAGACTTTCCATATGGGATGTGGTGATCTGGATCATTAGCAAATATGGTTTGCATAAACAACTCTTCTTTTTCCTCCTCCCATCCAAACTTTCCTGGCACAGTTAGCTAGAAACTGTTCTCTGGGTGGCCAAGTCCACAGCAGTGGTTAAGGGTCATCTGACAGTCAGGTCTGTCTGCCCTCTGGACAACCTGTCACCCTACAGAGTACTGCCAACAAAAAAGCACCAGGCTACTGCTTAGGCAAAAAGAGCTGCAGTTCAGTTCTGTGCTTCCTTGGATGGAGGAGGATTCATGTCACTGCTGCAGCTCTGCATGTGCAAATGGCCTTGGCCCCAAACACACCCTGTGCTAGGCTTTGGTTATCTGGGCTTCATCACCACCAGCCAAGACAGCCCTACGGAGGCTTGAGGGGAATGACTCCATGAAGTGCAATGTGAAACTGTCAGATAAGCCTCCACCTATGCTTTGTTTGCAACAACAGTGACCACAGGGAGCTCCCTTTGGCTCTGAGACCCTCTGCACTTGGTAAGGCCCTTCCCTCTGGACTTGTTTCAGTCAGCAGGGAGACAGCACTGAACAGAACTGGTCTTGTCTCCTTCCCATCTCTGATTTCTGTCATGTTTGGAAGTTGGGGAGAATTTCAGCTACTCTCCTGCGTAGCTGGTTCCTCCTTTCTTCTCTTTCCCTTTCCTTCTTCATCAGTAATGGGTACTGCCTCCACGCCTTGAATGCGTTCAGTGTGAGTCTCCTGAAAGAAATTAGGGACACAAGGAACAAAGTGGCAACATGCAGATGTGTACATGACATAACAGGCAATCAAAAGAGAACTTCTGTTTGAAGGGGGAATGCAGATCTTAAGGATTTGTCCTTTGCTGTTAGTCAGGGCTGTCATATGTTAAGCATCTATGTGCAGACCATTTCATTGGTATGTCAGTCATGCTGGGGAAAAATAACATATTGCCCTTCTCTATTCCTCTCCACCAAGAATTTTGCTCTTCTCTCTGACAGGATTCATTAGCTGGTGTTTGCTTAGCACTCTAAAGATGAAAGAGGTTTTCTGAAGAATAAACAGGGCCTCTGGAAGAAGTTTCTTTAGGAAAAATGCAGGCTCATTTGGTCCAAACCAACCCCTTGGAAATGCAGGCAACTGGGTTCCAATTCTTACCTGATTTTAACCACCCCATCAAAGGTGCCCTTGCCCTGGGTTCCCACAGGGGCAGTATGGAACCACAGTCCTGTCTAAGGAAGAATTTGTTGTGGCAAGGTCTGAGCTGCCTTTTGCAAGTGAGGAAAGAGATAAGGAAGAATGTCAGGTGATTATGCTCCTAATAGGAGGTCATATGTACAATGAATCCAGTCTCTTCCTGGGTCTGACTTTCCCCTGGTTCCTCCAGTTTGCTGGCTTGTTGAGTTAAGCTGTGCACAATTCAGACCTTACTGACATGGCAAGCCAGAACAAGTTTGCTCTACCACACAAAAGCTGAATTTAATTTCATTCTTCCTCCAAGGTGCTGCAGATCCTGTTGGCACAGCCTATTCATGACTGCATGCAGCTAGCATGCTTCCATGATGAGGCAGGTGAACAGACTTTGTTTTCTGCTGAACTTTGACAATAGTTTTTTCTCCCTGCTAAAATGCATTTAATGGGACAAGGAGTGGACTGGGTGTGTCCAGATCCAGTCATGACTGGTAGAACTGAGTGCTCTAGTTTTTGCTGCCAAGTCAGGCTGGTGATGGCATAAATGTAAAGACTCTTTAAGTAGGATTTCTAGTTGATCAACTTTGGATTTGTGAACTAAATATCTGCTGTGGACAAAAAGTATTATGTAATTCCTACACAATCATTTGGCTTGCTATAATTGTACTTAAAGATCTTCCTAAGGCAGCTTTTAGCAGAACTGCATGGCCAGATCTGCTAATCAGCTTAGAAAGTTTCAGCTTCTTATCCTTATTTAGGCTTTCACTGTATTCTTTTTTTTTCAGATTTAGAAGTCCTGTGAAGGGTGCCATTACACTTTCTTTCCCAGGCTGCATGGAAACTTAGCATAAACCTCTGCTGCTGCTGTCTGTGCATATCACAGAAGCAAAACACAGCAGTATAGAACCTGTTTCATGTGCTCCTGGGGAGCAGCTGACCTGTCAAAAGTAGTCTCTAAAATAATCTACAGGATATATTAAACTAAAGTAAAAAGAGCTAGATGGAACTAGTAAAAAGTAATGGAACTAGAATACGTGCTAGAACTGCTGGAACACTTACTTGTTACTGTGTTCAGTAGCAATTTTCATCTTCTCCCATAAGGCCCTTTTTTCCTCCATGACATGATCAAACCATGCCCAGAAGCACTTCCTCATGAGGCAGACTGTGTGGAAGATAGTCGCTCTCTCCTCCTCAGCAGAGAGATAATCCTTGTACTGGGGAGGACAAAGAAACAGGTGAGAATGGCTTTTTTTCTTCTTTTCCCTCCCAACTTCTGGCCTAATAAATGAAACAGTGCTGAGACTGTGGTAGTGGAGGGTAGTGGGCACAGGAGTGGAGGAAAATCAGCAGGGAGCAGGATGAGAGAGGAGATGATGGAGGAGCACTGTGTAAGAGAAAATTCTGTGTGGAAGAGAGTGATGGAGAGTGAGAACCTGAGAGAAGGTTTCTGGAAAAGGGAATAATGTTGCTGGAATGAGGACAGCATAACTCTGCAAAGGTTGTACTACAGGTGGGTGAATTGCACTGTGGTGAGGGGAAGGCATGGCAGCAGCCAGCTCTCTTGCTATCATTTCCCTACTGTGGTGCAGGCCAACCTTTAGCCAGTTCCTGAAGGCCCATCTCAGTAACATATGGTAATAGAAGTCCTCAGCCCGAGACATCTTCTCCCTGAGACTCTGCTGGGTGTCCTGCAGCCAAGTCATCAGGCATTTCCTCTGCAGGCCCAAGCTGTGGTGCCTTTGTGCCACCTGAGTGAAGACAGCAGAGACAGCAGCTGGTTACCTGAACTGGTGACTACCTAAGTATAAAGCCACAGAAAATTGGGTGCACTAGAAAATAATCTCAGCTTTTTGGGGCTGCTCAAATCCAGATTTCTGACAGCTGGAGTAACTTACAGGATCCCACAAAGAGGGGTCAGCATAAGGAACACAACCAGTCTGTCCACCAGACTACTGCTTCATCACTTCTAGAGAAAACCCTTTTGAATGAGATGCTCAGTTTAACTGACTGTGAGTGGGGCAGAGGCATGGCCTGTAACAGCTTAGTCCAAGCCTGTCCATAATGCTGACCAGCAGGGTGGACATATGGAACAGCTTGTATCCATCTACTTCTTCCCAGCTGGAGGCCTGTGTGCATTTGGTGAAGTACTGTGAGTAGCTCCAGTTCCAGTGACTTAAATGGAAGCTTTCCAATTTAGCCCTGGGCTCTGGCTGGATCTTCAAGATACAGCTGAGTGTTATCAGTCTCTCCTGATAAGGGATGCCAACTCAGTCACGTGTGAAAATGTTTCATTAGCAATGTTCCTGCATCGAGGTCTTGGAAGCTGCCACTTGCTGTTCTGCACTGAGGATAAGGCCAGGATAGAATAGATTGTTGGATTATCACCTGGAGTGTCCTGCCACCAGCAGTGGCCAATCTGTACCAGCAACTTCAGAGGGAGTGAAAGCCCTGATGATAGGCTGGGGTTAAACTCCTGCAGCTGAAGTTGCCTGGCGGTATCTCACTGATAAGTGTTGCTGTGGAGTAAGAGAACTGGCAGGTGCATGTCATAGAACTTTATTTTTTTTTTTCTTTCTGTTTAATCCTGTTTAATCAGCTACAAAGAGGATGCCATCCCTGGGGGTTTTTAATGGCTTTTCATGATTATTGTCAGATGGGCTGATTTAAAGAACTAATATGAGGCAGGGAGAGTTTTTGCTTTTTCCATCTCTACCTGGCCTAAAAGCCTATTAAGGCTTCTGCTAAGTGCTGCATCTACTTTTTCCCTTCCTCCTATGGCAGCAGTCATTTCCTTTACTCTTAGCACTTACCAATAGGTTTTCCTTGGCCTGCTCCCTCAGCCTTTTCCACGGCACTATTCCCAGCTTTCTGAGAAGGACTTTCTCATAGTGATCTTTAGCCTTTTTCTGGAGCTGCTGCTCTCTCTCCAGCCTCCTCTGCTTCTCCAGTTCTTTCTGCAATATAAAAAACAGTAGTTTTAATTCCCTCAGGATGAACAGGATATTAAGCAATGACAATAGATTATCATATTGGAGCTGGAGGGTCTGACCTGTTGGAAAATAGGGATCTGCATCATCTTTAGCACTGCAGACTAGACATGACCCCATGCAGTAGAACCTGTGTCCCAAAGCAGATGATGGTATTCCTGGATACTCCCTTGGGCTGTGTATCAGCACTGCAGTTTGGAGTTACTGTAACAGACATGACACCTGTGGCTCCCACAGGTGCTGATGTAGCAGGAACCTTCTCTGATGTCCAAAACATGTCCAGAAGTGATTCCGAGTTTATGCATGGACCCTGCCACTTAATCTAGCCTGAACTGCAGGGGAGGGATGTGGGTATTTCCTAACTGTATAACACACTTTTGACTGATACTCAGGGATGAATGTCAGATGTTCTAAGACACTCAATCCAAGTAGAACAGTAGTTGTAGGTTGAATTCCTGTAAGATTTTAAATGCGCTATTTGGGTTATTAGGACAACTCATTTCCAAGTAACAATAATGAAGTGCAGCTATTCCTAGGTTAGCTCCAAGAGGAAAAGGTGCCCTTGATGTAAGTGTCAGGCTTGTTTACTTCTGAATCATGTGTTTGTGACTGGTATCATTGTGTACATTGGAGGGGTGACAAGAGTGGAAGGAATCTGAGAGTAGACTGAACATGCTGCCACTGTGAGGGGCTTATGTGGCTGTATCTCAGCAGAGAATGTCCAGCAGCTGGGACCTCTGGTCCTGCTGAGGAGACAGGCAGCCTATACTTCATAGCACGTCTGGGACACAGGCCTTCCCCTAAGGCCTTCCTTTTCTGCCAGAAAGGGGGCAGATTGTGAGTCTGTATTGTGGGTGCTGTGGAACTCTGCTCTACCAATGAAGACCTTCAGTTCATTTTACTCTGGCTGCTGACTGAGTACCAGTGGGTAATGGATCTTCTTCCCTATCCCTGCTAAAGGGGAAGAAACAGGTGAGGCATTTGGTCACCAGCTTCTGCTGCCTTCTCTCCTGCCGGCGCTTTTCCTGCTGTGCTTCCTTTTCCTCAGCCTCCTTCCTCTGTCGTGCTTCCTCTTCAGCCTTCAGCTGGGCCTTGAAATGGAGAAAAGTGAAATTCAATTTGTTTCATGTGACCTTTTCCATGAACACAGATCTTTAAACTTTCCTAGTATTCCTCTAATATTGACCAGCACCTGAAACTTCAGCAGGTGAAGTTTCACATTATACTAGACATGATCTGTGCTCAAGAGTGAACTGTGGAAGGAACCGTCCTTTTTACTACCTATATACATATCTCTATCTATCTATCTATCTATCTATCTATCTATTTTTCTATGTATGTACATGTATATCTTTCTTTGCCCTAAGTTATAGTACTTGTCCACTCTTCCTCTAAAAAATGTAAACCATACACCAAGTCATTTATTGAGAATGATTACTGAAGTCAGTTCTGAATCCTTAGGCACTGCTCTCAAGTTTCATTTCCACATGCAAAGCAGCATTACAGGTACCCAAACATTTCTTTCCCCAGACGCTGAAGATCCTTCCTTGGATGCTTTTTAATCCTAATGCAATTTACTAGCAATGTTTCCAGTAACAGTTTAATACCCTGACTTGAAGAAGGCTCCTCTGTTGGATGTGTATCACAGAATTTGTGTATTAACTATACAAACATTGTCAGGATCTTCCCTCTTCAGCAGAGATTTGCTAGGAAGTTGCAGATTTTTACCAGGTGAGACTGGAAGCTGCACATGACCAGAGACAGGGAGGGGAACCCCACCACTGCCAGGTCCCTGTGTGCACTTCCACCCTTACCATTCTCAGCAAAGACAAGCTACAGTCATGGGGTAGGTATGAAAAAAGTGTTGGGGGTGGTAAGGGAGGCTGCTTCTAGAACTGCAACTTCAAGATGAAGTGTCTACCTATGATACAAACAGAGCTGGTGCTGCAAAAGCAGCAGTAACTACTTTTGACGTGTGATGGACATTTGCTTTCTCTCAAGTAATAAAACCCCTGCTTTGGATAAAGAGCCTTTTCTCAGTCCCTGACTCTGGGGTTAAATCAGCTTTTCTTGTAACTGGGATGATGTGAAAGTCACTTTATGTCATTTTCCGCTTCCCTCACCAATTTTTCCTCTGCTTTTCGCTGTTTGGCTTCTTCTATTTTCTTCTTCTGTTCTGCCCGCTGAATCGCTCTCTCCTCCATCCCTACAGAAACAAAGGACACAAGGCTTAGTGGAAATGAGCTGTGGTGTAATGGCCAAAGCTTGGTGAACTCTATGTCAGGCTCCCACTGCCCTGGCAATGCCAGCACAAAGGGAGCTGCCTCCTACTGCCCCTTGCAGCTGGCAGTGTCATGAACAGGGAACCCATAAACATCTGTGAGATGACTCAGGACCATGGCAATTACCTCTCTCCACCCTCCCTGGTTGACAGTCACAACCATAAGGCTCAGTTATGAATGAAGCTGTGTTCAGAGGGTTTGTCCCTCCCTGCCCTTCCTGACTGAGGGCTGAGGCTCAGGGCACATGATTTAGCAGCAATTGCTCTGAGGTCTCCAGTAAGCTCTAACTGCTAATTTAAAAACAGTTTCATGACAGCAGCATTGTCACAGTGACATACAGGTACTTGGTCCCACTAGTGAGATATTACTGCTTAGTGCTTTTTTTGGAAGATAAATTGCAATAGAGTGATCTTGCTGGCCAGCAGCAAAGGTGTTACACACAGAACATGCAGAGGAGTTGGGAACCTGTGCTTGCTTTCTCTGCAGTTGCAAACAAAGCACAGCCTGAAGCAATCAATAACTGGGAGGTATTGAAGTGTTTTGACCACAGTATGTTTCCCCAGATTCTTTTCTCCTCTCAGCTGTCCCAGGATTCTCTGCCAAGGGAAAACCATTTACTGATAATTTCTTCACTGATTTTTTTTTGGGGAGATCTTTAAACAGAAGCACTTGAATGCTCTGAAAAATATGCTTGCTGTCTCTAAGGTGTACAGAGTTCAGGCACATCAGGGTGAATGATGCTGGGACTAGGTAGCACTGGAGCTGAACACAGGTAGTGAAAGACAACTATTAATGCCCAACTGTCATGGCCAAAACTACTGAAACATCACAATGATCACATTCCAGACAAGCTTTCATGCAGACTGTCACTACCCTGCATTGATACAGAAGAACTTGACCTAGAGATATAACAGAACCCTGATCCTAGCTGACTGATGAAAAGGCTATGCTGCATGTTTATTGTGTTCCAGTGTGGCCAGAGAAGGGGAGATACCTTATAAAAGGCAGGGATCTGGAGTTCCTTCCCCAGCCAGGCTATTGTTCTCTCACAAAACCTTGGCTAGGCACCTAAGTCCCTCTGAAATCTCAACACCTCTGTCAAAGTTGGATGAAAATGACTGGCTAATTAAAGTGTAACTGGGATGCATAGTGAAGGGAATGAGACTGATGGCAAAAAAACCCTGTACAGAGGCCCTGTATGATTTACATATTTATTTACATTTATGTTCTCTGAGTCTTGTCACAGCACAGACAACCACAGGTGTTAGGAGTAAGTGCCACAACAGTGTACTAAGTGTGGACATGAGGGGTGTGCAGTGTCCCAGGTTTTACAGATGCCTGACTCAGACAGGAAAACAGCTCACCCTCTCCTCTCACAGCACTCGTCAGACTGGGAAGGAAAGTGCAGAATTTTACTTGCACAATCTCATCAACCAGCAAAGCTGAGGCAAAGACAGACATTTCCACACAAGCTGTGGAGAAAAAGTTGTCTGAAATGGTGTTTGTTGTCTAGAACAATACCTTTCAGTATGGGATGCGGTGAGGTCAGCCGGCTGGGGGGCCTCCTGCCTTGCACTGCTGCCCTTGTGTTTTCTGGCCCATGAGAATCAGGTGGGCTGTGGAAGAAAAGAATAAGGAAATTCTTCAGTAAATGTAGTCAAACCAGGTCTCACACCTACCACCTATGGCCTTGTAGTTTCTGTTCTCCATTGTGCTGCATTATTCCTGACACACCTTTCTTCTGCTTCAAATGGGACTGATGATGCATCCTTGCACAGGAACTCCCTTGAGTTCCAGGGCTCCTGCATGGTCTAAAATACAGAGGATGAGGCTCTCTCTTTTTTCACAACTAAATAAATCCCCACTGCCACTATGGAGGACACTGGTGTTGCTGTTTCTAAGGATCCTGCATGGAACACCTGATGTTGAGCCAGTGCAGGGAGGGAGGAGAGGGAACTGTGGCCAGCCTGATACTTCCTTTGAGGCTGTCACAGCTAAGAGGAACAGCAGATAGCACTAGCATGACTGAAATGTGTCTGGCAAATTCTGGCTCTGCTTGAGTGGGGATGAGACATGATGGCTGACCCTGCTTTATTGAGAGCATATACCTCAAAGGGGTTGTAGTCTTGCATCTGGATTGTTTTTCCTCCCTGGTTTGAGAAACAGAATTGTTAAATGTCTGGGTTACAGCCACAGCTTGTGCTGCCTCTTCTTTCTCTCTGTTCAGCTTCTGATTTTCCTGCAGTTTAAGGATCAGCTCTTGCTGTTTCTGAAGCTGCTGCCTCTGCTCCTCAATCACACGTTGCTGGAAGGCGTGACGGTGCTCAAAGCAACTACCATAAGCTGGAGATGTCTTTGGACTGGGTGCCTGAAAATGCTGGAGGACTGTGGCTATTTGATTCCTGCACACAGCCTGGTCCTGGGCACTCAGGGCTGCATGTTTAATGGTAATCTCCAAGGCAAATTTGGGGTTTCTGTAGAAATGAGATGTGTGAACAACATCCCAACAAGACTGGTCTCTGGTCTGATCAGGCTCTTTCCGTATGAGGCAAGTTTCAGTTGGCTAGGAGAAAAACAAAAAGAAATGAGGAAAATTTGGCATTGATTAAAACCAAGCACTCTTCTGCCCTTCCTGCATAGTTTTTTTAGATGCAAATCTAGTGAGATGCCTGAGAAGTAGGGTAATCTCAGCTATCTGTATCCAGTCAGGCCAGAGGGGCCCCATTATGCACAAAATGGAGGCTGTGGGAAAGAACTCTTAAGGAGCTGAGTGCCATTTCACCAGGAGGAAAAAATCCTGATTAGGCAAGAGCTTTGGCAGGAATATATTCTGACTACTTTGTTAGGGAGCATATCTTAGGACAGCTCATTTCTCAGGGATTAGCACACTCCCTTTTGAACTCTGTTGTCCCTGCTCAGTGCTCAGATGGAGAATAAAATTAAAAACAGCTGCTGAAGTGATTTACACAGCTGATCTACTGAATAGTCCCCTTTTAGATGGAAGAGAAGCCTACAAGGTGCTGCTTCTTCATGCCTCTTTTCCAGCTTTGATAAATGTTACCACAAAACAGGTGCACAGTGGGGAATGCACCTTTCTGACACATGGTCATTCTCTGAAGAGCCACCAGTTACAAGGTCTGCTTTCTAACTCCTAGGTCAAACTCTTAATTCAGTCTCATTCCTTGAGCACAAATTTTACCAGTGCAGCAGTAGAAAAATATGGGCCTACTAGGATAGTATAAGCACTGAAAGAAATCAACTTTTGCTCACACTTAAGCAGACAGAAAGCTTGACCTGTAATGTGTGTGTGAGCTCTAATACTGACATTAGAACACTGATGTGGTACAGATTTTATAGACAGAAAGGAAGATGGGGATCCAATCTGACAAATGACAATTTAAGGAAGCAGCCTCTGATGCTCCTCTCTTACCTCCCTGTGATGTGCATTATCCTGAAACAGCCAGTGACAACCTTTTTTTTTTTTCCCCATAGTTAAAAGCAGAAAAGCTGCACTGGCATGAAAAATATCTCTTGTCATGCAGTCAAGTTATTCTTTTTAAGTCTAAGCTGGCATCAAAGATGTAACTAATCTCTCAGTAAAAGTGATCTGGGGGTGGGATGCTCACTGCGACTCAGAGTACATGAAGGGTTGTTCTTTGGCAGCACTAGAGATTATTTTTAAAACTCATCCATTGTCCTTCACGTTTCCCTCTGATTTCTAGACTTCTCTCCTGAACAGCTGCAGGCAGGTAATTGGGGGACATCTTGGAAAAGCAGCTTTCCTCTGGGACAACGTACTCTTTATTTCAGACTGCATAAAGTAAGTACTTTCTAAGAGTTCTGCTATGCCAACAGGCCAAACTCCATGGGAAGGATTTACCTTGTCTTGCTGTAAATCTTGATGATGGTTTACTTCTGCTGTCCCAGGCTTGTTAGCCTCCAGTGGCCTGTCCCCACCTTTCCCCAGTGACACAGCCTCCAGCAGCTGCTCCATCTTCCTCTTTGTCTGCTCCCTCTTCATCTGCAGCTCTCGCTGCCCCGTCTCCGCTCGGCTCCAGTGCTGCCAGGCCAGGAAGCAGCAGCGCAGGAGGCGTCGCTGGTTGTGCTCCACAGCCACTTGGGTTTTCCTGAATGAGAAAGCATTTGTGTTAGGGCAGGAGTGAGGCTTCAGATCAATTCCTGAGTCTTTTTGCTGCTTAACTCTGAAGGCCCTCTGGAGCTGTACAGAGCTCCCCCAAGGAGGAGTGGGAGGGCGGAAAGGATGCCTGCTATTCTGAATTAAGTTTAGCTAGTTCACACTTTGCAATTTCCTGTGGCATCTCTGGGATGCAGGATTGCTGCAGAAGAGGGATCGTGTTCCCTGGCCAGCTGCACATGGAGAAGTGACAGTGTCTCACCACTGCAGCCTGCCAGACACCTGCAAAGCAAAGTATTTTCTCTGGATGAGAGGGAATTCATCCAACAGCCTCCTTAATGAAAGGCACTGGCCAAAATGATCTCTGCTGTACTTCTACTGGAACAGCAATATATTAATCAGGAATAAATTTGGCAACTCATATTCTCTGGAGACCAAAGCGAGCCAGGGTGAGTTTTCTAGGAAAGATACCTACAGAGACTGAGACACAGGCTTGTTGGAAAGTGCTAAAGCTCTTGTTTATATCTGTCCTCCTTTTCATCTGTGCCACAACGCCTCTGGCAGACTGCAGGCAGTGTAGCAATTTTCTCAGAAAGCTGCTGTTTCTCTCCTGCTGGATAACTGACAAGCTCCTTTTACAGTCCCTGATCACTGCTCTGCCCAAGTATGACTGCAGAAGGAGGAATTCCACAGTAAAGGGGCACTACCTGTTTTCATCTTGGAGATGAACTTCCGATTGCTGTGTCTCCTGCTCTACTTTCTGGGCCCAGGTATAGTTTCTCCAAGCTCGCAGGGCCTTCAGTTGGCATCTCCAGTCAGCAAGGGCTCTGGCTTTTCCCATTTTAATTCTCTGCTCCAGAATGACTTTCAGCCAAGCAGAGAAATGTCGTTGCAAGCACTGCATGGGAGAGTTTCAGAAAACCAATGAGCAAGATACAGCCTGTCACACAAATACTGATCCTCTCTGCCCTTTGCCTATTCTGGCCTTCCTTTTTGAGATTCTTTTTAGAATCCTCATTTTCAACAATTATCTTGAGGATTAAAAAAAAAAAGTATTGCAGAGCATGTGCAGAAAGCACATGTGCAAAAAGCAGAAAGGGTCTAGAAGGAGACATCATACCAAGGGGCTCTATGCTTTGGAGTGAAATACACTTAGTTCACCAAGTATAAAGGAATGAAATGGGTGAGGAACATACAATTTCTAGAGACAGGGAAAATATTTTCAAATCTAGAAAATGTCTTAAGATGCTATGGGTAAGAACACATCTGTGAATAACTGCTGCTTTAAAAAATAAATTTAACTTAGACAAAAATCAAGACACTTCCTAGAGTGAATTTATGACATGGCCTCAGCTCATCCTCGTTCCAGCAGGAAGCCAAACCTTTCCCCTATTGTGTAATTAGACTCGCTGCCTTTGGGAGTAAATTACATTGTACAGAGCAGCAATTTGCTATCTCATCTACCCCATAATTCTAGCCCTGTCACTGCAGACACTGTTCATTTTGATCCTCCAAGTGGGTCAACTTACAGGACTCTGCTGCTCCCCTTTTGTCATAGAGCCTTGTGTTAATTGCATTCCTCTCTCACTGAAATCTTCAAATGGAGACTTACAAAAAGTCAATGCATTAGCTGTTTCTTTCTGCTTTAGGAAAGTAATCAAAATGTCACTATTGCTTAGCTCAGCCAAGCTGTGTCTTCTCATATTATGCCAGTCCTGAATTGCTCTGTGGTTTCATGCAGGCTTATCTCCACAGCTTAGTCTGTGCTGGAGAGAGGTTGTGTACTGCTAAACAGCAGCCAAGCCCAAATCCAGCAGATGCGCAGATGGATGGAGCTGTGAGGAGAATCACCATAAAATCTACAGGATTCTTCTGCTGAAAAAAACCCTACTAGATGTAGATATATAGACATCAATGATGATGACTGCTCTATTAATCAGAAACATTATGTGATGGATGGCATTCATACCTGCACTCTGGAAATTTACTTCCTTTGCTGAGATTGCCCATATAAAATGATTCAGTATTAAAAGATCACTCTTCAGTTGTGAGTATTTGATATGCATTTAACCCAGAGCTGACCATGGTACCAGAATAATAGAGGTGAAACAAAAAGTATCCTACTAGGAATTATGAAAGTTTGTTTGCCTTGAAAGAGCTGCTGCAATAAGACAGAATATCCTACTGGTGTGCATCAACTCTCAGAGCCACAGCTCAAAATTCATCCCAAATTGCAGCATCTTACCTTTCCCTGTTCCTGAACTAGAGTGTGCAAGGCAATCTTTAAAATGCCTTCCCATGCACACAGTAAGGGCTTCTCTGGCTTTTTTTCTGCTGCTTTCCCCTTTTATTTCCTTCCTTGAGAGAAAACAAATACCACTCCACTTCCTCCTGTACATCTCCTTATTTTTTGATTGCAGAAGCCTTTATGGTTTCATCTGTCTTGAGAGCCATGTCTTTCCCACAATTTTAAGTGAAATGTCCCACTGAATACACTTGAGGCACAGGCCCAGTGGGGTTGGCATCTCAGCATTTCTTGCTCCTAGTCTAACAAGACACTTTTGGCCCTGCTTTCCTACTTTCCTGGTATGAGAAGGTCTTCAAAAAATTAAAAAATTCTGCATAACCAGGACTTTTTACTTCAGGTTTGCAAATGGTAGCCAAGGGCAGGTAGCTCAGAGCTACCTTTAAAGCTATCTTTATCAGAGTCTCAGATAAAGAAAGGTGATGCTCACTCTCTGCTTACTGGTGTGAATCCTGCGCAGCAGCTCCCGAGTCTTTCTCTCTTTCTCCTCTCCTTGCTCTTCTCTCTTCAGGACCAGGGGTGGTGACACAGCAGACACCTCCTGCAGCTTCTGAGTTTTTTCTTGTCTCTTCCCCTCCCTGCAAAGTGAACAAACACACAGATCTGATATCATGATATACAATCTAGTACCTTCTCTTTCTGGCCAATTGTAAGAGAACCACTGCTACAGCTTAGAAATTTGCTGATTATTTTAACTTGGCCTTCTTAAAAACCACCTTTGTAATAGTCTGGGAGCCCAGAGATTGGCCAGTCTGGTGGATTTTCTAAACATAGAAGGCAGAAGAAAATAGTAAATTATTTCAGTAAATAATTCATTAAAGAACTTGTACAAGAAGATTTACGATCACCGGGCTGCCTAAATAAATAAATGCCATCCCTAAAAGTCACATCTCTGTGACAATCCAAGCTCAGCAGAAAAAAAAAATGATGTCTGCAGAATTCTCAGCCAAGAATGCTGTTTGTTCTCTCACAGTAAGGAAAGTATTGCAAGTGCTAGACTTTCAAGGCAGACTTTTTTCTTTTATTTTTTTCTGTGTACTGGCTTTCATGTGGCATTAGATGCTAACAAGGCTGGATGTAGCCACAGAGCTGACAGAGAGAATGCACAGTGGTGCAAACACACTGCTACTTTGTGATTCAGTGCACACACTGCAATGGCTGAGGGGAGGATAACACTGCTCTTAGGCCACCTTCCCACTCAGGAAAAACTCTGCCACTGATGTTGGTAACAGAGGACTGAAAGGTTCTGGGAGAGTTCAAAGTCAGTAACAGCTGTTTTGTTTGGGATCACTACTGCTCTTATATTTAACAAAAGGACCTTTTAAGTGGTTTTCATCTCTCCACACCCCACACACCCTTCCTTACACTCTCCAAATTTTTGCCACAGTGTGCTTCTTCTCAGCCATTTCCTTTCGCAGCTTCACTATTTCCCTCTGGATCTCCTCCTCCTCCTTCTTAGCCTGCAGGGCCTTCCTTCTGTCCTCCTCCTGTGCTCGGAGCCTGGCCTCAGACAGAATTGCTTTCTTCAGGGACTCTTCTTGTCTCTGAAGCTCTAAAGCCTTCTGATGCCTCATTCGGTTTTCCTTCACCTGGGCAAGAGAAAATTGGCCAAAGTCAAAAGCAAACACCAAAGGCTGAAGAATTTGAAGTTCACTGTACACTGCCAGGGTGGGTCACAATCCACCTTCCACATTAAGCAAGAAACCCTATCCACAGTGGGCACTGACTGGAGAGACTGTGCTCTTGACCAGCAAAACACTCCACGTGAGAGAGTGAAATTAAATCAATATTCCTTAATGGGAGCAAACTCAGAACTGACTGCTGTGGCAGCTCTTCTTGTCAGTCTTCAGAAAAAGGGGGAAAACCTCAACAGTCTTATGAAAGCTGACTGTGCAGCTACTGCTGAATGGCTGATGTGCCCATGGAAATGCAGTGAAGTTTCAGCTGAACTGTGGAAGAGTATCTTTGGGTAGTTGCTTCCAAGTCAGAGATTATTGCAGGCTCTGAGAGAATACTGGGGAGGTATCACTGAGCATTTACTCTAATCCTATAATCCTCCACCTTATTTCTTTTAACTGAGCTGCCTTCCCTGCTCACCTGCTTGTGTCTGAGCTCCATGATTATTCGTGGATCTGCAGGTTGTTTTTTTTCCTTGATCTCTTCAAGTCTAAGGTGTTTTGCTATCCCACAGTTCACAGCTTCACTCTGCAAAAGATGCTGGAGGTATTTCTGGACAGAGGAACTTTCCATTTCACATTCCAGATAGCTGCACAGGTCTGAAATGAGGAATTCAGATGATCTCAGGCCACTCTGAAATGAATAAACCCTTCTGTCTCAGATCACAAAGCCTAATGTAATTAAAGGGATCACTTCCCCAGACTGTGAATGCATTTCTGATGAACATGGACACACTGACTGCACTCCATTTATCCCCAGAGCCTTAATCAGTCTCCCATTGAACACTCTAGAGCAGTAACAATGTTTCATCCATTTTTTACTGTCCTGCCTCTGAGCATCTCAAAGGCCTCAAAAATACCTGTTCACAAAGGAAAAAAAAATTCTCTTTTACAAAGGGAGACATTGAATGTTTATGAGGTACATTTATGCAGCCCTACAGCAAGATGCTGGAGATCTTAATCTGGGGGACAAAAATAATCACATATAATCTTGTTTCTACTGAGTCCTGACCTCAAAACAACTGTTGCCTTTCTGTCTGACAAACCATAAGGCCTGATCTCCTTCCCCAGCACAGCCTCAGAGAAGAAACCAGGACCTGCTTTGCAGTGCTCTCACCATCAAAGTGCTCATACTTTGGAGAGGCTGCAGAAGGCTCTTCCTGAAGGACAAAGTCAATGTCCTCTTCTCCATCACTCAGCTCCAGTTGCAGTTGGGACTTCATCCAGTTATTGAGCAGCTCCTGGGCTGCCATGAAGAAAGAGACAGATGACTTCACTTGCTTAAAAAGAATATATGGCAAAGTGTAAGCTAGCAATAGTCTGGGATAATTATATCACATGCCAGGAATGACTGAAACCTAATCTGCCACAGAAAATGGAATAAAGCTCAGAGTTCTGTTCTTATCTTCTTGATCTGTAAAAGAACAGGAAGAGGAGGTGGCAAACTCTTTCCCAGTCATGTAAATCATAAATTAATTCTTCTCCACCTCATTTTTACTATGATTCTGCAGGCATTTAGATCACTTCTGATTATTTTCTAGCATTTATCAAGGAGATGGAATTCACATGAGGTAATTCATAATTTAGAGAGCTTTCACAGTTTTACCACTGCACTTGCAGACACTTAGATGGTTTCCACACGTGCAGCCAAGGCTGTCGTACATTAAATTCAAAAGAATCATTGTTTGGACAAACTTGCTTCATGTGTACAGGTTAACCCTTTGCAAGTACCACAGGAACAACTGGTGAGTGTAATCACAAATCAGCCAGGTGGCAAATTTCACCTGGGACTCAGGGTTAAGACTGCAGCTATAGGAATGCACCCATGATGGATGTGGTACTCCTCAGTGAGCTCAAATGCCTAATGAACAACTGGGTATGAAGTCCTTCAATGGACTCTTGGCATATCCATTCTTCTGTGGAAAAATGAAAAAATTCATGTGTCTGCTGCCTCAACAAAGCAGCTGGCCTTGCTGTACAGGTGGCCAAGCTGCCCCTGAAGCCAGACACAGGGCTGTAAACTGCCAGGCATCAGGAGCAGCCCCATGAGAAGCAGGGCCACCCCCAGCCATCCGTGCGGTGAGGATGGACAGAGCTGGGATCTCGGCAGCCGCTCCATGGGAGTCCTTACACAGTGTCATTACACACATGGACAATGCACAGGAGCAAGCAGCTGCTCCTAACACAAAGTGAAGGTGCTCCCTGGTATTTCTAAGGCAATAAAGCCTTTTTCAGACTTTCTTTGAAAACAGTGAGTTTTTTGAAGAAAACATGTATCTAATGTTTGTTGTCCTTCAAATCACTTTTATTCTCTTTCATAATCTCTCCAGCCAGATCAGGAACAGGGAAATATATCTGATGACAAAAAGAAGAGCAGGAAACAATGTGACACTTGTCAAGGGTTACTCTTTTGACTGGGATTTGTGATTTTCTCGTAACCAGAGTAAAAGTCTTCTGGCACTTCTCTTATCAATATCTTTCTTTACAAAGTGGGCTTTGTGTAGTTACTACCAATAAGTATTGTAATAATGGATTCCAGGTGAAAAAATTTTAGTTGAGCTAGAAACAATTCTGAGGGACTGGTAGCTATAAAAAGGAAAATCCTAGCAGAGAAGGGCAAACAAAAATAATAAAGAAACATGAAGAATGCAAGCAACCTTTCCACCAAAAGAAAAAACAAGGTGTGGTGGTTTTATGTTCGCCAAATTTTGTTTGCCAACTGGGAGATAGGATTTTGGGAGGAAAAAGCCGAACAGGTTCAACTTAAAAGTAAAACGATAGATTTTATTAACATACACTAAAGGAAAGGAAAGGAAAGGAAAAGAAAAAAGAAAAGAAAAGAAAAGAAAAGAAAAGAAAAGAAAAGAAAAGAAAAGAAAAGAAAAGAAAA
>JBBMKD010000001.1:22095364-22129795 GCA_037834095.1 Argya squamiceps
CGCCGCACCTCAGCCACGACACGCTGCGGGAGGTGCGCGGCGTGCCCGGCGTGGCGCACATCGCCCTGCCCGCCCTGTGAGTACCGCGGGGCCTGCCTCCCCATCCCAGGGGCGTGCAGGGCCGGGGTAGGAAGGGTGAGGGGAAGGGAGCTGCAGGGCTGCGTGATTTTTAGCGTGTTTAGGCCAAACTCATCGTGGTGAGTTCACGGTTATCTTCCTGAGGTGGGCAGCAGGGCGAGGGAGGTGATTCTGCCCCTCTGCTCTACTGACACCCCTCCGAGAGTGCTGCATCCAGCTCTGGAGCAACGTAAGAGAGATGTGGGCCTGCTGGAACAGGACCTTTGGAGCGCCACAAATATGCTCAGAGGGTTCGGGCATCATTCCTGTAACAACAGGCAGAGAGATTTGGGGGTGTTTAGCCTGGAGATGAAAAGGCTTCAGAGAGACATTTTTTACCAGCCTTCTGGCACCTAAAGAGGGATTATAGGACAGATGGAGACAGATTTTTAACAGAACCTGTTGTGGTAGGATAAGAGGTAATGAGTTGAAACTATAAGAGGCTATCTCTTGTAATGAGGGTGGTGAAACACTGGACCAGGTTGCCTAGAGACGTGGTAGGCACCCAGTGCCTGAAAACATTTAAGGTAAAACTGGAGCAACAGTTAACTCTCGAAACTAGTTAAATTGCAACCAAAAGGAAAGATTAACATGGTAAAGTTTGTGCACTTGTTGAATGATGTGAACATATTATTGTTCATATTATTATACTCCCCAAGAAGTCACAGTCTAGCTTTGTGCTCTCCATCAGGTCAGTGGTCCCTGGTCAGTGCAGGTATAAAGCTTTACTTTTTTGCTTTCTCATAATCAGAATTATGAGTGCCCCAGTTGTGAGCTGTGATTCTTGAGCTCTGTGATTCTGGCATATCATTACATCTGTCTCTGCTTCACTGCCTGATAGCTGGATGGCAAATACCAGTTCAGTGTCAGGCAATGCATAAGAATGGAAAAAGAAGCCTTAGTTATGAAACCACCAGTCTCTTTAGTTGTCTGCTTAGTTAATGTGTTCCTATATCTGGATTGCAGGGCAGAAATTCATGACGTCCTGGAAGAGTATAAAGAAGGAGCTGCAAAATTTATGGGTAAAGTACAAGTATTTGCTTGTATATCTGAGAGATAATGCAGGTGGATCCCACTAGAGCATGTTCAGGCAGCACAGTAGGCAGAGAGACGTAGGCTTTGCACATTTAGGGATTTTCTCACTCAGAGTGGCACTAGGGAAGACTTGAAATAGTATGTTGTCACTAGTGTGGCCAAAAATCCTTCAGTCAGGCTACAAAGTGATGATGTGTCTGTAATTTCTATAATTTGCAGACAGATTGTGTATGGAATCTAGCACTTTTTGCAAGAAAAAAAAAAAAGAGTTGCCAAAGCTTGTTTTGTTTTAGTTTTTTTAAAAAGCTCATAAAAATTTGCGACATGCATTTCATGATATGTAAAATAATTCTGGTTTGGCTCTCCAGAGGAAGCTTGCACCCAACTTTCAATAAACTTTACCTGTTTGGAGCAATTTGCTCCTTCAAGAAAAATGGAAAAATGTCTTTGTCTGGAACTTCCAAGAGGCTTTACCAGTGAGTTTCAGTGACTACCTCTGAAGAGAAGGCTGCATGTCACTGAGACATACTGTCTAGCTTTCTGACATTTGAAACCTCCAGTCCATCAGGGATGATGAATTTCTCATTTGTGTAATTGATACATTATCTCACTCTCCTGTTCTTGTCTGTGAGGGCGGTGAGCCACTCAAAAAAGTTGCCCAAAGAAGTTGTGGATGCCCCATCCCTGGAAATGTTCAAGGCTGGGTTGGAAAGGGCTTTGAGCAACATGGTCTAGTGGAAGGTGTCCCTGCCCATGGGGCATGATCTCTAAGGTCCCTTCCAGCTCAAACCATCCTATGATTCTGCTTTGTTCTTCCTTAAAAGTCCTAGGCTTGGGATTGTTGCTAGTTTGGATTGTGTCAGGTGTCACCAGTGTATCAGGTGAATGGTCAAGTGAGTCAGCTGTTGGGTCTGGGAGATTTTAATAGGTGGAGTATTAATCAAGAAGAAACATAAATAAATCCCAAAGCAGCTATGCAGGCTGCAGAACCAAAGGGTATTTTTTCATGGTTTGTCCTGCTGCTGCACTCTTCTCCAGGTGGTTAGTGAAGCTGGGGAAGAAGTCTGCCTTCTTTGGTGCTTGCTGAGAGATAGATGAACAATATTTCCTTTGTCAGAATGGATGTGCTTGTGTGGGGGACAATAACTTGTTCCCTTTGGGAGATCTGCAAGCCACATCTTTGTGTTAGCTTTGGTTTGGTTCATGAAACTCTGCTCTGGCTCTGTCTCTCTGTTTCCAGGTATGCCAGATGCTGTGCTCTACTGCTCCCTTCATGACCCAGTCACTCCCTGCCCCTCTGGCTACAACACTAACAAGGTACAGTAGCTGTAAAGACTGGAAAGGGTCCACCTTAAGTTCCCAAAAGAAATCTGCCAGTCCTCCCTTCACCTCTGTGGCTGTGCTCAGACAGCCACAAAATTAGCAAAATAAATCTTTGCACAAAGAAGATTGTTGTTTACCTGCTCATACCTCCAACTAAACGAAGCTGTACCTGTTCTTACTTGGCAGCATGTTCCCTGAATGGTTCCTGAGCAGTTAAGTGGCAGTTCAGGTAGAAAGGAGAGCTCTGGACTGCTGTGCCATTGTGGTTTAAATGGCAGTAAAAGAAAATACTTGTGTTGTGCCATATTTGCTGAACAAGCTTATGCCACTGATAAAGAGTAAATCTGAACCCCTGTGTGTGAATTTACATACAGCCTGCTACAGGACCCCCCTACACAGGGGAAGGACACCAGAATTTTTGCAGGAGGGTGGCTCAGCAATCCAGGAATGCATAATTGCAGATATTTGCCTGTTCTGCCCCCCAGGCACACACACTGCCTGTGCAATCACACACTGCCTGCTGCCTGACACAGCTTTGTGCTGGGGCTCCTGGCACTGCTCAGATACTGTCAGTCCCAGGGCCTGTTTGGGTATGGCCACATGTGGTGGAAGGTCACTGAGTGATGGAGGATAACTCCTGCCATGCAGCTGTCAGTGTATATTCCTTGCTGCTGGGATCCAGGGTGAGTCCTGTCTCTGCAGGGAAGGAATTACCTGAAGCTTGTCCCACTGTTGTGCAGCTTTGAGGTGAGAGCAGCAGTCTAAGCCTGTGTGTTGGGAGTTTGATTCAGACTTTTTTTGGTTTTTAAAATAAGCTGGTGAAGATATTTGTCACCTTGTTGTAAGGCCTTCTGCAGCTGGATCTGTGCTGACAAATACTTACGAAAGCTTTCTGAAAGCAATGGGACAGAAAGCTCTGTGCCAGAAAGCCTAGCACTGGTTGGATTTAAATAATCACAGGATAATGCTGAGCTCTCTAAGCTGCATGGCTATTTTATTTATTAAAGCAGCTTTTGTGCTCTCGAGAGCAGAATGAAGGTAACTATATGTGATTACACTCTGGCTCAGGCAGCTCTGACTTTCCTCTGCCTGCCTTCACCAGCTGCTCCTCGATGTTCTCATGATAAGAGGCAGCAGGTACTGTCTGAACATGCTGCTGCAGAACAACATGCAGCTGCTGTGTTTCAGTTATTCTGTAGATACAAATTTTGGACCTCCTTTTGGAGTTGCTCTTTGTTTTGAGTTGAAAATTTGCAAAATATTTTACTGCTTTGGAGACTTCTGGTTTTGTTCAAATTTGGTGAAATTGGCTGATAAGGCCAGAAGTAATCAGGATGGATGGATGGACAGCAGGCACATGATATACTTGTGCAATCCTTTTGGGTCTTTGTGGGGACCAGACCAAAAAAAAAAAGCTTTTGGTCATCTTTTTGGCTTCTGCTGATGAAATTCAATTTGCAAATTAGTATGCATGAGAAGTGCACTGCTTAATCTGTCTGTCTGGCATAGGCTAGGAGAATGTGTTTAAACCCTCAGGCCCCAGAAAGTGCCCACAACACTCCAAGCTATATGCTGTTTCTGATGGCTGAAAACCCTTTCTCATTTAGAAAAGGATGAACAGAATTGCAGATGAAAAGAGCTGACTTCCAAAGAGCTTGAGCCCTTTACTTAACCTATTTGAATACTTCTTTAAAGTTTTGGAGCAGCAGTTTCACAAGCCTAACAATAATATAACCCAAGCATTGGCCAAGCTGCACTCACAGGTTAATTACAGATTCTGCAAAATAGGCTAAAATGTGAACATTTTATGAATCTGAATGTTTAGTGGGTTGGATGGTGACATCTGCTAGCCTGGAGGTGTTCAGCTAAGAGAACCTCTCTGTCCATGTGCTTTTGTCTTGCTTTAAATTCTTTTGAGGGTATCACAGAGTTGCAATGGAAGATGGGCTCCCATGTGTTCTGGCAGGATGGGAAGCATGTGAAGAGAGGGAAGATTATGTGTGGAATCCTAATGAGCACGTGCTATTCCTTACACTGGTTTGGTTTGGGTATTTCAGTGCCTTCTAGAGTTGCTGGATTTGGGACCTAAAATAACATGGGATTCTAAGATTGAGTGCTTAACAAGCACCAGTCTGTATGGTTTATATAAGCACATACATTCATGTGTGTCGTATGAGTTAAGTGCTCAGAAGAGGAAGTAGTTTTTGGGTTTGCATTTTGTACAGAAAACTAGCAAATTGTATTTGCCATTGCAGCCTTTGCTGCTTTTTATAAGCTTTTGCTTACTAGACTACAGGTTTGGTTGAAATTCAAGCTTTTTTTTTTTTTTTCCCAATTCTGCCACCAATTTTTGTGATGAGAGGCCAGCTGCTCCGTCTCAGATTTTTAAACGTTGAGAAGTCCCTGTTAAGTGGGATGGTTTCACCAAAGAGTATCTTAGAAATTCCAATTCAGTCTTTTATTTCCTTTCATTCAGTGTGCCAAATGCAGCTGATTATCTGAGCCATGCTCCAGGGGAACTTACCTAATGAGCTAGCATTCCAGTATCTGGTGTTTCAATTCCTTCTCTGCTTTCAGCCTTAAGATCTGCTGTCCTTTGCAAGGGCTGTTCATCCCTGTTCTCCTTCCTGTGCAGACAGTCTCCCTGTGGGGAAGCTCAGGGCGCATGGAGATGACACCTTCCAGGTTCATGGACATCCAAAGGGCCATCCAGCCAGACTGGTTCCAGTGCATCTCTGATGGAGACACCATCTCTGGGGAAGCTGGCAGGAAAAGAGCCAAGAAGTCTGTGGATAGGTCACTTTCCTTCTTGGATATGTGCCTTCAGCTGCAAGAAAAGTCACCAGTAAGGGCCCCAAGATACTGAGGTGATATCACTGCATGTGGTTCTTGGTCTGTGCTGCATCCTGGACCAGCCCCAGGATGTGGTTTAGGAGGAAATTGTGTCACATGTGTGTGTCAGAGAGTGCCCAGCTTGCAGTCCACAGTGAGGTATAACCAGTAGCACACTGAGTTTTCCTTCCTTCCTGTAGTAAATTGTCTTCTGCACCAAGATCTCCCTCATCTGTGCTAGTTGAGAATGACATTTCAGGATTTTTCTTTCCACTTTTGGGTTGTGCTGCATTTCTTCCACTTACCTTGTTATTAGATGCATGGGCAAAGTGGGGTCTTCTTAATGAGATTGAGAAAACCCATCTTTTTGCTCTGAAGTCCCCTTGGTTCCAAGTGAGGGAGGATGTGATAGAATTAGTCAGTGCTGTTCTTTATTTCTTCCAGCAGCTTTGAAACTTCCCTCCCTTTTAGTGCAAGGAGACATACTATCTGAGTCTGCACTACAAGGGAAAACAGGTGACAGGAGTTGGTGTTTGTATGTCCTGAAAGGGAATTCCCTGTGACATCTGATGTCTGACAGCCAGGATAATGGCACCTGCTTTGTATTTTGCACTAACACATCTACTGCTGAGACCCCACCCATAAAAAGCCATGTACCAGGATGGTGTGTGGTTATTGCCTTCTGCAGGGAGGTGGGAAGAGTGGCATCAAAATTCTCAGTGAGTTAGTGTCAAGGCAAGGAGCAGAATCTTGTCTCTATTAGTCCCATTTCTTACACATGGATGTCACAGTGTTTTGGGGGGAATAGTCTTACATGAGATGAAGCCCCATGGTTCTGGCAAGTTCCTGGGAACCTGGGGCTTTAGTAGCAGGCATCTGAGGTCTGGGCTGTGAGATATCTCATGTCTTTGGCAGAGCGTGCTCTAACACTTGCAGCTTTCTCCTGGGACAGGAACTACAAGGAAGTGTGATGTTTGGGGCAATTGAAGGTGGAGATATCTTGGAAGAGAGGCTCAGATCAGCCAGGGAGACTGCCAAGAGGCCTGTGGGTGGCTTTCTGCTAGATGGCTTCCAGGGAAGTGCCATGGCCAAGGAGACCAAGTTGAAACTGATAGCTTCTGTCACAGCAGAGCTGCCAGAGGATAAACCAAGGTAAGTTGTGTGGGCAACATCCCAAGAAATCCATCTGTCCTATTATGAGGAGCATCTACAGGCTGCTGTGCAGTTTCCCTGTAGGAAATAATCACTGTATTGCACAGCTCTGTGTGTGCCAGGCTGCATGAATTTTATCAGTCAGGCTGCAGTCTTCAACACTTTTTTAGCTGCAGGGGGCACCAGGCTTTGCTCATGCTGTGGGTTTGAGGAAGAGTTTTTAGGAAGAGTTTCAGGTAGGATATGTCAGGGTTACTTGCATTTGGTCTTGGAGGCCATGGTTGACTTGAAGTTCAGCTCAAACAAGAACATTATTATCAAGATATTTTGCAGGGACTTCTCAGTAAAACTGTCATGTTTTCAGTTCTCTCTGGCCTGAACTGGCAGATGGCAGAGAGGGGTGCTGGCAGAACCAGCCAGTGCTTGCTACAGGATCTGGGTAGCCAGCTCTGTCCTGGTGCCTGAGGCCTTGAGCCTGTGCTCTGCCCGGGGTGGTTCAGGCTGGCCCAGAACAGGGTATTCTCTTCTAGGACAGTGTGGGGCTTATTGCATATCTGAGTTGTTAGTTGTGCCCATCAGACCCATGCCAAGGACTGGACAAGACTGGCAGCTTTCTTGATCCTTATAACTGACTAACAGTAACTAAAGACTTCTTGAAAATCTGTGCTAATATTTGCTAGTGGTTCAGAAGTGTAGGGGTTTCTTTATTGGGTTGAGCTGGCTGGATTGCTCTTACCAGAGCAGCTGCCACAGAAATAATATGGTTGCCTTTTTCATCATTTCCTGAAGAGAATGACTGAGGCCCCATTGTGTTCCTGCTTCCCTCTGCTAGCAGAGCATTGCTCTGACCTAATGGTGTTTAAAAGGAAATTAAATACAAGAGCATTGTGTCTGGTGTTGCAGCTTGTTCTTGCTTAGTGGTGCCTGGGGTTTGAATTTTCCTGACAATTAGGAGGCTTGCTGTGTTGTTGCTATCCCGTCTGGTTGAGCTACTTAAAAGATCCCCTGGGAGCATTAGAGTCCAATCTGCTCAGCTAACCTCAGTGGCTACCAGTGCATCTGCTTCATCTATCAAATAGTTTGCTTGCCTTGTTAAGACAATTGTTTCTAACCTCTTGATAGGAAGAGAGCTGGTTAGCCCCTGGAGGGTCTTGGAAGTACCTCAAGTGAATTTCAGGCAGTCCTTGCTGCTGAAAATCACCCTTGCCATTCTGGCTGGAGAAGTTGTTTTTCAGCTCTGTTCTAGCCCAGAATGAAATTCTCTAGAAGACAAACACTTTCTGTGCGTCACTCAAGAAGTGGCTGCTTTTGCTGTGATGGTAAAATGATCTTATGAGTGTTGTTTTTATGAAGAGTCTTTTCATGTACCTAAAGGGGCTGAGGTCTCTTCATAAAATTTGTTTTCCTTTCCAGAAGTGTAGGAACCCTTGCAAGAACAAATGTTTGTCCTCACCTGTGCAGAGATGAGTTTCAGCAAGGCTTTGATCATATATGCAGAGCTACTGTTTTGACTTCTGCATATCATTTTCTCTCTGTCATGGGAACCTGAAACATAAAACACTCAGGCTGTAAACTTCTCCTATCCTTATTCTGTGCTCATCAGCTTAATTGGAGTACTTAGAAAAGTGACTAAAAATGGCACCTTGTGACTTCATTTATCAGCCCCTGTGTATTTTCCTAATTATCTGTTTAGCTCATTGCCGTACATTAACTTGTACTGCTTTCAGCCCAGCCATGCACCTGCAGGAGAGCAGGCACTGCTCTACTCTCTTACACTTCACCCACCCTCGCTGAAGCTGCCAGCTAAATTTGGCAGCCAGCAGGATCTCTATTACCATTGATGGCAATCCAGCCAGGCTCTTCCTGGCTCTTAATGTCAGGAGATGTTACAGCCCACGTTTTTGGGTAAATCATTTGAGCAGGTAGAGTGTAAAGAGAAGGGAAGACTAAAGCAAGGAGGTTTTCTCTTTCTAATGATGTTTTTCATTAGTGCCTTCTCCCCCAGGCAGTTTCCCAAGTGCAGTAGGATGTGTCTGTCACCTGAAGGACTTGTATCTTTGACCAGCCATCTACTGCTCTCTCTGTTGAGACTCTTTTTAGACTGTCTTCTAAACAGCTAACAAGCAGAAGGGTCCACGTGTCTGGGAATTGGTTGTTCATTGGGGCACAAACATGATTAAGGAAAATATCTGTTCTATGGCACAGATGTTATGAATCTAATTGTATTTATGTGTGTGTGAAAGAAATCACATTCAAATCATTTCAAACACCATGAACAGAATGGGGTTTTTCTGCAGTAAATGAGGGATTATTGCTCTCTTCCAAAGGGCAAATAATGAAGAGCCTGTAATGCACTGGATGGGTTGGAGGTGGGGAAGTGGAAGCACACAGAATTCTGAGCGATGGCTGTTAGCAGTTGCAGAGATGATCTACATGTGCTGCACATGACCTGGAGGTCTTTTCCTTCAGGTTCCTGCTTGCTTCTACCCAGAATATTGTAGATTTGTCTTCCTGTGTGTCTCCTGCAGAATCATTCATGGTGTAGGCAAACCAGATGAGGTGCTTGAGTGCATTGAAAGGGGAGTGGACATTTTTGAGAGCTTCTTTCCCTTCCAAGTGACGGAGCGAGGCTGTGCCTTGGTTTTCAGTTACAACTACCATCCAGATCCTGAAGCAACAGGTAGGCTTCTTGATGGTTGCTACAGTTTTTACATTTCATATTGTGGTCAGCATAATTCATACTTGGGAGGAATCTTTATCTGAGGGCTTTGTTCCTGAAATAAATGCAGTGACCACTGGAAAAACTGGGATTCCACTACCATGTGTTGCTTTTGAAGGCAGGGTGCTTTGGTGTGCAATTGGTTGAGTAAAACTTGAGGCCTCTGAATGTCTCATTATCCAAAATGTGATGATTAAATATTTCTTAAACACCTCCTGAATAGAGGGGTTTTAGTTTGACACCATTGGCAAATTTTCTGTTACCATTAGCAGTGAAGGCTGGACCTATTAAGTGATCTCTAGAATTAAATTAAAATGTGTCTGTTGTAGTAATATATTTTTGAAGTTCTTTTTTCTAGCTGTCAGAAGTTTCCCATTTATTTGGGCAGTTTTCCTCACAGTCCTTGCATTCATAAGTTTATATCAAAACCAAAATGCTCTGTTCATAACTCATTACACTGTGAGATGGGAATGTGTGTCACCCATTAAAGCACCTATCAAATGTGTTTCAAAAAGCAGCTGTTTTGTTTTGGCCTATTAAATGTTTTTAATACAGGGAAACCTTTTACATTTTTTCTCTTGGGTAGAACCTAGTAGCTTTTCATGCCTGGTTAATTCAGAGCCAGCTGAATAGAACAGAACCTCTTGTTTCTTTGTGCTTGCTGCTATTTTTTTAACCCTTTTCTTTGTTTGCTGCTCTTTATCTTGTCTTACTATATTCTTAAATTATAAGGCTCTGGGTGATGGCAGTGGTTTTGTCCTGTGTCTGTTCTAAACACAGTAGGCATGGATTATGCAAACAGTAATATTGGTATTGCCAGATACATCTCCTTCTCCCTAAGAACAAACATAAAATTGCAAACCTATAAAATCAGGGGATGGTTCTTTATTTTTCAGATAGATGCTGAAAAGGCAGATGTGGAACCTACCTCTTCTGAATTAGTGCTACCAGCCTCTTTGGATTCCAGGGTTTTGGGTTTTCTTAAAAAACAAGAGGCATCTAAATCCCTGAGTGATCACAGTATGGAAAGTAGAATGACTGAATGCAGATGAGTTGCCTGTCTACTCTAACAAAATCTCAATAAAATCCATTTGTTCAAGTGATTGCATTCTATTCAGCATGCAGTTCAGACAAAATACTTTTGACATTTTATAAAGAATTCAGCTCAGTAGAGCAGCAAAAAGTTATACTGTTATTTCAGCTCTAACTTTTGATTAGTTTTAGTTGATTAGTTTTCACTTGTCTCTTGCTGTTTTGATCATCTAAAAGTGTATTTGTGTTAACTAACCTACAGCAATTAAACATCTGCTTTATAGAAGAAAGATGTGGAAACTTATGGCAGTTTTCAGCTGGCAAGGGTAGCAGAAATATCTATTCTAAGGTTGCTACCCTTGCTCTGCCCTTGCTCTCTGTTCTAAGGCTGTCCTCTTTTTAATTTAATCAGTTTTAACACAAAATGGGACCCAGGACCTCGAGAAGAACGGTGCTCAAGAAGACCAGGAGGAAGTCTCCAAAGCTGACCCAGAAATGACACCATTTGAGATATGTCTGAAGGATAAAAAGTATGTGAGTTTGTGGGGAGGGTACCTGCAGCTGTATGATTGATATGATACTTCTGTTCTTGGTGTTTATTTGCAACTGGTCAGCAGCTGGATGAGAGACTTCATAAAACATGAAGCTGTTGAGGAGAGTCCTTCTGGACATTGAGGGGAGAGTGTTGGACAAACATTCTAGCTCGTTATCAGGCCACAGCCTATCTCTGAAAGTCTTGACTTTTGCCAGACCTAGAGACCTGATCATTTTTCCAGCAAACTTTCTGTGGTCATAATTGTGTTTCAGCTGGAAGACCATAGGTTCACAAAGGTGGTCTGGAAGTCACTTTGGTCTTCCACATCTAAGCTGGGTCATCTTGAGATACTAGGTTTTATTTTAACTATGGAGACCCTCTACTCTGTGACTCAGTTTGGGCAGCTGCAGAGCAGTTCTGCCATTTCTGGATACTTCACAAAAATTTGGCCATCTTTACCACTTGTCCTTCCTCCTCCTTGTCACTTCCAGGCTGTCTGAGTATACAATTGTGTTGCTGTGCTCTCTGAAATGATGCATCTGTTTTGTGAACAGTGGGATTAGTAAATCTGTTGTTTTGGTGGCTTTCTCCTTCATGAACTGTGTGAAAGGTGTCTTGCACTTCAGCTTTTCTGCCAGAGAAGGCATAGATGAGGCCTCTCTCTGCTGTTAGCTGGGATGTAGTCAGAGTTATTCTGATTTAAGTGTGTGGCCTTTTTGCTCTGAAGCAAGTTCTTGCATGAGGAGGCCTGCGGCTTTCAGCAGCCCTGGTCCCACACCATGACAGGGTGTGGGAGCTATGTGATCTTTAAGGTCCCTTGCAACCCAAACCATCTCTGATATCCAAAGTCCTTTGTGCCAGTGGTGCTGGTCTGAGTTGTCAGCAAATCTGAATTCAGGATCTCAGGATTTTAAGGCTCAGGTCCCTGCAAAAGGCCAGGTGGTTAGAGGGGTACTCCTTATTGCTTAGATGGGTCAGCTGAGCTCTGATGTTGCCCAACATTGCTTTTTCCTCAGATACCACGATGACTTTGGTCCTGTGCTGGAGGGATGCAGCTGTTACTGCTGTCAGAGGCACACCCGTGCCTACGTCCATCACCTCCTGGTGACCAACGAGCTGCTGGCTGGAGTCCTGCTCATGATGCACAACTTCCAGCACTACTTTGGCTTCTTCAGTGCCATCCAGGAGGCCTTAAGGGACAGGGAACTGGATCAGCTCAAGGAGCTTGTCTGCAGGCAGGCGCTGCAAGGCCTGGAGAATGTGACACTGAGACAGTGAGCTCAGAGAGGACACAGGGGGTTGCAGGCTGCATCCTCATCCAGTGGGACTGTATCAGCTGGACCTGTCAGTAGTAAAATGCCTTTTTTCCTTCCTGGAGGGACCTGAAGAAGACATTTGAAGAAGATCTCACTTCCTGGTGGGGAAGGACGATCTTGTTCAAACATCTCTTTTGGTTAATTGGTTTGGTGCATTCTTGGTGGGTGGGAGAGCCTGGACAGTTCACTGTTCAGAAAGACCAGTATGGATAGGTTTGTGTTCAGATACTCACTGTTGGTTTCCCGTGTGCAAGGACAGAGTAATTGAACTTGTGTTTGAGGATAAAGCAAGGCATATCCTTAAAATTAATCCAGCTGCTTGGGACTCTTGTTCCATACCCAACTAATTATTTTTCTAGAAAAACCTAGTGGTGTCCTAGTCTCTCATCATGTATCTCCTTGGTGAGAAATCCCACCTCAGTCTGACACACTGTGCTTGTAGCCACTGCCAGCATCTGTGTCCTTGGAAAGAACTGACTGGAAGTGCTGCTGTGTCCAGTGGCAGAAGGGGCAATGTGTGTACTCCTCTCTCAGGCCACCTGCAGTGCAGAATGTTCTCTGGGCCTGGAAGAAGTTTGCCACCTCAGCTTGGCCTTGAACACCCCTGCCTCAGGAGTCCCATTCAATGACACTGGGGCCAGAGGGAAAACAAAGTGTTTAATCCATGTCCTGCTGCAGAGGTTTTTTTTTTAACTGCACTTTTTTCAGATTTCACCCATGTTAACACATGGGTGACAATGTCTGTACTGTTCTTTCCAGCCACCCTAGCACTGGTCACAGAGCAGGCTACACAAATGTCACTGTGACATGGAGCTGTGGAAGGAAAGGGGCATAGGAAAGGACTTTGAGAAAACATTCTGGTGGGTCCTTGTTTTAAAATACAACTTAGTTGTGTTACGTTCCTCTTACTCAGTTGGGTTTTTTTACTGTCCCTTACTGTGGATCATGGTTTTAATCATTTTATATTACAAAACAACAATAAAAGAAATTTATTATTTGTTACACTGGCTTCTCTATGTGTAACAGAGGTGGTGTACCAGAGGGTTTGAACTCAAGAAGATGTCTCCTGAAAACTTGACCTAGCAGCCTGATGGAAGACATTATCTAGGAGTAGGATCCTGTCATGGAGCAGGTGTCCAAGTAATTTGGAATTTATTATGATGTTCAAAAGAATGCCACAATAAACTTGGAAGTGTTGAAAACAGCTTCCTGTCCCTCGCCCCATAAGGACTCTACCACCTTAATTAAGCTTGAAAAAATACTACACTTAATGGCCTTTAAACCATTCACAATTTCTGCAATGCTTTAAGATTTTAATACCTCCCATCAGAGTGACTTTATCATAGAGTACAAATGGTGTTTACTTTCCCTGTCTCTTTGGGCAACTACACAAGGTTGTAGTCCTTTTTACCATTCCAGCCTTATTCACTCTGTTGCACTAACTACACTTCTGTTCCACAGGTTCCTAAAGAAATGGTGCAAATACTGCTCTACTGCTGTCTTCAGACAGATTACAGAGTATGATTCAGCCACGGAAATGACACAAAATACAGAATTATCATCCTCACTCCAAATAGTACCTTGTGGTTGTTAAAACTGATGCAGCTGGGAATCGTGGAGATGGTGTCCTGAGTATACAGCGTGAGGTAGAAAAGCCTATTACAGTTCTCTGCTTAGCCTTTATGTGTGTGCACATGTACCATGGCTGCCCAAAGTAAACCATTTTATACTGGGCAGAATTTGACCAGCTACATCATTCAGTATCTAACAAACACAGTTACAAACATCACTAACCCTGAAACCATCTTAATGTGTTGTGTTTATACAACTTCTCAACACGTCAATCTTCTTAATTCACACTGTAAAAAATCAATATTTTTCATACTAACTTACAGAGTTTTTAATTTATTTCCAGGCAGACATCTAATTTCTCTTAAAAACAGAATTCTTGCCCTAATATGGGGATGAAAACTGCATGAAGAAAGCTGAACTTTCCATGGAGAAGTGAAAATTGAAATTAATAAGTAGTGGAAAAATGTCTATGCTAAATTAACTTCACTAAGCACAGAAGACTGCAAAAACATCCCTGACTGTCATCCATTCCCAAAGGGCAGAATATAAAAGAGCAAAGCAGAATACAAAAGTGATGTTGTGTTATAAAAACATTAGACCCTTGAATGTCTTTTCCTTAGCAACTTTTAGTGTAATCTTCCCCTTAATAAAGAAAAACCTTTCATGCTGATGAGAATAACTGTCAGGACCTCATGTTAAGTACTGTGCCTTTGTGACCACTTAATCAGTATTCTGCTCAGTAACTTCCTCCTTCCAGAGTTATTTTAATGTTGCAGACTCTTCAGCAGTTTCAAAGGTATGCTTTGAAATGTATTAAGGAAAAAAATCAAACTGGCTTATCACAAAAAAGTTTTCTCCTTTTCTTCAGGCTTGTAATTTCCTGCCCCCCTCCTGCTGTTTATCCACCCCATCCTGTAAATCACTAGGACACAGTGTCCAAGACACACAGTGTATATCCAGCCTTGTCTGACAGTTTCTAGGTCTGCTCCTCTGTGGCTCTGCAGGATCACAGGAGCTGCCCAAGACTGGAAATGTTCCAGCAGGGTGTTCAATTTATTTCTACATCTCTAAGGTCCAGAGGATTTTCAGATGGGATTTTTATGCATAAAAAAATGAGTTCCAGGTGTGTTTCAGAGGTGCTTTTAAGCATTGAGTAGCTTTTTTTTTTCTTCATCGTGAACTCTGTTGGTTTTTGATTCATAACCTGAGGTGGCAGACAAAGGGTTCCAATACAAATGTTGAAATCTTTCAGTAATTTCAGAGCTGATTCCTCTGTGCTGTGGAAGACATGCATGAAATAGATGATGGTGCAGGCCAGTTCAATGGTTTTATTTGCAGTACTCTGGAGTGATCTGCATAATTCACTAGGGACTTCATCTATTTTCTGGTAATGCAGCACTTCTTCAGACTTTTAAAGATGTTCTAGCACATGTTACCATCCTTTCTTGTGCAGATTCTATAGGCAAGACAGGACTTTTCAAACAAAAAGAGAATGAACTTAAATCCCTTTTAGAAGTTGGATCTAGACTGGCAAAGTTGGTGCTGGCACAAAAATGATGCAGCAAAATGTTCTTGCTTCCCTGTTGATGTTGCCAATGTGAACTGTGTCTGTCAGAGAACACAGTCTCCTCCCTGGGAACGTACTGACTTGGAAAAGCAACACCTTTCCTGCCTCACAATGAGGTGATGATGAACTGCCTGGTTAATCTGCATCTGTTGTCTTTATGTTTTAATTACATTGGTCAGGTGAAGGTGCAACACAGTGGGATGCTCTCTCATGCTTCTGACACAGCTCCTCCAGCTCCTGGCCTTGCTTACTCCCCACCATTACAAAATCTTTGGAGAAAGCCTGCTCTGTTCACAGCTCTTTGTGTGTCTGAACATCTTGCAGAGCTCTTTGGGAAGGAGTTTTGGATGAGAAGGGGTTATGTGGTTAACCAGGATTATTTCAAACTTCTGAAGCCTGAAAATCTAGAAATCTGTTAAGTGAGGACCAAAGGTAAAGGAATCATAAATGAAGGCATTTGGATCTGCCAAACAGCTTGGGATAAACCAGCTTTCTGTCTTCCCTATCCTTCTGCTACTCTGTAAAGCATTTTGAGCATGGCTCAAGGGAGTGGCCAATGCACTGGGAAAGGCAATGGCTCATGCCAGAGGCTCTGCAGGACAAGGTGTATCTATGTGCCTGTATGTCCAGAGTTGATTGATTTGCAGGGTGCTGATCAAGAAAAGATCTAAAAACTGTGGCCCTTATATGTAATTGCCCAGCACAGACTTTCACAAAGAAAGGAGTGGTTCCAAGGTCCTTGGCCAGAGTTCCTGGACCCATTCCTGTGCTCTGTGTGTGACACCTTGTGCTCTGGAGCTGGCTGCCTTTCTGAGCTGGTGGATGTGTTGCAACTCATGGCACAAAGGTGGCTTTGTAGCAAAGCTTTGTGCTCAGTGCTCCCTCCTTCCACAGGAGAACATCTGGTTTGCCTTTTGATGAGGTAATCAGGGGAGGTATTGATGCAGTCAGCAACTTGCAGGAAGTCAGCAGAGTCTACAAGATCTGTCTTGAGCTTTTTTAAACTGCCCTTCCTGGGCCAGAATGAACCATGTACAAAGTAATGTCAACTTCAGTGGTACTATGTGCTGAAAAACAGCTGAAGAAACCAACCCTTAGGAAAGCCAGATGCTTTCCTCAGACAAAGCTGAGGGAACTGGGATGAGAGAGAACAAACTGGCAGGCAGCCGAAGCCTTTAAAGAGATGCAGCCTCTTCAAGAAAGGGAACAGGAGATGGAGCGTCTGGGAGGAAGGAACACAGGCAAACAGGATGATTAGGATTTGGCAAGGCCAGCAGAAAAAGGAGTGGGAGCTGTGCAGTATGTCCATGGGTAGCACTGCCAACATCAAGTTGCAGAAGCCACTGGCACGTGCCTTTTTCCATCTCTTGTTTTTTGCACATCTTTTGGAGGAAGAAGCACTCTGTTGTGGTTCAGGGAATTCAGCAATGGCTGCAAAAAGGCAAAAGGCCACAGAGTAATGCTGGTTGTCTTCAGAGCTGAGGCTGATGGGGGTACTTAGTGCTGGACTCTACCCTGGTACCTGGCTCCCCTGCTGCCCACAGCCAGTCCCATCACAAATATTCAAGAGTCCTGTAGCATCAACCACCTGCTCACATCCCTTGACCTGACCCCCACAGGGAGACAGCAGAGCTGCTGCCTCTCAGCTGAGGTATAGCGAGGTGAGCAGTCCACCTGTACCACAGCCCTTCTGCCATGACATAGGATGGCAGAAATAAATGTGATTCCCTCAGTATTTGTGCTTCTGTCCGGTGAAAAGTGGTCTTTATTTGGGCTGTTCAATTTGCCATGCTCACAGCTGCGCAGTAAAACTTATTAAAACTGACAAGAGTCCCCAGGGTAGGAAGTCAGAAAGGTCTTCCCCACATCACCAAAGATACAACAGCCTGATGCTTGTCTCACTGAGATGCTTAAATCATTATACTGAAATTAATTTTTAATTATGTTCGTTTTTGTCTTTGGCCCCAGGGGTTTTCTTTGCCTCACATTTCCAGAGGCATTCAGGGATGAGACCAGTGTCTAGCAGGAAGAGATTCACTTCCAGAATCACAAAGGAAGCTCAGGAGAATTCCTGGCCTGGGCCTGGGAGAAAATGGATCCCTGTTGTGGAGAGGTGTGGTTGGCACAGAGTTGGTGGGCTCCTGATCTAACACTTGAGGCAGTAGGGAGCCAAGGAAAGGTGGCATGAGTGATGTCAGGAAGGCATAACAAGAAAGGTCACTGCTATGTCTTGACTATTTGGGGAGTAACAGAGAATAACTGGATCAGTGGCTTTTGAGATTGAAAGGCAGCATTGGTCTGGGTGTATCTTCTACATTCTGTTCAATGTCATTCAGCAAGAGGTACACTTGATGCTGACTTTGAAGAAGTACGGTTTTGAATCCCTCACACCTTCAAATTCCTACAGTCTTGTGAGCCTTCCTTTGCTCATAAGGCAGCAGGTCAGGTGGCAAAATACTGCCAGGAGATGACATTGTTAGGTTAATGTTAATTCATTATTACCATTAGATAAGAAAAACCTCACTTCAAAGGCTCATTCAAAGGCTCCTGCAGATTTGGGATACTTGCATTGGTCAGAGAAAGAACTGATGAGCCCATTCTTCTTGTTAGATGAGACATCTCATTGCCAGGTGTGTTTGCAGACTGAAGGCTGCCAGGGTCTGTCACTTTGTGACCAAACCCTCACACATTTAGCTGAAACTAATCAGATTGCTACTGATGTCCTCTGGGTTGTCCATAATTCCTATTTGTAATTTTCTGAGTGTCTCCGTATCAGCAGCCTGCAGGCTGTTGATCCTTCCTTGAAATGTTGGCATTGATTAGACATTCTTCAGAAAACATCACATCAGGAACAGCAATAAGCTGCAGCCAAGCTCTGATTTCCAGGGGAGCTGCCATCCTGAGCAGGTTGTGCTGGCCCCAGCTGGGAACAGAGAACCCCCTGTCATTCCAATCCCCCTCAGAGAGGCAGACTCCAGGTGTACTCCCCCCTCTTTCCAAGGGGGAAGCTCCCTGTGCTTAGCCCCACAGGGGGGTGAGCTGAGCTCAGCTGAGTATCTGGCCAGGCCAGCCCAGCCCCTAAGAGACCTAAGGAGGAGGGTTACCTGGGAAGTGTGATTTTTCTGCAAGGCTTTGCTTTGTCCTTGTAGTCTGGCAAATGTGGATTTTAATATCTGGCTGCAGCTGGGATTGTTAAAACAACATGTCCAACAGCTGCTGCAAGGTACCTGCAGAATATTCACTGAGCAGTGTCACCTGCAGAGCATTGGTCTGTGATAGCAGGTGAAACCCACCTCCACCATAACTTCCTTGCCTTCCCAGGAATCAGCTTTTTTTTCTCATGGAAGATTGTTTTATCTTCTGCCCCACGGACCTTTGTGCTCTTCTGCTTAAAGATTCTTGCATGATCTGGTGCCTGTTGTGCCTGTTGCTGCCTCTGACAAGGTAGAGTGTTTTATGGTTTATATTTTATAGTGTAAATCTCAACATAAGTTGGTTTTAACTCTGGATAGCTTCAGTTCAGTGCGTGGTACCATTTAGGATTTCAGTAACTTGGGTAACCAAGTGTTACTTGGGTGTTTTTTGTCCTAGAGCTGAAGTTTAACACATGCTACACGTGGCACATCTGTCACAGATGGGGAGCCCCAGGTACACATGGCATAGCAAACTGTGGGATATGTGGGCTCAGTGGCTCATTCTTCTGGGTTCCTGCAGCTGAGCCAGAGCCTATGGCTCTGTGAGCTGGGAGATGGCTGATGCAGAGGATAAATGGTGTTTTTCTGTCCATTTCTCAGGCGTGCTGTAAATGTGTCTAGACAGGCAGTACTTGGACGGCTGCCTTGTACCTTGTGGGGGGTGGGGCTGATATTCCCAGTGTGTGTTGCCAGCTCTCCCTTTTCTCCAAAGGGTCTTAGCTCTCCTCAGCTACAGTGGAGCTGTTTCCTGGCTGCTCTCTCCACTGGCTCATTGACAAATGTCTTCCAGCTCGGGGGACCCGAGGTGTCCCGCTCCAGCTGCCTGGAGGTGAGCACAGACTGCAGGGCCCCTGCTGCACCTGCAGCCCTGCCCAGCCCTGCTGCCAGAGCAACCTGTGCCTGTCTCCCAGCTCCCTTCTCCTCTCTGCATCAGGAGAGGAGGTTTCTGCGTTATCCAAAGGCTCTTCTAATGTGAACATCAGCATGTAAATGAATCCCTACAGAATGCAGAGCACAGTCACAGCTCACCTCTCCCAGCCAGCTGTGGAGTCAGGGAAAACAAAACACCAAGGAGGGACATGTAGAAAATTAAGGTTAGTGGGAGATATCAAGCAGTTGGAAAAGGAGAAGGCTGATTACTCTGCTGTAAATAATGAGTGGGGGTGTGTCTTGGGGGAGCCCTCAGCAATCTCTCTGGCTTGCTGGAGAGGGTGGAGGGGCAGCAACTTGTACCTTTGTTTCTGTTCCTTGGCATTTTCTATGGGGTCACCTATGGTTGCACTGACAGAGTAAAACTGGGCATGGTGCTCAAGCAGCACTTGAGGAAGGGGGAGACAGAGATTGTTTTGGTTCAGAGTTTAGTTTTTGTAATTGTGTGAGGGGTTTATGTGTGTGGGTTTTTTGTGTTTGGTTTTTTTTTTTTTTTTTTTTTTTTTTGTTCCTAGTCAGTTCTGTGGTCTGGTAGTTCAGATCTTAGTAAAAAAAGGACCATATGTCTAGATACAGAATTTTCCCCATCCCTTATAGCTGTGTAGATACCAAAATGCTCCTTAGTCTTCTCCCATACCTCCTGTTCTTACCTCTTTCCTGAATCATCTTGGGGATCACTCCTTGAAGAACCGGTTCAAATTCAAGCAAGATCAAACTGACAACTGAGAGATGCTAGGCCAGATCTTGAAATGGACCTACTCATTCTTTTAAAAATCCTTCCATTTCCTCCTTTCTGACAATTGTTACACAAAGCAGCTGGACTGGTGATCTCTGTTATGAAGCATCTTAATGAGAATTCCTTGAGTGGCAATCTGTCCACAGGTTGGTTCACTTGATTCATACCTCCACCATCCTGTGTGCTGAGTGCCTCCCGTGCTATCCCGCATCTTTGAGCAGATGGCGTAACAGTACTGCATGTCAGCCTGGCAGAGCTGGGAAACTAATTGACCATATTTCCAGAATTCATCTGCTGGAAGTTCTTACAGCAGCCTTTGATTTCTTTCCCAGTTGCAAGGAAAATGCAAGTAATAATAAAGACTTCTTGTGGGTGTCCAGGTGGATGATAATTTTTTACAGGGAAAGTATTAAGAGGGCTACAGGTGACAAAAGGTTTATGGAAGGAAGTACATTCACCACAGATACCAAAACTTCCAATTACACTTGTGTTTTATTGGGTTAAGGCAGTTACAATGCAGTATGGAGGGCACCTGCCCAGGCAAATGACACATGCTCTCCACAAGATCCTCCTTAGGATCAAAGCCCAGACAAACCAAAGCAGCAGCTAGAGCTCTGCTATGTGCTCTGGAGGCAGAGGACAATGGCTTTGGCTTCATATTAGGAAAGAAAGGAAGTCCTTCCCAGATGGAGAAGCTGTGGCATGGACACAGGCAGGAGCAGCACACAGAGTTATGCCCAAAGCTACCAAACGAGCACGGCTGACAGCACAGCTAAGCCAAGCCCTGGGAGTGAGAGCTGAAGCCTCTGATCCAGTACAGCAAGGGGGCAAAATGAGAGAACCATGCTGAGGCTCTCTGGCCCATGCCAGGTTTGTCTATACAAGGGGAAGAGCATTACAGTGCCCTGACACCAGAGCAGCTTAGGGTACATCAGGACTTGTCTGTTTTTTTCATCCAGGAACTACTGGAGATGGCTTTGTAGAATGCTGCTGGGAAAAGAGACCATGTATTTGGCCAGCTCCTGGATGCTGGGATACACACATGCCATATGTGATGCCAAGAGTATTGGCAAGGGGCGTCAGGGAGAGTCCTGGGGCTGATGCCAAGGCAAATGTCCCTTCTTACTGGGAGGAATGTTATGAAACAGCTCTCCCCCAGGTATGGGCTGTAACTGGAGTGATTGCAGCAGCCAGGTGGTACAAACCCTAAATCTAGCAGTGCTCCTGTCAGGAGAGGAGCACAGGTGAAGATTGGTTCCAAAGAGATCGTGAACAAATTTTGAGACAGGGTGCATGCAACCAGCTGAAAAAACAGGTTTTTTCATAGACCAAAAATCTATGGCAGCTATCAAGAGCCTTGTTCTCTTAGAGGCCCCAGTAGATCACTGGGGCGTGAGATAGTTAAGTAGTGGCCAATCTATCACTGGGTCAGGAAGAGAGGGGACCCCGGGGTAGTGCTGCACTTCTCATGTGAGCTGACCTACCAGAGGGAGGGCAGCCACCTCTATACCTTGACAGGAGCAGTGAAATACAAGCTGGCAGCACAAGGGAAGATTTCATTTGCAACCAGGGTGATTTTCTCAAGTACTTAGACTGACCCAGTTTTACAGGCAAACCTTTTGATAGAAACAACAGGAAAGTCGTTATTTCTCCATCAGTGCTCCTTTTCTAAGTTTCCTTGTCCAATTTTCACTCTTGGCTCCTGGCTAAAGAGATCAGGGTCCTTATCAATGAGGTCAAGTTCTGTCCTTTTGCTAGGACTGCTGTGCATGAGCTGGGTGCCTTCTGCAGGCTGAGGTTCCAGCTGTGGGAGGGCAAATGCATTTCCACCATGGAGGCAGCAGAGATGAGAGATGCCGTGTCCCGTGTGCCCTGCAAGCTGTCGGCTCCCAGGAGCCTTGCACTGTGGTGGCTGATCTGCTGCCCAGCTGAGGGACTCACTGGCTTGTCCCTGCCTTTTCCAAATCCCAGGGGGCTGCTGCAGAGCTCTGCAGCCTGGTGTGGCCCTACAGTCAGCAGCAGAGGATCTTGAGGAAGGCTTTGCGGAAGTCAGTGTTGAAGGTGGTGTAGATGATGGGGTTGAGGGCACTGTTGACATACCCAAGCCAGGTGCTGGCACTGTAAAGCCCTGGAGGCACGTGGCAGGATGGGCAGTGGGCATTCAGGATGTGAATCAAGAAGAAGGGCAGCCAGCAGACTATGAATGCCCCTGGGTTAGAGGGAGAAAACAATCCGTGAGTTTAGAGCAGCACTTATTTGGAAGGGGGCCTGCACTGGTGGCCTCTCCCTCCAACCCCTCACTATTTCCATGATGTTCCTGTATTTCAAAAACACTGAAGGCCATGCTTATTCCTGACACAGAGGGATCTGGCAAAAGCTTGGGCTCCTTGGGACCAGCCTTGTGAATGGCTGGGGCTTCAGAAGTGGTCTGATGACCAACAAAAGCAAGTGGCCACAGCTTTGAGGGAAAGCCTCGGCTGCTTTAATGAGTTAGGATGAGGGCTGCTTTATTTCCATGCTACTACTGAGTAAATGGGGGGCAACAGTGCATCTGGTGACCTCAGCAGGTGACAGGGACACCAGTTCTCCTGGCTTCTCTACACAGCTGTATGAACTGGTTCCTTGTGGCTCCTTGTCTCAGTTTCCCCTTCTGTAATCAGATCTAAGACCTTCTGAATGTATGGAAACTTAGGATTGTTCCAGGCTTGTAGTAGTAAAACAAATGAAAAGCAAAAGTATTGGCTGTTTCTCCCTCTAGTAGGGCTTCTTGGCCACTGATTTTAAACACAAGTGTAACAAAACACAGTAAATAAAACACTAACATAAGTGGCTCTCAACATTTGGGAGCATTATTCTAGATCCCTAAATGTTCCCACTACTGTCTCTCCTGAGTTTGTGAAGCAGTAACAGCTGAAGCCAAGGCCCAGCTTGCATTTCTTTAAAAATCTCAATATAGCATTAGGAGATTCTGTGGCTCCTGGAAGTCCCAAACCCTCACCCCTTGCACCCCAGAGGCAGAATGGCTCTCACTCACCCAGGACAATTGCCAGCATCTGTGTAGCCTTCCTCTCCCGCAGCTGGATCAGTCGGGGCTGCTGCTGTGCCAGCCTCAAGCTGCTGATGGTTCTACCATTACTGAGCCTCTGTACCTCCACTGCTGCCTTCGAGCTCCTCCTCCTCTCTTCCCACCTGCTGTTTTGGGTGCTCCCTGGTGCCTTGGGGAGGGAAGCCTCGTGGCAGAAGCTGCGGTACCGCTGCAGGCTGAAGACAGTCAGCAGCCTCCTCTTTGTAGACATCTCCTGGCCCGTACAGTTGAGCGAGAGACAGGGGGAAAACGTGCCTTGGCATCTGTTTGGCAAAGCTTTCCTCTCCATGTGTTCCTGCAAAAGAGGATGCCACAGAGGAACTGGAAAACATCCAAACTGCTCATTGGGCCAGAGGATGATGAGGGAAGTTGTAGGAGTTTCCCTTAGCCTCACTTGCCTCTTACATTGCACCATGTCCTCTGGACCGAGCTGGGGGTGAACCAGCAGTTGACAACTCTTTGCCTCCATCCCACCAAGGAGAAGCATCTAAGAGCAGAAGTACCTGCTCTGCTAACCTCTCATCTGTATTTTTGGGTTGGCCCTACGCCCCTCAGCATGCCCACCCTTTTAAAGCAGCTTCACTGTGCAAAAATGGGTAAAAGGAGTGGATATGCATGACCAGGTAATTCCTTTCAAACTGTTGTGTTGGTTCCCATGGTTGCAGATGTTTCATCTAGAAAGGTCAGTGGAACAAATGTTGCATGCACCACGAGTATTTTGACTTCTTAAGTCTGTCAGATGAAGAGGGTTTTTTATTTTAATAACAGAGGTTAAAGCCTGTGAAGCCCTGAGAATGAAGCTTCATAGAGCAAAAATCAATAAATGAAGACATTAAAATCAATAAATGAAGAAATTATCCAGACATATGCATGGCTCAGAAAACCCTGCTCTGAAGAAATATTGAAGTAGGCTGAGCTCTTTTCAACTTGCCACTTCTAGGGGGCAGATTCCAGAGGGAATATCCTCACTCTAGAGGTCTGAAAAGGATTTAACTGGAGCTTCTGCACCTCAAATATCACGGTGTATGAGCGAGGGATGGGATGAAAACACGTCATGCCCCTCCTTATGCTTTCTGTTCTGTGTTTTAACCCTTTGAGGAGAAGAGATGATGCACTCCTGTCCTTTTTGACAGCTCCTACTGGGTTCATGTGGCTCTTACTTGGTGTGCACAACAGGGTTTGGTGCTGGCGCTCTGGCTGCCCTGCCGGGTGAGGGTTCGCTTCTTTTGCCTCTGTCTGAGCACGAGGTAAATCCGGACATAGAGCAGCAGGGTCACCATGAAGGGGAGGTAGAAGGACACCAAAGAGGAGTAGATGATGAAACTAGGGTTGGATATGGAACAGACACTGGGATCCCCTGGGGAGGAGAAGAGAGAGAGAGAGGAGTGGCTGAGCTGATTCAGTTTAGTACAGGGAGGCTCTGGTGTGTTGGCAAAACAAGACAAAAGGTGGCTGGGGGCAAAGGCAGTCTAAGGAGTGCAGATTATGCTCTGGCTTACCCAATTTCCTAAGTGATGCTTAAAAATTAACCCAAAACAGGGCCACCTAGCATTAGCCAGCATGCATCTGTCTGCTTTTCTGGCCAACAGCTCTGTTCTCTTTTCTCATGTCTATTCCCATCCTTTCTCCTATTCCTTTGACAGCCTCTGAGCTGTCTAGATGCAGAATGTGCATTCACCCCTATCTGTCTGAACCAGGCAGAGGGGGCAGCAGAATTTCCCACTCCCATCCCTTTCCTGCCTCAAGCACTGCAGAAAGGATGAATGGGGAGCAGAGGCTGCTGCCTGTGACGCAGTGGGAAGGGAAGGAAGGCTCCCCTGCTCCTCTGCCTCCAGGGAGACTGTGTTGCCCTAGCTGAGGGGAAGGAAAAAGACCAACCCGCTTCCAGGGTGGAGGCTAAATTGTTTGCCCTCCTCAAGGGATTAGTTAAGGAAGCAGACAGCCAGTTGGATAGGAAGGAGGTTTCTAACAAGCAATGCTAATATGCAATCCTTGCTGTTCAGAAATGTGTTCTGTATCAGAGTCAAAACTGTGCTTCTGAACCTGTTGATATCAGCAAGATGCTGTTAAGTCTGATGTGTGTGTGCACTGTATGTTCTGCACGTTTTGCTGTGTGTGCTCCAAGTGATTGTTTGATGGGAATCTGAAGACCTGGACACCTTGATGGGCACTGATTTGGCAGTAGAGCAGACAGATTTGCCCTTTAGAGCAATAGTCAGTGTCTGCCTGAGCAAATGGCAAGTTTATAGACAAGAGCACATGGGGATTTTTCTCTCCCTTCATAGTGTGCTTTCCAGTTCCTTAAAATTTCCTGTAACTTGGCAAATCTGCAGGACCCATATTAAATGACCTGGCCATACACAGGGCAGCTCCACTGCCAACCCCTCCTGTGTGCTACTGCCCAGGATATCACCTACCTGTAGTGTTGAAGCCAAAGAGGAGAGGGCATGACACTGCAAAGGCCAGCATCCAGACTATCACAATCATGAGAGAGACTCTCCTGCAGGAGCTCTGCCCAGTGCTGTACTGGTACTGAACTGGTTTCACCACTGCAGTGTACCTGCAGACCAAACCAGCTCCGGGAAGAGGAGACGGAGGAAGGAGGGAGGGAAAGGACCAGGTTTTTAAAAGAAGAAGTGAAAGCAGCACAGGGAACAGGATGGTGGATGTGGTGAAGAAACACCAGAGGAAAGTAGAGAAAATCAGATGATGGGATCAGCAATTTGTGGAAATGGTAAGTGGGACATTGGGGGAGGAACAGAGGAAATCACAGTTAGTTGGCAGCAGTGCAGAGAAATGCTCAGCAGAACTCACAGCATGTGAAACTACAAGGTTTAGGCTACCAGATGGATCAAGAAACCCCAGGAAATCCCCAACCCTCAAGCCCCTAAAGTTATATGGGCGCTGCTGTGAAAGAGCACTCTCTGAAGTAAGCACAAACTACTAAACTCTTTGTCTTAGCTGCCTGGTCTGGTGTTATCTGCCCTCTGTCTGACAGGCAGAGGGTTGCCCAGGGGCAGGTGTCAAGGACCTTCATTTGCTGGGGTGCCCCAGGAGATGCAGCTCAGCAGGGCAAAAATTTGGAAGGCACAGGAGTCTCATCTTTCAGAGCCAAACTAAAATGGGGATACAGATTCCCATGGAGGAACACCAGACCAACATAGCATTGAGAGCTGCCTTGCGTTATTATCCTTGAATTCCACATTACAAAGGTACAGCATGCAGTACTTTTCCCTTCTCCCACTCCTTGGTCCCAGTAGGATCACATGTACCAAGGTCTTGGCTCCCAGCCCTCAGCATTGCTTAAAACAGACTCAGTTTTAAAAGGCAAAAAACTCAAGCAAAGCTCAAGATTACACAGCAATAATCTTCATCTCTCCCTGTGTATATGGCAGAATTTTGTTTATTAAAGCTTCATGAGTGAGATCTCCAGAAGGAGAAACCCTCTTTGACACTCAGTGGGAGTTGGATGACCAACTGTGGTTCCTGCCTTTAAAAAGCTTGAGGATGTTTGACCACCTACTGGGGCTGTTTTATTGCTTGTGTCTCCCTGCCCTCCAGTGCAGACCTCTTCTTGCACAATGTGAGCAGAGCCACATTAAGAGCACCAGTGGCAGGGACAGACCTTCAGGGGTTTGCTGTCCTGAAGACACCGATGGTGTCTGTGCTCACCCTACTCCTTTGTCCCTGCCCCACCAGGGCACAGGGCTGACCCCCATGTCCAGACTGTCCCCCTGGCTGCTGTTGTGTCTCACCTGTCAATGCTGATGGCACAGAGGTTCAGGATGCTGGCTGTGCACATCATTACATCCATGGTAACGAAGATATCGCAGCAGATGCGGCTGAACGTCCAGACCCCCCCGGTCACCTGCACCAGCGACACAGAACTGTCAGCCTTGCTCTGCACCAGGTCCTGACAAGTTAGGTGTGAGGAGCTGCTCTCCTCCAAGCATCTCAGCAGCTGGAGGAGCTCATGTCCACAGTGATGGGCAGAGGGAAACTGAGGTGTTGTGTGCAAGATAACACAGCAGTAGGATATGGAGAAGGAGCCTCACTTTAATTCCAATCTATTTGCTCTTGCAGAGGGAGGCAAGGAGAAGAAACAGCAGCTATCCCTTCTCTCAAGGCTTAGCATGATAAATTGATTTTAATTTGATATCACTGTATTTATCCTTTGATTAATGATTATCTGAGGAAATCTAAGGGCTGAAAGTCTTTCTCAGCTTAGCTGCTAGAGTGCTCTTGCAGGCAGCAAGCGGAAAAGTGCTGCAAATTTTTTGCATTTATGTATGAAACTGAGATTTGAGACTGAGGCTTCTCAAAAACCTTATTTGAATTCTTATCTCAGTTACAGATTTAGATGATTAGATCTGAGTGAGAACTCACAGACTACTCAGACAAAGGGGCTTGAGTTGCTACCAAGCTGTTGTCCTGCTTGCTTTGAATTTTTAATCTGAATTGTGGTTATCAAAGCTCAGCCACAGCCAGTCTTGGCGATGGAGAAAAGTGGGTTTTGGAGGAGCCAAGTTCTTGACAAGGACCTTTTTGATTGACAAAGATGCTCCAAGCACTGTGGCCCTGCTCTCCTTGGGGTTGGGATGACAGCCTGATTCCAAGGGAGGTGGTCTGCCTCAGTGCCCTCCTTGTCGGAGATGGAGGGCAGGCTGCCTCCTTGTTCAGCTGCAAACAAACCCAGTGCTGTGCTTTATAGGGAAGTAGGAGAGACAAAAAGGGGAAAGTCCATGCTTGGGAGAGAACCTGGATTTTAGCCTTCAGCCCTGTAGATCCTGCTGTTTCAGCTGGACCCTGGAAGCTATCAGAAACTGCCACTAGTTCCTGGTCTCTCTGCTTGCATTTAGACAACATCTGGAACACTGCACCTAGTTTTGAGGCATCAATAGAGGAAGAACATTGATAAACAGGAGTGAGTCCAGTGGAGAGCCACCAAAACAATCCACAGGGGGTGGGGCAGCTGTAAGGACCAGCTAAGGGAGCAGGACTTTTTCAGTCTGGAAAAGAGATGGCTTTGAGGGCTGGGAGACCAACAGCCCTCTAGTGCCTAGTGAGAGGTTATTGAAAAGGTTGAAGGCAAGTAGCTAAGAAGGTGGAGCTGGGTTTTTCACAGCAGTGGTGTGGTGGGAGGACAAGAGGCAACAGGCATGAGCTGGAAGAAAGGTGCAAACTGGTTATGAAGATTACTTTTCTGACTGCAGGGACAGTGGACCCAGTTGCTTGGTAAGCCTGTGCAGGATCCATCCTTGGAGATTTTCAAAACCTATTCATAAATACCCATTGCAGACCATGCTGGAGAGGATGCCACAAGTAAGCTTGGCTTCTCAGGCAGTGGGTCAACCCTCAGTGTTGGTGCCTAGGAAGGGTGCAGCTCCCTGCAGTGAGAAGCACTTGTATGAATACAAAATTCACTCCATGCCAATTGTTTAAGAAATAATCCTGAGAAATTTAAGTGGCTTTGATAGCGGCAGCATTCCCACACAGAAACTTGCTGAGGTGAGCTGTGTCTTTAGGGTGGTCTCTGCTGGACCCAGCTGCTACATTTCAGAAATCAGGTATTGAATGAGGCAGTCTTCCATTAGCCCCTCTGACCCTGAATAAATGCAGGGGAGGGAAATGGGAACTGGCTTGCAGAATGCAGAAGGGAACTGTGCTTTCTTCTCCAGTTCTCTTGATATTGGTGGTGTTCCTTTGTTTTCTTATAAAAAAGTAAGTAAAGGGGAAAAAGAAGTCAATCCAAAACCATTGAGCTTTCCTGCACAGTTAGGTGAGCTACAAGACATTCAAACTGAAGGCTCTCCATCTGAGATTAGGGACCTTAAGAGGTAGGTTCTGCCTCCACAGAAACACTACACTGGTTTTACTTTAGTTTCATATTTTGAGATCTACTTGACCACCTCAAAATGTATTTAAAAAAAAAAAAAAAGCTGGAAGCCTTTGCAGTGGGACCCATTAAGGGATGTTTCTGCAGTTTGAGGCAAAAAGCAATGCAGTTTCTGTGTGAGCTGTGAAGAATATTTCACCAAGCCAGTGGCAGGTGTTCACATGAAAGCCAGCTGCTGCAAACCCAGCAGATGAACAAGCACTTAACTGAGGGAGCTTCCAAGGTCCTGAGCACATTAAAATGCTGAGCTCAAGAATGTGAACCATTGAAACTGAAGAAGGTGCTGGTGGGGGTGGCTCAGAAGTGAGCCCTCTCAGGATGGTGCTATCAGATCACAACACCTGCATACTAGACTAGCTTGTCTAAGAGGATGCTTCACAGATCAAAATGTTTGGGCTTAAAACCCATTCTCACTTTCACCTGCCACTTCTAAAATGGGGAGTAGCTCTGCTGGAGTTGGTGAAGTAGTTAATATTTACCTGTGGGGTATATGCACCCAAAATTTATTCCAGAATTTAACAGTGAAACAGTGAAGAAGAGCCTTTCTATTATATGCCTTGTTCAAAATTTTTAAAATTCTATTCCTGCTCTTCCTTTTATTGCTCTGTTCTAATTACCTTTGCTACAGCAGCTAGAACCTGCTAGTCTGCATTTCTGGTTTTCATGTGCTGGCAGGGTACCTCTTTATCCCTATGGTGCTTTTTTGTCCAGGAATCTCAAAAGATATCCCAGGTATCAATTGAATGAATTCTCACATCTGCCTGGGTGAGGTGGATGGTCAAATATTTTTCTCTTACAGCTGATGAGAGCAAACTACAGAGAGAAGAGCTGATACAATCTCTCATTACCAGTCAGTGATTACACAGCAGAAGAGTGTCCAGGGTGAAATCCTGGCTCTATCAAACACACTGCTAAAGATCCCTATAGACTATTGAGGTCAGGTTTTCACCTAATCTTTCTTGACAACCAGTCTGCTTTATCTACAAAATTGTGGTGTTATTATTTTTAACTTCCAAACTCTATAGGAAGCTTTCCAGTTTACGAATGTGCAGTGCAATGATTATTTTTTTAAAACTTATGCATATCCACCACTCTCCCAAATTCTTAAAATAAACAACAAAATCTCCACAATTCAGATACGAATGGTGATGCCACATTGAGGAGCACATGGATGGGAAAGTAGGAAACCAAGTTGCATCAGGCAATGGCAGACATGAAAGCAGTGATGCATCTAAGCAGGCTCCCTGAAGGGTTTTGTGTTTGAGAGCTGATGCCTGGGGCTGCTGCTGGCTCCTGCAGCTGTGAGATGGCTGCTCGTGGGTTTGCAGAGTGGGAGTACAAAGAGCACTCATGTGGTCAGGACTGCTGGGCTGCAGTGACTCTGCTCTGTCCTCCCTCTAACACCAGTCCAGCAGAGCTCCTGGAGCTCACAGAGCAGCTTAGGTCTCACTGCTCCCATGTGAGAGATAAGATGTGTGAGAGACAGTGTGACTCCCACATGGTATTAGTAGATTAGACTTCAGTGACAACCTTCTCCTGAAGCTTTCTTCCCCTTTGGAGGTAGAACTGGATGTTGTGAGAAGACTGAGGCGGGTGTTCCCAGCCATGCTGCTGCATGTCCTCCTCCACCCATGCCATGACTACAAGACATGATGGTGTTTAACACCCTCAAACTCCAGTGGGCAGGATACCCTGATGCCACTGTCTTGGAAACCTTGGTGAGCTTCAGCAGCCACAGCAGCAGGGATCAGTAGAGAAGAGGGAGGCAGTATTGGTGTGTCAGACCTACACGTTGGCCCCAGAAGATTGCTAGACGCACTGCTGAATAGCACTTCTGTGCCAGAAACCTCCTTAAGTGGAGATGAGGATTTTGATGCTATAAAATGTTCCTGTTGCTGCTCTGTCACAGCATTCCCAAAAGATTTCTCAGAATGAGACAGTTCTGGTCTGCATGATTGATAGAATAACACATTTCATGGCCAATGATGACTCTAAAAATGGAGTGTAAAGCACAAACTTCGCAAGCGGCATTTAAATCTGAGGCATCCATCCACCTTAAGATTCTCCATAAATAAGGGCCAGTTCTGAAGTCTGGTTTGGCAAGCCTTCAGTAAATGAATAGGTATTCTACATGGGTTTAGGGACTGAATGATTTTTTGGCAATTTCCAAGCTCATGGTGTATTGAAGCATGATGCCATTTCTGCTTCATTTATGGCATTGCTGATCCATAAACAGCAGCAAATACTCAAAAAACTTTGGGGGTCTTTGGACTGCTTTTTAAATCTTAGTCTTGCTGGAGTCTAACAGCCCAGTTCTATAAGAAGTACTGTGCAGTGCCAGGATTGGTAGTTCAGGTTTGGGATGTGTATGAGTCCTTGTCTCTGTTGTTTGGATGACTGTCGCATCAGCTGCTTCGATTATCCAAGCTCCCAGATGGAAATTAGTCTTGAATGGGTCTACAAACACAACTAGGAAATGGACCTACTGTTGTGCTCACAAATCATCACCAAAGACTGCATGGGGCAGAGGCTGCTCCACAGATGTGCCTCACTCCCACCCTGTCCACAGCAAGAATGAGTACCAAGTATTTTCTAAAGCAAAGCATAATGTGATTTCATTAAGGATTGGAATGCACTTGAGCTGATAGGCTGTTCCAGTCTGAAATAAAACTTGAGTTTTAATAATATTTTTTAGTTGCAATCAAACTGAAGAGTCTAATTCTATCTTGCTGGGATGGCTTCCCACATACACACACACTTATTCCTTTTCTTTTCAATCATTCTGTGCAGCACACCCAAGCAGTACACAGCCTGCAGGACAGCTCCAGGGCTGTTCCACACACATCAGTCTAAATGTTGCTACTGCCTTCATTAGGAACATCATGACCACGCCTGCAGTGGTGTGGTAAATTCTGCTAATCATTCCTGAGAGGTACTCACCTCCAGGTACACCATCCATGGCATCACCAAAGTAGCCACCAGCAGATCTGCCACTGCCAGGCTCACCACGAGGTAGTTGGTAGTGGTCTGCAAGGTGCGTTCCCTCAGCACGGCCAGGCAGACCAGCACGTTCCCAAAGATGATGGCCAGAATCAAGATGCAGTAGCAGAGGGCGTAGTAGGCGTGTGAATGGGGCAGCTCAGGCTCTGTGGTGCTGTTTGCCCCACAGGGAAGGGGCTCTGTTGTGTTGGGATGGCTGCTGGCTCTGGTGAAGAGGGCCATGGGGCTGCCACTGCAAAGAGAAAGAAAGAGAGGACTGAAAATCAGAGCTCTGCAATAACTGTGGAGAACAGTGCCCCCTTTGGGTACTGGTATGATTTTTATACTTTCCTTATGAATTCTCCTTCAAGCCAATCAGAGAGGTCTTTTTTTCTGCTCATACATGGGCAGAGCTTTGCTTAAAGACTTGCTTGGCCTGTTCTGTTTTTCATTGAATCTAAACCAAGGGAAGAATGCAAGATTTCAGCTCCTGTGTGCATGTGAAAGGCGGATCTTAGCAACCAATACAGCAGTTTGGAAAGTGGGCAATGGTTTTGAGATGCACCAAAGTCACACCACTTGTACAAGTCAGCTGGGCAAGAGTGCAGCCTGAAAGACAGCAATTTGAAATTATGAGGAAGACCCAACACAGTTACTCAAACATACTAGGGCTTGGCCAAAACTTGGAATTTATATCTTTTCTTCTGGGAAGTATCCTCTTCCTTCTCTCATCAAAAGACTTCTTCAATAACTTCACACACTCAAGTGCTTGGCAGCTTGGCAGAACCTCTTGATCCCTGGCTGTCTGGCAGCAAGAACCACCTCCAGAATTCCTCCTTTCCTGCAGCATGTCCCAAGCCCTGCCTGCCTTGTAAAGGGTTGACTGCTGGTGCTGTTCCCATTCCATGCATACTGTGTTTTCCATGCCTGGCCAGATGATGTGCTTCCTGTGCTGCAAAGCAAACCAGCTTGATGTTTGGGATGAAATAATGGAAAGATGCTTGCAGGGTGCTCTGCATTTCTTTTTCTTACAATGGATTCAAATCTGTTCTCAGTAACCTACCCTTTCTTGATTTAAGAGGAGGATTTTTATCCAGAAATATGAAAGCTGCTGTGCCAAGGTTGTTCCATGACATTTAATGGCTTGTATCTTTTTCTCCTTTGCTACTGCCCCTGTTGCTGAACCCATCATCAGTGTGACAGGTATGAAAAGCAAGGACAAAACATTGCAATGCCAGTGGTATAAATATCTCACCCCTTGAAGAGCAGCATCTGTGCTGCACAGCTACACTCCTGGAAGAGTAGCTGTGCAATAGGTTTAAATTGCTCCAGCCCCTTGGGATATACTCATCCTTAAAACTGGTGCCACTCTCCCCTAGTGTGTTGTAGCTGGGAGAGGACAAGGGTTGAATGAGATGGAAACTGAACTTCCCCAAGTCCTGTGAACACAGATCCCTCAGAACAGGGGTGAAACAATCTCTTATGGCTTGTGCTTGTCTTCTCTATCTTTCTTCTGCCTGACTCTGACAAAGAAGTTAAGCTTTCCACTGGATCACAAAGATCTCTTGTAGCATGAGTGCTGTTGCTGAGTCCAGGACTGTCAATAAAACAGTTGAGCTGCAGCCACCCAAAGACAGGATTCATTTTACTGCGTCCCTTGCACGGACACAGGTCCCACTCTGGGAATTCTGTATTGTCTGGAGCCAGGAAAGGCTGGTTCTGTAGTGCTGGAAAGAGCAGCTGCCTAGGTGATAAGCAAGGCCAGAACAGGGAATGAACAAAACATCACACGTAATATATACAACCGGAAGGCACAAGGCATCCCAATACACAGTTTGGCTGTGGGTTTCCTGTCTAGCCTTCTGTTTCTTATATCCATTAGCACTATTTTCGACTCTCATCCCAAAGCCAGTCTTCTCTACCAAGATCCCTCCCAGCCCTGCCAGGTCTGTCATCTCTGGACTGTCCTCCAGCCTCAGTCCTGCTCACTCCACACATGCCCAGGGTGCTGCCAATCCAGGCACGTACCAGTGTCCCTGGATACCCTCAGAGGGGTGGCAGGACACCCACCACCCTGGGCAACGGGGTGACAAACTGCCACGGGGACGAGGGTCGCAGCCGTGGAGAAGAGCAGAGGGAGGGGAAAGGGGGGAAAAGGAACGCTCCTCCCGTGGGTCTCCGCCTCGGAGGGGTCCGGGTGCCCGTCCTGGCCCGCAGGGCAGGTCCAGGTGCGGGGAAGGGTTCGGGTCCGAGAGCAGAGTCCAGGTGTGGCGGCGGCTTTGCGTTCGTCTCCAGCTGCGGGTGCTGCTCCGCTCCCGCTGTTCCGCTGTTCCCGCGCCCGAGGGATGCAGCGGGAGCCGCGCCGCCCCCCGAGGTGCCCCCGGGCCCGGCTGCCGTGTGCCCCGGCGATG
>JBBMKD010000001.1:22129895-22195653 GCA_037834095.1 Argya squamiceps
GTAACCCCGGCATGACCGCGGCCCTGCGGGTCCCTGCGGGTCCCTGGGGGTCCCTGGGGGTCCCTGGGGGTCCCTGCCAGCTGCTCCCGGTCCCTGCCCGCTCCTCCCGGTCCCGGCCCGCTCCTGATCCCGGTTCCGGCCCCTCCCCTCCTCCGTCCCCCTTCCCCTCCCTCCCGCCCGCGACCCCCGCCCGCTCCCCGCCCTCTTCCTGCCCGGGACCCCCTCCCGGCCCCGGTACGGCCCCTCCCCGGGACCCCCGCCTGCTCCCCGCTCTCTTCGTCCCCGGGACCCCCCGCCCGCCCCCTGCCCCGGGACCCCGCAGTGCCCGGAGAGGGGCAGGGGGCCGGGGCTGCACTCGCCGTGCCCTCCTCGGCTGCCCCAGAGGTTGCCCGTCTCCTAAAGGGTCGCAGCGGAAGGAGACCGGGCGGATTTTGAAGCCGGGGTCGGCAGCAAGGGCGTGCTTTGCCGAGTGATGGACCTGCTCCTGCCTGGGGCGAAGCGGGGAGCCGGGAACACGGGGTGCTGGGAGCCGGGGCGCCGGTGCTGCGGCCGAGAGCGGGGGGATGCCTCGGCCGGGGCTGCTTGCCCAGCAGATAGAAACTTGTCACTTAAAAAACAAAACCAAAAACAACCCCCCCAAAACCCAACCAACCAAAAAATAATAAACCCCGCCCCCCAAAACAACAACAACAACAAAACAGATGAAAATAATTATCAAAGCAGAGATGATTTTAAGATGGGGGAGGTTTAAAAGATATATATCTTTAAATGAACTACCTTAAACCTGAGATGAAGAAGTGCGGGTAAGCAGGGAGGAAGCTGGAAAGGACGCTAATATTGGGAAGCATCCTTCTCCAGGGACCACTGCCAGTAGGCACAACACGAATGGCCAGGGCACGGCTACAGGCTCTGCCACATCTCTGTGATGTGGCTTCTCTTGAGGTCTGAGATAAAGTCTCTGAGGCGCAGTTCTCCTCAGACTGTAATCACTGGGGTGCAGTGATGCCAGTGGATCTTCTCTCTCTGGAGGTTGTGCCCACCACCCACCCTGGCACAGCAAATGGGGCTTGCAGGGAGTTGTCAGGAGGGTGCAGGAAGCTCAGCAGCAGGGCTGAGGTTTCCCTTTGCTGCACGTATGACTTGTGGCCCTTCCTCTTTATGCACCCACAGGTCGGGGTGGTCACAGGCTGGCTTGTATGTGGGCAAGGAAAAGAGGAGATCCCATGGAGAGCAGAGTTTATCTACCTATTTTTTAGAATTTACTTCAGAATTTTGCGTTGGGACTTGGGCAGCCTGGATCATCTCTCCTGCCTGCAGCTTTGCAGGCTGATCTCTTGGTAGGTTAGAGTGGTAGGAGGGAGAGGTGCTGTAGAAAGCCCTCATAACCCATCTGGTGTGAGGGGTGGGAGTGCCATCTTTAGCCTGGCTGGGGATGGTGAAAGTGCCCCTACAGGGTTTGATGGCACTAACCAGCACCACTGCCTTTAACCGAGGCTGTGCCTGCCCCATGGCAGCTCTGTGGATGGCACTGGAGGAGTGTGATGAGTCACTGCCCAGCCCCTAGGGCGACACATTTGTGTCCTGCTGGAGGATACAGCTGCCAGGCTGTGAGACCAAATGACCCGTGAAGGGCTCTCCAGCCCCTTTGTTCCCTTGGGAGCCTCCAAATGGTGTGACATGGACTACATTTACCATGCTTATATTAGGTTTGTACAGTTGGACTTCTGCTGTCTTCTGAATCACATTGCTCACTTTTGGGGAAATGCACTCTCTAACCCTGCCTGGGCAGTCAGGGGAGGGGGGAAGCCCACGTCCAGCAGAGGCTTTTTAGCTGTGAGCTTGGAAAGAGTCCAACACATCTGCTGCACCTGTGTGGCTCAAGCTGGAGGGGAATGTGATGCTTCTCCTGACAGGACAGGGTGGGTGCAGGCTCATGACTTCTCACAGCAGGGCTGGCAGAGTGACGGAGGTATTTTAACTTCCTTTTAGCAGCTTTTAAATGCAGTTTGTTTGTGGGCAGCTCCCAAAGGACTGTGGCTGGGAAGGTGCTCACACTGGCTCTGGGGTGATGGGGCCACAAGGCAGGACGGCAACAGGCTTTGCTGCTGTCAGCTGTTGGATGTAGCAACTAACCACAGATCGATAAAGAGACACTGCCTGGCCTCCTCAAACGTAAGGGAGATGCAGCAGGGGGAATGCAGTGCTTTAACCACAAAATCACCATTGTTTTTGCTTCACGTTTTTATCTTCCAGTGCTGAAACATTCCTTTTGCCTTGCCTTATGTGTCAGTGGATCCCTTGGTTGTGTCTCCCTTGTGAAAATTGTTTCTTGCTTTTAATTATTTTTATCTCATTTCTTAATAGTACTCTGACTCCAGGTTAAAAAAAAAAGGAAATAGTCTCATGGAATCATAGACTGGTTTGGGTTGGAGAGACCTTAAAACTCATCTAGTTCTAATCTGGCCTTGAATACCTCCAGGAATGGGTCATCCACAGCTTTTCTGGGCAACCTGTTCCAGTGCCTCACCACCCTTACAATGTCTTCCTAATATCTAATCTAAACCTACCCTCTTTCAGTGCAAAGCCATTCCTCCTTGTCCTGTCACTATGTGCCCTTGTAAAAAGTCTGTCTGTCTTCCTTGTAGGCACCTTTAGGCACTGGAAGGCTTCTACAGGGTGTTATGGAAGCTTCTCTCGTCCAAATGTAATTCTCCAAAAATAATCTACTTGTAAATGCTTCTGCTCCATTGAAGCTCATTTTCCTTTGTGCTCCCACCCCACCTCCTTCCTGGAATGGCTCTATTCACACCCCCTTGTCTGGTTTTCCCAAGACTGGAAGCTCTTTGGGGAAGGGACTTAATGACTTTCTTGTGTTTGCTTTTCAGCAGAGGTCTTGTGGAGCAAGATAATAATCCGTGTGATCATTTAATTTAGAATAGATTGTACCACACACAGAGGCAAGGCTGAATTAAAATTGCATAAGCAATCTAGATTGTGATATTTGCCGTGGGTTTTATTAACAGTACAACTTCTTTAATACAGTGGTTAATGCAGTGTCTCTCTCATAAAATCCTCTCCTTCTTCCTACCCCAAAATGAAGTGTGTGGTGTATCTTTGCCCTTGTTAAACATTGGACATTGGCAGGCCTTGGTTGTCACAACATGGTATCACTGGAGCAAGGCAGAGAAACAGGTCAGTAGTAAGTTATTAGAACCCCAAAATCAAAGAATATGCCAACAGGCATTGCTCAAACTCTTGGTTCTTCACTCCTTCACAGGCTTTCTGCCCCATGTGCTGAAAGGGGAGAGGTGCCAGAGTTCCCAAACCTGGTTCATTCCCAGCCTGTTTCTTTGCCCTCACCTCCAACACCAACTCCATAATTCTTCTTTTCAGTCCTATGTGTCCTCCAGCTCTTTGGTAAAAATTTCATATAACTTGGATAAATGGCAATGTTTCCTCTTAATATCCTCCCACATTCTTGCCTGTCAGTCCTGATGTTCTCTCATGCATCTCTCCACCCTGTGCTCGTGTTTCTTCCTTTGGTTTCCAGCCACAATCTCAGCACCCTGTCCAGTTCCCAAACCTCTTTGTCCTTCCCTACTACTGCTGATTCCCAAGCTCCTCACTCTTCACTTTGCCATTTCTGGCTGGGTTGCAATGCCCTCCTCTCCTGTTATTTATCGTGCTTTCACACCACAGTTGCTGTCACTACAGCCACTATTTGAGGTGCACTCAAATGTGCCACTCAGGTGGAATAAATCTTCCATCCTGCCTGCTGCAAGGCAGGGTGCCCTCATGACAGTATTGTTAAAATACTCTGTATCCATGGGGTTTTTCAATACCTGACTGCATAAAGCCCTAATTTGACCTCACGTCTGACCCTGTTTGGAGCAGGATCACTGACACCTCCTGGGGACTCTTCCCAAGCTGATTTATCCTTCCACTGACATGAAAATAACCTTGCCTGCTGGATGTGAAGTAAACAGAATTTTCTGGCTGGCACAACCTGCAAACTTCCAACAAAACTTTAATTCATCCCCATACCATCTAAGCAGGATATGCCTGCTCGGCCTTGGTAGCTTTACTTTTTTACAAAACTCACCTGTTTTCACAGTGGTGGCCAAAATGGAACTCAGTCAGCTTCAGGATTATCTAAGCACAGCAGCTTGCAGAATCAGTACAGACCCCTCGGAGAAGCTACCACAGCTCCTGTCAGACAAGATTCACATGAGATTCAGATCCTGCTGATATTGATTCCCTTCTGCCCAGCCTTTACCTTCCCCGTTCCCTCTCCCAGCAGTATGGAAAGAGGTGGTGCATCCCCAACCTGCACAGTCCACAGAGATGTGAGCTTAGTCCGTGGGGAATTTTTGCCATGCAAATCACGTCTGCAATGGATTTTATACAGCAAAACATTCTGACTCCAAGGGTGGGTAGCAGCATAATAACTCTCTCATCTGCTGGTTAGGTGTTAGACTGGGACTTTAGGTCCAAGTCTTCCTTCTGCTTTACCTCCGGCATAATCTGGTTTAGAGGAGCTCTCTATTTGGCAAAACTGTGACTTCAGGCACTGTATCCCATAAAGCAGACTGATTGGATAAAGCCAGCATCCTGCCAAACTCCTCTCTAAAATTACAGTTTTGATCCTGTTTTGCTTTAATTAAATTTTGGTCATGTTAGAACAAAAGTTTTGCAGTGTGTCAGCAGAAGGATGGATCCTGCCACTGTTTTATTTTGCATCAGTACTGGCCAACTGGTGCTGCTCATGAGGAGAGGAGATGGGGGTTTTAAAGTGAGGATGGTGACTTCTGCAGGGATGCCTGACGGAGGAAGGACGGTCAAGGGGGCCAGAGGATCATACCATACCTCACCTTGTGGTATCTCCCCACAATCTTCACACTGCACCATGCACAGGGAGGCCAAAGGGCTCATCCAGGTAGAGCAGTTTCAGGAGATAAGAGAGCAAAAATATCCATGTGAGAAAAAGGGCATCAATTTTCAAAAATGTCATTACGCTTTTCAGAGTAACCCGTTCGTATTTTCATGCCAAGGAGTCATGGAGCAGCAGGGCTGTCATTGCCTCTGTCCCTCCTTCCTTCCCCAGAAAATGATCCTGTCTGCTCTGTGAGGAACTGTGCTGCTGGGGCTCTTGCCATGCCCTCCTGTGAGCCACAGCCCTTCAGTAGCTGGGGTTGTAAAGTCATTCATCAAAGGGGCCCTAAATCTCAGAGAGGCTGGTTATGGTTCAGCACCTGCCACAGACACCTCTGGGGACAGGGAGAGGGTGTTCTTGTTCTTTTCCTTCTGCCCGGGACAGCTCTGCACTACTGGAAGGGAACAAAGCACCCTGGAGGCAAGGCTGGCTGTGGGAACAGTTGCTCCATTTGAACAGGAGGAGGTTCTGTTCATTTGAACAGGAGGTTCTAGGAGCCAAACCCAAATGCTAACGCTCTGTTATCTTCTCATGCCACTGCCCCCCCTTCTTCCATTTCTCCCCACCGCCTCAGCCTGAGGATCCTCAGCAAACAGGAACCCTCCTTAGCAACAGTCTGCTGCAGCTCTTTCTGTGGTGTCTGTGCCCCTCTTCTTCCCTCCTACCACCTCTATCCTGAAGGGCTTTTGTGGTCTTGGCATCATCAGTACTGATGCCTTTTATTGTACATCTGGGATTCCTGCTCCAACCTGGCTGTCTGTCTCAGGGGTGCTCTCACAGCTGGTGACAGGAATATGTTCATCCCACAGCTAGCAGGCATCTTTAATCCTCTTTTTCTGCCTGAGGCAAGAGGATGTTTGCACACATGTGCATGCAGGTGAGTTGAAAGGGGTGTTTGTGGCTCCCTCCTGTCACTCACTGGTCTCTGGCCCAGTGTTCACCAGAGTTACCTCTCACTTTGTGTGGCAGTGTTGTCACCCCACAGACTGTTCTCACCAGGCAGTGGCACTGGCCACCTCTCCTTTTCCAGCTGTGGTGTGACTGAGCAGCAGACATCTGTGTCCCTGGGGAGGGTGCTCACTGGGGAGTCCATTTAGCTTCCTAAATGGATCTGGCCAGTCCTAATTGCCTCTGACTGAGATGCCCGTGCATCGCACAACACACTCCAAGCACTTGAGTCTCACCCAGGAGTGTTGCCTCTGCCGAATTTTGGCTTTCTATCCTTGAGGCATGACCCATGAGTAGTGCAAGAACACTCCAGGAGATTTACTTTCTACTTTGAGAAAGACAGCAGAAGATTCCATTTCCACTTTTTTTCCAGAGATTAATTGTTCCAGGAGCCTGGGCTGCTGCCTTTTTCTTCCTCATGCTGCTGGTTTTGCATGGGGCTTGGAGGGATGTCATCCTCTTTAGGTTTGCTGCTACTCCCCCTGTCAGACTTGGGTCACTGGGGTCAAAGTCTTTTCTGCAGTATGATTGAGATGGTTCAGTTGCACGAGTCATGTTTCCTTCAAAGAGCAATGAAGCTAAAAACATCTCAACCATTTTTACTTAAAAGCACTGGAACACTGAGCTGAGGCAAGACTGACAAAATTATAGCCCCAACAGTGAGCCAAGAAATTAGGCTGCATTTTGGTAACTCTTCATTATAGCTTTCAGAGGTACTTCAACTGCTATATACAGATACACCATGAAGTGATATCAAGTGAAAATTGTTGGGGTGGATGCAGCATTTATGCATTTCCTTGGCTGTGAACTGAAGTCTCTCTGCTTCCTGTCTGCCTTGAAGCCTTACCTCCTCCAGACCTTCCCCTTCTCTCCTTCACCCCCTCAAGTACCTGCCTTGAGTCTTACTCATCTACTTGCCCCAGTGAACTTGGCTTTACCTATGGTTTCTTGTGAACTTTTCAAAGCTAGCCTCTATTCTGGGCTCTCTGCTGGGACAGAAAATGCTGAGAGCTGCTGCTGCCTCCCTGGTTTTCTGCCCTGCATTCCTGGAGCGCACTAGAAGATGTGTAGCAGTGTAAGGTGTTGCTCAAAACAGCATCTTCCTGTCTCACTGCTATTTACATGCTGCTCAGGTTTTAAAACCTCACACTAAGTGCTTTTTCCTGAAGAAGCAAACAACAGCTTCATCAGAATCATCTGCAGTGCACTCACAGTCGCACAAGTGTTATGTAGCTCCAGGCTAATTTATTTATTTCTATTAAGACAAGTCTCTGAAAGCCAGAAATTTAGAAATTCCTGTGTGCAGTTATTTTCAACTTTGGGGCCATCTTCTCACAGGACTTAGTTGTGGAGTGAGTACTGTGGGCCCAAGGCTGTGGTGCTGAGATATCTGGGCCACCACAGCTCCTTGAAGCCATGGAGTGGTTCCTTGTGCCTGGTGTCTGGTGGAGAGGAGCAAAGGGGTTTTGTGAGGGATTGTCTCACCATGGAAGATGCCTGAAAGCCAAGAGCTCAGAGCATCTGGCTTGCTAGGTCTGATGAACAACAGATATTCTTTGAAACATCTGAAAGCCTGTAATACTTCCACTGTCCTCCTTCTGCAGCAACACTTACTGATCCTTTGCCCAACACCACTGCAGAAGGTATGACCTTCTTCTTCCCTCCTCTTAATTATGCTGCACATAGCAACTTTCCATGCCAGTGGCCTGATTCCTGCTGAACATTTTCAGAAGTGTTAAATTGGAACTAGAACACAGGGGAACAAAATACCTTCGTTGAAACCCCGCCCCTTAAAATTGAAACCTCCTGTGGTTTAGAGCTCATACTCAAAATTTGACAAGGAATTCCTGCAGGAGGAGCTCTCTTCTGCTCAGGTAGGGGCTAGTCTGATGTGTCTCACCCCAGAGCCAAGGTTGCACATACAGGTACCAGCTCATGAGCAGGTTTGGGGACTGAGTGCTCTGACCAGCCCTGAGGGTCTGTGGGCCCTGCTGAGCTCCTGTGCAGCAGCAGGACAGATCACTTGGATTATTTCGGCATCCAGGAGAGCCAGCTGAGAGGAGCACCCTCCTGAGCTGGGCACTGGGCATTCCTGGAGTAAGAGGAACCTATTTCCCAGTATGCAGGCAAGACCTACAGCATGGGATGACTGCAGCTGGAGTGGCAGAGACTTTGTCCCCTGCAAGGGATATGGTGAGCCCAGGAGGCTGTCACAGGGCACATGGGGTGATGGCACAGGGCACAGAGCAGTGATGACAACCCACAGGCCTGTCTGTGGGATGTGAGGGCACAAGGTGTTGCTGCTCAGAGTGCAAATGGATGCACAATGGCCCTGGAAATGTATTTGAAAAGAGATTTTCCATGTAGCAGGTGCTCTGTGGTGTTTGATACAACCCCCTGTCTTTATCCCTCCTGCCAGTGGCAAGGCTGGATTGTGTCCCACAGCACTGGGTGGTTCTGGAGCAGCATCTCCCCATTCCCTCTTGTAGCAGCCCCTCTGCCTGGTCCTGGTGGTGCTGGTGGCTGCAAACCAGGACACCAGGAGGGTCTGAGCACCCTGGCCCCACAGCCCATGGACAGCCTGGCCCCACACCAGGGCTGTGTTCCCAGGAACAGCCTCTGCTGTATCCTGGCAGCTGCCCTGGAGCAAAGCCCAGCCCTTGGGAGGGAGCACAGTGAGCACCCCTGTAGCTCAGCCAGAGGGGCAACTCAGAAAATGCAGAATTATAGAAAAGGTTCCTAATCCTGCTCATGGTCAATGCCCCAAGGAAAGAAAGAGGTATCCTGCACTGGTTTTCCTGTCTAATGCAGCTGTGTACTGTCTTCTGACTCATATAAACACCACGTGTTTGTTTTTTTAAATCAATATCTAACTTGGTAGCAATGATAACGGTGAGGCAGTGACTCACACAGGATAATGATGGTGTTTAAAAAACAATCTTTGTCAGTTCTGTTTTCCCTTTTAATTTTACTGTCTTCTTATGAGGGAAGATTAATGCCACTGAATATCCTTGAAGAGAGGCTTTCTCAGGAATGGGCTCTGTATGCACAGCTCTCAAGAGGTCATCACTGCACTGTGGTTAGGGGTCTTTTTTCACTGCTGTGTTGTGGTTCAACCCCAGCCTAAACTAAACCCCACACAGCCAGCCACTCTCTTCCCTCCAGTGGAATAGGGAAAGAATCAGAAGGAAAAACAGCAAGAAAACTCATGAGTTGAGATAAAGACAGTTTAATAGGTAAAGCAATTGCTGCATATGCAAGCAAAGCAAAACAGGGAATTAATTCACACTTCAGTTGGGGTCAGCTGTCCCAGCTGTGTCCCCTCCCAACCCACTCCCTGGTGGGGCAGTGTGAGAGGCAGGAAAGACCTCAACTCTGTGAAAGAGCTGCTCAGCAATAGTTTAAGCATCCAGTGTTAGCAGTGCTGTTTCCAGCACAAATCCAAAATACAGTTCCATACCAACTACTGTGAAGAAAATTAACAATACCCCAGTCAAAACCAGCAGGTGCCATAATGCATGTTCCTGCATTGGTCTGGCTACTCACACACTTTCCCTGTGGCTGGTCTCTGGTGGATATGACCTCAAGAATTTTTTGTGTTTTCAGAACCAGCCCCCCTCTGTAATTTGATGGGCCTGAAGAGCATTTCAGGTGCTGCTCATCCCACAGACTTGTCCACTTGGCTTTCTCCAGTAGTCTGCAGACCAGCCAGCCCTCCCAGGCAGTCATAAAAATCACAGAATGGTTGGAGGGGCCTTAAAGATCATCTAGTTCTGCAGGCTCAATCCCCATGTCCAATATCAATTCCTACTCTGGAGTGGGGTGATTACAGTTTCACTCCAAAAGGCAGAAGTAAGGAAATAGAAATCCTAGTTCTGTGTGGTTTTGCCTTTGGCATAGGAGAGATGCAAAAGGATATTAATGCTTCTCAGTGCCTGCCCCACTGCCTTGTGCTTATGCTACTCTTCCAAGCAGAATGTGGACTAGCTACAGTGTGTTTGCATGGAGGAGCTTTGCATTTATGGGATGAATGTGTTATTCAAAGGAAGGAAACTTTCAGATATGCAGGAAAAAAACTCCAACATTGATTAACTATAAATATATCCCAAAAAGTCAGGCAAGACACCAAATGCAGTGAGATAACTAGTTGTTTTTCTAACATTTTCTCTTTCAGTGCAGAACATTAATCTTCTCAGTCCCTCATTAGAGGTGTCTGTGTCTGAGTTTGTTCCAGTGTGCCTTCTGGGAGGGGTCAGGGCTCCTTCACAGCAGTGACACAGCTGTGCCACCATCACTCTGTGCAGGAGACCTGGGGCATGGCTGGGCTGAGAGGCCATGGGGTGTCCTGCAGCCCAGCCTGGGACTGTCACACCAGGGCTCAGCAAGGTCCCTATTTCTGTGCCAGAGTAGAAGCCTGGCTGTATCCTCAGTGCTTTATTTCTTGGGTGGGTTTTTTTAGTTTTTTTTTTTCTTTCTTTCTTTTTTTTTCCTACAATGGAAGTTTCACATGAGCTGTTCCTCCAGTAAAACAAAGGGCTATGAAACTTCTAAATGTCCAGAGTTTATTGCAGCACTGTGCAAGACTGGGCTTCATTCTGGGAAGGGCTGGAGAAAACTAAACTGCTCTTCCTCATCCTTGCCAGCTGCTCGTGTCTTTGATGGGTCAGTGCTTGTCACTGTGGGCCAATCACAGTAATTAATTTCTTGCCTAAGCCTTCCTTGGGTTACTAAATATTTCCATAAAAGTTCTTGCTATCTGTATGCTTCCCTATAGATTCTGAAAGTATGTCAACATATCAGAGAGAAAGTTTAAATTATTCCAAGGACAAAGGCAATTTGTAGTAAAGGAAATACATGCTTTGGTGCACAGGAGTGAGGGGTGGTCTCCTGTCATACATTTGTAATGACTGAAAAGGGGTGACACGACTTTAGAGAATTCACCATGAACTTTTAGAAACCCCAGGAGATGCAGTTGATAAAGATAAAAAATACATATTAGGTTCAGGAGAGGCTCCTCCAAAGGGGGAAAATGGGGTTAAGCTGCCATGCAGCAGCTGCTGACACATTCCTGTTGCAGTGAGGAAGAGGTGCTGGTGCTTTGGTCCTGTCTGGGATGGGGCTGGATGTGAGGCTGGACTTTGCCACACCAGTTGGCTCAAGATGGAGTTTGCCCCATGAACTCATGGCTCTTTGCTGCTGCCCTGTTGGGTTTTTTGCTGGAAGAGAAAGCTGCTGGCTCTCACCAGACCTCTAACCAGCACATACATCAAGTGGGCAACAGGGGAATGAAAGCTCTGAGTTCAATGTGCACATCAAACAAAGATCACCCCCACAGGCTGGCCAGAGAAGTCTGTAGCTGTTTTGGCTGGAGGATAGCTCAAGAGTAGGTGCAAAAAGAGAGATGTTTCTTGGTGGCCTTTCCCAAAGAGTCCTCTCCAGAGCATACTCAGTTATATTTTTTAGAGGAATGTTTTCAAGATCAGGCCTCACAGTATCCATGGCTTATGAACCATTCTTGTAGCTGACAAATGTGTGCTTGCCACCCTTGAGTCCCTGCAGTCATCCTAACTCCAAACACTCGAGAGAGAAGGTGCAGAGGGCACCAAGAGCAGCAGCTCTGCAGTACCACCATCAGTGCCAGGAACTTAGGAGGATGCCAGCATCTAAATTTCTTTGGTGTTTATTCAAACATCACCCCAGGCTGGTGCAGGATGGTTTCGTAACATTTTTTTGTCTCACACATAATTGCAGACTAATGGCCTTGTTAAAATACTTGGGCTTATGATCTGATTTTCTCCTAAGCAGCTGTTTATACATTTTATTAATGGTTACTAATTAAGTTGCTTGAATGAAGTCCTTTGGAGACTGTCCAAAGACATAAACCCAAATAAGCCTGAGCACTGTGATGAAACACAGTCACTAAAATATCCTCCCAAAATCCATGTAAACAGATTGAAAATGGACCAAAGAAAGGTCTGATGAAAAGGAGTGGGTGGGAAAGTACACGGATTCCAATAGGTGTCATCTAAAACCTAGAGGAAGAGTGGAGAGAAAACAGGATTTAAATGCCCTGAAGTTCCTTTCATGCATGAGATCTTAAACTCAGCAGCCTGTATTTATGGTCAGTTCAGGTTGCTAATGCATTTCTGAGCCAAGGGGCACTTGGGAGACCTCAGCTCTGAGCTGTCACACCATGGCTGGGGAAGGCCACAGAGCGTCCTGGAAGCCAAAAGCAGCTCTGAAGTCAAGCTGTTGACCTCAGTGTGCTGAATTGTAAATCCCCTTGGAGGCAAGACTGCCCAGCTTTAAAAGGAGCTTGTGCAGGCAAAAGATAAAAAATTAAGAGCAGGAAAATTAAGAGCACATGAACTTTTGGTGCTCTCTTAAGCCTGGGGAAGGAGGTGGTGAGAGGTCTGAGCCCCACAAGCTGCATTTGCTGTCAGGACCAAAGGAGGCCCTGGCATGGCCTTGCCCAGGCTCCTGTCCTAAAGCTGGCTTGGCAGCAAGAGGGGGTGAATGTGTCAGAGGAGATGTAGATTGAGAACTGGAGTGAAGAAAAAATATAATTTGACTAATGCTGGAGAATTCCCAGCTGGCAAGCCCATCCTCCAAGGCAGTGGTCACTCTCTGAAAGCTTGGAATAGCTGCCCTTGGGCAGCCTGGAGCAAGCCTGTCCAGGCAGGACTCAAAGCACAGGCCTTGGGCAGGGCTGCCACAAATATTCACGGCTCAGCTGTGTGACTGACATAGCAGAGACGTGCTAACAACTTTTTTTCTGTAAAGCTTTGAGGGAATTTCAAGACCCAAGAAAACACAAGAACCTGCAAACTTTAAAGATGCCTTCCCATCTTGCTTAAGGCCAGGACTTAGGCAAAGGCAAAGCAGTGCTGCCCAAATCCCTGGGGCAGGCTGAACTCCTGTGGGCTGCAGAGCTGCTCCCTGCTGGGAGCTGGGGTGGGCATAGAGGTGCCACAAAACCCAGAGTTTTGTGACAGGGGGTGGCAGGTCATAAATTTCAGAGCATGAGGACCTGTTAGGCTGAGAGACTTTCTTCCTCCCATCATCATTAAAGCCATGAGCTTGCAGATGCTTCTCCACTCTTCCTTCCCCAGAAAAACATCAGAGTGGTCTCCTTATGGCTTATTCCCACCACAGGGGATACAGGAGGAGTTGTCTCCCTCCCTGTAATTGCTAAACTGGGGACTGGAAATGCATTTGCAGACAGACTGCAGGTTGGTGGCATGCTTATGCTTATTTCAGAGAATAGCTTTTAAAATAATTCCCTAAATTCTCTCTGTGATAGCCATGTCTGCTGGAGTGGGAGGTGTGAGAGCTATTGCTTGTTGCTTTCATGGCTTGGTGGCAGAGTGGCCTGGCTGTTCCTGCCAAGGGGGCTGTGCTGGTGTGTGACCAGCACCTCCATGCTTGCTGGTCCAGGTGCAGTCCTAGGAGGGTGCTGGGTTATGGTGGCTTTCCTCGGGTTCAGACAGGGAATGAGAAGTTCTGGGATTTGTCTGAAATGCTGCCATTCATCTGCAGTGGGGGCAAGTTGCTTTTATCACTCAGTCTGTCCCTTAATGCTACAGGCCCTCAAAATCATGCAAGGAAAAGAAAAGGAGGATTGTGCTGTTGTCTGGGGAAGTTTGGCTCCTGTTGTTTGATTGTTTGTTTGTTTTCTTTCTTTCCTTTGATTGCTTTGTTTTCAGTCTTTTCCAGACAGCTGGCTCTGCCTCATTCATCAGGCTAATTGATGATGGACAATGTGGCTATATGGAAAATAGAATTTGTCTGAATAGCAGGATTCTTCTTCGCTTGCTTATTTTAATGAGACAAGATGAGAGAGATGGGACTGTGGTCAGCAATACTGCCAGTGCTGTTATCATGCATTTCTTCTGGCCCTGGTGTGAAATCCCTGTGAAACAGCCAGTGAATTTAAAGCTGGGGGAAGGCTCAGCCATGCTTTGGAGAGAGGTTCATCAGGACAGTCCCAGGGTGAAAGAAGTGCTAAAATGTTGTCGCCTACAGTGTTCTAATGGCACAAGTGGGCCACGTGAGCTGAATACTTTTCTCCACCCACGTTTGAATTTGAAGCCCATAGTGGGGTGGATGTGGGTAAGGAGTCCCCTGTCTGCTGGTTTGTAAGGCACAGAGAGGTTTTTTTTGGTACAGCTGAGTTTCTACAGATGTTTTAAATCTTTGGACTAATGATATTTATTTCTTCCCTCCCATCTTATATAATGACTTGGTCTGCAAGATGCACTGCATAGTGTTTGTATGAGTTGCAGAGTTGTCATTGATGATGATGAGGAGGAGGATAATGATCATTACTAAAGGAAGCACCTATTCCAAGGCTTTGGAGCATAATCAACCCCACTTCACCAGGGCCATAGGGAATATGTCTGATACTCAAAAAGATGTGCAGTGGGGCACTGGTGGCAGTATTTGTTTGGTCTCTCTCCATACAGTTGTGTAAGGGCATCCTCCTGTGTCTCCTAAAGGAAATCACATTTTTTGTTCCTTTGTTGAAATGATATCTTGTTCTCTTGCTGTGCTTCAGCCTTGGGTTTCAGTGCACAGACTCCCCAGTGAATAGGTCAGCCAAGGAAAATTGCAGGAAAGCAATGATAAACAAGGCAAAAGCAGCTACATCCCACTTTCAAAAGGGGTTGGAGTTCAGCTCCTCAGAGCTGTGTAGATGTTTTATCTCCTTTGAAACAGAGCTATGATAGAGTCACAGCATTGTCCCCATGGACCTGGCCTTGCAGCACTTCACAAATCTCTGTGGGCTCCAGGAATCAGAGTCACTGTTTGTAACTGTTCCACATCCCATGGGTATCTGCTGGGAACATTAGGACTGCAGCCCTTCTGAAAAAACCAAGCTGTTTTAATGAAACTTGACTGTAATTTAATTTAATTTTTTTATCAGCACTTACAAAAAGTTGCAGGTTTGATAAAAATTACTTGAGCTTCCCACATTTTCCTGTGGAGATTATTCATCCTTGTTTTGGCACAAGGAGGCATTTCTAGTTCTGTGAGAATGTTGGCCCAAAACCACTTTGAGATTCCTGTTCTTTTTTTAAAAAAATTATGTTCTGTTTTCCATACTCTGAGATATGCAAGTGTGAAGCTTTAAATATGCAAACATAAAATAGATTAATACATATTTAATATTTATTAAATAAATATTCCTGAAAATCCCGATTTGGGAGTGGTGCTGTAGCCTGAGCATTGAGCCACAAATCTCCAGGTATAAATCTTGCATTTCTTTCTTGATGTTGTAAACAATTGTGCATTAATGGGATTAAACTTTTTATTGCATGGGCAATTTAGCTATTGACTCTTGCAGTGAAGGGCCTTTAGGAAAAAAAAACAACAACAGCTTAAGACTGATCTTGAGTTCAGCCCTCTGTGCCAGCTGGCAGTGCAGTTTTATTTCCCTGCTGTCGGGCTGGGAAAGGCTCTTGGCTGCTTTTGGCCACTCTGGAGGGGGCTCTTTGTCATGGTCCCTGCCCTGTCCCATGGCTGGATGTACAACCCTTGCATGTCAACACCCTGAGCCATCCATCCTTTCTGCCCTGTGCCTGGGCACACAGACCTGCACGGAGCTGCCTGCACCTTGTGCCTTGTGCTCTCAAGCCATGCCTGGTGCCAGGCACATGTGGGAACTGAGGTTTCAAATACCATCCACTGCCCAGTTCCACAGCTGCAAGGAGCCCAAGGGTTGGGGGAAAGGCCTGCAAGGAGCACTCTTGGGACTCTGTTTAGCTCAGGAAAGCAATCCTGCACTTCCTTTGACAGTCTTGCAGTCTGGAGAGGGAGTACATGCACTGCTGGTAGATTCAGGCTGCTACTTCATTCCAGCAGGTAAGGGAGAGCTATGGCCAGGGCCCAGCCCATCTGTGGTTATTATAATGATGAAATAACTCAAGAATATAGGGCTCACTAATATTTGCCACCTGCTTCTGACTGAGTGAAGTGCATGATGAGGTGAGGAGACCACGCAGCCACATGGCTCTTACTGTGCTGGGGGACAAGTGGTGCACACCCATCACCCCAGGCTGGGCCAAGGAACCAGCCCAGACGCTGGCTGAACACACCCAAGTCATGGCTGCTCTCCCTGGGGTGGCACTTTGCCATACCAGCTTGGGCAGGCAGCTGGAGCACAGCCCTGCCAGCAGGCTCTTGGTTGAGCATTTCAAACTAAAACAAATGTCTCCTGGCCAGAAGTTTCTGACCTTAGCAACTCTGGAGGAGGGTATTGAACCCAGCCTAATGTTGTGCTTCTGTGTTCAACTGCATCTTCAGGCACAATCTGAGGTGTGAGGTCCAAGTCTCCAAGAGGGCTAAGCTGAGGTCATGACTCAGGGTCCCCTGGGGAAATCTCTGTGGTGGTAGGAATGAATGTCTGCATGTGCACACCCGTAGTGGCCATGTGAGATGTCCTACATCCTTCTAAGTGTTTACTGAGGACATGCAGTGGCTCCCCAGAAGCCTGTTTCTAGGCATTCTTCTAGTTTTCCCACTCCCAGCTACTATAGGTGTGATTCTGAGGAGAAGCTCATGTCAGGATTCTCATTTTAGGCTTATCTTGTGTGTCTAAGTGTGCTGGAAAATCCTACAGCTGCATTGACCCTGTCCCAGAGAAGCCACAGGGGAGCAACCTCCTCCCCACCGACCAAATGTGAGAGTACAGTCTGGGAGACTTTATTTCTTCCTTGAGTGGTGACAGGTTTCCTGCAGGAGCTTTTCCCTCATCCACTGTGTGTGACACCACTAAGGAGCACTGCAGCCTGTGGGGCTGGTATAGAGACACACCCCACATCACCTCTGCTCCATCTGACTCCTCTGCTGAGTTCCCACCCCAAACCTCCTCCTGAGACAGTGAGACTCTTGGTGTGGTCATACCAGCCCATCTCCCAAACTCACTGAAACTCTGGTCAGTAGTGGGGACACTGCCACAAAATTGGGCTGGTTTGGTGAAGAGGGATGAAGGTGAGGCTGAGAGGGGACAGTGGGTGAACGTGAGATCCACCCTGTTGTTCCTGGCACGAGTTGTGCCTGGGCCTCTCTGGCTCCTCCCAGGTCTGTCACAAATGAAGGTGTCAGCAAGGTCTCTCAGCTAAGAGCTCAGGTAGGACCGAGCCTGGGTTCTTGATGTCTCAGCCACTGCCAGGGACACACAGGGGACATGCCTGGACAGGCTGTGGCTTGTGACACCTGTGGCCCAGCAAACCTCAGTATCCAGAACTGATTTCTGTGCATTTGCCCTCGTGACTGAGAGGGAGGTGTGAGGAGTTAGAGCTGTGATAACTTGGCATTTCTGCTCAAGGGAGTTGACAAAACAGCATTTTAGTTCCATGTTAAAATTTCCCTTGTAGCTGTTCATGGACCAGTTTATCCAACATGGTTTCTTTTCAGGATTCTTTCCCTTCTAGCACTCATGGGTCACAGGACTGTTGGGATAGTTGTCCTTCATCCATTATGGAAAATTAAGAAGATCATTGTTTTGCATGCTGTGCAAACAAAAGGCCAAATTTGGTCCTAATTTTCACAGGGAGAAAGAGCAAAGAGAGGGTACTGTGTCTTCCTCTCAGGGGTCTCACTCTGCTCCAAGCACAAAGCTGGTTATCCTAAAGTAAACCTGTTTGTAGTATATGACCTGGAAACAAAATAAGGGGCTTTTCTGAACACAACATGGTTTTGATTGAGTGAGAGCAGTGTTTGGGAAGTGAGCAGATGCTCAGCTGCATTTTCAGTTCCGGTTTGTGCTACAGTACTAATTCTCAGCCTCAGCAGCCCAAGCTTGGCAGTGTCTGTGCCCTGGTTTTCACATCACACATCACTTTTGCTGTAACTTTTTTAAAATGAACTTGCTGCAATGATAGAGGAAAGAAAAATATTGAACCTGGAAGATTGAGTAATTGTCAAGAAGTGCAAATCCAAGGCACATGAGACCCCTTGAGTGTGGATCCCACTGCTCCCAAGGAGCACTTTGCTCTTTCAGGGCCTGAACTGACCGGCAGAATACATTTCTGCTGGAAATGTGTATTGAAGGGGCTGGAAAGGGCTGAGCAAGTAGAATGTCCTGTTTTCATAGACGTGGTGCGGAGTTACTTAAAATCAGAAGAATGGGAAGTCTCTAATTTTATCTCTGAGCAGGATCTTGGACACCAGTACCCCAGACTGCCAGGCATGTGGCTCCAACATCAACCACTGCTGATGTTCAGCCTTGACAATGATCCCAACACACAATGTTTGTGGCTGACCCTGCAGACAGGTGCCAGCAGGACTCCTGTCACGCCCCATCAAAGCTAAAAGAGGTCCACAAAACACTGGCCATCCACCTTCCATGTTCTCCACAGACAAAGAAACACACAAAGACACCTGCCACGTTCTTTTGTCTTTTTTTTTTTTAATTATTCCTTCATATTCAAACTTCACAAACAGTGTGAACTTGTACAATACCTCAGAAAGTGAAACTTACAAAAAAAGTGCTGGTAACATTAAAAAAAAAAACAAAAAAAAAGAAACAAACATCATTCTTAGCAACATCAATTACTCTTCCACACAAAACAGAAACCTTGTAAAATTTATTTCCGTATTTTTTTAAGGCGTAATACTTCCGTATAAAGTATATGCAAGAGATAAAACTTCACAGTATTCCAAAATGTCACAATAATAATAATAATAATATAGTATAATGAAGCGCTACAGTTAATTTTCTTTTTTTATTTTTTTTTCCTGTTTTAAATAACAAATACAAGTCACAGGTAAATATACGTGAGAAAAATACGAGGCTAATATTAAATGGCAGGTAAGGATACTCTCACTGTAAGAAAAAACTGGCAGGATGTGTGTATTTATTCTATATTTTAAAGCACTTGATAGAAAAGGCGTATGCAAGGTTTTTTTTTTTTTTTTAACAATTTTCTATTTGCTTGTTTTTGATAACTGACATACCATTTACAGAGTATAATGAGAGAAAAAAAAGGAACTTAACCCCTCAAAACTTTCGACCTGCTCTTCACATCATCACGAACCGTGTTTCTGGAGAGATGCCTGTACAGCTGTGGGGTGTGTGTGTGTGCACAGCGGTGCGTGCGGGGCTGTGCGGGTGGGTGGCTGTCTCCTCACACGGGCACAGATCCATGTCCTGTGCGGGACCTCTCCCAGCTGCGGCCAAATCCTCAAGTCTCCACCTTGGCAGGACAACGCCTGAGGTCATCGTCACTGCCTGCCTGCACAAAGACTTCAGGATTTAGGCCTGGGTGCAGTTTCCCATTCACTCGGCATCTATTGACTGCTGGGAATTCCTTTGGCCCCAAGAAGAAAACGTCTGATTTTCACTTTTTACCTCCGCGCACACGAGCGTGTGCTCTCCCCTCCACCATTTAGCTCCCATCCACGCCACAGAGCAAAGAGGAATTTCCATCTGGGTCCCAGCCAACACCACGAGGAATGGGAATGGGGATGGATGTGCCCGGGTTCTGCAGCGTTCTGCAGCACCCCCGGCCCCCGCACAGCCCTGCCCGTGCTCACAGCAGCCACTCAGCCCACCGGGAACAAAAAGACAGCAGATAGCATTAACACATCAGTAAGGTGCTCAAAGAAAAAAAGGCAGCTCCCACTCCTGGAATGGGAAGCCACATAAGGTGCTTCAAAAAGGTTTTTTTTTTTTTTCTTTTTTTTTTTTTTTTTTCAGTTTCAGACATTTTAAAAAAAGGACTGATTGAGCATGTGGTATGTGAGAGCAAGGCCGAGAGTTTTGAGATTTCTAACATCCTCCATAAATAAGCGCTTCCTCAGGGCAGGATGCATTTTTGTTTGCTTGCTTTGTTGTTTTGTTGTTATCTTTGTGGTAGATTCGTTTAGATGCAATTTTATTTTTATATAAACCACAAAAAAAAAAATGTAACAAACCAACCCAATGTGTGAATTAGTATAAAAGTTTAACTGTGTTTTTGGGCTGAGTTTTTGTTTTTCTTTCTTTTTTTGCCCATTCATTCATTTAGCACCGTTCCTTTTTATTCTGGTTACAACCCAATTCCTTCTGTAATCATTGAACGTACAGAAAGGACCAAGTAGTTGTTTTTATGTTTTGTGATCTGTTTCAAGAGCCCAACCATAATTCCTCTGCTGCTGCTGTGTTTGTGTAGTATCTGGTTTCATGAGCTTAAGGAGAAAGGTTAGTCTGCTGATATTTAAGGTTGACATGTGTGTTTGTATGCATACACATTGTTCTATACATACACACTGCATGGAGTACATTGGAACTGGAGATAAAGTCAACTGGGTTCAAACACATATGCACTGTCTTCCCCTATGTATTTGAAACAGTCTGGAGCTTTGATTTGATTTCTTTTTTTTTTAAAGTGCATTTAAAGCAAAATAACTGGCATTCACATGCCCCGTGGAAAACATGATTGCAGTGGAAAGTATGACCATGCTGAACTCCTTGGACTTGACAAAGCCAAAAGCAAATGGGGCAGTGACAGGCCTCGGTGTAGGCAGCTATTCTTGGGCAGCACCATTGGCAAGGAGGGAAGGCAGGAGGTGGTGGAAGGGAAATTGCTTTAGAGGTTGAATATTTGTACTGTTTCCAATTCTGACACAGCTGTGCCATTCCCAATACAGCTTCCTTTATGATGAATAATGACCTCTGTCTTATGGATGTACCCATTTGACTCTCCCTAGTTCTGTCTTTTATTGTGTGTGTCCCAAGTGCCAGCATCTATTAGGAATAAGGCACTGTTAAAATTACAGTTTTACAAAAGATGCAAAATAATCCAACCCTAACAATCCCAACTGCCCATGCTGCTCTCCTCCCCCTCCTTCCCTTTTCTGGGGGGAAATATTGCATGTGATAAGAGTCTATTCTTATGTTCTTTAAAAGTAGGCTTTGGACAAATGTTTTAAGACCATCAGCACCAAAGATGGGTAGGGACGCACCCTTTCTCTTGGATGTACGTGCACACATGCAGACTTGTTAACTGGGAGAGGGGAATTCCCATGATGCTCCTCCCAGGCTTTAGAGCCGAGCCTAAAAAATTAACTTCCAATACCCCATCCACATGATTTACTGGATCATTTATGGAAGCAATTGAGGGGTTTTTCATTCTACCACCCAGGTGCCACAGGTTTTATAGGTGGATTTCTAGAAGGGAAAGCTCCAGCATGGAGCTTCCTGCTCTGTGGGGCAACAGCACAGGTGGGCACCCACCCTTAACCTTGCCTGCTGGACAGACAGACACCTCTCAGGGGCTGCTTTGTGCTGATTCTCACAATCAGAAAAGCTTCTCCAGCAAATTTGGCTCCTCAGTGGAGTCAGGGACACTGACTGTACAGTGGGTAGAGAAGGTGGGTGGCAGTTGGATCCCTGTCTGCCCATGAGCAGCTGCGGATTGTGAGCCACTTTTCCATTGTGCCAATTCTCTCCATGGTTCTGACCTGGGAACAAGTGATATTCTGGTAACTGGGTGGGGTTCATTTGCCCTAAAAACACTGCAGTCAGCCCATCATAATGTGCATGTGCTGTGGCAGCTAGTATATCCTTCTCTTGCTAAAATGTCCATGAACTACCCTCCCTGTGCCAGGATCCCACTGGCTCTTCTCACCTTTCACCAAAGGCTAGGGCTGCCTCATTAAGCAGAGTATAGTTGAAAATGAGAAAAGCAAGCAGACAGTAGGGGTAATAGCAAAGAAAATGTGAGACCAGACGGTCCAGCATTTAAATTTTAGGCTAGTCACTTTAGCCACCATCATCAAAATGGACTGAGATTAAAGGAGTCTAAACTGCTATGGACTGGGTTTCTAGAAGTGACACAAACCTTGGGAGGGAAATGAGTTGCCTTTTTTTTTTTCTTTTAGCGGTTTAAGTCATCTTGATAAGGCCACAAACTGCATTTGTCTTGTCCATGTGACTGCTTGAAAATGGCATGAATTGAAATTGTTTCACAAAGCTAGGGTTGAAATGGGAGGGAAGAGCCACCACATGCTCACTACGGCTGCACTGTAGGAGAGAGGAGTGTCTGAGGAGGTGGTGGTGGAGGGTGTCTCCTTGGGAAGACCTGCTACGTGTGGGAAGGGAAAGGAGCTCATAGGATCTCCCAGCTCCCCTTCCTCCCACCACCACCTTACTGTTTTGCTGGACACCTATGGACAAGTAGCACTTCTAAAGAGCCTCCTCCTGTTGTCTTTCACATGTGTAAGCTGGGGAAGGGGAGGAGGCTGGTATAATTACAAAAGGGGAAAAAGAAGGCACATGATTTTACTCAGTCCTGACTGAACCCACATTTTGAAAGCAAGGGCAGTTTAGGTGGAGGGCAAAAAAGTGCTCAGTGAAGCGGGTGCTCACTGAGAAGAAATCTCAGGGCAAAGGAAGTAGGAGAATAAAAAGGAAAGGCAGGAGAAATGAAGGCCACATTCAGCTTTCTGTCTGCTTGACAGTCTCAAGATTTGGCTGCATTATTGTCCAGGAAGGAAAAGAGTCTGGTTGGTCTCAAATGTAGCCCAGTTACATATCTCCAGTTTCTGTTATGGCTGTTGGTGTCTTCCTCTTTCCCTTTTCTCCAGCCCCATGAATACTTGGAGCATTTCTTTAGTCTTTTAAGCCTGTTCTTCAAACACTGAGAACATGGCACACCTCTTAGGTCACCCTCAGCCTCTACTCCTCCTCAAATCCAGACCAGTGATCAAACTAAGTAGTGCTCCCCGCTGGTCACTCCCACTGCTGGGGTGCCCAAGAAGGCTTGATCAGCAATGGAAAATGCAAACCAACCTCATGGTTTCAGTGGGGCTGGTGAGTTGTTCTCAAAAGCCACTGGCAGGATGAGGGCAAACCACGGGAGTTGTTGACTGAGAAACAGATGTCATTTACAGAGGTCATTATGAGCATCACGTCTCTCAGTCACTTTTCCCTTGCACACTGCCACATCCAGGTACCGTAATTTTTCTGTCTCCTCCAGTCACTGCAAGCCTTTCTCATGCCTGTGGTAGATGGGAGAAGGAGTAGGGCTGATGGTCCAGCTTTAGAATTCCAAAACACTGTTTCCTAATTTTCCCCCAAGTCTCTGAGCCAAAAAGGCATTCAGTTTCTCTCTCCCCCTCCTGCCATCCCCTCCAAATTTGCTCAGGAGATCATAAGGCAGAGTAATGAGAAGTAGGATCACCAACAGCTCTATGAAGACACAGGGTGGTAAAATGCTTCCCTACAAACTCACAGTCCAGTGTTTGTGACATTTCATAAATAACTTTTTTTTTTAAAAAGAATAACACAAGAACAATCCCTTTACTTACTCATCTGAAACAAAATAAACAGCAGTGGCTACAAACTTCTTCTTGTAACAATTACAAAAAAACTCCCAACAATACAATTCCCCAACTTTTAACACGCGCCTTGAATGGTTTTTTTAATGTTAAACCTCAAAACTGCAGCATATCCTTAAGGGCAAACTTTTCAATTAGTTTTTTCTTTCTTTTATTTTTTTTTTTTAAATAATGTGTTCACCAAAAAGAAAAAAAATTCCACAAAACAGTCTTGTACCAAGAAAATGCATTCAAAAATAGAAAATACTACACAACAAAAATATGTACCCTTCCTTTCCAAAAGAGTCTTCACAAAAATGTAGAAAAATGCCAACCATTTTTTCCTTTCCTGAACACTTAACTTTCAACCTAGGGCACAATTATTTATTGACTTATAATGTCTGTTTTTGCATAAAATATGGAAGATAAAAACCAACTATCAGGACCGTGAAGTTACAAACAACACCTCATGATTCTCCCCACCCCACATTCCCTCCTTAGAAAACAAAACAGAGAAAGCCAATGTTTCAACAACTGATTGAAAGTCGTCAGGTTAGGGAAACCCATCAGTTGATATGGGGATTCGAAGATGCTGGCATAACAGGAAAATCATCTGTCTTTTAAAATGTGTGCTTTTTGCATTCATCCAGCACGAGTCTCTGCCCTGCTGTACTCCAATGACCAGGCACTATGGAGACAGGACACTGCTGGGCACAGAATCTGCGGCCAGGAGCCCAGGGACCGCCCGTGGGTGTGTGCGCGCACGTGGCGTTTCACTCGCAAAGAACTCTTTCCATTTTGAAAGACAGAGAGGATGTTTCCATATGCCTTAAAAGTGCAAGGGCCATTTCTGGATCATAGTAGTTAAATATGCAAAAGTTTTACTATGCTTAATAGTCAAGTCCATTTTTTCTGGTAAAGGCAAGCCAGAGACAGCTCGCATCAGTTCACGGCTGGGAGTGGGTAACAGCTGAAAGCTGGTAGGCAAAAAGTGTCACACCAAGGTGCATCCAGAACTGATTTATTCAGTGGGAAAGTGTTTTGCCTACCTTGAACAATGTTCAAGGGATATTATGCGATTAACACAGCCAAAAGACTAGCTGTTTTGACAGCAAAAAACTCTAGCAGTGTGGAGCTGGGCACTATGGGGAAGGCAGCTGTATCTTGCACGCATGTGGCTAAACTCATCCTCTGTGTACCTCCTTTGACTTCACTGCAATAACATCTGCTTGCACCAGGGATGAGTTTGCCCCATGTGGTTCTGGATTTTGTGCCTGCTGGCCATGTAGGAGCCCAAGCCTGCAGAACACTGTGCTAGAATACTCCAGATGGCGGAGCTAGGATCAAAAAGGCTTCTCTCTCCTTCTGTTTGAGATTGCTTTCTTTCTATATCTTTTAAAGGATGCTTCCATAACAAGAAGGAAGAGGGGAGCTTTTTTCTTAGCCTTTTCCACTGCGTGGCTGTGTGTTTTCCTTTTATCAAATGGAAAAATGTGTTTGTGTTTACTTCCAGTGCATTTTTTTCTTAAAAATTCAAAACAAAAAGGAAACATTACTTTTCCCATCCTTCAAAAGGAAACAAAACCAAAACAGACCAATAAAGTACAATACAAAAAAAAATCAGGCATTATAAAAGACAACGTGATGTGCAACAGCAATACCAAAGAAACAAAAATAAAATATATATATATTAGGATACAGGTACGAATGAGCCAAGAAAGCTATCTAACCCCACTACTGGATGATTGGTAAGCATTGGTTAAGAAATACGTAAGGCTATTCTGAGATTTCTAACTTAACACAGTTAACCACTGCTTCTCTCACACCTTCACTTCTGAAATTTTTCACCTTTCACTCACTGGTCTTTTATGTCTTGAAACTGATTTTTTTTCCTTTTCATATTTTTTGGTCTACAGTAGAATTACATGTTAATAACAACAGCAAAACAAAACTCAAGCTTGTTGTGAGAGTAAGTTGGTGCCACATCCATGATGCAGAAGAAAGAAGACAGACAACAGAACAACTGCATTCAATTTTTCACACACAAAGCATATTCAAGGGCAACAGCATAGCTGACCAAAACAAGTTTGGAGGGGCAAGCAGCAGAAGCTGTAGGTTTACAACAACACCACCAGCCAGAGCCTGGTCTTTCACCTTTACCAATGTCCTTGAGGACAACAGTAGCTCAGCTGCCATGTGGCTTTGCCATTCCTGTCATCTGGAGCAACTGCTAACCTGACATCTACTTCACCGCTAAATGCACACCTGGTTCGATGGAAAACCAAAAGGAAAAGAAAAGGTAAAAGGCTCCTAGCTGAGGCCAAGTGTTTCTCTTGGTCACCTTGACTGATGTGACAAGTCCTCAGCCAGTGGGACACCAGGATCAGTGAGAGAGGGCATGTGGCTGGCAGGTCACTGGGGAGCAGTTCTGAAGCGAACTCAGACTGTCTAAGGTGATGTGACAGTCACTTAGCCTCCTCCATTAGGGGAAAAGTGATGAGCACTGACAGGTTACCCTGGGATCATTCCATTAGTATAAATTCTCTTAGTTCAGCAGGGATGAGAAAGCATAAGTTCTCTGCTGCTTTTGAATTGCCGTTGTAAATGTCAGCATCGCCAGCCACCAGAAATGCATTCCCTACAAACTTGGCTACAGCACTGTCACTGAAGCTCCACTGTGAATCCTGGCATTTTCTTTTTCCTGTGGAACTTCTGAAACGTGACATTTTCCTCAAGGGTAAGCTCTGAAATTACTATAATGCTGAAAATATCACTAGCATTTTCTTGAACCATAACTATGCCACAGTCCCAGCAAAAACTCAAGCTGACCCTCAGTAGTGCTTGTCAACACTGAGGAAAAGAACATACAGAAACAAGATGATCAAACAGTACAGGGAAGTTCTCTTTTGGATCTAGCCCACTGGTCAAAAGGATTTTTGTTCAGGAGAAAAGGTGCAACAATGAAGCAGGATGACAAATGGAGGAGAATTACGGAAGTTAGTGTTTCTCCATCTGGAAAAAAAATAGGGCATTAAGATATGCGGCATCTCTAGTCAGCAACATATATGTTTTGGCTTCTTAAAATAGACCTCAAGTTATCCTTGGTTTCTCAGTCAAGCACTGTCTACATGGGGCTATAGTACCATGCTGGAAAAAAGAAAAGAATTTGTGCTATATTTAAATGTAATTCCAGTTAAACTAGTTTCAAACTGACCATGTAAAAAGGAACAACTCACTTAAAAGCCATTGAAAATATTCAATCACACTAATGCCCAGGAACTGGTGTGGTTGAGCACTGTAACTGAGTGGGAACATAAGATGGAATTCGGCTTTTAAAAATGGTTTGGTTCCTGTTTACATGGATTAAACAGTTCCATTGAAACTGAGTCAGCTGGAATCAGGTTTAAATTCAAATTCAAACCTAGATTTAGAGCATGGCTCAAAGCCCACTTCTTCAGGTTGCAGTACTTCTAAAAAACTAGTGCAAATGGCATCTTATCACAGCATTGCAAACATGCAGTGTTCCTCCTTGTCCAAATATGGTTGCCATCAGGTCACACCACAAGGGAGGAATATGCAGCAATCAGTCAGCTGGAACAGCTCAACCTACAGAAGTTCTTTATTTTACCACAGCAGGAAAGGCACTCTGGACACAGCAGGCTCAGTAAACCCTCAGCTTCACTTTTTTTTCTGGAGCAGTCCACTACTCCTCTTGCAAATCCACTCTGACAGTAGCAATATATGCAGCTGCCTTAAACCAGGAAACAAAGAAAAACTCACCTAAGCGAAAACCAGGAGTATTGGCTCATTACATGAATTAACTTCAGCAGACAGACTTCATTTCCTCCCCTATCACAGCTCTGTAGCTGTCACAACTTTATGGAAGCAAATGCCACTTTACAAAGTTAAGGTGCTCTCCTGCCTCTGTATTATGCTGGCTCTCAAATGAACTGTGCTTTTGTTGAGCATCCACTAACTCATTACTGGAAGTTGACCTTCCAGTGGTTTTCATCTTAGAAGGTTCCTGCAGATGGCAAAGAAACAGGCTGCATGTTCCACTGTCCTGCTTGCTTTCAAGGAAAGAGTCATTCAGTAGTTAATCTAACAGTACATCAGGGTGTATCTCCAGTTCTTCTCTTCCAGTCCTTTCAAGCCAGGATGGCTGGAATCTAAGAGTGGAAATCTCAAAGCTCACCAGAACAACACATCCTTAACTCCAAAGTCTCTTCTGGTTCCAGACTTGTTCTTTCCCACCCAACACCTGCCCCTTGCATACCACTGCTTCTCTAGTTCTTGACACTTTTGTCAAATGAGGCAGCCCAAGAGACTGAGCAGCAGCAATCTGCTTTGAATTGTGCACTCTGAAAGGTCTGTACTACCCAACACTAATGTCTTGGTACTAATGAAGCCAAAATACCTTAGTTTCAAATATAAGGGCATGAATAGATTTCTAGTCCCCCAATCACTCTAACCTTTTCTTAGCAATTGAATAAGTACTTCCCCTTTTTTTGTCCATGAAACCCTGTGGTACATTAGACAGGCGATCCTTCCATTACAGGACCAAAGCAGATGTGCTGATGTTTTACATTTTTCTCTCAGTTTCTCTACAGAACATTTTCCAGGATCCTGTTTTACCATCTGGCTAAAGTTGCAATGATAGTCTTACAGAAGAGATTCAACACAAACTTTTGAGAATTCATAGATCACAAAGAACTACAGCAGAGATGGATCTTGCTGCACATTGCTGTGGTTTTAGTTTTTTTCTCATAGTATGCTGGTTACAAAATTAATGACCAAAGCACAGGCCAATGCATCTTGACTGCAAAAAAAATTTCCAACTTAGGATTCCATTTGGTTCCAGCTGAAAGCCTTCACAATGCTAGACCATCTATTTAAGGAGAGAAATCAGAGAGAAGAACTTAAAATGCTAGACAGCACCTTTGCCTAAGCAGGAATATTCCAGTATGTACTGAAGTTCACACCACCCTTTTTTTTTCCCAAAAGTCCCTCCTGCTTCTTCTCCACCAAAGGCTCGACTGAAACACCTGTAATTGCGTGTTCAGGATGACTTTATTGCACTGTTCCCATAACAGCCTTGGAAAGACGTGCTTTATTTCAGTGACCTGCCCCTTTGGTAAAGTCTGCTTTGTGACTTCACTTCTTGAGCTCAGAGATCATGCTTCTACTGAGGGGATGTTAATCAGAGTCAAATCTCTGGAAGAGATTCTATCCAACAATGCAAGTTTGACACTGGAACTGGGAATTTGTGTCTTTATGGTGAAGCCTTACACTGGTTTACAGAATGAGCAGTTCTCTTAACTTTCTCACAGCCCTGAAGAACACTCTCTACAAAAAGGGGAGAAAAGATCTGTAGCACCCAGAAACTTGTGATGCCTCTTCAGTTTCTATTATAGTGCTTTATTTATTTATTTTAACAGAAGGTATCCAATACAGCTGTCTCAGTGTCTGACTAGTTGCTTAAAATTAAGGTAACCTCACTTCTCTTTCAACCTGGTCAGGTTTATGGTATATCCTGTTTTCTGTGCCTATCCCTTTCCCTTCTCCCTTCCTGCTTAATTGGCCCCTTCCAATCCCACCACATGTAAATACATTTCAGTAGTGCAATGCAGTGCAGTGCAGTCATACTTAGTGCAAAAATAAAAAGCCTTATCCAGACCAAAAAAGCACAAACTCCCTCCCCACCCCACCCAGCCCCCATGAAATCAGCTCTCAGTAAAAGTATATGAATGCCCCTAAACAAAGGGGGATTTGCAGTCTCCCAGCCACACCTTCACATGCCTCGCTTTCTCTCCTCCCAGCTGATGTGGAGATCTCATTAACAGATAGGACATTTATCAAAAACAAAGTCAAATGACAGAAATCAGAAAGGAGACAAGCCATTGTTTGCTGGCTGCAGAAAGAAGAGAGAACTAAATGGATACAGCAAAAAAAGGTCAGTAGTGGTTTTACACAAAGTCGTCTGATGCAAACTTTGCAAGGGTACACCTTGCAGAGGGCATGTGTGTGGATAAAAAACACTAAAAAGCTTCCCTGTTCCAAATATACAGTCCCTATTTTAACAGTGCCCAAGCTAAGGTTCTGTAGTGCAATCAACTTTTCAAAGTGGCAGCTCTCTGTGGCCACCCTAATACAACTGGACAGATCAACACTAACTTCAGTTTTCTCCTGCTCAAGTAGGCACACATGTGCATGAACAACTCCCTACTCCATCCTGCAAATACTTGGGGACATATATAAAGTATTTTTTCACAACCCATCTAGGGCTATGGTAGGAAAAGCAGAAATTTTAATGACAGGCATATAAGCTCTTAGGTACCTCAAAATGAAAAGTTAAAAGGAAAATAAAATAAAGCTCACTAATTACAAAGGCAAGCAGGTTACTGAATCCCAGTCAGGTCATACCTCTCCTAGCCTATCTATCTCTTTTAACAAAATAAAACATCTGCCAGGGCTTGCCAGTCATTATGATATCACTTGGGAAAACACAACAAAGACTTTGGGTTATTCACCAGTTTGGAGGTTATAACTTCAATTTGGACAGCCACAAGAGCCTCCATCAAACCCTTGTAACTACTGGAAAGGAGTGTGGGGAACCACTAGAACAGTGTAAGAGGCCATTACAGGGAAGGAGAAGCAAGAAAGGAAATGTATGGAAAATGGAACACATCAGGGCAATGCTGCTGCTACTGTACTAATCTCTTGTAATTGCTCAATATATAGAGGAATACTGCATGCTGCTTCATCTGGGCTCAGGCACATGCTTCCTCTTACCCTCTGCCTCTTCTCTCACTCCCAGTCCCCTGTTGAAGATGGCAGCCCACCCCAGAATGTAAACAAAAGCAAATACCAACAGATAAACCAAATTACAACCAAGAAGCAATTTTCTCATTTCTCTCTCTTGAAAAGATACTGTGTCCTTCCCTCCAGGCAGGTGCACTGTTTCATTCACGTGCATAGAAACAAGGAAAGAACCTAACAGAAAGAATCTAAATAGGGCTGCAGGGATCCTGAAATCTACCTCTAAACCAGAAAAATGCCAGGCTGCAAGGACTTTTGCTGTTTATCTTTACCAATGAGCCTATAATGAAAAATAAAGAGCACATAATGGAATCATGAGGCATCGCCAAGGGGCAGCACCTAAACCCACTGTCTCTGGGTGCAGAGCTACAGTGGTGCATGCCATGCCCGAGCATACATGAGACACAAAATAAGTAACACTTGCCAGGTGTTCTGTAAAGTCTAAAAACTTCAATTTAGCCACTATAATCAACAGCAATTAATTTTTTTGCTCTTCAGCTGCATTTACTTCAAGGGTGTCCTACCTTTTTGCTGAAATGCTGTTCACGCTATCTATTCTCCTGCACACTCAGTGAAGTAGCACTTTTAAAAAGTCTACCAAAAAGTTTGATTTATAGCCTGAATTTGCAGTTATATAATCAGTTATTATAAAGAAACAACTTTATTTTACTCACATGAATACATGACTACCATAACAGAAAAGGTATGGCCTGAACAATTCTGGGTAAAGCAGTCAGAAACCTGGAATCAGCTCTAAATATCCAATACCCAAAAGCTTTTACACTGTTCTGGCAATAGAAAAGTGACACATCAAGGGTGTAAATTAGGGAAAAGGGATTGCTATGATTCATGTATCTACACTACCTGTTGTGGCTCACTATTTAATTACTTAAGATAAACATACAATTACCAATCAAACCCAAAGAAAGGCTCAAAGCTATTCAGGACTCTCTGAACAAAGCAAGTTCTAAGCCCTGTAGAAAAGGAAGCAACTGTCATGCTCTGTAGGACTTTTTTGAATTATGTCTCCCAGCAAGAAGGAGAGACTATGTAACCATATAGCCCTTAACACAGGCAAAATCTGCCTGGTGGAGTGAAATCAAATATTGAGTCAGTTTTATGAGGAGTAAAAACTTTGGGCACAAACAGGCTAAATTTTGGAGAACAGTCCTGTGGCATCTTAAATATGAAACTATATTTGAGGACTACAGCTTTCTATAGGACTACATATGCTTTCTCTGTCAGAGAAAATGGACTCAAGTCAACAAAAGGGTACACAAGTCCTGCCTGCAGAATTTGGCCCACAGAGTATTGGTCCAATCAGTTTTCAGGATTAAGCATGGACCTCAGTGATGCTGACAAGCAAAGTCATGCAGTATGTCTTGCCTGAACTGAGCAGCCTTTTTATATCATGTTTGACAAACAAAAGTTCATTATGGGTGGAGTGAATGGGAAACCACCAATTTTCCAATTCAACTACAATGGTAAGAATTTCTTTGAACCTGAACTTTGGAGCAAGGATCTAGAGAACTGATTGTTCAGAACATATGAAATTGGGAATAAATTCCAGATTTAAATGGCTCCTATGAGTTTTACAGCAATCCAAGTTACAACCTTAGGACATTAGGACAAAGGAAACAGGACACCCCAAAAGACAGTGAAGCTTGTTGAAGATACTTGTGAAGAAGTAATTCTGACTGCAATAAATGTGGTGACACTTATTTCACCAATAAATAGGAACAATAAATTGTTTGTAAGTTATCTGTACATTGAAAAAAAAAAAAAAGAAAGAAAAAAAAAAAAAAAAAGAAGAGCAGCAGCAGATACTGGAGATTCAATCTTTTCCTCTAAGTGGCACAGGTGAAGAGCAAGTCCCTTGTATGGAGTTCCAGCATCTCTCTCTCCTAGGAGGCCCCCTGTCTTTGGTGCAAACACCCCCAAAGTGGGGGACTCCTCTCTTTTTTAACTTTGTAGTGAAGAGCTTTAAAATCCCTTTCTGTCCCAGCACAGTAGCACAGAGCAACATTCTCTTAGTACAAGGTTCTCCCTCTCGTGGTGAGTGTTACCTACTTCAACTGTTGTGTTCCTCAAAAGCTGTACAAGAAAGAAAAGAAGTGCAAAAAGGAGCTGAATATAAATGCTGCCAACCACAGAAATGTGAGACCATTGCTTGCATTAGCCCTGGAAGCCTACTTGGTCAACAAGGAGATGGAAAATGGAAGTAATAATGAAAACCATATACTAGAATAAAGCTAATATTTGGACAGAGTCTTCCCTTGATGTTTATATCATTCAAGGAAAGTCGCCAAAGCAAGAATCTATAGAACTGTAAAACTGGTATCACCTCCTGTTTCCTCTCTCCTTAGAAAAGCAGAAAATATGCACATATGAAACGAGTTTCTTGGAACATTGCAATTCTCAAGATCAATATTTCTTCAGAGAATGAAAAAGAAAGGATATATGTTCAAAAAAAGCAAGATTTCTGGAATCACAAATGACTGACTGTCTTTTATGTAGAAGATATGTTAAAATAGTGTTCACCAGCTGATTATTTTATTAGTTTCACTTTCCCTTAGGCAATTGTATCTGTACACACTGCATTCTAAAAGTACAATCTCTAGTGTGGATAATCTACCTGTTTTGTACCATCCTGTTTGTAAAACCACTTCTTAGCCTAAAAATATAAACTGTAAACTGTATAACATGCAAAATGAATTGAGGTGTTTAAAAAAGCATTAGGAAAAATAAAAGGCAACAAAGAAATTAAATCAAGAAACACATTAAACTAGCATTTATGCTAAATGAATTACTGAACCTTACAAAGGATTAGCAGGGCAAGTGTGGAATGGGTATGCAGCCATTTAAATGATCTGGTATTCTCAGTCAAGTGAGAACACTCTCTACAAAAATATGTATGTTTCAGCATTCAGTCAAAGGAAAAGGCAAAGAGCATGGTCAGAAAATGTGGACCACTGAATCAGCACTCTGTTGCAGCAGCTAACTGGAATTAATTTGGGAAATGGCACCTGTTTGGCTTAATGGGACAAAGTCCATCCTTCATGTAATAATCTATTTTGTTACCTGCATAACTGATATTGAGAGGATAGTCTCCTCCTTCCCTTACAAATGGGTAAACACAGAGTAAAGAAAAGCCAGACTTAGAAATCACTGCTGGAAGATCATAACTTTTAAACTGCAAGTAGAAAGAAAAAGAATGTAGTAGTGGCCTCCACATACGTGCAAATGGCAGATGACAGGAGACTGTTAGCAATGCTGGCACTTGATAATTCCCATTCTTGAAGTTCTCGTTTTAATATCCCAAGCTGTGGCATAGGTAACTCTTTCCCTCTCTTCTTACTCCAAAATAACTTTATTGATTTGCAGTGACACAGATTTGCTCATTCTCAGTGAAAATAGTTTGTAACTGGTGTGACCAACTCTCATTTCTTCAAGTCTTGGCAGTTAAGAGAAATGAGACAAAATTAATACCTCCTCCACAACTCTCATCCACTTGATTTAGCACATTTTCATTTAGGAGTGATATGTTAGCCATCAAAGTACTGAAGGTCAGCTGAATTAGATGTACCTGAATTAAAAAAAGCATAAATTTCCATGCTCTCTTGCTAATTTTGAACCAAGGCTGGCTGCCTGGGCCATCTGCTGCAAGGTGAGAATACAGAAAGGAGACCCAAAGCCATGAGGCTTGGGCATCAATGAGCTGTTCCTGGGCTATTTGGATCTAGATGTTGACATATCCCTAGTGACATCTTTTTCAGCAGTTTAATTGTCACCAGTTCTGTGATGACAATTAAAGTCCAGTGGGACTGACTCAAAATTCAAAATCAACAGGAATGTACTGTGGAGATGGTAAAGGGAACATTCACCTAGAAAAACTTATGAACTGAAACTAAAACTTTCAGAGGTTGTTTCATTTGAAAAAGGGGTGATCAAGTGGATAAGTAAGGATCCAATTGGAATTTATTAATAGTGGTGGATGGAGGTATTTCTTTTTCAACTCCTGGCCACATTGTATATAGAGAACAATGTTTCTTCTACCCCACTCAGAGGATAATTTTAGGAAATCTTAAAACTTTAAAGAAACAGGATTTGGAAGGAATGAAAGACCACTTTCAGCATCTTTCTCCAAGGCTAGGAATGGAAAAGTCTGACATACACTTTTACAAATGAAATAACAGGACATTTTAGAAGAGAGCCTTATTTGTCTTGATTAGTTGCTCTTCTGATATGAAAGGGTAGCAGGGAACAATCTCTAATTTTTTGTAGAGCCTAATACTGTTTTACCTTTTCTTTAAAAAAAAAATTACTTTTCTACATCTTACTACATAGAGATTTAAAAAAAGCCCAAAAAAATGTTTGTAAAGACAATAAAGAAGCCAATAATATGAAAAAGCACAATAGAGCTGTAATAATTATTGGTAAATGCTTCAAATAGCTGCAGCAGTTGATTGGGTTGTGAATGATACATGTGAAAAATTATTTTTCTATGATTGTAGGCAGATGCAAAAGTTAAATGATTATACTATGTATATATATTGATATAGAAATGCTATATATATTGTGTATTGTATGTTCTAGCTTTCAGAAATACTGTATTGTAGTGTACTGTACTTAACTAAGCAGATCTAAATAGCAACTTGTCATTTTCCACGAAGTCACTAGTACTGTTAACAAAAACCAAAAAGTCTATTTTCTCCAGTAAAAGAAATACATACTGTTACAGTCACAGACATTTTGACTATAGAGAGACAATGTACATTTAACCAAAGGAAAACTCCAAATCAAAATAAAAATCTCACCCGAAAATCAACCAGCCCAAACTGTTGCATTATTGTCTTATTCAAAAGGGGAAGGGATATGCCACCAATCTAAGAAGAAGAATATTTACTCACATTTTTATGACTGAAAATGAAAGAAAAAAGGTATCCTACTAAATCTTTAATTACCCTTTCTGGAACAAGGAAAATCCCCTAGTCAGGCAAAAGACTTAAAAGAATAAAATGCTGCTTTCAGGGCTAGCATGATACCAAAATAGGCAGCTGTAGTTAAACATATCCATCCCACTAACTAAATGGGTGCAAAATGAGTTTAGAAATCCTGCAGCTCTCATGGATTACATACTGAGTAATCTTACTGACCAGTTTTTTCTCCTCCTGAATATCTACTGATCTTCTAGACACACTAACTATGATCGTGAAAAGATTTTGGCAAAGGCCAAGGGAGAGAACGTCACTTGTTATTTGTTACTGACTGCACATTTGAAATGGATTACTCAATCAACATGTCTCAGAGTACATGAGGTGGGGAAAGAGCTGTTTGACATGGTGCTTTGGAAACTAGACACTCCAGACCTGGAATATTTTAGAGCCTATCAATATATTGTGCTTCAATATACAGCTTTTTAAAGGCTTGATAATTTTTTACTGCTCTTTTAAAGGGAGCAAACAGGCAGGTTATTTTGCTTGGATTTTATTTCTTTGCCAGGTAAACTTGTTGAATTTCAATGGAAATGAGTGACTGAACAGTATTGTTCCAGGGCAGTCATCCACCATGGATGCCTCTATCTGCTAGTGAAGCCTGCTGAGGTGGACTGTTTTATTTATTTTGTGGCTGAAAGACCACATAAGGCTCTGGGAGGCACACTGCAGCCTTCCCTTCAGAATGGGTACTCACAAAAATCTCCTGGACCAAATTTGGGTGTCACATTTTCAACGAGGGCAAACATCTAATTTGGGCAAAGCTAAGAGCATCAGGTTAACAGAATGCTTTTTATGGATGTATGTGTGCATATACAGTGTATGAGTAGTGTACTTGCTTTTCATTAGAGTCATGTACTAATGCTCCACAGTTCATTCTGTAATCCTTGTTTCATCTAAAGCCTTCCCTGCATCTAAACCATGCATGTCCACACACTCAATTAGCAGCCTGTCTGTAAAGCCAGGAAGAAATAACTGGCTCTGCCTGCACATGCACACATCCACATGCACACTCACACAACTGCACATGCACACACACACACACAAACACACACATGCCATATAATTTGATTTAACTCAAAGATCCCATAGGTATCAACAGCTATGTGACAAATGGAAGTTAAGGACTAAATGGGGAAAAATTAAAAAAAAGTTGGGCAGTTGTGTGAATGCAATCCTGTTTCTTGAATGTGATGATCTTCTCTAATCAAGTATATACTCAACAATGAGGGCCAAATTTCTAGGGGGCTTTATATGGTTTAATGAAGAATATGGCAATATCCAGGTGGCAAGAAGAGAAAAAGCAAAGTGAAATAGAAAAAGTTTCTATTTAACATATAGATCTCAAAAAGGTATCTGTCCATTTTGTAGGGAAAAGATCTCAGAAAGATATCTGCCTGTTTTGTAGGAACAGTGTGGGAATACAGCTTAGAAGCAGGACTCAAAGTACTGCTGAACTCATTACAGAAGTAGATGTGCTAGAGGGCTACAAGCCCTGGCAAGTTGAGGTGAGACCCTGAAGAAGAAAGAGATCAGGATGTATGTGTGTATGCAAGTCTGTACAGGCCTGTACAAGTCTGTACTAGCCCATAGTCAGGCAATGTTAGTAAGAAACATAGATGTTGTTATGCTTGAAAGGTACATAAACCAGCAGTGTGTTCAATAAAATTGGCTTCATGATGCAAACCATGGGGACCCCGTCCCTTCAATCACTGTACAAACAGGACACTGCAGAATCAGACAGTTGAGCACAACAATAAGCACCCAACTGAGCTCTGCACGTTCCTCAAGTGCCACTGTGAACTTGGCAAAGAATCACCAACAAGTCAACAGCAGGAAGACTGAACGTTGTAGAAGTCTGCAGTTCTGCCTGGAAAATACCTAAAGCAAGCAATGCTTTGTTACACTGGTACCAGATTTTCCAGCAGGAGAGGCTCCAGTGGGGAACTCCTGAAAGCAAATGGGCTACTGTAATACCTAAGCCCTATGTGACAGAGAGCATTTATGAGGGATGTTTGGGGTGTGGCTGCAAGGCTGTGAAGGAAATTTTGCAGCTCAAAGAGGGCTCAAGTGCTAATAAAGTTCGAATGAGAAGTGAAAGGAAGAATGCCCCTATGGGCTGAAGTGGGTAGGAGCTGGCACCTGTGATGGGATATTCATAGTTCTTTTGTGTAATGGTATTGCTGCAGCAAAAGGATATTTTTAGAATATGCTTTTCTTAAAAGGAATCACAGCTAAACTATTCAAAGGGGCTATATTTACGTACAGTGACATGCATGCAATCCCAGAAGTGCCAATACAGGTTGCACTGATAGAAATTCAGAACAGAATTTGTCCCTTGAAAGCAGCTTTTCATTGGATTTTCTCTCATGAATTTCACTGGCATTGGAAAGGCTGGAGTCAAATCATGTAGGCTTACCCCCATATTATTAATTTGATTTAGGAAGAGCACTTACCCTCCAGTGTTTTACAGGGAGCTGATGCCAACCAACCAATCAAAAGTAGATCACTTTGGAAGAGGAACAAAGTTGGAAGCTGTAACTGAAGGTAAGACACAGCTGAAAAGCACCATCCAATATGAAGAGACCACTATGCCTCACTAATATTCCTTCTTCCCTACCTTTTCAAAGAAGAAAACACAACATTTTGTAAGAAGGAAACATTTTGGATGAAATTTTGCACACAAATACTGTTCAGATGTATTTCTGTTTTAAAGCAATTGTCTATGAGGCTGTAGTGTATTCAAGGCTGTAGTGTATTTACTTCCCAAGGAAGTATCTTAATGTTCTTTGCTTTCTGAAAAATAATTGAGGACAAATGTGTAAATTGGGATGTTAAAATACAGTTAACAAAGTATTTAGAAGGCTCCCACAGAGGGATCTGGAAAAAAAGGGCATTGAAGGGGAACCTCAGTGCTCTCTGAAACTACCTGAAAGGAGATTGTAGCCAGGTGGGGATCAGTCTCTTCTCCCAGGTAACAAGTAACAGGATGAGAGAATATTGCCAGAAGTTGTACCAGGGGAGGGCTTGATTAGATATTAGGAAAAATTTCTTGACTAAAAGGGAGGCAAATCTGGAACAGGCTGCCCTGGATGTGTTCAAAGCCCGTGTGGATGTAGCACTTGGGGCATGGTTGAGTGGTGGGTTTAGCAGAGCTGGGTTAACGACTGGACTCGATGATCTCAGAGGCTTTTTACAATTCTATGGTTCTATGATTGGTTTGTTTACCTCAGTGCTATACTCCTTTTCCTACAGGGAACATCAAGAGTTTCTTTGGGCATATGTGGCTGTGCACAAAAATCTCAGTTTGCTGACTTTGGGGAAAGTCAGTGAAGTTCATGTAGGCCTGGTAGTGGAAACTAAGATCATGTGTAACATGAAAAATTGTATTATAGCAGCAGAGTTCTGCTTATCTTGAACTGGCCTCTTTTATTTTAAAATACATTAATGAACAATTTTAGGGGAAATTGGCATTTAAAAACCATGACTTACTTTTCTCCTGATATGACTTTGCTAGAATGATGTGTAGAATATATCTGACTCCTTTTATTTTAAAATAAACCTAGAAACTCTTTAGTTGAGTTACCATTTGCAGCATGAATAGCGAATTAAAGCACATTATGGGTTCAATTTACTTTTTCATCTTATTCACAGTACATCAGTAATCTCTGCCTCTCCTATTTGGGACTCTCTCTTAATGCCTGTGAGTTAAACACTACTGCAGAGGCTAAAATACAAAAAGATCAGCAACATTGCTAAATATATAATGAAAAAAAAGAGATTAATATTTAACTTTGCTTTTTTTTCACTAGAAACATAATTTTAAAATTAAAAGTATCTAACAGTATCCTGTTAGATATACTGTTAGATATCCTCTCTAACTCAGAGAAGATATTTGTCCAGATACTGGCACACCTACACAGGGAAATAATTTTTTGTTCCCCAAAATTTCACATTTGAATAACTCTATTCTTTCCACCTTAGGTACTCCTGATCTATAGCAGAGTGGGAGCAGAAATAACAACAATGAATGCATAATATTTTCTCTATTCTTAGAGGAACTAATATAATTGATTAGTTATCAGAACTGGGAATAATTAGGTGGATATACACTAATACCTTGTTTCTCATTTACATATGTTCTTAGAAAAACAAAACAAAGATTCCCCCTTGTGTTGGCTTACAACAACAGGTCTAAGAGAGTTAAGTATTCCTCTTTTTCAAACAGGTTGTGTCCCTCGTGGACCAAATTTCTCTGTTTTATGCTAGAGAAGGCATAACCCACATTTTTGTTTTGCCAGTTTGAAGAATATGCACATACCTAAAACTCTCTCCATGTTTCCCAGCTTAGTGATCTGTGAAAATATGAGGGTTCCTTTGCTCTGGCTGAAATGAACTGGATCACTGAGTGGCTTTAAAGGAAACTAGCTGAGAGCTTATTACTTCTTGCATGACAATAAGGTGAACAGCAGCAAGAACACTGACTTGGCACGGCCAGAACCAGCCCCTGTGGATGTGTATCCAGCATCAGGCCACCTCCACACACTTGCCTGTCTTACTGGCCATGCTGCAGGCACATGGCATTTTTAGCACCTGCCCCTCTCCAAGGCCTTTCTACCTGCATTTGTTTTCTGTCAGGACTGTCAAGTGCTGAGAAAGGTGTTCATTGCATTTACCAACTCAAGATTCCAGACTTAATATATTATCTGTAGTTTCCCTCTTATGCCTTTTTTTTTCAGCAGAATTCTGATTGTTTAGGGGTCAGATGAAGACAAACCTTCTGGGAGAAGAGGAGGCTCAAAACCTCTCAGGGCCAAGTTCTTATCACTTTATACCTCCTTCACAAATTTTCACAGCCAGTATGAAAACAAATCAGGGAATTTGAAAAGCAACTATTTTGCCTCAGCCTGATCAGATACTGCTTCAGTTAGGCTACCTGCTGACTCTTTACTATCATGTTTATTCCAATGGCTCAGAGGACCTGGATGCTGAATTGAAAGGGTTGATTATCAAGTCCTAGTCCTTCTTGGCAGAACAACCACTAGGTGCTAATTTGATATTATCAATGAATTACAGACTGGTTTGGGTAGTAAGGTCTTTAAAGATCATCTAGTTCCAACCCTCTGACATGTGCAGGGGACCTTCCACTAGACCATGTTACTCAGAGCCTCATCCAGCCTGATCTTGGACATCTAGAGCCCACACCTTCTCCGGGCAACCTGTTTCAGTATCTCACCACCTTTATCATAAAGAATTTCTTCCCAATATCTAATCTAAACCTACACTCTGTCAGCTTAAGACCATTTCCCCCAGTCCTATCATTACATGCCCTTGTGAAAAGTCCCTCTCCAGCCTTCTTGTCGGGTTCCAGATGGTCTGCCTGAACCCTTCTCTTTTCCAAACTGATGCTATTTTTTCCTTTTGAGTGGCAAGTCACTTTCAGCAGTGAGAGCTGGAGGATTTCCTTAGCATAGGACTGACAGGAGTATCATAGATCTAGGCACAGTGAAGGTCTAATTACATCTGAAATTGTTTGGGTGCTTCTGATTTTTGGACTGGACTCAACACCTCTGCAAAGAGTATGTCTTGTACCTTCTCCCTATGGGACTTGTTTTCATTACTAAGGGAGACAGGAGATGTTGGGATAATACTCACTAAAGGCAAGATACATGTTCCTCTATGATGTGAGTGATCCAGCATTAATCAAGTAGCTCAAGGTCAACTGAACCCAGTCAGTGGGGTTGATAAGAAGTGGGGTGCTGATGGTATGTGGGTTATTACTCAACTCCTTTGGATGAAAAACAAATTGAAAGAAGAAAAACAAGTTCCACTTGGGCTCTTTGATTTTAGAGCAAAGGGAAGTCTCATTCACTTAGAAAGTCAATTAAATGCCACTCTCCCCTGTTACCTTACTGGGAACATGAGTTGTTTTTGAAGGTAACAGCATGGGCCAGAAGTGGGCCTAATAGAATTATGATGGATGTTGAGAAAGAGTCCTCAGAGCAGTTCCTGCAAAACACCTACACCTATTTTCCTCAAGAGAGACTATTAATATGGGTTTTCTGAGAGGAGGGACCAGACTGAAATATCTCACTACAATTTACAGACTGGTTACTGTGCTGCTAGGTTCCTATTTATGAGTTGTGCCTGCCAGTACCCTGCAAGAGATCACTGTAGAACCTTGCTGATGCACACGCCCCAGACACACTCATGGACACGTTCAGGAGCTGTCCTCCCCTTGCTAATCAGCAGACACTGAGCTTGTGGTCCTGCATTCCTTGTGGATTCAGCTTCCCAGAGAGAGGCAGACCTCAGAGAAATGGGCAAGAGAAGTTAAATTTTGGATCTCTGATTTGTAAATTCATATAATACAAGAATAAGGGTGCTTCAGTGAACAACAAACTTGAAAGGGAATAATTTCAACAATGTGGTAATTAACCAGAGGAACTCACTTCCACAGGACAGCATGGAGGCCACCTAAAAATGAATAAGCTAGATCTTTGAAGGACAATGAGAATTATCTGCCACAATATATAATTTTTATATGGGATAAAAAGGTAAAGCCATAAATTATTATGTCTTTAGGTTATAGGCAACTACTTATTTTATTTGTATTTATGTGTATTTTATATGTAGAAATAGCTAATGAGGATTATATAATAAATCTTTTCCCTTAGGCTTACTGCCTTGTAATAATGCAACACAGGTCTTTCATCTTCATTCAAATCATCTCTAACTTGCCACAAGGCAGAGACACAGTACTGGGTGAGATGGACCACAGGGGAGATCTGCTGTGGCCAGTCCTACATTCCCAATTCACTTCACCAGCCTCAGCAGCAGTAAGAGAAGGCACTTCTCATTCACTCTAAGGCTTCCTTTATTGCACTTTTGCCTTGCAATGAGGCCTTGATTTGTAAGCTTGAATTTATGTTCTATTTAATGGCCTTTTCCATTACCAAAGCAATACAAAGAGAGCTTTAGGGAAAGTGAGAATCAAGCTCAAGGAATGCAGGATATTGCATGCTTCAACAAAAGGATGTGTGCTACAGTCTGCATTTTCTCATCTGTATAATTTCATCAGGTGTTTTGAAGGAAGCCTTTCAAGCATACTGAGATTTGCTCCAACATTGTCAGCAGTGGTTTCCAGATCACTGTGACTGCTATTCTTCTTGCAAAGGCATATTGTAACAATACATGGAGCTTGAATATACCTGTAACGTTCAGATATTATAGTTGTTTCCAAGTAGGAAATAAGTATTTCAAAGATGGGAGGAAGAACTGCCAAAGAGAATCTAACATTTTAAAAGATAAAGACAACTATGTTTGAGCTTCTAAGTTCAGAGTGACCTGACAAGCACTTTCAGCTACATTTGCAGTCATGCTGCAAGTTGCTCCACGTTTTACAAGATCAAGTCTGGAAGTCCAACAAAATCAGTTTATATTACAGGCAGTCATTTGTGAAAATCTAGGTCTAAATTCTTTGACAAGTGTTTTAGAATTCAATTTAGTATGCCTTAGCTTTACTTTAAAACTATGTTTATTTTTTTTTAATTGGCATCATTCATTCATTCATTCACTCACTCACAACTTATCTTTAATTCACTTCAAATTTATTAAACCTTATAAAAATTGCATTTCAAAGATAATGCTTTGATTTAGAGAAGGATGAAAATAGAAGGATTAAAATTTGGATAGTATTTGGATTTTGGTGGATGTGGACCCTGATTTTTAGTTCCTGTTTACTGGCATATCCCTCCTGGTATCAGAAGTATGTTCCAGAATATGCTACATCTTGACTACAATTCACCAGGTTTACAATGGCAAATTAAACAGCTTTTCCCCAGACCTCAGATGACAAATGAGCAGCTACATATTTGTAAGCTGGATAAAATTCTTCACTAGTTCCTCATACAGGAGACTATTGTTTGATACTAAAGATTTCAGAAAAAACCCTCCTTTCCCCAGAGAAAAGCCTTCACTCCTTTTGTCTAGGTTTGCCATCCTCATTTTCTTCTGCACCCTACTCTCCAGAACCTTTATTTTCTGTATAGATCTAGTGTGTCTAAATGGCAGATATCAGTTCTCCTTCTATGTGTCTTGGGCTTTGTCTTTTCACATCCTGATTTACAGGCCAGCATTGCTTTTACCAGTGAGGTTATTAGAACAATATTTGTTAACTAACTCGTGCTCCTTCTCCAGCCCCTTGAACTACCCAAACAAGTTGGTTACAAAGAAAGACTTTACCATATAAAAGGCTCAATTGCTCTGGCATTCACCTCAAAGTCTCTCTATGCTGCATATTGCAGCCAAGAATGTGGGCTTCAGCATTTAGGATCTGCTGAACAATACCTTGCAGGGTACAGAAAGATTCTGAGACTGTACCACCTGCCAGGTTTTCTTCCCAAGTAAATGGTAATGGAACAGGCATAGAACATATGGATGAAGTTACCTGTACTGAATCACGGACATCTGATAGGGAAGCCGCAGGTGTAAAGAACATGCAAAATTGTATATGGAATCTACCAAGTCAATACTCAGAAAGCTGTCCAGCATAAAAGAATGTCTCATGTGAAATGCTCAGTGTTCGCAAGCAAAAAGTTTTGTAAACTTAAGAAAGCTTAATTTAAATATAGACACAAGTAAAAGGTAAACTAGCAATTTTTCTTTTTTTCTTTTTGCATATTTTTGTTAGGTGCTTCTTCTCTGCCTAAAATATGAAGTCCAGAGTGCAGTTGGTGTAAGTCCTCACATGGATTTCAAGCAAGACAAAGATAGTGTCAAACACTGATCCAACTGAACTAAGGACCCACGTACTTTGGGAGTTGGCTTTGGGGGAAAAATTCTTACACAGATACACAGAAGACAACTAGGGAGAACACCAGTCCAAACACAGTAAAACAAAATACGAAACACCAACATATATATGCAGATCAGGAATCAATCTTTCACACTGATCCTACATTCCTTTCATAGCTTTGTCTATGCAGAGAATGCAGGATGTGGCCCTTCAGTCAGACTTTTTGCAAATGAAGGGAAGATTATTTGCAATGGTAACTTTTTAAGTTGTTTTGGCATCAGCACAAATTATCGGGGGCAGGATCAGATTCCCACGCAAATATGGAAGCTCTCTAGCGAGCAAGGCAGGGATGAGAGAACAATACAGCAGATTAATTCTTGTCCAGTGACCAAAAAGAAGGGAAATCCTAGTTATTACACACTTCCAAAACTTTCATTACTGTTTCAAAGAAGAAAGATTAAAGTTTATATCATCCCCAAAACCAAGGGAACATTGCTAGAAAAAATCTCTTTCTCAAAAGGAAATGTCCTTCAGCAGAAATAAATTCTGAGATGGAACCAAAAAAGAAACAACAGAAGCTTGGTAAGAGCCATAAAGAGAACCATGTAATTCAAAAAAACATAGTAGCAGTTCAAATGATACTGCAGGATGCACAAACACTAGCAGATAATCTCACAGATGACTTCACAGAGCCCCTCATCGACCCAGGTAATTCTTGATTCCATTAGAAAACAGAGAGAATAATACTAGAAAAGAAAATTAAGAAAACATCCTTCCTCTTTTTTAAAATAAAAATCAAGATCATCTCCCCTCCCCCCCTCTATCTGGAAGCAGGTTAGCTAACCTTAACAGTCTCAATTTAAAATAAAATATATATTTTTATATATATTCATATATATAATAAAAGAGAAGATATTAGTGGCAGTGTATGCAAAACAAAAAAGAAAACAAAGAAAAATTACTTTTAACAATCTCACTTTTTTTGTTTTTTTTACACAAATACTGTTGTAAATATATTAAAAAAATCAGCATTCTATCTGGTAAACGTCACTTTTGCCCCTCTATAAAATTTTGAATTAAAAAAGTCCCAACAACTCTTTTTTTTAATTATTATTCCCCTCCCCTCCCACCCTTTATTCCTCTTTCTTCCACAAGAATAAATCCTGATGCAACTTTTTTTTTTTTTTGCAAAGACTGTGGGAACTAACCCTTCTCTTGTACCTAGATCCATAGGTTGCAACCTCTGATATCTTTGATTTTCCTCTGTGTTTCTCTTTGCCTTCTGTGAAAGTCCCTCTTGATTGTGCTGAGGCCCTGTGCTCAGCCAAGACACTGAATAAATTACAAAAAAGCCACCGTTGCTCGTTGTCTGAATCTTCTTGGTTTCTGCTATAAGGTGGTGGTGATGGTACGAGAAAAGCAGCGGGGAGGGTGCGCCAGACAGCGTGGGATGGAGCAGAATCCAGGTGAGGAACCTCTGATTCTTTCTCCTCGCCCTGCAGGGACTCCACACTATCCAAGCCACACTGCCTCGCATTCCCCTCAGCCCTTTAGGTGTGTTTGTGGATGCGTGTGTGTGAGAAAGCAGACACGTGGTGGAAACCAGCAGGGCCTTGTTTCCTCTGGTTGCTGCTCAACCAGAAGCAAAATATTCCACAGTTCTAACTGGATACTGTGAAGTCCAAAAGCGGTCAGCAATGTGAATCATGTCCATTGAAACACTGCAAGCGGTGTACTTATAACGACAGTAGGCCTTGTAGATTTGTAATATATTTTGTTTTGTTTCTTTATTTGTAGTGCTCTTCACAAGTGAGAAAAAAGATTTTTTTTTATTATTTTTCTGTCTGTTTTTTAAAATTTTTTTGTGGGTTTTTTTTTTGTTTTTTGTTTGCTTTTTGTAGTAAAGAAGGGTTGTATTTAGAGGCCAGTAGCTAGAGATCCAACCAGTGGAGCTCATGAAGCACTACCTGGCCTTAAGGCCACCATCCGAGGGAGGTTGGGAAAATTATTATTCACCCAGCCTCCGGAAATGTAATGTACCAGCAGGCAAAAAACAGTTCTTCATGTAGTACAAAAACCAACAAAACAAAATGAACCCAAAAAAAAAAAAAAGGAGGAAAATAAAGGTAAAAATGAAACAAAAATAATTTCTTAAATTCTAGTGCCATAGCTTTTTTTTGTTGTTGTTGTTGTTTCTATTTTTGTTGTTCATAACAAAGAGAGAGAGAGAGATTCTACTTATCCGTCTGACACATGCATCCTCATGTGGTCGTTGAAATGCTCGATTTGGTCAAACTTAGCTGGACAGACAGAGCAGACGTACGTGGTCCCCTCCGTGCAGGCCACCACGCCGGCGGGGACGGCCCTCGTGCCGGCGCCGGTGGCTCCAGGCGTGCCGTTGGTGGCACTGTGCAGAGCCACATGCCTCTCCAGCAGGGTCTTGTGGGAGAACTTCTTCTTGCAGATGTAGCACTCGTAGGACTTCTCCCCGCGGTGGAGACGCATGTGCACGTTAAGGGAGCTCTTCTGGGTGAAGCGCTTGTTGCAGATACTGCACTGGTAGGCCCTCACGCCAGTGTGTGTCACCATGTGTTTGATTAGGTAATCCTTTAAAGAGAAGGAGCGCCAACAGATGCTGCATTGGTGGGGTTTCTCACCTGCCCATTACCAGTGAGAGACAGACAGAGAGACAAACAGAAAAAAAAAAAAAGAAATCATAAAATTAAACCACTTCGGTAGAACTCTTTTGCAATAAATCAATGATAAATCTCATGGGGGTCTTTGGAGAGGTGCTCTGGCTAACAAAGAGTAATTCTGTTAATCAGTGTGTTTTGGCACACAACATCTTTTGCAACCAGAGGTTTCAAAATGCTTTACAAAGGGGGCTGTAGGAATTCCCTATTCACATACAGTAAAAAGGAGTTCAGGTGATGTCTTCAAGTTCACATAGTAGGTGAGCACTGACGAAGAGGACTAGAGTTAAAAGGTCCTGGGCACCTACACCCAGTTTCAATGGCACAGCCTCTCCTGTCTGTGCTCCTGTCTTGCTCCTCATGCTCATTTCTAGACAGGAAGGTCTCAGCCATGCTACTTCACCTTTCAGTGCTTGCATTTCCTTACCGGCATGCAATAAAAACAGGGACAAATCAGTGATTACCAGACAGCTGACCTGGGCCAGACTCATTTCAGTCTAATTGCTTTCAATTTCTCAGAAGAGAAGTGATAGAGATTGTCAGAGGAATCCAACACTTTACAAGAGGTTTACATTTATTGCTCCCTTTTCTGGTCAAATGCCAGAGCTGAAGCATCTACAGGGAGTACCAGAAAAGGGAACCTCAGGACACAGAATTGCTTAGGCCAGCCAGCACCATGCAAAGGGCAATCTAACAGATAAACTTCCAGTGTAAGACACAGGAAACTTGAATGATTTGACTGCCAGTTAAATAAAACACCTTATGAGGTAAACTAGAGAGATAAAACACTTACATAATCTTCCACACTGCCTTGTGTGCCCAGGACTGTTGTAAAACTTATTATGGAAACTTGTATAATTGGAACTCTGATTATGTTTATACAAACCAGTGACTGCAAGGATGAACCAGGAAAAATACTTAGCTGAGCACATATGACTTTTTTTTTCAGACTACTCTTAAATCCTCCTCATGCTCAGAGTTCTGAAAGATAAGGCACAGTCTCATGTTTCATGGTATCAAGAACTATTTTCATGATATGCTGCTGAACAACCAACACCCTGAACACTCCATCAAAAGCTACTTTTTAATTTGCTTTCTGAATCACTTGTGGCATATTTCACATGTGGAATTCATCACCCCTAAGGCTGTCAGGGGTAGAGATGGTACCATAACTGTAAGAATCAAAATGATCCTCTGTTTCAGTGATTGAGAAAACTATTTTCCTGTGGTTATTCTGCAATTTCCCCTCTTCTTTTTTTTTTTCTCCACAGACATCCTACTTCCCTCTTTTTACAGGCTGCTTGGCACGGTTTTAAATCCTGAAGAGTCAATCTTCAGGGACCAAGACATGCCTGTGGTAATATATAATTCACTCATTGTATAGTGAGATTACCATATGCTACTTATACTCAATTTTAAGAGGAGATAATTAAAATGGATTAGATGTGAAAGACCCACTTTTTATCTCCCCAAGTCTCTGTTTCTTTTTATTTCATGGTTTGCATGTATGATGGTGAAATTCACTTGCTGCTCTTCCTTGCACTCATGAGGAGTTTGTCCCTGCTTGGTGAAAGACACTTGCTCAAAACACTAAATCCTTACTTTCCTGATGGCTTTGCCACACAGAGTGCTGTGCTGTGTGTAGACAGGCCAATACACTTGACACGTGATGTGGAAAATGACAGTGTCAGTTAGAATAACGTCTGATTAACTTACAAGAGACTGACTGTATTTATGGAGCTCTATCTTGCCTTGGGCAATATATGTCCCAGAGTTTGTAATAAGTTGGTCTCATCCACTCTAGACCCTGTTAAGATTGTGCTATAAAAACACCTTAATTTTTGCCTGCTTACATTTCTAAGATGCACTGGGTTGTGGCTTTTTAATCTTGGCTTCAAAGCCTTCCTGGGATTTCTCCTCTCCAAAGAGTTGCAAAACTTTAGTTTTTCTTTTTTGTATGTAAATTTTTGTGCTTCCCAAGGGAGCACTGTAGATTCTTTATTCCCATGATTCTTCCTTTTCAAGTCAGAGAAACTTTGCTCAGTGAATTAAACGTGCATGTTCTTCCTTTTGCTTATTTATTTTGTATTTGGCTGTTATTAGACAGCAGTATGGGACAATTAGAATAATAGAATCATAGCATATCCTGACTTGCAAGGGGGAAGAAGCAATGTCAGTGCTTGGCCATGGTCCCCTTTTCCAGCCCCTGTGCTCCTGGTGATGTAGACTCTGTGACTCTTTGAACCCTAACCATAATGGATACTTGGTGCTGACACTGAGGTCATGGAATCAGAGAATCCTGAGTAAGGAAAGGACTCCCAAGGGTCATGAAAGTCCATCTCCTTTTGTGCTTTCCACAGCACCACCCCAGGAATCACACCATGAGCCCAAGACTATTGTCCAAGAGCTTCTCAAACTCTGCCAGTTTTGGTGCTGTGACCACTGGAGAACCTGTTCCAGTGCCCAACAATCCCAACCAAAGGGTGAAGAACCTTTTCCTAATACCTAATCTAAATCCCCCTGAGACAGGTTCAGGCCATTCCCTTGTGTCCTATCACTGGACAAGAGAGAAGAGTCAGTTCCTGCCCCTGCACTTCCACTCATGAGGAAGATGTAAGTCACAATGAGGTCTCCCCTCAATCTTTTCCAGGCTGAACAAGCCAAGTGACCTCAGCCACTCCTCAAGTGACTTCCCCTCATCCTATCACCAGATTAGAAAGCTGTGGAGGCAGCAATGTTGGTGCCCTGCTGTGATCCCCTTGGCATATCTTTTGCAGCCTTTAATCCAGTATTAATCACAGTGTGATATGTGGGAAAAGGCAATGGTGCCTTATAAAGTACAGACACCGCATACACTCTAGCACTGTATTACCACAACATTGTGGGATATATTAAAGTGAGTCTACATGGAACATGGAGAAATAGCAATCTCTAATAAGTTTGCACCCGTGTGAAAGCAGAAAAGGAGATCTGTTTCTGTTGCATGGAAAGCTACATCAGACTGTAGTTTTTGGAAGCATAAAAACATACAAAGATATAGAAGCCTTTAAATTACTGAATTTATGATTCAGTTTATGGTTAGACACTTCCATGACTTCTCTTGTGAGCTCTCTGAACAGAAAGATTAATTCAAACATTTTCATCTCCTAAACCTCTCAATTTTTCTGAGGATCTTTTCCAGAGCCACTCTGCCTGGCTTCTTTTAACAGGGCTAAGGAAGAGTCACCCTGACAGTGGGAACAGCTGCATCCCCTCTGTTTTTGTAATGATCCTGTCCAGCACTAGACAAGGTAGCAGACAGACATTCTCTGAGGCTGCATACATAAAGATTTTTTCAGGAGGCTTTTCTGAAGCCTAGCTCTCTGCTGGTTAAGGTGAAATTATTCTCCCAGGAGCCAGCTAGCTTCTAAATGAATTTTGAAATGATTTATCTGCCCAAATCCTTCCTTGCTACCACAGTTCATTTTTTAGGGCATTCTCAGACCCACGCAAATAAAATATTAATTCATGATTCAAGATGCCTATCAATTTCCTTGGTTGGCATTACTTGTACTAGCTAAAAATGTTTTAGATAGATCTTCCAGTACTATGCTTTATCTGACTCCAAAACCGAAGTGCAGTGGAGAGGGAAATAAAGTACCTAATCCCAGTGAAGTTATTTGTAAAAAAGTCTTTTTAGCTTTTAGAACAAGGATGCAAGCAGATATATTTGATTGTGTTCTGAAGGGGATATTTTTCTGAATATCAACACTATCTATGTAGCCTTTTAGCTACTCATCCACAACAGAAAGATTAAGAACATAAACAAACACAAAGGTAATCTTGGGATTCAGGACTCTTGATCCTTGCAATTATACATTTTGTACCAGTCCTGAGAAGTTGATCTTTTTGTATATGCACATGTACAGGTCTGCTGTAGATGTCTAGAGGAGTTTTTCATTGAATTGATAAATACAGGTAAATTGAAGTTAAAGTTTACATTTACAAATGGAATTAAAATCTATTGCATCCAATAGAGAGTCATGACCTACATTCCTCCCGTACTTTGGGCAATTTCTCCAGGTTCTCTTCCATGTATCACAAACCCAGCATTTATTTTAAGATCTGATGTTAACAAAACCACTGCTCGGTGAAGGAAATATTTACTCTTTCTCTAAACTAGAATTTCTCTCCAACAGCAGGAGCCAAGGGCTAAAGCAAGCAAAACAGTCCTGAACCAGTGATAACTCCTCCATGTAAAATACATACATATCCTTGTCTGAAGTCTCATAACTTGGCAAAGCTAGAAAAGACAGTTTTGGCTCAGTGGCAAATATGGTTACCTATGCTACCTTAATAGACCATAAACCATGTACTAAAGCAGCTGCAGTTTTAAACAGAAAGGTGCTGATGTTGTGTTCCATTGTGTTCCACATATATTCTTTCAATATTTTCTCATTGAATCCAATGTTTATGTACTCACAGCTAGTGATACCTCTGACTTACCAAGAGACAATCAGCTTCAGTGAAGTACAGAAAGACTTTCTGACAAAACTCCAGATTTACTTTTTTACAGTAGTATGTGAGATTTAGAAAATACGTGGCAGTGTGTGCAACATCCAGGCCAGGACCTACTGCTGCAGCTCCACCACTAATGAATTTGCCCTAACCTCACCACTACTTGAGCTTAACCCCCTCACAGCTGTAAAACCTACGTGATGGGGTAGGATTAAGCTTTCCTTGTAGATACAGTTTTTCTTATGACCTGCTAGATTCCTCTCTTCCACTTAATGTTGCCTGGTCAGCTTGCAGGGTACAATGAATGCTCACCATTTCCTTGGATGGGTGCAAGACACATTTTACTCCAAGTGAAATGAGCCTGTTTCTGCACCATGCACAGTTAGGCCCCTATTTGGGATCTGTGTGTGTCTGCAGGGACTCAACTTCAGCGCAGTAATGCCAGGAAGTGTTCAGTGACACCAGCTCCCTGGATAAGCCCTCTCTCCTGTTTGTGCTGGGGGCTGGCAGGTTGGCAAACACAATCTAAGCCCATGGTTGTGAAAGACTTTGTGTGGCTCCACATGCAAGCCGAAGGGAAGTGCTCTTACCTGTGTGTACAAACATGTGCTTGACGTAGTTCTGTTTGGCGGTGAAAGTCTTGTTACAGAGAGTGCACTCGTAAGGCTTTTTTTCGCCTTGCCCGCCCGCTGTGCTGTGGCCCGCAGACGGGGCCAGGGGCTGTGGGGCTGGCAGCTGGGCAGTAAAGGTTGACAGGCCGGGCTGGGACACTGTCACAAACTGTGTCTGTTGGCCAGCTAAAGGCTGGGGCAGGCTGAAGAGAAAAGGCTTAGGGCCGCTGCCAGCAGACTGCGTGGTGAAAAGGGCAGGCAGGTAGGTGTTGCCAGCTGTGCCAATGACCTGAGTGTTGCTGGTCAGAGTCAATGGCATCCTCAGATTGCTGGTGAGGGTTTCTGTCTGGCGTAAGTAGATCTGTGTGGTTGGCAATGGTTGGGCAACAGATGTGTTGACAGAAGGCTGCAAAGCCCCCTTTTCGGTGCTGTTATTGACTGTGAGCACTTTGCTGTCCATTTCAACGTCATTGCTTCTCTCTGGTGAGGAAGAGTTGGCATCTACATGTTGCTGCTGCTGCTGCTGCGGCTGAGTGCCATCAGCAGGGACATCGTTTTGATCTGCTTGAGAAGGTTCCTGCTGCCCATCCCGGCCCAGACCAGCCATAAACTGCTGCTCCATGGAATCAGGCTCAGTGCCAATGGAGGAACTGACACCCGAGTCAAAACTCTCCCCTTTGGGCTCGCTCTCAGTGCCTTCTGCTTGGTCAGTGTCCTCAGTGCATTCCTCAGACTCATTGCGCTCCAGGATCTGCACCCTCTGTTGGCCATAGTAGTCATAGTCATCCTCCATCTCCTGTTTAATATGGATGTTGCCCATCAGGGTTTGAATCCGGACAGGGCGGGGTTGCTTCCGGCAGTGTGTGGTCTCTGGAGTGGTGGAGAGGTACCGCTCCATCTGCTGCGACCGCTCATGGATCCGGGTAATCCAGCTGGGGTCTTCTATGTGATGGTCCCTGGGGAGTCCCAGGGCTGTCTCGTGGTGGCTGACCACAGCTCCACTGTAAAAGGAGCGCTCCCCACTGCCATTTTGCATGGAACAGGCATAGAGGGCTGAATAGATCCTGTCCACGCTGTGCTGTGAATGGCTCTGCAGGTAGCCAGACTCCGTGTCGGTGCTCTGCCCCGAGGTGCCCGATTCAGGTGTTCCCCTGGGTGTCTCTTGGCCAGAATCCTGAATCACCGGGTAGACATCCCCCACGTTTTGCGAGACAATCCTTGTGCACTCATCAATCACAGTCTTGATCTGCAGGATGCTGGCGGCGGTGAGGATTTGGAGGGCCTCCGACTGCGAGACCCGCAGCACCCCGCTGTACATGAAGTCAATGAGCTTTTGCACGGACTGGACCGACACCACGGAGGGGATCTCGATGTCGCTGTAGCCCAGCAGCAGCTTGTCCTGGAAGAAGGGGCTGCCAGCCGCCAGCACGCAGCGGTGGGCGCGCAGCATGCTCCCGTGGATGCGGACCGTCACGTCACAGAAGTGGCCACGGTTGCGCTGCTCGTTGAGGGTCTCGAGCACAGAATTGCTGAAGTTGTGAAGGTTGATGCTATGAATGCGCTCTGTCATCCCCTTGCAACTGATGTTACCTGGAGCAAAGCAGGTGACAAAAGCGAACAAACAAACAAAAAAAAAGAACAGAATGAGTCTTGTCCTCTGCAGGGCCACAGTGAGAGCGCTGGCAAAGGTAACTTCCCGCTATGTAAACAAAATTGATTGCACTGGAAAAACCACACATGGAGGCATTGGGAAGAACACATCATTTTTTGTAAGGCTACAAGTAAACTTCAATACTCATATCCAGAAGCTCAAGTCCTGAATTTTTGGACAAAACCAAATGAAGACAGGTGTAGCTGGACCTGAATTCCAATCACACTCCTGGGTCTTGGAGTTCCTATCAGTTTATCTGGCTTTAAAAGCGTAGAGCCAGCCAATTGTAAACACTGAGCACATGGATTAAAGCTGAATTTTAAGCTTTGGATTGGACCTATGCCAGAAGAGATCAGAATCTGTAATGACCCTAAGTTGTTAATGCAAAGGCTATATATGAAAATATGATTTCAATCTAAATTGGTATTTTAAGGAATTTAGATCCTGTGTTTCACAGTACAGTTACTTGTATCAAAAAAACTGGCAGTCACTTTGTAAAATCCAAATCTGGTTCAAGATTTAGGCTGTAAATGTTCCTAAAATCCCACGCAGAGTTTTGTCTGGGGTTGTGGTTTAGAACATTTGCTACCCAATAGTGACAAACAGTTCTCTGAAAGAACCCAAAGCAAAAAGTTAACATGAGCTGTCCTCTTCATTTTTAGCATATCCAAAGTTCTGACTTGCACCAGAATGCCATCATATAAAAACAAATGTTCTCCTGCTGTTATTTACTTGACAGAAACTGGAAAATTACAGACATTTATTCCAAGGAAGAATTTGTCTTAGTTTGGCTGAATAATCTAAATAGAGAACAGTTTAGAAAAGCATCTAACCAATTTGGATGCAAAATCAACATAATCTTCAAAATTTACAAGTAACTGAAAAGAAATTTCTTAGTTTCCCAATCCACTGTTCTATATCTTCATCTTGCTTCCTTTGGTTTCAATGCTTTCCCATTCCCTTTCCTCTTCTTTACCAAATTTTCATCTATTTAGATTTTGACAGGCAGAAACTATGGTTTCACTTTTTAATTATGAAGAATCAACTGCCCCTTGAATGGTAAACAAATAAACCACTATTAATAACTTTTTTCTTTAAGCATTTGTAGTACATGCATCACCTTGGTTTCCAGAAAATTAGACAAAGTAATGATAAATCACCAGTACTATTACAGGCATTTTGTCTTGAATATTCCCACCAAAGGTCTAACCACTCTTGCCATAATAACTTGGTAATGTGTGAGCATCCAAAAATAGAAGTTGGTAAGTGTGAGTAAATTAAACTAGCTTATTGCCACTGTCTAACAAATGTACAGAGCAAATAAATAACACTGAAAGCAGCTGAAAGGCATACACATGCCTTTTAGCCCAGCAATGTCTCTGCTACACCCTAAGGAGTGCTTTACCTCTCATTCACAGGCAGTAGAACACTACTCACTGCAATTTGCAGCCAAATGTGGCATCCTCCCTGCTCTGCATTATTCTTCCCATTTATTCACCACCAATGTCTCAAGCATCCTCTGTTGTGATGGTTCAAAGAGAAACCACCTTGGACACAAGCAGTTATTTTAATTCTCTGAAGTAGCTGATGATTAAAGGGAAGCACAAAGGTCAGGAACTGGAAATCACAATGGGGCCAGTCTGTCTGAAGAAGTCTCATGTTAACAGGTATAAACCAACCTGTACCAGAAGGTGACTAATTTCCATGTGTGATTAGCACACTGAGGGGATGCTCACACAGCAGAAAAAAGGAGGAAATCACTAAGACCCTGATGGAGGTTGTGAAATACATCTGTCTTGTTCATAAGCTTAGCTAGGAAACCTAAGCTTCTTTCTCTGATGGGACTGACCATAGGACTAGAAAAACATCTTAGAAACTGGGAGAGTTTCCTTCAAGGGCATTGCAACTATTATTACACAAAATAATGTAGAGAAGAGATCTATTTCCTCCTTTTTCCTGATAGAATAATTCTCCAGAGGCCTCCAGGGCAGTTCCAGATGCTTCCCTGTCAAACATGTCAGATCATACAAGAATCCAAAATGTATTTACACACCAAGTCAGAATCCTTGGCAAAAGCTCAGTACCAGCGGGGCAACAGAAAGGTGGAAAATTATTGATAAATAGGTGACATCTCTTTTCAAGACTTACTATAGGCCATAGCAAGTGATTGTATAGCTACCAATTTATCTCTATCTATCTTTGAGTAGTATCAGTGACTACCTGGTTTTCTCCTAGGACTCACTTTTACAGAAATAAAGTCTCTGTGTTCAGCTTTGTCAAGTGAGGTATTTGATAATAAGAAGAAATATGCAGCAATAACCCCAAAATCCTACCTTGAACGTGCACAATGTGGAATATTCTACACATACCAGAGATGCTACAGACAGGTCACTTGATTTGAGAAAAGAAACCTACTTTGTGACTATGCTCCTTGGCAGATAAAATTGATTTTGTAAGCAGAACTCTGAAAAATGCATCCCTAGGACAACATGCTTCCAGAAAGGTGTGATACGCATCATGAGACTGGAAGACTTCCAGAGAAGTGCATTCTTTCTGCCACTTACCCACAAATCATGTATAGAAAGGAGGGAAGGCAAGGCTCATCAGTAAGTTTCAACAGCCCTTGTCAGGTCCTGGCGGTGGGAATCAAGAGTTGTGTAGTCACAGTGTATCTGGTCCCTAGCTAACTTAATGAAAACAGGCAGTTGAAGTTGATCCTGGCTACAAAAAAGAAGTTTGTATGCATTTGTAAGAGTGATGTGTGTAGCTCGCCTATAGGAACTGATCTAGGATGCTCCTTGTGGTGTCAGAGCTGGTCTGAAAGCAAACTGAGTCACTTCATAAATGGCATTATTTTTTTGTTGCTATTAGAGTTTGCCCTTAAAAAGATCCTCTCATTGTTGGAACATCTACCACTTCTTCAACTGAGAAGCAACTGAAATTTACTCCTTGAGGATAAAAGAAGGGTGGTTGGAAGAGATAGACAATAAATTGTAAAAAAAAGCTAATACAGATTTCGAGGATGATTTTTCTAGGCCGCTTTCCTTGACATTCAACACAAACATATCTATCCAAAGTCCAGACAACCAAATAAGTTACATAAGTGTCAGAAACACTACTAGACAAGCCAAATCAGTATAAACAGCAGTTTCAACAAATGCCAGAGACTGGTCTGTATCAAAACCTGCTGTCCAATGCAGATCCTTTCCCTCTCTGCAGCAAACCGGGTCCAGATCCGGTTTTGTGGTTGATCCCTACTTCATGCTGTTCTAAGCTGAAAGTCCAAAGGTGATGTTGCCCCCAGAACACAGACTTGCCAATACAGGTTTGATTCTAAGTAAATGCCACATTCTGACAAAGACTCCTAGAGCCTTGGACAAGGCAGAGTGTGTCAGCTCCTCACAAGGCCCAGCTGCACACACGCACACTCACCTATTCGTCACTGCACAGAATGCCCAGCTCAGGAAAAAGACTCCTGTCTAGGGCTCTTCTCAGGCCTGCCACTCTTTTAAACTCGAGACAGTGGGAAACTTTCTGTGAAATTCAAGTGGTCTTTGTCAAGTACTCCCTTTTTTTTTTTGTCCAGTAAACATGATGTAGAGATCCCAATGGACTTATTCTGAGAAACTCCTGTAAAATGGTTTTGTCCCCTTTCTGTGAAGCAAGTTCTGATTGGAGGGGTATTCACAAACCATATAGGAAAGAATGGGTGTGAAAATGCAAAGGCCATTCTTACCCAGATGGGTAATGAATAGGCATTTGCCAGTTAAAAAAAAAAAAAAAGCCAGAAAAAAAAAAGAAAGGAAAAAAGCCCAGACAACTGCACAGATTATGCACATTTGAAATCCTCCTGGGATACAATTTGAGCTGGCATGGCATAAAGGTGAAACATATTACTGTGCAACTTTGAAAAAAGCTTCATTTGCCCGTATGCAAATGTACCGATTAAACTGTCAGGCTATTCACAGAAACACGCATGGAATTCATCCTCAACTAGTAAGAAGGAGCACAACGTGGATGGGAAAGGAAAAAACTTTTGTTGTGTAATACATGACTGAATGCTTAGATTAGTGTTTCCCTGAATCTCATCCACCCCTCCTGCTGACTTTTATGCTATGGGCATTCAAAAGAAAGTAGGTTTTACCATGACAATAACAATGACAAGCTCTCCAAGTACAGTACCAAAGGGGAAGGCAATGGCAGAAGGAAACAGCAGGCAGTGGACTCCCGGAAGATGCTATAGAAAACGTGGAAGTGCAGCAGTGAGGTACATCAAGCATGGCTTGAGGCAGTTTTCTATTTGCCAGAATTACCATACATAGATCTACATAAAGCTAGAAAGTTATGGCTTGAAATGGTGAGATTTTTGTTTGTCAAAAACATAAAAAATTACCCCCAGAAAACACATGATGTAGTAGAACCAAAAAGATGTACAGAATATTGAACATTGCAGGCCATACCCAAATGGCTACGTTGAACACTTGAAAATGTGTTTTGCAAGGTTTTGTTCTGTACAGCCACTAGATGTCCCTTTTTGCAAAGCCAATTGCTGAAAGTCTTAATGCTCATAACTGAAGGATATCAGAGAATTTGATTTTCTCTAGTGTCTTTTAAAATCACGGTATCTCAAAGCTCATTGCACAGTAATGACTACCATTTCTAGGAACACAGTGGTGATGAACCCATCACAGTTACTGCAACTCAGCAGCAGCTCAGCACCTTGGCACAGCAAAACTGCCTGGGATGCTGGAATCCAAGCTTCTTTGGAAACTTACTGTGTGCTCTTTCATAGGAATGACTAGCAGAGTGAAACCCAAAGGCTGTGTCTTGCTTTCATACTTATGGGGAATAGAGAATAATTGTTCTGTATCCTTGAGAAGTGGTGGGCTTGCTGAGACAGATATAGATTTATTTTTTGCCTCAATCTTCTGCAGGATAATTTAGAAGGTTGTCTGGCAAAACATCTCACCGATGTCTCAGACAAGATCAACTATTTTTGCCAAGTTTGTCTTTCTGACAACCTTCCCAAGCCTTGCATTGAGAAGAATGCACACTTTGAGAGATGGTGGAGAAGTTGGGAGACATTGTATCTCATACAGAATATGGTCTCTTTATGTTCTTATTACCAAAATGACAAGCATTTCCCTAGATGGGAGAACACCCTGGGCCAAAGATGTAGAAGTTGGGCTTGGTAAGTGGTGTTCCTGCTTCTGGAACTGCTTTTCTGTGCATCAGTAATCCAGCCACTAGTTCCTGGGAGCTGTAGAGACAAGCAGTATCATCTAGGTCTTCTTACTATCTTTCTTTACCACGTGTGGTTTTGGAAATCTTTAATCCTTGGTCTCCACACCAGCTGTTGGATGGCCTCCTGTTTGTAACAAATGGATGCATTATGTTCTTCAGACAGTCATCTAGTCTACTATTTTTCCTCATGTGGGAGTAATTTACCTACACTATTTCTTCAGAAATTTGTCTACCATGTTTGCAAAAACAGCATTGTGGATTCCCCCTTCCTGCCCAGACAGACAGTCTATTATCTTTCTAGCAAGACAGATTTCTTAGTATTTAACTTTGAAACTGATTACTCAACCCCTTCCCCTAACAGACAGGCAGTGCTATTGACCATTTTCCTCTTTGTAGCATTCCCTTATATACTGGAAGGTGCCTCACTTTTCTTCTTTAAACCTGTCTTTTCTAGAAAATACAAACTCAGGTCTCCAAATCATCCTCACTGGTTATATGTATTCTCCTCCTTCTTATCTTCTTCCGTCTTCTCTCCAGCTTGTCTTTCTTTCACATAAAATTCACCCCAAACATAGACAATGTACTCTGAGGGAGGTGAATGAAGGACTTGCCTATATATCATTGTCTATGATACTCTTTAAAAACCTTACAGAACAAATAAGCCCAAGCAAACAAAGGCCTGTTATCCAAACATATCTTCCTTAAGAAAGATGTAAGTGAGTAAAGAATCCTTATGTTGGAATGAAGATCTCGACCCTTTCATAAACACAACAGTACAGTCAAAATACAGCATGTCCATCACAATGTGTGAAAGCTACTATAGCCCCACAATTTCCATAGGAAGCTCTCATTTCCATACATTGGTGTCTTGTATTCCAAACTTTGCACTGCAACAACTGTGGGTGCTTTCTTCAGCTCCAATGACCTGATTTATCCCAACTGATAAAGCTTTATTTTCTGTTGTTATCAAGTTAGTCACTATAGAAATTGGATTAACAGAGTGAAAATTCCTATCTAGTGTTTCCATACACAACATTAGTCCTGCATCAGGTTCCAACTCTCTGGGACCAATTTAGTGGACTAACATTTCTTCCACTCAAGGAAGTGACCAGAATTCAAATGCTGAAAACCTGGCAATGTGTGACTTCTCAGTGCATCCCAAAGATGTTGCAGAGAGCAATTCAGCCACTCCTGCTCAGACTGATTCTTCTGAATATTTGTCCTCATTCTAAACAGGGGCCTGCAAGAGGAAAAGCTTCTATGGAGTTTCAGGAACACAGAAGAACATTTGTATCCTCAGCAGGAGATCTGACCAGGAGTAGCCCTTGCTTTCTGTTGCTTTAAAGGTTTGCTGGAGTTTTCACCCAATCATCTGCTTGAACATCTTGAAAATCAGTATCTCCTTCTATAATATCTATCCAAAACAAACACCAGATGACACTACACAAATTGCCCTAACCCTACCAGATTGTTGTTAGAATCAAAATATGTAGCAGTCTACATTTAACAGGAAGTACTGTATTTTTACCAGCACAACATCTATTAATGTGTCAGTAATACACTCTATGGAAGGAAGAATCACTGTGTTCTGAAAGCTGTCAAACTTCTCTACATTTTGTAGCTAATAACTACATTTGTTTGAAAGACAGAAATGCGTGCACACATAAACACAACCTTACTCTCCAAGGAGAAAACACACCAAGGAGATGGCAAATATGAAAGAGTTTGCTTAAACTTTTTTTCAGGAGACTTTTTCTGCAGACTTGAGAATGCTCAGCAAATTTCCTATGGATGATTTATTCAGTTAATTGCCCTGTCCTTTTTAGCATTTACTGAATGATGAGATATCCATTTTACACAAAACTGAAGATTAAACCATAGGTGTTCTGTACATAAAATGGCTTCTATACCCAGTGGATATAAAGCCCCAGTGTCAAGCACAAAAGCTTTTATTTCAGCCTCCAGGCCTGGGGGCAGGCAGAGAGTTACCTTACCTTCCTGTGCTTTGCCTGACACACCTCAGGATGTGTCCATCAGCACTAATCCTGTTTGCTCTGAAAACCACAAGTGGCAACGTCTGTGCCTCAGTTTGCTCCACACTTAGAACAGGGACAGCATCATGCACCCAATCCTGCAGGACTGCCTGCCTCAAGGAATTGTAATAGATTGTTTTGCATCCTTGGATAAAGAATGCTACAGAAATATCAAGAATTAATTCCACAGGTCTCTTCAAATTTTATTCTCTAGGCTTATAAAAAACCTAGTTTTCTTCTCAAAGTACTCTAGTGCCTTAATTCTTCCATTCCTCTTTAGAGTCAGCATCCTACTTACAATTGTAAATCACCAGTTAAAAACTGGCTCCAATTCATAGCAGGGTAGTGACCAAAGTCAGTGTTACAGCATGTGCAGCTTTTTAAAGTTAGAGAAGTATTACATTTTGAGCCAGGATATTTACTTTCCCCACTTACAATCCTATTTGTATACTTGCTATTTTAGAAACTCCAAAGACACTTTGAAGAGTGCATAGGCAAAAGCCATTTTTTACTCCCAGGCACATATCTGGGGTCCAGTCAAATATACCTTCACATTAAACAGTAGCACATATATACACACTGATTATCTCAGTTCCTCTCTCAGACCTTCCCTGCAGACTATCTATAGCCATGCCATTGTATCTCCATTGCAAAGAAATGAACTGCATTGACAGGGGATACCTCTGAGGGTATCTACACCACCTCCAAGCAACATGCATGACGTTACAGAAGAAGCCCTGGAGCTGTCATCACAGCAGCATTAACAGGGATTTCAACAGACTGTGGCCATATCACTTCAAGGGTGTTAATTCTCGTGCCCCAGTCATTGTAATCTATTTATGCTAGTGAAATAGAAGTTTGCCAAATAGCATTTTAATGCACTTCTTAAAAATGTAAAGGGAGGAAACTTCAGAACTGTCCTCTTAAAACAGGAAACAGAGAAAACAACGTCTCCACATGATGGCACCATTTCCTAGGAAGAGAAACGATGCTATGCTCATCCCTTCTTCAGTAGGGAACATTTTCATGTTCTATATGAAATGTGTTTCAACCACACTCTCTTGTTCCCAGAGTGCTCGTGCCCAATCCTGCCAAGCCTCGGCATGGTCCAACTGTTTTAACTGGCTGTAAGTTTAAGGCAGTTCAGCTCTTCAAAAATTTAGGTGCATCTATTGCTTGTTTTCCTTCCCAGTGTCAGGTGCTGTTACTTGGAGTGCATGCTTCACTTGGTGGACCCACAGCAAGAGAGTCACTGAGCAGGGAAAGGGGGAGATGGGCCAGCAATGCTGGTGTGAGCACTCCCCACTCAAAAAAGGATTAGGCGGAAGCTTCTTGGAAAAAAAAATTGGAAAATGTAGGCAAAGAAAGTGATTTGTTTTGCTATTCTATGGTCCAGATTAAAAGATTATTCTAGTCCTTAAGAATACCTCCACCTGCTTTAAAAGCTTTTGTTTAAATCCTAATAGTGTATTTCAGACTGAATCCCCATAAGGAAAGTGGATAAGGATTACTCTTGATTGTCTTGCTGGGGGGGCCTGTATAAACTTACATCCTCTCTCAGAAACCTTGTTTAGGGAGGAGAAGGGCCTGGGGTTGAAGGTGGGAGCTGTGTCTGGGGGAGGAATGAATTAGAAGGCTAATAGATGCAAACATATTTAAACATGTTTCCAAAAGAAACAACCCCTATTCCATGAACTCCTTCATGTTCGTCCTGCATTGTTAGGTGCTCCCCCAGGCAGAAAGACAAGGAGAAAAAGCATATCAACCTGAGTGTGGTTAAATACAGTAAGCCTGAAAGCTTGTGGGCTTTGGTTAAAAGGAAAATATAGATTAAAACCTCTTAAGGTAATTACCTGTTTAGAAGCTTTCCATTCAAGCTAGAATCCTCTAGAGGGAATGTGTGTTGCAGTCTGTTAGGAAGAGGGTGCTGTCAGTTATGGTTGAGTTTTGTGGGAGAGCCTGTGGAAGAGCACTGCTTATTTCCTCCATGATCCCAGAGAAAAGCCTTTCAGTGTAGGAGATTTTGTTCTGGTCACAGAACTATGGTTGATGGGAGAAACAAGGGATGGATGAAGAATTTTAAATGCCAGTCTTCAGGGCTGAGAAAAGATTCTTTTATCTCATCCAGTGCCTCTGTCTCAGCCCTGAGTAGAGGAAAGCTATCACATCAAAATGCGAGATCTTATTTGGTTGTTTTTTCCACTTGTCTTTTTTAACTGCTAGTGAAAGGATAATTGTTAACTAGTACAATTGGGTGCTTTGGCGAATATTTCAACTTAGAAATATCGTGAGACACATATTCATACTGTTTTGGACTGTGGCTTCTTTATTTTGAATTTATGGGATGAGTGTTGAGGCCTGCTTATAGTTCAGATTTAAATATCAGTGAGAAACAGAACATGCTCATGTCTACAATACTGAAGGCCACAGGAAATGTTTCTGTCCTTAGTGAGACCTCTGCAATCTCTGGGAACAGACTTGTTTCCAAAATCACCTACTTAGCTTTGATAGCAATAGAAATGTATCGCAGAACACTTTAAACTAATAAATCAAGGGAATAATAAGCAAGAACACAGCATTCCTGGGTGGCTTGATACCATCAGATGGAACTCCAGCATTAAATGTACATTGTCAGTTCCAGTGCTCCCCCCCACTCCCTAGGCAAAAGGCCCTGGAATTACATGTATACACAAGCATTCAGACACCAACAGGTGATACTAATGCAGTGCACGGGAGTTATTTCTCAGGTCTGCCTTCAGGCACATTCTACCCTCTATTCATCCAAAAACACTAGAGATAGCATCTGGGAGTTTTACTTTTGAATGTAGCATAGGATCAAAGCACAAGGTATTCTTGTTAAAATTGACATGGCTGCCCACACAGGCATGAAACTAAGAGAAGTCCCTTTCTCTGTTTTTATTTCCTGTATCATACCCCTTTTCACACAAAAATTGCTACTTTGTGAGTTTCTTCCTCTATCTGTGTAACATCAATAAATTACACGTTATCACTCCTATCATCTAGTTATAAAGAGCCTTTCAAGATTTTTAATAGATGCACAATATTGCTACACTTACATTTTCACTGGTTAAGAACGCAAAAATAGCTGCTGTGAGATTACTCTTAATTTATACTACTTCCCTCTCGTGGGTTTTCAAGAAGAAGCGTTTCACCACATGTCACAGATGGATACAGAGTATATACTGCACATCCCAGCCCGGCAGAGATCCTTTCAGTGTTTATCACAACAAAGCTGGGATGAGTAGGGGTTCCAGGATATGTTTATCTCTTTTTCATAGGTGCAGTTAATTCCACAAGTGCTGACAGATTCTTGAATTCTCATTGTACTCTATTTCCTGAGTGGTAGATACATAAGACTGGATCTCATGGTTATTTTAGCCTCGTGAATGACTCCATGGACAATGAAAACAGCCACAAAAAATATAAATGAAGAGATGGCACAATGGCATTCCCCCCTAGAAACAACAGCACTTGGTGTCCTGGGGAATTCAAATGCACAGTGCCAGCCAGAACACGCCTCTAAGGTCTCCATGCACCGGGACACCAGGCAAACAGCCTGATGCAAATGAAGTTCAGTGACACTCTGATGGCTTTCAACTGACTCTCACCCATGGAGCAGATCAAACACCACATTTCTTGTGAACATGAGTTTACCCCGCAACACCTCTTAGCACACTTTATAAACACTAGTAGGTGGTATTAAACAATCCCTTGGTTTTATGTTTCACGTTCTCTCCCACTACCATGTTAAGGGTGTAGTTCAAAAAGAGGTTCAAATGAAAGAGCTCCCTTTGTTCAGCTGTTCAGTGGAGCACAATGCAATAATTGTTCTGGTTTGCTCTAATTTGAATACTTGTTTGGCCATACCTTGTTCTAAAGTTACTGAGGGGGATCACAGCACAAAGATTACATGGCTACTCTACCACAGGTAAACAAAAGAGGAGAAAGTGACTACGGAAGCTTAGAGGAAAAGAGCAAAAAGCTCCAATGCTTAAACAGATCACAGTGGTGAAAAGGAGCAGGAGGTGACCAAGCATGCTTTTACACCTGTAACTTTGGAGCTGTGTAGCTGCAACAAACCAGGCCACTCCTACACCAATCCATGTTTCTCAATGCATGGAAGGTGCCTCCCTACAGCACACAAGGGACTAACGGGGAGAGATGCAGGCACTGAGCTGCACAGCATTTTAACAACCCACAGGAGGACAAAAGGAGATGGAGATGCAGCTGCTTTAGCTTCCTTCAAGCAGGAGTCACCTGTCAAACACTGAAGTACTCCTCTGAAGACCATATTAGGGAAATGGCACATTTGGTTTAGTTTTCTCACCCAATTAAGACAGAGGAGATGACAGCAGTAGCATGTATGGTTAAGACATGAAATAACAATGATTGGCATGATTATGTTTGATATCCTTCAAGCAGATAGCAAAGTGACATTTTTGGTATGTGAAACTTTGTGAAGAACAACTATTGAAAGGAAAAAAAGAAGAGGAAGTTAGTCAGAAAGGGTCTGAAAGGAAAAGATAAAGAAGTAAAATCTGTAAGAACAGTAGGGAGGTGGCCTTAATAATACTTTAATAGAGTCCATATGCATATCCAAGGACAACAAAAGAAAAATGAGGAAGTAGAAAATGTTACAATGGTTAAATAACAAGGTATAAGAGTTCATTAAAGCTGAAAATTTATTCTTCCAAACATGGAAATCATGCCCAAGTGACATTAATAGAACTGAGCATAAACTGTAGCAGACTAGATGTAAAACAAAGATTAGGAAGGGCAAAGAGGAAATTTAAAGAAAAACTCACTAAAAGCATAAAGACAAATACTGTAATAAAACATTATTTAAACATATCAGACAGAGAAAGTTAACAGAACAACGATTGGTATCTACGAAGTGCTGCAGACTATGTGGATTGATAGATTAGGTAGGCAAGTAGTAGTGTCAGTGTGTTAACAAGACTGCTACCTGTGAGAGCAGTAAAGGTAATCAAGGAGGTTACAGAAACTCTACTGTGGAATTGACATTATCGCTTCATTTTCAATATGGAGTATGATGGAAGAAGGTAAGCCAGCTCAAGGGGAGAAGAGAAAAGCACTGCTCTGGAGACTTATCAAAAAACCCCAAACTGAACCAAAACGACTCCAAAATAAACCCAAAATCCCCCCAGGAGGGACCCCCAACACACCAGCCGGGCCCCACACCTGGGAAAAAA